>CM059565.1:33331063-33991114 GCA_030386875.1 Morinoia aosen | reverse complement strand
ACAATTTTGCAACAACCTGCATTGTCGATGCGCGCACCTCTGGCTCGTCAACGCACGTGGCTCTATAATGTCTATATTGTTGACGCGCACACCTCTGGCTCGGTGACGATCGAGCCTACGTTCAGCCGATGCACGCACTTCTGCCTCGTCGATGCAAGCTCCTCTAGTACGTTGACGTACTCGGGTCTGGTATTTATTCGGCACCTTCCCCAGGCACTGCACTTCAAATGCTCTCTCGAAGGTTAGTCCTCCTCAGTAACATGGGAGATTGTTGCAGTGGTGCTCGGTGACGCAGGAAAGGTTATGATCTAAATCTTCTCCCATATTACAGGGACGAATATCCCCTGGGAATTTCTTTACTGAGTAAAGCATCTTCTCCTTCAAACACCCTTTAACCGCGGTGTCCGCCTAAGCTTTTCGTGCCTTTCTTCACTTGGTGTGATCCCTTGATTGCTATTCTTAGGAAATTAATTTAATGTTCCTGGATTTTACTAATAAAACACGCTTCAGCTACTGAGTAACTCCAGCTTATCCAATTTATTTAGTTGTTGTTTCGTGTGATTACTGAATTTGCCAATTCCTTTGTCTAGTTGCAAAGGGTCTGACCATGATGTCTGATTGAAAATTTTCTCGCTGCTCCTCGACTGGCAGCCACAAGCAGTGGTTTAGGACTGTCGTTACTATTTCGGAGCCGCCAGTGCTAGTATCTATATTGCTGGTATAGATTTTTTGTTTCATTTTGACTCACACCGATAATTACTATGCGTGTTGGTTTTTACTCTTCTCTGCACCCTTGAGGATATGCGCAATTTGTATAATTAACTATTGTGCAGACATATTTAATACTGATAAACATGCACACTGTTTTCCATTACGAAACATAGGGAAGGTAAACATTTCATCACGGTCGCATTTTAATGAAGAGTGTAAATAAAAGCATTGAATCTCGTGGAACTGAGATAGGATTTAAAGTCACTCAAATATAAAATGTAGTGAATTTCATGAAATAAATTGTCTGGTCATTGATGATGAAACGCTAAAAATGTTTTTTAAACTTCCCTTATTTTAGATTGCAGTGATACATAATTTAGCTTTGCAAATTATTGTTTTCACGTATCATTCATAAAAGTGTATGTTTTTTGATCGTTTACTTGTTCTTTGATCGTTGTCGAATTGCTTAGGCAATTGGTGACAAAAAGTCGAGTAACTTGGTTGTACTCTCGTGTTTCTGTTGATTAGGTAACATGCCTACGAGATTTCTGCCTTTTAGGTGAACCTCCAGATTAAACATAAGAAATTTTTATGTATTAATGCCGTATGTACTTTTTCATCGAACAACCGAAACCTTTGAACAAAAATGAGGTTGTCGCATGTTGACCGGGGAACTATGTATAATTTATTGTATTTCTGAAACGATTGCTCATACTTAGACTTGAGTTCAATTACGGCGAAACTTCTGAAGCGAGATGAGAAGACTAAAATGAATGTAATAATATGGAGAGTGATAGATACCGAGTTTAATATTTTCCACAAAGGAGGCACTGTTTAAGCGGAACAGTACATGAAATCGTACTGTTTTTGGACCCCTAAGGGTCTAAAATTTATCTTTGCCTGCAGGGGGAGAACCGACCTAATCGGGTTGACAAGCCCCTTGAAATGGAAATTTCACACACTGACGCGTTGCATGCTAATTTGTTCTCGCTTACTTACTGCAAATGGAATCAAGAATTAGGAAACCTATACTAGACATCAGGTGCGCACGCTGATCAGCCCAAAATATGTGGATATGATAAATAGAAGACGTCTACCATAAATATCTTGCGAGTTGAAATTTCCCCTCTGCCGAGAAACTGTCCGATGAATTATAGTGAATGTCATAATAGGGAATCCTTAAATGTTGTTCACTCTCTCTGTGCTATGTTCATCTGTCTGAATAATTCAATGCATTGTTGATTGCTTTTTTATTTTATGTACATTGTTGATTGATTTGAATGTAAAACATGTCTTACGTACAAATTGGGAAGCTGAAGCATGAACATGAAAAAACATTCATACATATAATTATGAAACTTATACTGAGAGGTAAGTTGGAAATAGCGTGAGTAGTCATGTACTTATGTAGTTTATTGTGCGCTTTAGGATGACCGAATTACATAAAAATGTGCACGGGGCAAGTGAGGACACAAGTGTGAATGTTGGGGAAGCAACTGGTTTAATATTTGAATATTGGAAGTTATAGGGTACCGTACACGATAACATGAAATAACCAAAACTATAACTTGTATTAAATCATCCCCGTGGGAACTTTTGCTTGTTCAGATTTTTTAATAAAAGCACTTACGGTGCGGAAAGAAAATTTGAGTCTTCAACGTATCAAATTTTTCTCAAACGGGCGGGGTATGAAGTAAAACTATTTGAAAAGCGTGGGAAAAAATATTAAGTGTCGTAAGAAGATTCAAATATTATTTGCCGAATATTACAACGTCGTACGAGGGAGAAGAGGGATGAAAGTTGCCTAGCGTTGGGTGGTATATGTTAGGGTAGCGGAACGGGTTGAAGGGTGGGGAAGTGAGGGCATAATTTGACATTCAAATCTGAATTATATAAATTCAATTTTAATATAAAGTGTTTGCAAAACTTACTGGAAAAGGGTGAGGGAAGTAAGCATGGGAATAAGCATCAGTCTTTCGAGAAGGATCTAGAACAAAGGGCTGGTTTGGAATATAATGTGTGGCTTAACGACGGAAGTATTTACTCCGCAGTTAAGCTCACATTAAGACAGTTACAGTGAAGGTAGTGAAGACAGGAAAAAACGTGAACCGCCGTACTATACTAAATTATTATTGAGACGTAGAACAAAAACGTAGCCAAACGGTATGCAGGAGGAGGTACCGCGAGAAACGCAACCAGAAACCTCGGGCATACGCACGGGAAGATGCGTCACTCAGTAAAAAATTCAAAAAGGACATTTATCTCAGCAATACCCAGTAATATCAGAGAAGATTGCGATCATAACCTTTCCTGCATCGATGACGACGATTAAGACTACGCGACGGTTTGAAATGAGTGATTTAGGCCATCGGGCGCAAGAGGAATCGAGACAATAGCAACACTAGTAAAACGTCGGCCGTAAAGAATCCTTTAAAAGTAATGTTATCGTAAAATTATCGTCTTGTTTCTTATTATTGTTCACATGATTAAGTAAGAAAAATGCGGGGCGTATAGTGCTCAATCATTCTATACTAAAAAAATGTGGCGTACATTCCTCGCGGATTCCGGCTTTTCCTTCATAGAGTGTGCCTGGTGTCTAATTAATAATTCGGTTACCTAAATTCTATAATTTCGGTTTACACGTTGAGCTGGGCCTATGTTTGTGTCGATGTATTATTTCTAGGGTTTCGTATTAAGGAGGTCATCTCAAGATTTTGACTATTTTCATCCGATTGGTTTGAAATTTGGAAAGTATATGTATTTGTTGCGAGTAAACTTTTGTTACTCATGTGTGAAGGCCAAAGGGTAGAGATACGCTTGTTAACTGCGACGTTTACTGGTAGTAATGTTGTACAGGGTAGAGCACGGACCAAATGCGACTCTACAAGTCGCGCACGTCAATTTATACTTCTCGGTTGTGCTGACCACGCATCCGCAATGCGGCACCCCGCACCAGGGCGTTGCACTGGCATACGTACTAACGCATTTACGGACAAAGTGCGCACACACATGTAACTGTTTCGATTTAGGTTTTATTTTTTTACGGAACATTCGTTTTTTGGTACATTTTCCTTGATATTGCAGAAGAGAACTCGTCATTGAGTTTTGATGCTAGAACAAAACTAAACACAGTTTTAGAATCCTTGAAGCATTTCTAACAAACGTAAAGTAGAAAATTGGAACATTTGATTTTTTTGTGATAAGCGATATTTTATCATTACATCAAAAAATTCATTATTTTTGGGTTTTGAGCTATATAATTTTTTTCCCCAAATTTGGAAGTTTGCTATTTTAAGTTTGTTCAAAATGTTCCAATGATTTTAAAACTGTCTTTGTTTTTTTCCTAGCAGAAAAACTAGCAGGTTTTGGGTAAAAGCCATAAACAAAATTTTTTGTTGAAGTGTAATATAATGGACAATTTATGTAATTGAATGTTTTTTTCATTTTTATTTCGATAATGCCCATGCATAACTTCATGTTCACACTGTGGATTGTAATTCCAAAAATAAACCAAGTACAATTTTTTTAAATTATGAACTTTTATATATGTAGTCTGATTCTTATGAAATTTGATTATGATATGTAAATTCTGAAAAGAAACACAATTTCTCACATTCATTTTTTCGATTCAGGCCTTAGTTTTTGACAATATTGGACATATTGTTTTTTTAGTTCATTTATATTGATATTTCGAATTAATAGAACTCATTCAGTTTTTATGCTAGAACAAAACCAAAGACAGTTTTAGAATTCTTGAAGCATTGTAAACAAAGTTGCGGTTTAAAATTTTCCTTCTCCCATTTTATTTTGTTTTTATATGGGGTCGAAATGGGGTCAAAAATTCAGGATTTTTAGTCCTCTTACTCCCCTCCCTGTGGTAAGTGTCCGTAGTGACATAAAATTTTAGGGTCCTTTAGTACACCACCAAAGGGTCCTTTTCCAACAACAAAACAAAAGAAGCTCCCCGGACCAACAGGGGCCTGACAGGGGCCTGCGATGACCCCCTTAATCAATTACTTGGTTGTACGGTGTTGCGCGCTCTTTCAAAATCGTCCCCCTTATTAACTCATGTGCTCTTTTAAATAAAATAAGTTAATCCCTCAGTGAGTCATTACCATCCCCATGTTGATAAAGCAAATGCAATGTCAAAGTTATTTCTATCTCATATTCCTCTCTTTCGGTGCATCTATCTTCTCGGATTTTTCCACTTTTTTCTCTCTCTATCGTGGTTTCGTATACCCTGTTCGACAAGAGCGTCTTCTTGCACCAGCGAGGAGGGACTGAAGTGCTGTGACACAGCCCCGTTTTCCTTTCTTGCCATTTTGTAATCAATTTCGTATAAATAATTTTCATTACTATTCATGTTACGGGCAAGGACCTATAAGTTTTTTTATACATGTTCAAGAACTAGCTCAGCCTTTTTGTAAAAAATGAGGATGTATCAACGACTTTTTTAACTAAGACAAGTTCATTATTTAAGTAATTTGATCGTGAGCTCAATTAAGTATTTCATTCTGTTCACAGAACCCGGAAACTGCTCTGAAGGAAATAGAGCTTAAGAACTTCCTGCTAGCTAAAGAACTATTTCATTTTTTAACGAGTTGACGGTAATTATAAAACATGACCATTTTTCGCGGCTTAAGTTGAGATCCTCGCTATCATCAAATCAGCAATGTTTGAAAAGTTTCAGCAATTTGTAATCTTTTATCGTGTGTGGAAAACCGGAAAACAATTCATCCTGATAGCATTTTAAGAATGTAAAATACTAATGAGGAAAGAAATACTTTTTAAGGCTATTCATCTCAAACTAATCTGATGTTTGAAAGATTTTTCCAAACTATTTTATTTTCTTTCTCCTCAGCCTGGCTAACATTATTCCTACTACAATCGTAGCTTAGCATCCGGTAATTTGCTTTATGTGACAGCAGCTCTTTATTTCAGTCTATTTGAGAGCATTCTCAAGTTTTGAATACTGCATGAGTTCTTGAACTACCGGGTTTATGTCAGCCAGACAGTTTCGTGGCAAAAAAATGATGTAGCCTTGAAAACGTTTTTTTTTAAATAGAATCGATCACTGATGTTTCATGTTTATTAAATAATTTTATTGTTTTCCAGTTTGGGGTACTAGTCCAAACATAAAAAATTTAGATTTGATCAAATAGCGTTGAAGTTTAGCCGAATAATTCAGGTGAGATTTGACAGCGTAGTAAAGTGACACATTAATAATTATAAAGAGACTCAAAGTTGTGAAGAGTTCTTCAAATCTATGGATTGATACCTCCGTCAGAGGCGGGGTTATGGCTGCAATGATGACATGGTTGTGGCGGTTCCATTTCTCTCAATTCTGTGCTTGACAACAGTTATCGTGAAATTGTTAAGATAAAAGTAATTTAGCAGCAAATCAATAAGATATGTGCATGCAATTTGGAAAATATCACGACGGACGATACTGTAAGTAGCAGTCAGGGATTGATTTGCTTACTAAGATAGTGGAGGCATACCGTACCAGGTGGCTATCTTTTATCATTCGCACTGGTAACGAAGACTGGACACCAATAAAGTATTGGAATTTGAGCTAACTTGCTCTACAAAAAATATACGTTAACGAGTTCAGAGGCAGTAACAGCAGGATCAGTGGTACGACTCTCGGGGAAGATGCCATGAACACTTACGCTACAGTTTTTGATGCAAATAATTCATGATTAGACCACACAACACATCGAAGAGAGGGATCTTCCGAAGTCAAGCCGCAGATCTAAAAAATGCATGGCGTGCTAGAAGTCATCTATGAGGGCGCGGGGAAGTAGCTATGTGTCCTTACGACTACTGCAGCTAATAAGTAGTCCAATAAAAGGGGTTTTCTGCCTTCGACTTGGCAGTATCGAAAGCGTTCAGCTACAAACCGCAAAAATGCACTGTCTCAGTCAAATAGTGGGTGAAAAGATGTAAATGTGGTATGCTAATTTTTCATTAGTCCATTCAAAATACTTTGCCAAATGCCTCCTCCGTCGAACTGTGTCTCCAACATTTATATCTATATAAATGTTGGACTACTTAGCGCTTAGTGTAGAGACGGTGAATAATTATTTGACTCATGTTCAAACGTAATATATCTATAAGCACGTGTAATTTAAGAATTAGACAGCATCTGTCTCCAATTTGGAGTGATTTTCTTATTGTAACGTGCGAGGAAGAATTGTGATCAGGTTAAACAAATGTACGTTTCAATGTGAAACTTCGTGACAATTGCTCAAATACTATTGTTTATAGAAAAATAATGTACAACACCTACAAGTTCTCGAATTTTTGTTCTCGAATAAATTTTTAAAGAACACTGACTTAAAATTCGTAAATATTTTTACTTATTAGCGTGAATCGTTTTAAACTGACTAACACTTCTATAAAAGATTTAATTCTACGTGTAGCATAAAATTCTTCAGACATGTATTTACAATTGGGTTCTATGTTTAGGTGGAGGTCCATCTGGCGTACAGGTAAAGCTCTTATAACGGTCGATCTTAGAACGGGACTCTCCTACAACGGGTAGGACGCAGTTTATTGGTAGTTATAACGGGTATGTTTTGCTCCTACAACGTCTATTTTAATTTGATATTTATTACTTAGTTTTACTGTTCTTATAGTATACTGAATGACTATTTGTTACGATTTTAGTCATGTAATATATTTAAATATATAAATAATGAAAAATGTCTTTAAATTAATACCGTCATTGAACGACGTTCAGACTGTTGTCATAGCTCAATAAACTATTTTCGTTTAAAGGCAATTATAAAAGATGTTTGTGTTGTAAACTAAAGTAAACGTGCCCCTTGCACAACGGGATTTGTCGCCTACAACGGGTGTTTTTCTGGAACGAATTCCTCCCGTTATAGGAGCTTCACCTGTACAACGATTCACAGCGAAATTATCCCAAGGCTACATTAGACCTTGCACAAGAGCGAGAGCTGATGCGATAGTCACTATTACCTCTGCACTAGAGGACGGGGGTTCTAAACTGCTCGCCCTTGTGGGTCTGCCCTGAGAGTCTGCCCCGGCGCCGCACTAATATCACGAACATTGCCGAAGTGCTAATTACTGTTTTTGAATACCAGTGATTTACCATCAGAATTTTTACAACAAAATTGTCAGTATGGTACAACCGCATAGGTGGTCATTTGAGAATATTCTTGCCATCTAATCAAACGATTAAAGTGAATTCGAAGGTATTCTAGATTCGTCGTTAAAGAACATCGGACGAGGCGAATCCTAACTACCACTTTTACTGAGACCGAGAAAAATGCTTACGGTCTGGCGTTTGCTTATATTAGAAGTAAGCATTTTTCCACGAGCGTGCTGATTTTCCGTGGAGTTAAGGAGGCCCTCCCGTCAAAATTGAATTTTGATCCGATTGGTCTGAAATTTGGCCACTATATGTATTTTTTCAAGAGAAACATATTTTATTCGAAGAGTTTTTTGATTTAGGCCTTAGTTTTTCTTAAACTCGTTTTTTGGTTCATTCTTGAGATGTTTTCAATGGCATAGAAGTCAATGCATTTTTATGCTAGAACAAATACAAAGAGAGTTTTGAAATCCTCATAACATTGCAAACAAACTGCCAATCGTGAATTTTCTATTTGAATTTTTTTTATATATGCGATATTTGATCAATACCTAAAATATACCGAATATTTAGGTTTTGAATTAGCAGAAAAAAAAGACAACGTACAAATTGCGAAATCAAGAAAAGTCAGTTTGTTAGAATTGTTTCAAGGATTCTAAAACTGTCTTGGTTTTCTTCCTAGCATAAAAAACAATGACTTCTATTCTTTTGAATTTTGAAAATAAGTGACCTTACAGTATAGGCCAAAAACAATATTTTTTGTTGAAGTGTAATATAATGGAAAATTTATGTAATTGAATGCTGTTTTCATTTTTATTTCTATAATCTCCATGCATAACATCATATTCACACTGTGAGTTGTAATTTACAAAAAAATGATGAATTAAAAAAAATTTTACTCGCATAAAATTTTGAAATTTTTTGTTTTCAGTCTGATTCTTAAAAAATTTGACTATTATATGTAACCTTTGAAAAGAAACACAATTTCTCCTATACATTTTTTGATTCAGGCCTTATGTAAGTGCCGTCCGCTTTTGTACCTTTTTTCGTAATCTGTACCGACGAACTTGACTTCGGTTGAACTCAGCGCCTGGCTAAGTTCATTCTGTTTCCGGACGGTGTGGAGATTGGTTAAACATTCTACCATGTTCTGCATATTGAAACCTTCTTCCTTCCATGCAATTTATATTTGTTTTCGCTTTGTAATTTAATATCTGTTCATTTTTTGTTTCAGCTCTTTATATTATACAAAACTATTCGAAACCGTTCATATAATAAAGTCAAAAATCGAAAACGCGTATTGAATAAATGAAAACAAATTTGCTATTTCATAATTGCTACGGCAATTATATAGTTTCGAATAGGAGTGAGCAGTAGCGTGGTGCACCGTGAAAGTTCCAAGATGTTACGAACACCGCCGAAAACTAATCCATCGCAAGACGAAGAAAGCGGTGCGACCGTGGAGGGAGCATATATGGAGGGAGCATAACCGTCTGTGAAGAGAACCAGTTTTTGAGATTTCTCCCATGTTTGTGGTAACCAATAGCCGTCTCGCAAGTGTGACGTCAGCACGGAAGCCAGTTACCTACTAACTACGCTAGGGTGAGCACATGCTCGCTGATTGCTTTTCCAGTTGTTGAGTTTATCGTAATCATTAATTTGGGATTCTAAGACTCCGAAAGATAATAAATTGTGTTTCCTCACTCTAGGACACTTAATAATATCAAAATTACTAGCAAAGATACATTAAGAGTTAAAAACTGTAAAGATTACAGGCCCTTGAATATAACAAATTAGAGAGCGACTTGCACGCGCACCTCATCCTTCGATTTGTGGAGCGGTACTAATCTTGCTTTGGCAAATGAACGAGTTGTAGAGGAGGCGAGGAGGAGCCAACTTCAGCCAAGCGTCTGTGGTTGGCTCACGTGTGGGGCCTTGCCAATGCCCCAGTCTCCCAACTTTTGCAGCTAATTTGAACCCGATTGGAATCGGCTATGCTCCCTCCATATGTCCTAGCTCCATGGGTGCGACTGGCGTCGGCATGCCCAAACTCAGCGCATCGATATCTTCTAATGACACGACTGGTGAGAGCCCAATTGCTTCTTCCAGTAACTTGCCATATGGTAAACTAGCCTCGGTCACGAAAAAACGCAAAGAAATCGAATTCTTGCTGTCGAATCCAGCAGAGCATCTAAACATCATAAAGTCTCTTTATACCGAGTACCTAACTAGAACTGAGAATTTGTACTCCGCTTGTGTGAATGAAGACTCTCTAATCTGGCTCGAGTCTCACTTTGAAAACATTACTAAATTCAGAACCAAAGTCGAAAATTTACTCTACCCTACCAAGCAACATCTTACAGCTGCAAGTAGCACATCACGTAGATCTTCAGGCTCTGCGACTTCGGCAAAGATACAACTAGCGCAAATGAAAGCGAAGATTGACGCTAGTAAAGAAGCCAACAGGAAATTAAAAGTAATTCAAAAGGAAGAACTTGAGCTGAAAAGAAGAAAGTTCGAAGAAGAACTGAAGCAAGAAGAAGAAATGATGAAATTGAAACAGAGACAAAATGATATTTTGCAGGAACAAGAAGAGCAAGAAATGACAATCCTAGAAAACGAATTATCAAAGATAGACGTAAACGAAGCATATGTGGAGCCTTCTGATCAAATAAATGTGGCCCTTGAAGATGATCAACAAGAATTTTCTAAACGAATAGACCAAGATAGAAATCGTGACTCTGATCTTGCTGCAATTCTACGTCGACAAAATGACATATCTTCGACACTTGCCCGCTTAAAAGAACGAACACTGCTACCCAAAAAGGAAATAAAAACGTTCTCAGGGGAAGAGACTACCGAATTTAAATCCTTTATAACTAATTTCGAGCGCGTAATCGAAACGAAATGCGATGACGACGCGGATAAAATTGCGCATCTTGAGCAATATACAGGCGGAAAAGCACAGAAATTGGTTAAAAGCTGTTGCCACTACGACCCTGCTACGTAATTTCGGAAAGCTAAAAAACTATGGAAGGAAGAGTATGAAAACGAATTCAAAGTTTCTTCAGCGTATATTGACAAGTTGAGCAGGTGGCCTCCAATCAAGTCTGAAAGTGTAGGCGATCTCGAAGAGTATTCTCTATTTTTGTTAAATTGCCATCATTACTTGGAAAACATGACCTGGGCGAATCAACGGCAAACACCTCAAGAAATAAAAAACATAGTATCGAAGCTCCCGTACAAATTACGGGAACGATGGTGACGCAAGGCATATGAAGTGCAGAAGAATTTCAATCTGGTAACATTCAAGGTTGTGGTCGACTTCATACGCGAAGAGGTAGCTGTGATGAAACAGCCCCTCTACGGCCAACTCGACGACGCACAGCCTGTTGGAAGAAACTTTGAGGTTAGTAACGCGAATAAAGTTCTAACATCTAAAACGGGCGACAGTGAGCAACCAGAGGCAAAATTCAAGTTTACATGTAATGAATATGGAAAAAGTGACACTTTACCCAAATGTGAATATTGCCACCGAACTAACCATACCTTGAATTCGTGTCTCATTTTCGAAAAATTGCCTGCAGAAGAAAAATCAACGTTTGTAAGAACTACGGGCCTTCGCTTCGGATGTCTGAAGAGAAATCACTTGTCGAAAAACTGCAGAAATAGATTACAGTGTGACCATTGTAAAGGAAGACACCCGACTGTTTTACACATGAATAATAAAGAAAAGAATTCTAACTATCAAACTCAGAACTTATCTGTTGAAGTGAACGACTCGAAGGCCTGCTCCATCCGCTCCGGTACCTCTGCTGGGGCTGGTATCAACGAACGCAAGGTTTTTTACCCCGTGATTCCTGCACGAATAAAAATACTCGGTGGTAAGGAAGAACTTCTTGTTAACGTTGCTATCGATAACTGCTCATCTGACTGCTGGGTTAAAGAAGGTATAATTGAAAAGCTTGGCATTAAAACTACTGAAACTAAAGTGACATTAGCAACCATTGAAAATGCTTGTAAGAAAACGAAAACTCAAGTGATGAACAATCTGATAATAAGTGATATCGACGGAAATAACAGCATTGTCATACCAGACGTATACACAAGAAGTGAGGCTCAATGGCCATTCTCAGCTGCAGACATACCTTCCAACGACGACATTGAAGAATATGAATACCTGAGAGATGTCCCGTTCAGTTTCACCGCTCAACCAATTAGTCTACTACTCGGTATGAACGTACCGTCGGTCGTGAAGCCTCTACAAATTGTCGACCGGGAACCCGATGAACCCTACGCTCCGTTACAGTCTTGGCTGGGCTTTTAACGGTCCTGTTATTCGAGAAAAAGTGATTTCTATAAGTATCAAGATAACTGTAAAACGGGAACCCTACTTGCACGAACAAATTGAAAACTCTTTCAACAAAGATTACAAAGATACTTCACTCGACACAGGGATATCGTCCGAAGATAAGCATAAATTACAGATAATAAGTTCTAGCAAGAAAAAGTTGGAAACTGGTAACTACGAATCCTGCTTACCATTAAAGGCCAAGGATATGAAGTTCTTGCTTCAGAATTCGTCATCGGAGGAAATGTCGGCAAATTTGGAGAAAACAATTTTCAAAGTTCATTCTACATCGCCAGAAAAAACTCTGGGTTTGAACTGGAATACAAACGAAGATAAATTAAGCTTCACAAAGAAACAACTTCAAAGATTTATCACTGACAGAGTAGCTTATATAAGAAATTATTCCAACAATTGCAACTGGCATTACGTACCTTCCGAAAGGAATTCTGCCGACTCAAATAGACGTGGAGCTACGGCAAAATCATTGTCCTGTTCATCGACGTGGTTCAGAAAACAGGACGTCATCGAAAAGTCCCACCCGCTAGTTTCTCCGGTTCAAAACTACAACCTCGATAGTCCAGAGGATCATGAAGCGCTCACATCAAACCTGCTACAAGAGCGACAGAAGTGGTCGCACCCTGCTCGATCTCTGGCTAAAAACGATCTCGCTTTTAGTCGCAGACAGACAACTTCCTAGCAATCAATGGTTGCTTAGAAGAATAACGAAGGTTTTCCAAGATTCGAAGAACTATGTTAGACGTGTAAGAATTAAAGTTTGTAAAAATAACGATTCCTCTAATAAGTTCGGTTCAGTAGAAATTGAAAGACCTATTGTTAAAATTGTATTTCTGGCACCGAGCTTCTAAAAATGTAAATATTTGTATTTTACTAGTTAATCATTAGATTTGTAATGTACGAAACCGAGAGATTTGACGTCTAGTTGTTGAACTAATATAGCTCATTAGATTAAGTACCTCTTGTGAAAGGCTACTTGGATACGAATAAAATTGTGATGAATCGTCAGTGCAATTGCGGTAATATTAGATATAGAGTAAATTGTACTGGTAAATTTTGTGTAAAATTTAGGGGCTGGTGTAAGTGCCGTCCGCTTTTGTACCTTTTTTTCGTAATCTGTACCGACGAACTTGACTTCGGTTGAACTCAGCGCCTGGCTAAGTTCATTCTGTTTCCGGACGGTGTGGAGATTGGTTAAACATTCTACCATGTTCTGCATATTGAAACCTTCCTTCCATGCAATTTAAATTTGTTTTCGCTTTGTAATTTAATATCTGTTCATTTTTTGTTTCAGCTCTTTATATTATACAAAACTATTCGAAACCGTTCATATAATAAAGTCAAAAATCGAAAACGTGTATCGAATAAATGAAAACAAATTTCCTATTTCATAATTGCTACGGCGATTATACCTTAGTTTTTGAAAAAATTTGACATATTGGTTTTTAGTCCACTGGTATTGATTGTTCAAAAGAATAGAACCGATTGAGTTTTTATGCTAGAACCAAAAACAAAAACAGTTTTAGAATCCTTGGAACATATCTGACAAAAGTATATTCACAAATTTTCAATTTCTTCTATTGTTTTTTTTTATATGGGGTCGAAATGGTGTAGAAAATTCAAGATTTTGGTCCCCTTACCCCTCCCTGGGGTTAAGGGGACCTTATCTATCTATCTATTGTCCGTAGTGCCATAAAATTTTAGGAATGAATAGTCCACCATCTAAGGGTCCTTTTCTAACAATAACATGATAAATGACGATCGGAGAGAAAAGGGGCCTCGGTGGGCCTCCTTAATTTTTGTTGAAAAAGGACCCTAAGGTGTTGGACTATTCGGTCCTAAAATTTTATGGCGCTACGGGCAATAGATCCCCTCCCCCCAGGGGAAGGGTAAGGAGACAAAAATCTTGAATTTTACACCCCATTTAATGAGAAAATAAAACGGGAAATGGATAATTTGAAAATGTACTTTTGTTAGAAATGTTCCTAGGATTCTAAACCTGTATTTGGTTTTGTTCTAGCATGAAAACTCAATGACGGGAAACGGGTTGAAACATCCATATAAATGAACTAAAATCCATTATGTTAATTTTTTTCAAAAACTTAGCCCTGACTCAGAAAAATTATTGGAGTAAATTGTTTCTTTTCATAAATTACATATTTTAGTCAAATTTCATAATGATCAGACTAAAAATGAAAAATTTGATAATTATATTCAAAAAAAATTTTTTTTGTTTGGAAATCACAATTCATAGTGTGAATATGAAGTTATGCATGGAAATTATCGAAATAAAAATTTAAACTTCATTCAATTACATAAATTGTCCATTACATTACACTTCAACAAAAAAATTTGTTTATGGCTTATACCCATTCACCCATTCACCATTCAAACCGTATCTCCTCATTGAGTTTTGATGCTAAAACACAACCAAAGACAGTTTTAGAATCCTTGGAACATTTCTAACAGAATAAAGATTTTTTTCCGAATTCGAGAAAAAAACTTATATAGCTCATGACACATAAATAATTTTTTTGACGTAATCATAAAATATCGCTTAACAGAAAAATACAAATTTCAAAAATGTTATAATTGTAAATTATTCTTTTGTTAGAAATGCTTCAAGGATTCTAAAACTCTCTTTGGTTTTGTTCTAACATCAAAACTCAATGAGGAGATACGCCTTAAATATAGATAAAAATGTACCAAAAACCAAATTTTCGCAAAAAAACTAACGCCTAAATTAAAAAAGTGACGAGTAAAAAAATGTTTATTCTCTAAATATATATATACTGGCCAATTTTCAAACAAATCGGACGAAAAAAGTTGAAAAACCGGGATGAGAACCTTATAGTCAAACATGTCGATGTGTTACGCAGAAATGTTTTAGATAGTGCAAAATTGTTTGTAACGCCCAGATTTGCATTAGATTTTTTTAATATGGATATTTAATAAATATAATTACGTGACTTTTCAAAATATACGTATATGCGGCTGCAAAAACGATGTGATGCTTCTCTTTCATTTTATTGTTGATGCATTTACTTACGAGTTCTATCCTTTACATTGCTTGCAGCATTTGTTATATTTCGATTAGGTTTTACGATTTTTCTGAGAAATAATCATTTCTTCATATCGGTCAGGGATTAATAAACTCTTGATACTCTGTCTTATAACCTCTTTCTAGTCATACTTCATTTCATCACTATTTTATATTTTAGTTGACGTTTTATCAAACTAATTGGCTAAAGATTTTTTAGCCACACACGAGCGATCTCAGGAGAGCGAAGAGAAGGGACCATTAGGTATAGACTGTGCAATACCCAAATCAAAAATGGATTCACCGATCTATGAAGATTATTACAGTATATTGCAGACATTCTTCGCAGATCATTGAAGATCTTCGCAGAAGTATCTGCACTTAGTGCAGATTTAACACAGAATTAGTGCAGTCTACGTCTGGTTTTGAGGTGCAGATCGACATAGATTTTCTGCAACGTTCTTCACTGACCATGAGCGGAAAATTTCAATTATCTGCAATAAACTACACTAATCAATGAAGTTCTTCTAAAGTAAATTTTTGCTGATCTTTACCAAATGGGAGAAGAAAACACATGGATATAACATTGCACAATATTCTCAACAACAAAACAGTTTATTCATTAAACCCAAAGCAGAGCTTTTCGGCGAGAAAAGCAAAAATATTAGCATCCGTGACTTGCAATAAAACTATACTACCAATATGATCATTCGGTGCGGCAACACCCATTTGCAACAGCAATCTTCAGCAAATAAAAAATATAAAAATATAACACTAGTTATTTTCGACTTTGACCCTGTGTCAAGAGGGCAGCATGTCGCACAAATACCTCCCTCCTATACATATTTTATGCTCATGGATCGTTGTGGTACACTGTTTGGATCAGCTATGGCTTCGCAGACCATCTTTTTACTTTCTTGCCATGAGACGGACTAGACTAGAGTCAAACGTGGCTACTCTAGAGCCGCAGCAATGTTTATAAATAAAGTAATGTTTACCATTACCCATTACCAGGAAAAAGAGGCTCAAAGAGAGGAAGGATGAAGGTAACATTTAGTTAGGAGTTGAGGGAACATGGAATCAATGCACAAGCTGCATAGAAACAGTAATCTAAGGAAGAAGTTGATGACACAAGAAAAATTGAAGAAAGTGGTAGGTGCTGAAAAATACGACAGCAGTGAACTGAAAAAAGATGGTCCGTAACACAACAAAAAACCTATTCTATTTCAACTAAAAGAAAGCCGACCAATCATTTTGCTCGGTACCTCACATAATCCCCCTGGGAGCGCTAATTCCCATGGGTACAATAGTTGCATCCCCTGTGGGGAATGATGTGAAAAAGTTGAATAATTTATGATTCAATAATTTTTTAACAGTGGCCCATGAGCTGACAGTTGTGCACATCTGCTCTAAATTTAAAAAAATAAATATCAATCATTAAATTTTATGATAGATATCGTCACATGTATATTCGTTTGACAGAAATGAGTATTGTAAATAATATAGGTAGACGCCTCTGGGGAATGTTATCATGTATTCCATCTACGTGAGACACTTCATTTTTTACTAACAATTCGTATCGACGATTATCTAATAGTTCCTCAATTATTTCACGAGATTTATGAATTAGAATCAGTGTACGTTTACTTCAATAGAAATAGCTTGCATCCATTGCAAAACCTATAATATAAAATACAGGTCGTGAGAGGCTGCTGCTGTCAGGTGAAAGAGTACCACTATCTCATAAAGTTCCACATTTACATCATTGTAAATATTCGGTTGCTTCGAACATTTCCTTATGATAAATAGCTTTTTACTTAAGCGTAGTTGAAACACACAATTTCGACCAGCTAGTAATAGCATTTTCAAGATTTCTGCTAATGCATACAGTTGCAAACAGTGCTATAAAAAAATTGGTACCTTTAAAACGTGAACATTCAAACAGCCAGTGTTTAGCAAAAACGAGTACGCACAGCATACCTCGTAGACGACAAATGCACTACTAATTTCTTCACACAAACGAGCCCACATGAGCAGCCTGAGATCAAGTTCTTCAGGGTTCCATTCTTCATCCTCGCTTCCGATGTCTGATGCCGATACTTTCAAATGAGATGCATCTTCATCAACTCTTGAAGTAACCTCCAGATGAGCGAAGATGAACAGGGGAAACGAAGATAAACTTCGTTTACCCTGCCAGTCTCAGGCTCTTCTTGCCTTCAATCCCAATTCTGCAGAGCCATCTGAAAAATTAAAGAATAGCTTTAGGATGATACTAAACAATGAGGTAAAAGTGTGTACCTATCAACATATTGATTATTATTCTAATATAAGTTAGCTTAACATGAGGCGTTCCAAAGAGAAGAATAATGAAGGGACCATCTAGTATGGACTAGTATAGGCAGAATCTATGCACAACGAGTGTTCCCACATGGGTCATCCTTGTGAGGTAACACCATTGCGTTGCTAGTTTACTGACCACAAGGCATATAGAAACAGCAGGTCAGAAAGTCTCAACAAGATACAGGGGATCAACCCAGGTCAACCCAGGGACTCGGCGGTCGAATGAACTTTTTTGGTTTGTTGTTGAAAAAGAACCCTTAGGGGGTGGACTATTCGGTCCCAAAATTTTATGGCGCTACGGATACTTACCCCCCGGGACCAAAAACCCTGAATTTTTAACCCCATGTGAAAGGAAAACAACCGGAAATGGAAAATTTGAACCAGTAACTTTGTTTAAAACTCTTCAAGGATTCTAAAACTGTCTTGGTTTTGTTCTAGTTTAAAAACTCAATGAGTTCTATATATGTTGAAATACCAATAAAAATGAACTAAAAAACCAAAATGTGGAATTTTTTCCAAAACTAAGGCCATAATCGAAAATATGAATGTACAAAATTGTGTTTCTTTTTAAAAATAACACAAATTCGTCAATTTTCATAAGAATCAGACATTAAATATAAAATTTCATAATATCTATACAAAAGATTTATTTTTTGTAAATTACAATTCACAGTGTGAATATGAAGTTATACATGGAGATTATCGAAATAAAAATGAAAACAGCTTTATATTAGGTGAATTGACCATTATATTTCAGTTCAGATAAAAATTTATTTATACCCTATTACTAACCCTAATTTTCAACCTTCAAAAGCGTAGAAGTCAGTGAATTTTATGCTAGAGCATAACGAAGGATAGTTTTAGAATCCTTGATGCATTGCAAACGAAGGACATATGAAACTTTCCTTTTTTTGTATATGCCAAAATTAGTTAAAAAATTTATATGCTATTAGTGATCAAATATCGCACACAAAAAAAAGCGATAAGTTTCAAATTGAAAATTTGTTTGCATAACTTTATTTACAATGCTTCATGGATTCTAAAACGGTTTTTGGTTTTGTTCTAGCATAAAAACTCCATGACTTCTATTCATTTGCAATATCGATAAAAATGTAACAAACTATTATATCGTATTTTTCACAAAAATAACGCCAAAATCGAAACAGTTACCTAAGTTAAATATGTTTACTTTCTACAAATACATCTATTGGCCAAATTTCAAACGAATCAGATCAAATTTTAAAAATCGATGGGTTGATCCCCTAGAGTTCGAAAACTAATAGTGCTGAAGAAACTGCTAGTGCTGACTTTAAAAGATGGTCTTACAAAACAAACACACTATTTCATCAAAAAGAAGGTCTACCTAACCATTAGATCGGTCCTGTTATTATTCACATGGGAGCTCAATTCAATATGCAGATATACATTTTTTTCATTACAGACCGTTTTAAAAGCAATGTTGTGGTGGATTTTACAACGAGGAATAGCTTTGGAGAATATTCAAAACTGCTTGACCATTTCATTGCATGACATCAGTGGGTGATAAGAAGGAGAAATACAAAGAGATACAACATTTACATAAAGGAAAAATGGGCGGGTTTCCAGTCAGCTAGGTTTAAAGTAGAATCTTGGTCAACTGACAAGAAAATCTGTGTAGGGTTCAAAAACATCAACAATCAAATGAAGAAACTTGAAAACAAGATTAGACTGCATGAAAAAAATAAAATTGTCAAATTCTGTGCACAAACATGCTAAGCACATGCGATTAATAACTTTTGTAACAGATCAGCTCGGTATATTGCATCAGAATAGATAAGAAGTAATGGTGGAATAAAATATAATTATAAATCAAATTTGGTAGGCAGAGTTGATTAATTCATTAATTATTGAATGAATGTATGGAATAGTAAGGGAGACGTCCACACTTAAATCGTTTGAATCAATGAAATGGCTTGTGTATGCACCATAGCCACACACGCCCCAACCCCATGCGCCTCAGAAGCTTCATACGCAGACGGGCCCTCAGGCCTATCGCTATCGACCGCGTCCCCTTCTCCAAGTAAACACGTGTGAAAACGTCTCTTGAGTTTCCTTACCACGACCACGTTTACCAGCCGCACATTTAGCGCCATATTTGGTGGCCAGTCCTAAGACGAACACACGACATTGTGAAAAAGTAATTACTGTAAGAGATCAAGAAGTTAACTACAAATTTGAAAACCTAAGAGAAATTCCGACTGTGAAGATTTTTGAAGTTCAGCGAGAGTCAATAAAAAAAGAGAAAATTTGTGAAATAGCGTCAATGACTGGCAGCAACAACAATACGAGTCTTCGACAACTGCTACCGTCTGTTGTTAACATCAGCTTCAAGATCCCGTATTCATCTCTTCTAGAGACCTACGCGCAGTTTCAGCGTGGATATATACGTGCTATCCATTCCGAACGAAAGTACTCGTCTTCGACGCCGGTGAGGACATAGAAATAGTCCTGGAATTACAATTTGGTGCGACACCCTACAACGAGTGATCTACAAGTCTACGGCTACTTCGTCTACATCTACCCTGCAGTCATCCCAGTGCACATCTACACGGCGAGCGACCTCACTTCCTTCATTTAGCCAGTGGAAGCTAAGTAAATAGCTTGCACTCAACTAACGTATAGGTTGTTCACCTTATCGCGGTTACTGTGCAACGCATGCAGGCAGAGAGTAGTTTTTTTTGCTCTGCATGAGGCAGCTTTTTTTTGCATTCGGCTCAAGGCCGCGGCATTGCTCTAAGCTCAGAGAATAGGCAGCAAGCTTGCACAGGTACTGGCGCGCAGTCAAGCCAGTAGTAGATGAGCTATCCATTACAGATCTCTTACAGTGCAAGAGAGCTATAACGTTAGAGGTGGGTGATATTTTTATTGATGAGTTTTTTATTTCGTAAATTGTATTACTATTTGTGTTTATTGATTTTATTTGCTGTGGCGTGTAAAATTGATCTTTTAGCAAATGTTGATTTCTAAGTATTAGGATTGCGTAATAATTGATTGCCCACTGCACGTCTGATACGTCCGATTCGGACGAATTCATTCGAACATCGATCAAAACTAGTAGAGGTCGTGTTAGTGTGCCTAGATTTCGTGTTAAGAACAATCCAGCAATGACTGAACCAGCAGCTAGCGTGGCAGTTTTCCCAAATACCAACCCTAACACTTTAGCAAGAGAAATAGCAGCGAACATGCCGTGAACAGGAACAATCCTTTCGGCCGCAGAGTTGCCACTATTTCGCTGTCGAAAACGCCGGGAAGGTCCCGACTTCATTGAGAATAAACATTTAACACTTTGACTGCGATTAATAAATATTAAGTTCAATGTCAAACTGGAATTTAAAGTCAATTGTAGTAAACCATTTTGAAAATACCATACATGAACTGGATCGTGTCTTCATTTAGCTTTGATTAAGCCCATATTTATGAAAATTGAAATTGCGACTACTGGTCGGTCAGCAGCATTATGAAAATAACCTCCGTGAACCACCGGTGGCGCAAGTCGCAGTCAAAGTGTTAAGACACATATGGGAAGCTGGCGCGCTTATAGGACTTTTTTACCGGATGTAAACTAAGATGCTGCCAAAAAAGAATTGTCGGATCGATCAGCTAATAAACAGGTAGGAGATTTCAATTCAATAGTGACCAAGTTGGTCAATTCCGACCTTCACTACTCATTTGAAGATGTCGTAAAAATCTTAGACGACATCTACGTAGCTAGAGGTGAAAAGTCTATCCACGCGTTAGCGTGTGATTTAAATCAGTTAGGCTTCGTTAGAAATTACGCACTTGCGGCCCAGTTGGTAACCGGATTGGCTACCATTAGAAAGTTGTCGGAACATTTGTTAAACTCGGCCCCAATAGCGTGGTCGAGACACCCTTTTTTCAGGGCTATTGCAAGTCAAGCAGAATTAAAACGGTTTGTAAGAGACAGCATAGATCTAAGCTTAGCGATTACAGTGTTAGCACCCTTGCTTGATGAGTCTTTCTCGAAAAAAAATTTCGGTGTACCTTTCAATACGTTGGAAGAACTATTGGCACGAGTAGTTGCCGCTGTTAGAAATCACCCCAAAAATAAACCAATAGTAACGATAGGGCGCCGCAACTAAATAGGGCGCCGATTTAGTTGCGTTTAGAAAATCTAGAAAATCAACCATAATTCTCAGTAGTGAAGATGAACATTCAAGCGCGCTGTTAGAAAGTGGCAGCGAAAAATGCCTCATTAGTTACAGTCGAATCAAGTGCCTAAATGAGAAACTAAAGCCTTTAAGCGTAAGAGGAATAAACGGTAAAGGTAATGTGAGTGGTGAAGTCTACCTGACTATCTCAATACCTGGTGCTGACATGGTGCGTAAGACAAGTGCTTTAATCAGTAAAGATGCTGAATACAATTACGATCTAATTTTAGGAAGAGATGTTCCGAATGATGCAGTGATAAATTTCAAGGATGGTTCCCTCAAGTGGGAAGGTATCACGGTGCCTTTCAACGAAATAGAAAATAAGCCTACGACAAATAGAGAAGCATTGTTAATGGATATTGTAAACAGCGACTGTCTGCTGTCAGATGTAGTTGCTAGGCAGAGCAGATACCGCGGCAGAGTTAGTGTCCGCGAGAGAAAAATACGAGAAAAAAAGAGGCTGCGGTCGAGTAAACACACTGTCGATTTCCTACTTTTTCAGTCCAACTCTCTTACTGTGTACTTCATATCTTTATTTTTTCTTATTCTCTGACTGTCGGGGTTTCAATTCCCCCTTCGTTACGGGCTTAACCGGCATTGTATCGAGACACTGGTAATTGCATCAAGCTCATTAATGTCTTTGTCAAAAAGGCTAAGCCCGGTGAATATATAGTGTTAAAGAGAGGACTAAATAGTGGAGCGCTAATAGCAGAATCAATAGTTACAGTCAGAGAAGATGGTAATGTACCCTTAATAGCACCGAACCCGACAGATGATGTAATTTATTTTAGCGAAAACACTATGTTATGTAACATGGAAGCATTAGCTGGGGAAGAAGTATAAACTGAGCTTTATCTAACGAAAGTAGAGGAAGCGCTGAAAGAAGCGAATAATGTAGAGATGAGCTCTGAGGTTACGTCGGATTCACTTAAAGTCATCTCAGGTCGTGATGAGATGAAGACTATGGTCAAGGAGAAACTTGAGTCGAAGATTGACGTTCGCAGCAATAATTGTGAGTGTGAGTTTCCTGGTAGTAAGGAACTAGGAATTGATGCACAAGTCGAAAGTGTGTCTAATGTACAGAAGGACGTACGCCGTCCGTTCACAAAAAATGATATATCATGCGACGAAAATAACGTACAACAAAACTTACTGGAATTGTTAAGGGGAGAATACTCCCATTTTTGAAAGTCCTAGACTATTCGACCGGTCTTCATGAAACTTTGCATAGGTATGTAAAATTTAACAAGGTTTAAGATTAGACTTGTGTTTTTCCCATTTTCCCCATAGAAAACCAGTTATTCAAAAATAACAGAAAAATGGGGGGACTGGTGAAAAGCCATGGACTCAATCAGATTTTGAGATACAGAGATAATATTGGTATCAAAAGAAGCAGAATTGTATTCTCTAAAAAACAATGGAGTGTTCTTTCAGAATTATCGAAATACTTTTTGAAAAAAGGAAAAATACATAAATTGAACACATTTTCACACTTTTCTCCACAAAAAAATGTAGCTAATTTTCTATTCCAAAAATCAATAAAAGCCGACGTCATCTAGTAGAGTATTAAATTTCGGTTCTTTTGATATCAAAATGATTACTGTAGCTCACGAACTCAAAACTACCTTAGGTGTTGAAATCGTAAATTGCAATTGTTCAGGCGCACGTGCTGAAGAGCGCTCAAGTGCTGAACGGGGCGCGCTCTTCGGCATGGCAAACCTACTCCCAGCAATTCAGGCAGGTGACTGACCATATTCTTCAACTATAAACTCAAGCACACACTCATGGACTGATTGCCAAACATCTCCAGATAAAAATATTTTATAGAGAGAAAAGCTTAAATGGTGTATGGCAACTACCGTGCCCCGCACCCCACCGCTCTCTCCCCTCCCCCTTTTGACCCACTTCCCGCTCCCTTCTGAGTGTAAAACTTCACCAATGTGTCCGCTAAATATATACGTACATTTTAATGAATAAAACGAATTCCGAACAGTTTCAATTTTTGGGGGAGTATTCTTCCCTTGAATAGTATTCGTGACGTGATCACGTTAGAAGGTGAAACTATAGGTGTTACGAATGTAATAAAGCACAAAATTGTACTTAAACGTGACGCACCAGTTTTAAATATACCACCCTATCGCATACCTCATAAATATCAGGAAGAGTTGGCCAAGGTCAACAGAGAAATGCTCTCACAGGGCATAATTGAGAATTCCAGGTCAGAGTACAATTTTACGATCATTGTTGTGAAGAAAAGAAGGGTGAAATTCGACCCGCGATTGATTTTAGATCGTTAAACAAAATTTCGGTCAATTGGTCGTATCCTATAACACGAATAGACGAAATATTGTCCACATTAGGTGGCAATAGCGTCTTTTTGACGCTGGACCTCAAATCTGCATTCCACCAAGTAGAATTAGAACAGGAAAGTCGAAAATTAAAAGCGTTTAGTGTAGGTTACCGTAAATATCAATTCCGTAGAATTCCCTTTGGACTTAGTTCAAGCCCAAGCGTTTTCCAACGACTCATGTCATCTGTTCTTGCGCCTATCTTAGGACGCTTTTGTTTGGTTTTTCTAGATGATATATCAATTTACTCAAAAACCAATAAGCAACATTTTTGCGACATTATAACTGTCCTCACGACACTCTGCACCGGTAATTTAACCATTGAACTCGAAAAATGCCAATTTTTCAAGAAAAAAATACAGTACCTAGGTTATGTTATCTCGGCCGATGGAATACGGTGCAAGTATTCCGAGAAGTTGCAAAATTATCCGGCACCAATGATTGTAAAAAAATTGCATCAATTCCTTGGTGCAGACAAATATTTCCGCAACTACATAGCCCAGTTTGCAATAATTGCAAACCCCCTGTACAGATTATTAAAAAAATGCGTTAATTTTAACTGAACAAATGATTGTCAGAAACGTTTTGGCTATATAAAATCAGCCCTGACTTCTGACTCTGTTTCACGACACCCTGATTTAACCAAGACGTTTCACGTTTTTACTGATGCCTCACATTTTGGCATAGGATCTGTCTTGATGCAGTCCGAAGATTCAGGTGACAAATAAATGCCTCCGGTTGCATATTTCAGTAAAAGTTTGAATTCTAGCCAAAAACGTTACAGCACTACCAAAAAGGAGTTTTTAGTTATCTGGTAAGCTCTAGAAGCTTTTAAATACCCGATCATTGGATATCCAATCCGTGTGTACACCAACCACCGGCCACCTGCTCCTCTATTCACGAAAAAGTTACCAGAGGATACAGCAATGGCTCGAGGGTGCATTAACGTTCACTCATCCGAACCTATCGTTCATTATTTACCAGGTAGGCAAAACGTCGTACCCGACTACCTAAGCAGGCTACCACCAAACAATGATCAACTTACTATTAAAGAATTAGAATGCTGTGACCCATTGATGCCTTAGCCTGAATCTGAAGTGTGCTTAGCGCAGACTCGAGCAAAAGCAAAACAAGACGTTCCCAGTGACTCAACGATGCAACCACACGGTGACGACATGTTGACACCAAAATTAATTGACTATGTGCCGGCAGAAAAAGAAATTTCCTGGACTTTAAAAGAGTTCATCGACGAGCAAAAACAAGATCCCTTTTGTATTAAAGTTAGAGAGGCGTGACTTCATAGAAGTACGTCTACAATTTCTGACTCACAGAGTTATTTAATGGTAAATGACATATTGTATCGACGGCGACGCATTGACTTACGAACTAGCACTATATCAACATCAGCAGTGCCAACTTTACTCATGAAGAAGGCAGTTATAGCTATACATTCATTGTACCATATGGATGCTTTGCACACTCTATTTGAATTCAAGCTCAAATATTTTAATAGTCTAGAAAAAACGATCGTGAGAAAATTCGTACAAAATTGTGAAGTTTGCAAACTTCTTAAAGCTCACCCTTCCGTACCTATAAAAATTTTAACGGCTCCTATAGCGAAAGAACGTTTTGAAGTATTTTCAATGGACTTTGTGCGTCCACTCAAAATGATCGATAATGAAATTAAATACATACTGGTTGTGATTGATCTCTTCTCCCGCTACTGTAAATTGACGCGACCTCTAACCGTCGAACAGAAACAGGTATATCATGTTTAGGTTGTTGCTCTGCAACGTTCGGCTACCCGAAAACGTTGCTAAGTGATCAAGCGTCAGAGTTTAAATCTGTAGCAGGTAAACAATTTGCCAAAATTCACGCTATTGCAAAGATAAATGTTCTAGCTTTTAGCCATCATTCGAATGTTGTTGTTGAACGAAATGATAAAAAAATAACAAATGTGCTAAAATTGTACCTTAATTCCCTAGCTCACACGGAATGGAATCAATGTTTGGAAATGGTAGAGAATGCAATAAATTATTCATTAAATATCACATCGGAAGATACTTCCAGTTATGTTGTTTTCGGAAGAGATACGTGTCCTTATTTTCAGGGGAAAAATTTCAGCATTTCCTACAGTTACGACGCCGAAATAGATTTAGTAAATTTTCGTGCAAAAGAAGCAGCTCGAATTGTTGAAAACGTTAGACATTTGATTATAAATAATGTGACGAAACGAACAGTTTCACAATTTGAGACGTGGAGATAAAAAATTTGATATTGGTGACAGAGTGATGTTAAAGAACCATTAGAAAATAAAAAAACTAGATCATTCATGGCATGGGCCAGGAATTATTACCAAAGTTAAAAGACATTGGGTCGAAATCAAAATTGGAGACAACATTCATAGGAGTAACATGAACCATGTGCTACCCCTACGTGAAACGAAATGACAACGTTTACGGTTTTACCCAATAACTATATTTGCGACTTTAAGACGTGACAGGTAATGATTTTGCTAAGAGTTATGACTGAATTACTAAATTTAACGTGTTGAGTAATTATTAAGTACCTTCTTTGTGTCACTTGCTTTGCATTATAATAATCTCGTATATGCCTGTGCTTTGGTATTAGTATTTTCATTACTAGCAAAATATGCAATAACCTTCTGAACCGTTTAACCCATGTTAAGCTTAAGTGTTGTACCTAAAATTTAAAGGTTAACAAGTATCACAGATCACGTCCTTCAACGTATGTTCTCACGATCTGTGCAGTTGCATTTATTAATTAGTTTTTTTTATGTTGATGCCAGTCGACACTTACGTTCACCCGAACGTTGATGCAATGGGTAATTTAAAATGGTGAGTGACTTCCGCATTTCCAAAAAGCAATTCCTGACAAGGCCTCACGTTGTTGAGACAAAATACATTGTGGGAGCTTTAATCAAAAATCACTTCGATTCGAATCAGCGTTCAAGATGACTGGAAATTTCCTGTGTTTGCTAATCGCTACTGTTGTTAATTTATTAATTGACAATTAGTTTCATTGTTTTTCACTTGCAGTTAACTGATTCGGAAACAGTTAGTGTTACGTTTTTTACTTTCAAGTTAAAAGGACGAGTAACGTTTATCCATTGATTGTATTTTTGATTGTATTTTGATTTAGTTAGATCATTATTTCTTTATGGCACTGTTTTTTCATACGTTGCCATGCTAATCTAGTCTCGTTCTCGTTCTAACTGCAGGTCCTACTGGGTGAGCAACTCGTGACAATCACTTCGGAGTTCTACAAACAGGCCGGTAGTATGGGCAACAAAATTAGTACAGCAATCCCTGACAAGGCCTCACGTTGTTGAGACAAAATACATTGTGGGAGCTTTAATCAAAAATCACTTCGATTCGAATCAGCGTTCAAGATGACTGGAAATTTCCAGTCGATACGCTCACTGCAGCTTTGGTTGAGCACTAAATCTCGCTTACTCAGGATTGGGTAGCTGCCAGTTCCAACATGGACTTCGTCCCAGACAAAATAAGCGACGTCATCCTGATGATACTAATAGTCGTCATGATGGCTTTAATCGTCTTAGTTTATTATATACGTAAACAGATGGAGCTGCTGGCCGAACGCGTACGAGCGGAGGATTTTCACCTCGGTCGGAACGCGTTGAAAACAAAGGGAACATTAAACAACCTGTCAGGGGACATATAAGCATGGTAACTGTTGGGGGACACATGATAATCAACGTGCAGTCTAAGTTGAAACGGCCTAGCCCTTTACCGCCGTATGTCACTCACGGGGAACGCTAGAAAAAATGTCGTTTATATGAAAATTATGAGCAATAGGGAACCAGTGCCGAATGTTCCTGCAAGAAGACATCTTCCGCCATTACAGTTGGCCGGTGCAGCATCTCTCAACTCCTTATCACGGACAGTAGCAGCTGAACTGTTGCTGAGATTGGTTGTGCGTCAATTGTGTTCGTGCATGGTGTATTCTTGCCTCTATGGAAGGAAATCATGGTGAGTTACAGTTCTAACATTTTTTTTATGTTTAGTAGATGTTCTAGATAGGCTAGCAGGTTCAAACACTTTTCTTAACCTTATAGTTTATCTCTGCTGAGGTCTGTTTTGTTTGTCACCGAGGAGGAACGATTGGCAATGGAAGGCTTTCACCAGCTGTCACGTACAGGGAACAACCGTCAAGAGTGTTGCTTGCTCATTTTCCCATATGTTTTTTCGAAGATAACTGAACTTAGCATTCACAGTGTGCATTCCTATGATTCATCTTTGTTAGGGTTAATGTTTATTTTTGCTTTGTTGGTTATTCATATTCTTTTTGATTATACCTGGCATTGTACTGACATGGTTTATTCTCATGAATATCACACTTGAATTATTGTACCTCTTATTTTTCATGCTCTGATAATTTCCCCTATATTATAAAATACTAAGAATAGCGTAGCTAATGTTTGTAATTCTTTTCAGAAATGTTGAAGCCACAAGGATTTTACGGGAAACGGAAAAGAGTGGCTCGAATTACAATGAAACTGCAAGAATCTGCTATGGGCAGCGATGTTGACAGCAGTTCAGATGTAGAAGATGATGAAATATGTGATCCAACTTTCGTTCTTGAAGGGAATGAACCAGGTAGGTGTTGATGTTTTATCATTAGACAATACAGAATTGGGTAGCTATAGATATAAATTTATGAAAGAGGTCGTAATTCAATTAGCTACAGTTCTAATATATATATATAGCAATTACTGATGAGTAAGTACCCTGAAGTAATAATAATTTGTTTCAACAGATTTAGAGTCCATGCTGCGTGAAGAAGAGGAAGAAATAGATGAGTAAATGGATGAAGAATTTGAGGATGAAGCTACTGTCGTGTTGCAAATACAGCCCGAGGAAATGACAAATGCTGAAGTAGAGTCCCAGCCAACACACAGTGAAGCTAGACGTCAGAGGTCCAAAAACCGTGCTGCCGCCCATAGTTGGTGTAAAAAAGATGGGTCGACCCATGTCCCAGAATTTCAAACACTTCCTGATAATGAATCTTGTTGCCTAGAATTGAAAGCTCCTTATTCTTATTTCAAATCTTTCATTCCTGATGATTTTTTAGATTTAATTGTGGAACAATCTAACCTGTATGCAGTTCAAAGTAATGTAAACAAGCCTTTGAATGTAACAAGAAAAGAATTCGAACAGTGGCTTGGTCTAGTGATGTATTTTTCCTTAGTCAAGATGCCTGATACAAGGATGCACTGGTGTCGTAAGCTTTGTGATTTTATGGTTGTAGCTCCTTCTGTGATGAGCAGAGATAGATTTGAAGCAATAAAAAAATATCTCCACATGGTGGACAACAGTAATCTTACTAATCAAAATGATAGAATGGCCAAGGTAAGTCCACTTATCAACCTGCTTCGACGAGAGTTTCAGAAAATCCCCATGCATCAAGCATTATGCATCGATGAACAACTTGTTCCCTTCAAAGGCAAAAGTCAGCTGAAGCAATACATCCCCAGCAAGTCTCACAAATGGGGATATAAAATTTTTGTACTTGCTGATCCTGAAGGGATCATTTATGATTTCATTCCCTACACTGGAAAAATTCACCCTGTTGAGGACATAAACGTTCCTGACCTGAAACCTAGTGCTAATGTTGTCCTTCACCTTGCTCAGATAATTCCTCCTGGCAAGAATCACATTCTATACTTTGATAACTGGTTCACTAGTCTTCCTCTGTTAGACCACCTTGCTACTAGAAAGATTTGGTGCTGTGGCACTGCCAGAGTTTCCAGACTGCCTGGCATACCAAAAGGAAAACAAGTTGACAAGGACCTCGAAAAAAAAGGAAGAGGATCTTTTGAAGAGTTAGTTTGCCAGCAGCAAAACTGTGAGATATCTTATGTCAAGTGACATGACAACAAAATTGTCCACATTGTCTCCAATTTTGCCAAAGCTTCTCCAGTATCTACTGTTCAAAGATTTGATTCCAAGCAGAAGAAAGTAGTAGATGTGCCCTGTCCAGACATTATTCAGAGGTACAACAAATCCATGGGTGGTGTGGATCTAGCGGACATGCTCATAGCACTCTATAGAATCCCGCTAAGATCCAAGAAATACTACATGAGATTTGTGTTTCACATGCTCGACATGGCCATGATAAATTCCCGGAAACTCTACAGGAGAGATGCAGGGGATTTGAACCTTCAAAAAAAAGACATTCTCTCTCTAGCCTCGTTCAAATTATCTGTCGCTAATGCCCTCATAAAGAAGGATAAAGCCCCGAAAAATAAGCGTGGCCGACCATCATCTGATGCTCAAAGTTCAATTCCAAAGCGCCCCCATAATTGTCCAGAAGACATCGTCCGTTTTGATCAAACTGGTCACTTCCCAATTCTTGAGGATAAAAGAAACAGATGCAAAAATAGCAAGTGCACTGGCAAAACTAGATATGCTTGCAAAAAGTGCAAAGTAAATCTTTGCATAACTGTAACCTCAAACTGTTTCTCATCATATCACGGAGAATAAATTTCATTTTTCATCCTTTTCAAAGAGCTTGAACAATAATTTGCAATATTTCATATTTTTACCAAATACTATGCCATAAAGTGTGCAAGAAGGGAAGCCAATTTATTTTTCTGCTATTGAAATTCATTATGGAATAAGTTCAAAGGATATTATTTTTTTAAACGTAGTATAAGCTAGGATGCTTTATATTGCTATACTGAAATATATGTTTGAAGCATGCATGTTTTTGCTTTTATCCTTTATTCTAACATAAATACTCGGAAACATGCAGAAATTATTGTTTTGTGTAGCACATAACATGATTGTTTCAGAGAAGTTCACATCATGTGCTGGGTGTTCCATGTGAGTGACATGCATGTCACTGTTCTCTGATGCCTAACGTTCCCTCTGAGGGACATATATATATTTAATTACCTATATGTGTTAACGATATCTGCATTGCACATGTTGTCTATATAAACACCAAGCAAGAAGAAAATCATACAAACAAATTATTTTTCACTGGATCATAATTCAGGCGGTAAAGGGCTAGGCACTCAAGACGGCCGGGGCGGTCTATTTGCGCTTTGCCGAGTCTGGGTCAAACAACCATCGGCATGCTGGCTACGGAAGTGTAGCATCAATTTGGTTATAGAATCAATCTGTTATATTCGGTCTATTAGTTAACGTGTCAAGCCCCATCTAACCGGATTAAGCTCGGCTAAAAAATTCTTTAGATTTTCACATAATCCTAGGCTCGATGTGTTTTATAACAATATAACCGATATAATTAAGTTTTGTAATAACGAGTTCTAAGGTACTTTGTCATTTGCGTACTGCCTGTCGATTGATTTTACCAATGTTTTAAAACTTTTCATGATCTAAACAAACAGCGGCTATCATTACGAACCCGGCGTTATGGGAGGGAGATTCATTTATATTCATTGACCTCTACGGATCTGTTATCCCTTTTTCTTTAGTAGTTATTCATTTGATAACTATTGAACTAAATCATAATTTTAATTTATTACAGTTGCGTAATCATTTTAATAAATACTGCGTACTCGCTAATCGTACCTACGAGGTAAAATTTTTCGATTGTTTATCTACGAATGTTAAGTTATGGTGTTAACGTAAATTAGGTGATGCTTCACGGTTTCGAAATTATTGATATAATTACCTATTGTGTAACTAGTTTATTACTTAATCCATCTATTGCGTTCCAAGAATCGAAATTTATTTTCTATTAATTATATTTAGAATTGAGTTTTTCTGACGTTTATTTATCCCCTATCCATACATTGATGACGTGTTTATTTCGTTCGCAGCATGTATCGAGTACTTTAGCACCTCATGCTTTAATTTCATAGTATTGACGAAGAATGCTTTATATTGTTCGATGCTCCCTTCTTCCTGCTCACGCTAATGCATTTTATTGTTGTGTATTTCCGTTCATGATGACACTAAGACGAGGTGTACTATGGAAAAATGTTTGAATATGGTACTAATATGTTATCAGATAATCAATTTTGAATAATTACAGGCTTGAGGCAGGCCACCAATGGCAATCAATTTACTTTGTTGATTAGCAGTGAGAAATATTTTTATATATTACAATTTTTTTGCGATTTCGGTCCTGAGTACCTCACTTCCTATAATTGATGGGAAAGCATGTGTTTGTGATTACACCATAGCCAAACACGCCCCAACCCCATGCGCCTCGGAAGCTTTATAAGCAGACGGCCTCTCAGGCCTATCGCTATCGACCGCGTCCCCTTCTCCAAGTGTACACCTGTGAAAACGTCTCTTGAGTTTCCTTACCACCACCACGTTTACCAGCCGCACGTTTAGCGGCATAGGCTGTAACGTACTTTCTATGGAATTTAGATCGATGAATATTGGGTATATACGTATTCTCGAAAATAAATAGTGGTCGTCTCTATAACTTCTCACCACTTCCGATATAACTTTGGAGACAATGGGGGAAAGGGTAGAGGGTGGGGGAGAAGTGTGTACTTTTCAAGAGACGTTTTCTCAAAAAGTACTCAATGTAGAACAATGATTTATGTTTCATTGGATGCGCAAAGAATTTCTGCATGACTAGTCGAAGGATTATTTTAAATTTCGCTATAGTTCAGTTATTAGGATATATAATTTTTTTTAGAAGCAATCAATTTTTCCATGGATTTTTTATGTAACCAAAAACTACTATGAATTCAAAATAACCTTATGTCAGAAGATTGAGCAGCTCTTTGCGCATCCAATGATGCTTGAATCATTTCCGCAAGATTTATTAAGGATAGTACCTTGGTCAGGAGTGAAAAGGAAGAGGGTTTTTCACTTTTTAAGTTTTGAGTCGAGAAGAATTAAATTTATGGCAAGAACGAAATTGCTGCTCTCGACCCATCGCCTCCGGAATTCCACTCCCTTCCTGCGAAAAGAAAAGACGAGAACACAAGCATTAGTTGCGACGTACACGGATTTCAATCGATAAGTAACGGCTGATTACCATTGGCTCAGCACTGATCCGCTAGTCAAAATTAGGTTACCCTAAACAAATAAAATTACCCTAGAGAAAGCGTCAACCTTTGGTCTCGAAACTAATTAGGCCAAGTAAGTTAGGCCATACGACTAGAGCGAAAATTCCTCTTAATGACTGAGGTACATAAAATAGGTCCAGGCTACCTACCTATGCACCCACCTAAACAGGTCGTCAGGAGTAGCGCCGAAATTGCTCTCGCCATCCTCCGCGTCCCCAGCTCCAAGTCCATCCCACGTCGAAGATCTACAGGATCATATTCTCGTGGATAGCGTCTGGGTGGAACTCAAAAATATGCCCTGGGGCATTACTGAGCTAGTCTTGCCAAGACGACCTCCTCAAGGTACCAAATCTTCTCCGGATAGATGAAGAAAAGTTCGAAGAGAGAAGCCACAAGAAAAAGCTAAAAAATCCACTCCAATCGCTGTAGAAGATGACTTCTCCGAGCTTCGAAAATGGTGGAGAACATCCGCCAAGAAAACTTGCTGATCATATAGGAGGAAAAATAGTACGTGTGTTAATTTCAGAAGGTGCAGTCGCTCTTGAGGTAAAATTTTTGTATGCAGGTCATCTCTGATGGCATGATCTTTCTTCTAAATGGGTTAACTAGATAGATCCGGACGCTACTTTTTGTCTGACCCAAGAATGAGGCATTTTACGACTTGGAAGGCGATAAATGAACAATGGAAGACATTTTATAGAAAACTTAGAACATCATTGCTCTACAATTGAAACTCTCGGGTGAAATAGATTATGGGAAATAGCCAAGTACCCCCCTCTTCTCCCAATTCCCCCATTATCTTTGTAAGTATGGCAAAAATAGGAGAAACTTATGGACCCGACCCCTATTTATTTCTACACATACAAATTTATGTCAATTTTTAAACATCTAGGTTCTATTGAAAGAACGTTACAGTCATTTTATAACAATTAACTAATGTCTTCCAATCTGTAATTCTTTACATAAATTTTTCCAATGTAACTCATAAATTTTCATGAATATCAATATAATCCTTTGACCTGTCTTGCATCAACTTATTGCGCATCTAATTGCACCTAAATCATTGCTCTAAGATAAGTACTTTTTGAGAAGATATCTCTTGTAAAGCATGCACTTTCCTCTACCATTTCCCCCATTGTCTCCAAAATTATGTATAAAGGGGGAAAAAATTATTGAGACGACCCTATTTAATTCCAAAAATACATTCGTATGCCAATTTTCCTACATCTAGATCTCATACGACAAACGTTACAGCCATTTCCATGATTTTGGGTGGACGTCTCCCTTAAGTCTGTACCTGGGTAGGCAATATATGGTAATATACCTCACGCTAGAGAAGCACCGTTTAAGCTTCTCTAATCACAACAAAATGTTTCAAAGAAAGGAAAGATGAAGGAACCATGTAGTATGAAGTTGCACGGCAACTAGCGTACGTTCCCACATAAGGTCTCTAGCGCTTAGAAACTGTGAGTTAAGAAAGAATACATAACTCGAAATAGGACAGCAGTAAACAAAAAACGATGATCTATTAGAAGAAAAAAAAATTATTTCAATACAAAGAAAGCCCACCTCTCATCTCGGAACCTCACATTTCTGAGGCAGGGAAAGACAGTTCAGTTCCACAATTGGAATTTTTCTACAAGCTTGAGAACAGAAGCTACACCCAGGGCTAAGTTTGAATGAAGAAAACGATCAATTCAACACTCGAAAATACATGATCAAAAAATCTCGGTACGAAAATTTCTTGAAATGGTTTTCTGAAGTACGATAAATTTTCTCAACTTTTTAGATGATCTTTGTCTTGATTGAGATCTTGGTTATTTGTTGGGGAAGCACACATCTTAGTAGGGTTACGGTATCTGAAATAATTGATCTCCAGCCACTAATTTTATTTTATCATTAGAGAGCTACAGACTCCATTCAGTGGCTACTGAGAAGTGACATTCGAGTAAAAGATTACGTTCGGCCAAAAACATATGTTTCTGGCCGTACCTAATCTCATACTTGAATGTAAATTCTCATTAGCCGCTGAATGGAGTCTGCAGCTCTCAAATGATGAAATATAGGATTAGGTATGGCCAAAAACACATGTCCAGATAAGCACGTCGTGAAAACACAGGAAAACAGTCGTATTCCTAATTGTGCCAGAAACGGGAGATTTCACTAAATTTTCACAGTATTCTTTGTTTAACAGAAAAACCATGACAAAAGAGTATTTTAGAACATAACTTATATACATATATTTTTTCTAAACATTCTATAGAACTGCGCAAATACAGTGATGTACCCACGTGAAAATCTACTAAAACTCACCTAAGAAAATCAAGGTCCGAGACGACCTGGGTGAGCTTTGTGTTCGCGTTGCTGAGGTTCTTGTTGAGCAGCACCTCTGCTGCCTCCAGGTCATACTCTAGCATCACATTCGCCTGCACACACGAGTCATCACTGTATTATTCAGGTTAAAACCAAAGTTTAAGTTCAATTAATAAGTTTTCTACAATGAATCTAAAAATAGATCAGTAAAAAAGCATCAAAGCAGAGGAATTTTGCTGTAGCAGTTTGAACTCAAGCATTGAAAAAATACAGAAAATCAATGTCTATGTTGGTAGACTTCGATTTATCAATGGAATTGGAAGAAATGCAAAAATTTACTTCCAAGCACTGAACTGATGAAATGAAGTAAGCAATCACAGTACTAATTCAAATAGATGCAAAAGTTGTACTTCCATGAAAGGGCGCACTGGTTATATTGATCTAACTATGGCACAGATACACATAAAATTCAATCATATGCTGCTACAAGAAATTAACTGTAAAGGCAGTAGCAATGAAGCAAACACATGAGCAGCATACTACAAAGTACAAAGCTTCTGCATAAAAAGACAGATATTACACCCACCTTAATAAAATAAGTTTAACAAAAATCATCTGAAATTAAAAACAGAAAAATATAAATACATAATCAGAATTTTCTGCTTTGCTCTTATTCCAAACTCAAATGCAAATGAAAATAAATTTCTCCCTACCCAAACATAATGTTATTGAAAAAAACAATATGATTAAAATCTTTCACATTTTCTTAACTTCTCATAATTTCCTACAGCATTTGAACTTAGTCCAGTTTCACTAACCCCAAGCCATAAGCAGCCTTTGCTGGAAGGAGGAATGGTACCTTTAACATACACTTGGTCAGAGAGCAGGAATTGAGTTTCCAGATCTTCCGTGCTGTTTTGTCGAGCCTTCATTTCTTCTATGATCTGCAGGCAGCTTTTGATGTCTGGCACCTGGTGCTTCAGCCGGCACCAATAAATAATGGATGAGGGAAAATTTTTGCAGATATGTCACAATTATTCACCTCCTGGAACATAAATTTTAAACATTTTTTGACAAATAGTGCTAAAAAAATTAAAATAATGCACATTGATTATACTCTATGAAGACTAAGAGACCATAAAAGTCATCAGGGAGCCGTAGCAAACGTAATAAAAATGAAAGAGCAAGATAAGCTACTTTGATTATTTAAGGTATATATTCGAATAAAACCTAAAGTTGAAGAATAAGAGATTATAATAAAGAGGAAAGCTTTAAACTTTCTGAATGTCTATTAAAAATATATCCCACCTACATTAAATGCATGCTGGGGAAGGGAAAAATATTACTTTGGCAAGTTGGCTTACATCAAAAACATTAAGACATCTTAATTACACTGATGAAATTAGATGCATTGCATTGAGAAGATTAGAGTAGCAATTTTTACAAAAAGCCATCCTCTGTCTTGCCTAATGAGCAATAAATACTAATGATGAACTTTGATACAAAACACTTGTGTCCCTACCAATAAGCAAGAGAAAATTTTACATTGGGCATATGAGCTCTTTTTTGTTTTAGTCAAGTGAGAGGGTACTACTTCAACTAATACTGACATAGTTAGCATAAAATAATTACACTCTACACAAATGTACTTCTTGTACCACATCTTTATAATAGAATAATAGACCCACCTCAAAGAAAGTGGCAGTGAGGTGCGACTCCATGAAGCAATACTTGCTGATCTGTTCATCAAGGCGCCTGATCACTTCTTCTGCACCACCAGATTCTTTGCTCATGAACTCTTCAACATCTTCCTGTGAAATGAAAATAAGTTATAAAAACATGAACAGTATTTTAGCATGGCTCACTTCACTGATACACCCAATGCCTGAATATATATATATAAGATTTCTTCACCAAATGTAGAAAAATTGAACGGAAAAATTGTTACATTGCATCAAATATTTTAGACATTTTAATTTTCCATTTCCTACTAAAATGAAAATTTCAGGTTATTTATTCTTGGCTACATCAATTAACATTGCTATGAGATATAACTTGAACATCCTTCAGAAACCAGAGTAATTCAAAAATAGCTAAAAATAATTGAATTACTGTTTAAAATACTGTTTATAATTATAAAATAAAACATATAAAATTACATTTCCTATATCTTTTAAAAATTGAGTACAGTTATTCCACAGCAGCAAAATTGATTAACATAGCACGCTTAACTTCAGTTGACATTAGCTACTTGTGACTCTAACTTCACGTCCACAAAAGAAAATTTTGTTTTCTAGTTATTGACAAAGTAAATCAGAATATTATAACAGATATTAATTCTTTGAATGCGCTCACGGAAATTAAAATTCTATTCCCAAGAATCACTAAAGGAACACATTTAAAAATTTTTTACATGAATGACATTCTGCTCGCTGATGCGTAATATTCAAATTATTAAACTTTGAAGTTATAGGAATGTCGTATTCAAAAGTGAAGGAACGGACACGAAAATATGCTTTAATACGGTATTGACGTAACAATGGGTAAGGTTAAGTTAGGTAAACTAACCTAAAATAGCTAACCTTAACTTACCCAAACTGAGGCTGTTATTTTCACACAAAAAAGTGGGCGTGTCCCCCCAAAAAATGGGCGTGACCCAACAATGCGGTAGCTAAGCAACCGACTATATGACGCTTATTTATCCATACTTGCAATACGGAATAGAAGCATGGCACGGAACTGATAAAAATAAAACTAACAAAATTTTTACTCTGCAGAAAAGAGCTGTCAGAGCGGTAAAGAACCTAGAATATAATGCTCACACGAATGATTCTTTCAAAAATTTACAATAACTTAAACTTTCGGATCTCTACAAAATCTCCATCTGTAATTGCATTTACAAAATATTAAGAAATGATGGCGACAATAGCCTAAGACAATTATTGACTGCGCAAACTGGTCATCACGACCATTTAACCCGAAAGAGAAGTAAATTCATGCTTCCTTATTATTCGAAGGCCCGCTCGCAACACAGTATCCTTTTCGTTGGAACCAAAACTTGGAACTCAATACCTGCGGAGATCCGTAAATGCAATTCGTACAAAGTATTCAAAAGACATCTTGAGTCTCACTTCCTATCAGAATACTAGTCGTGTAAGATCACCATGTCAAATCTTGTCTCCTACATGTAACTAATGATAATGTAATAATGTAACTTGCTTTGGGTAACATAACCGATCTTCAGTCTGCTCTTGAATCGTTTTATCGAACATACTGTTAAATATAGCCGATTTGACCTATATTGTGAAATACAGCATAAAATATCGAGTAAATTGTCTCAATGATCAGTCTAATGCGAAACTAGGTTAAGTAAACTAGGTTAAACATTATTGTACACCTTAGAATAACGTGATGATAGGATGCCCTAGAAGTCGCTGAACTTGTTCTGGCCCACAGGTAGCTATACTCAAATTTAACCATTGTACTAAACTTAAGAAACATTCTACCTCTGTATCACCTGTGGTAAATAAATTGTTTAAATTGTTTGAATTGATATGTCTCAAAAAAATAAAGCATCAGCACAGAATGTCATTCATGTGAAACATTTTTTAATGTGTTCCTTTAGTGATTTTTGGGAACAGAATTTTTAATTTCTGTGAGAGCATTAAACTCCATATTGACCGAAACAATTGTTGAAAAATGATTAGTCATCAAGGTTGCAAACAATTCAAGTAAAAAAAATTTACCCCAATAGTCTCCAAACATTCAATAACCCAAGTGTACTGTTGTTCAGTCAATGATGGATAGAATAGAAGGTACCCCACAGATGAAATCATTTTAATTTGTCAGACAGTAATTAAAATTCAAAATATGATGCAATAGAACCCTTCAATCATATAACATGAACTGCATTATGAACAAATTCTAAAAAGTATATCCTCAGAGTGTCTTTCAGCTATAATTCTTAGGTCAAGTCATACTAACAGCAGCCAATAAAATAAAAACATTTAATTTTATTTGAAAATGAAAGCGGAACTGCAATTACATGGAATGATTCTAAAAATTCTTTCAATAGCTTTTAATTTGTTTAGCATTGCAGATTTTTTCTGACTAACTATCCATTTGGTCAATATTGAGCTTAATGATGTCAACGATTTTTATAATTTCGTTGCCATAGATTGGTAATATAGTAGATTTTAGGAAGTTTAAATGAATGACATTGTGCTTGCAAATGCTTAGTTTTTGAGTAATTTAGCTTTGAAGTTATAGCAACTGCGCTCATGAAATGAGTTTCCCGTATAAAAGGAGAGGGTGTTCGAACAATGCCGCAAGTGTGCGGAACGCAGGAAAAGTTATTGTTTTTTTCAATATATGACGTAATTTATTATTAGCCGACACTGGAGGATCCTGAACCCACTTCTAGGATGTCTTAGTTAATGTTAATAACACAATAAAGGCTATCACCCCAAAATATTATTGGGACTGGAATAGTTTATACTTAAATATACGGTATTGACTTCTATAATTTTGCTAATGTTCTACGGTGGCCGCCATATTGAAAATGATGTCAACTGCATATCGATTTCAGTATTCACTACCCCAGTCCCGTTAACATTTCCGGGTGATAACCCTTATTGCATTATTAACTAAAAGATCCCAGAAGTGGGTTCAGACTCTGCAGGCTCCGTGGGGTGGGCTAATAACTAATAACGCCATATGCCATATATTGTGAAATCAATTATCTTTTCTCGCGCTCCGCGCAGTTGCGACATTGTTGAAAACACTTCGCTTTTGCATGGAAAACCCATTTCATAGCACCGTTCCTATAATTTCAAAGTTAAATAACTCGAAAACTAAGTATTTGCGAGCACAACATCATTCATTTAAAACGTCTTAAAATCTACCATATTACCTATCTATGGAAACAAAATTATTAAAATTGTAGACAAGAATGAACTCAATATTGGCCATAAAATAAACTGCATTTATGTTGTGGGTATGGCCGTGATTCCCATAGCACCAAAATCAATATTGATGTCAAAATGTTGTCATCAAAATTGTATTGTACAAGGGTAAATTTACAAAAGATACATATTTTTAAACATAATTTTATATGGGCAAAAACACTAAAATAGAAGCAAAAAAAGAGAATTTTATTTCAGCAGAAGTACACATTTAATTGATGTTTGAAATGTTTGTAAGTTCAATAGAACACATTTATACCTAACAATTTTGTTGGAGCACCTTGAAAAGAATTCTATCAGAATAAGTTCTCCCATCTGTAGAAATTTTTCATACCCCTACTTAAAATTTATATAATAATCCCTAATTAGCCATCCAGCTAGTAAAAATTGTAATATTATGATCAAAAAACATCCCTCCAATTCGCACCATTCATGTAAATTTACCAAAAATATTTGAAACCATTACTTTTAATTACTCTCCTCAAAATCCACAGGATCTCAACGTGTCACGAAAGCCATCAACAAAATTGTACTACCATCAGCCAATTCACGGATTGGAAACGTACTGATAAATTCGTACTGGATTTATACATGACAATTGTATATCTTACCTCCAATACTCAAATTCATGTCATTATAAGGCAATGGCACCACACCGTTTAAAGAAGTACTTTTTTTTTGAACGGTGAAAGGATTCTTCTGTAATCTGTTTTTCGAAAATGGCGGCTACACACAAAATAATGTTTGCACAAATTAGATTACTTGATTGAACCCAAAATTGCATTTCCACTTGCTCTTATCCACTCTATAAAATTTGCATGAGGATAATGGAAGTACTTGATATCAGGTTGATCTCTAGATCTATTTTCACATCTGATAAAAGAACATTTCTTCGTTCTAATTGTAGGCGCCACTTGCTGATACCGACGAGAAACTGGGCGCTTTGTTGTTGTCCAAGTTGTCGTACAGCTGACTCGATATTGTCACATATTATTGCCAGATAGTGATCTCTCTTTATCTGGGTTGCTATTCGTTCTGGGCCCGTGACGTCACCACACCCAGGGCTCTTTCAAGAAATTACTTGAATGCTCCTACCTGTCTTATGTATACCGTGGCGTATACATTCTGGCAAAAACATAATTAGTAAGATAAATAGTTCTATTGCTTTCTAAAAATCAATTACTGATCTTTCATTATACCTATTTTCATTATAGCTTAGATTAGGATTGCAAAGCTGAAATTAACATACCATTCAAGTAGAAATATAACTTACTCTGGCTGAGAGATGATTGTTCTGCTGTCCGTGTGAAAGTGTTACACTGAGGAAGCTGAGAAGATGCTTTGCCCTCATCAAATTCTCTCTCTGCAGTTGAGGTCCCAGTGATACCACAAAGATTATTATCGCTATGTTCATGCGATGCTGGGGAATGAAAAAATTTATACTGTAAAATTATTGAGATACATGAAAACATTTTTTTTCATATGCCACATATTCATAATCTGTTCATTATAGAAAACCATTTAACAAGCAATATTATCAAATAATTTTTCATTTTAAACCAAAATAAACATTTTCAATTTGACACATGTTTATTTCTACAAGGTGGTAACACTGTGTCAAAGAATTTCAGCACTAGGTTGGGACAATTAAAATTAACGTAGGCCTACATAGATAAAAAAACACAATTTCTGATTTATTTTTAAAATATAAGTGATTTCAGAGTGATATCTGAAAGGAATGTATTGCACAAAAATTCCAAACACTTTGCAAAAAAATTGGCATTATGTTGCATTTTGACCTTCATCTTGCACTTGGCAAACCAGAATTTTATGCAGCACAAACTGAATGGAACTTAAAATACAACGCATCAATGACATAGACTAAATAGAATCCTTACTTGCTGTTGTGAGCACGGTGCATAGATACTGCTGCCATTTGGAGGTCCTTGCAGTTGCTCTTTTTGTGATTGTTTATGTTTGTTTTTCCAAGGTGTCACCCAATTGAAAATCAAGGACGTATCGCCGATGTGTTATGGCCGGGCAAGGACGAACCTAAGGGACGTAACATGGGTAAATCACCTTCGAATCGTAGGCGAAATGTCCACTTGTGGACGAACTTTTGGCTCAGATACGTACGCGGCCGTCCGCGATGATCATACATGCTAAGTCCATGCTACGTCCCTGCTCGACCCATTTTACCGGCGATACGTACATGATTCGCGGATGGCCATCCTTGAATTTAGCGTTAAAAAAAAACTTTCAGCCGAGCACAGACGAGATTTATCGCCTCTAAGCGACCCTCAAATATAAATATATATATGTATAATCACATATATATATATTTATATTTCCGGATCGCTTAGAGGCGATAAATCTCGGCTGTACGCGGCCGAAAGTTTTTGTCGAAAGTTGTCGTTTTTAAAAAGAACACTCATATATACATTATATGTATGTATTAAATATTTGAGTGTTGCTTTTCAAACAACTTCGCTGAGCGTGGCAGAGAGTTTCTAATGACAAAGCTTGGTATTAAAACACTCAAATGTTTACCCCCGCCCGCTGTTTATTATGTAAAGTAACAAAAATACCGGCTCATCTTGGCCGATAATTAAGCACACCTGTCCAATTACAGCATATACTGCGCTGGTCTTGTTTCTACGATCACATACTGGACTCGCAGTTATTAAAACCTGTTTTGACATCTAAGTTATTTATTGCTTAAATTTTTTACGAAAATGCAAATCACGATCGGCATTAAGCACCCAAAAAGGTGAAAATGAAATATTTCAATAAAATTAATCCTTTATTTAAGCTAAATCTAGAATATTAGGATAAGCCTCCCTATTCAAATTAATGTGTTGTAGAGAGTTGAAGATGGAACACACACATTTTTGGGGAATTAAGCGAACGGATAATCTATGAACAAGGCGTGAAACAGCTTGTTTTCAGAATCAACAAGATACACAGAAGTTTATGAAACATGATAGAAGTTAAAGAACGTAATAAACAGCGTCTAACTCGAGTACAACTCACTCGTCAAGGGCTGGTGCACAATTATTTCAAATGCCCAAGTGATGGCTGAAAGATAAGTGACGGGTCCCTTGCCTCTCCTCCATCCCAGTCAACTGATCCTGTTGAAAAAAAAAATAGTTCGTTATCATGTATAGGATTGCTATCCAACAAATTAATATTCTGAGTACGAAATACCTTTAATAGTTTCCTGGTCAATCAAATTTTAGTGAGAATAAATGCTCCTCACAGCATAGTTTTGTGAGGTTTATCCTTCGTTTTAGGTTCCTTATCAGTAGCTTTACTCATTTAATTAATAAGGGTATACTGGGTGGAAAAAACATAGTTAGTGAGAAATATCGAATTACTTGTGTTTAAATAGTTCTAAACGTGTTAGAATACAAAGATAATCACTGATTTAAGCTAGATTAGACAGAACAAAAATATTGGTATCAAATATCACAATGCGAGAAGACTAGGTAGGGTAATTCTGTACATGATTGAAATTGCAGATGACTAGTTATTACCGCACACCAGATATTCGCATGTTGACGGCACCAGAGACAGAGGTAAAATGAATGAACAACTGGAGATTTCACGCGTCTACAAGCCACAGTCCTATTGAACAATTTTAGAACAAAAACTTGTTTGTAATTTCCTTGAGGCTAGATTTAAGTTTATGACTCATTATTTGAATATGCTCCTTTCAACAACATTACACAAATTTTTTTGTATTTGAGCACAGATCTTCATTTGAGGGCTCACAGCTATGATCAATACTGAAATAATTAAAAATGGAACCTTAATATTTGTGCGAGGTTAATCTAACCTTCAGTTTCATCCTAGTCATGCCAATGCAACACTTACTGAAAGACTTGCGTTCTATCCTTTTACATTCGAACTGAAATATCACATTGCCTCGGCCAAGGTCACTGACTCCGGATCTGGAAATATTGTTTCTAAGTAGATCACTGATTTTTTGATTTTGTAGAGCACACGAAGTTTTAATGACATAATGACAAATATAATGACATATCTGGATCTATTGGTTTCACGAAAGTTTTAACAATATTTTTGAAGACACGTTTATCAATTTTGTAATTGCTATGCATTTGACTTTCATTGAATATATTTATGTTTTGCATATCCCGGGTTATGGTCCTCACTCAAAATTCGATTCACAAAGTTACCAATTCCATCAATAAGCGTATTGGAGAAATTTTTATTAACTAGCAACCGCTTACATCGTAGCATTTCTGAATGAAAACTTGCCCAGCTGCTGCACACTTCATAAATGCTCTTTAACTAGGTATGGATAACACCTTCATAATACACATGCGCTGCATCACAATCACAGTTTCTGGTTCCACCAGCATGCAAGGGTGACATACACTGTTATACGAAAAGCACCCTGAGATTCTTCAACTGAAATGTCAAGAAATGGCAGCTTCGCACTTACACGCCCAGCTCATACGTAAATGTAACACCGGATTATCAGTCACCAAATTCCCCCAACATCTTCAAATACTCTACCATCTCAATTACAACGATAATATCGTCCACGTACCATGCGTATAAATCGGCTTCACCGGTATAGAATTCATGTTATAGAAGCACTGCAGATTTATAAACTGGAACCTACCCTCAACGTAAATACAAATTATTTTTTGCTCTAAAATTGTTCTGTAGGACTGTGGCATAGACGTTTGGAACCTCCGGTAGATCGTCCAACTGCCTTCATCTCTGGTGCCGTTAAGATAAGAATATCTGTTGATCAATAAGTAGGCATCTGTAATTTCAATCTTGCACAAAAAAAGTCCTACCCCGTCATAACGAAATGGGATTACCAATATTAATATTCAGTCTGATGTAGCATAATTTTTGGATTGTCATAGTTTTATCAAAGTGATTGTTTATTTTGTCTTTGGCATCCTGAAGATGATGTTAGTAACATCGAAATGTTGCCTTTAATAGACTGATATATGTAAAATTTTTAAGAAATTGAGTGTTCATTTCAGTGAAATGATATGTGACTACCTTTGTATTCTAACACGTGGAGAACTGAAACAATTTCGCAAAGTTGAAAAGTTGGAAAATGAATTGTGTTAGAATAATGTGAAAATATCTTTATTATACTATCAATCTGTAGTTATAAGCACATGAAAAAATCTAATTTCAGTACTACGTGCGCAATGAGCTTAGTAAATGATGGTCAATTGAGACAATACCCGTATCCGGCACTCCCGTCATCCCCTATTTAATAACAGGCTACACTTAGTATCGCTCCAAATGACTACTATCATCATTTACACTTTCAGCGCAACATACTCTACCGGTGGTCTCGGAAGGGATATTCCTAATGCTGCCGAACAGTATGACAAACTAAATTTTTAATGAATATTGAATTAAAGCAAAATGAAGGCCGGATCCGGTTATTTTTAGAATTTTCAAAATAACTAACTTTAATCGACGTCAAATTTTAGTTGAACATTGAACCTCAGTTAAACCAATTGAGGTCAACGTATTGAAATATATACTCATGAAGTCACGTTTCGAAATTCATGTGCATGCATATCACTCGCAACTGAAAGTGGATGACTAATAAGTAGATACAGCACGTAGTCGTCTCGTCGAAAAGGGCGTTAGAACCTAATTGTGGGGAGTGTGTGTCTGGAGTTATTCATTAAACAATAAAAGTTTGGTACAAAATTTGTTATCTGTGAACCTACATGAGATTGTAAGTTTATCCTGGTGAAACTTCACAAAACATTATTCAGCAGAGCTTATCTATGAGATGAGAGCTTTCTGAAAGGCAGCTTTCACTTTACTTCTAGGCTCGTTACGGTACTCGGGAATTTGAGCAAGAGCACCTGCATTGCAATGAAGGTAAAAATATGAAGAAGGTCGTTCGCAACAAATTATGGCAGGCTGTATCCTACTCTTCTATTTTACGTACTAAATTAAAAACAATCAAGATGTTGTGAACATGATTTAACAATATTAATTAGTTTTCTGTAACAATACTCTTAAATACATGGTATCATGGTTACTCACTTTTGATTACTGCACACGCGACGGAGCGGAGTTGTCAAACTTGATTTTGGTCCTCAGTCTGTGGGGGCCTAAACCTGGCATGGAGAATTCTGTCGCTAGGTTTCTCGCGAGTAAGATTTTCAACATCGCTGTCACTGTGCGACTAAGGTTTGCTTCCCTGGCGGTCATCAGATATGGAACTTGGAAATTTGAGAACAGGAAATTGTAAGACATGTTTAAAAATGTTAGTTTCTCCACAATTTCGAAGTACTTTAGCTTACAATTTTATTTGAATCCTCAGCAGCATATTAACTTGGAAGTCTCACTACGAAAACTTGTGACTGCCGAAATGAACGATTGTGTTTGACCAAGTGTTTCGCGCATATTTCACGCCAACTCCCCATCATAACGAAGAATCGTCAAATCCAGTATTCACAAATATTTAAATAACAATTTGATATAAATGGAGGGATATATTAGCAATTATTTGACCACAATACAACTTACAAGATCTTCGCGCTGAAGTATGTAGTCCAGTCTTCCACTGAAGTCGCACGCGTGAATCCTCGAACTGGTGTTACGTTGGCAGATTTTTCTGATTGAAGATGCTCCTTCAGAAGCAAGGCGATCCCAGCAACTTGATCGTTTAATATCTCAACTTTACACTCCCTGCGATCGAGTTGACTCTGAATGGCAGCTATTTCCATTTTTTTGGCAAAGCAACGGAACTGGAAATGAAAGGAACGATAGAATTGTTTACCTAGTATGTTCTTAAATATTATTTAAGAGTTCTTATGATAGTCTTGTAAAGTAAATGCAAGGATGATCATATGTACATTATAGTACTCAAAACCAGAAAAATAAGTAAAGTTTTTGCGTCATTTCATAGAAATTTTTGCATATAACGAAATGGAAATTAAAATGCTTAATTTGAAGGAAGATGATATGCACCATATTTGGATAAATGAAGTAGTAAAACACGTCAAAATATACTGGAATTGTTCCGCGCAGTACTATGGAACTAGATATTCTTTGTGAGTTCCCTGAAAAGATTGCATTTCTATGAATTAAAATACGATTTTTCACATGATATACTTAATCGTTGATTTAAAATCGAATACCATTGATAAAAACGGAACCACATTCCTTGGCAGAGCCCTTTTACAAATATAGTCAATGGTAAAATAAACACTAACGATAGTGTAACATATGAATTTACACACACAGCTTTTACAATTAAAAAAAGTAGAGATTCATTCCTTCTATTTTTCACAGTGTCATCGTACGTATCGAAAAGAAACTATTCCATCAAATTCCTATCGAGATATATCGAAGAAAAACATGTAAAGCAATAGTTGACCCTCCCAATAAATAATGAAATGAATAATGAAGGCATCTACGGATGCTTTATTTCCAATCAAGCCTGATACATATCACCTTGTACATTGGATTTTCAAATGCCTTATAACTAACACCAGGACGCCATGACGCTTTCCCCCGGTCAAGACCGGTACCCATTCCAGACACCAGGGTAGAGTGGGGTATTGTGCTTGGAATTTATCTCCTATACCCGACAGAGAAAATCGCCACCACCAGCGCCGAAATTCGATCCTGAGTCTGCCGCACGGCGGCAGAAACCTCTAGCCACATGGCTCTGGCGAGCACTATACATTACGCGCCTAAAATATCACGCATAAAATTAGGTATACATAAAATAGATTAACACTCAACATGTACTGTAATAGATTTCTTTTTGATGAACGGACTCATAAACAATACAAAATAAAACAAAGTTCACATATCAATGTGATAATCATTATTATTGTTATTATTATTATTGAGATAGATCCACAGCCGAGTTGTTAAGGCTGGTGTAGGGCTGTCCTCGGGATGTTCCAGTTGGAAGTGGTGCATCGAGGGTTTTACGATCTTCTTCCTTCCTTCGCAGCCTTCGGTCCCTTTAGGCGTAGCGTTCCGGGGTGCATCCCGCACCCTGAGGATCACAGCCTTCTTTTCTTCTATCCCCTCTTTCCCCTTCCGCATCCCAGAAAATCCCGACTTTTCCTGCTTCGTGTTGGGATTGCAGGGTTGATTCGGGTCTGGTTTGCCGTGCAGCTCAGTGCCCGTGTGTGGGTTTTATCCGAGCACCTTGCGAAGGATGTGAGCAGTTCCCAGGAGAACTGACTTTTGCAGCGGGCCAGGATGGATTTTATCACAGCCGATGCTACCCAGATGTCTTTCAAGATTGTTGGTTGAGGCCCCAAGTGTCCCAATCACAATGGGAACCACCTCGGCGCGGCAGCCGTGGGTCGAGGCGAGCTCGACCCGGAGGTCTTGGTACTTGAGGATTTTCTCAGCCTCCTTTTCGACTTTTCTTGAGTCGTACGGAACTGTCAGTTTGGTGGAGCACGTCGTAGAGCAGCTTGACGTCGTCGTTTTCCATCACAGTCTTGGGCTCGTGCTGGTACGAGCGGTCCGCGCACGGGAAGTTGGGGGTCTTGCACAGGTTCCAATGTTGGGTTTTTGCAACCTTGTCGTGCCTCCTCTTGTATTCCCTCTGCGCCAGCGCCGAGCACTCACTGATCACGTGGTTGACGGTTTCGTCTTTGGTTTTGCACATCCGGCATTTTGGGTCGTTGCTGGTGTGCGTGATTCTAGCTGCTCTATTTTTGGTGTTGAGGGCATGTTCTTGCGCGGCAAGGATCATGCCCTCATTTCTTTTTTGAGTTCGCCTCGATTCAGCCAGTTCCAAGTGAGCTCGGGTTTTGCTTCTTGAGTTTGTCGGGGGTATTGGCCGGCGAGTACCATTTCCTCCCACTTTTGGAGTAGCTCTCTTCTCCTCCTATCCTTGAAACTGTCTGAGGTCTCTTCCTCTTTCAGTATCCTCGATGTCCACACCAGTGTCATCCATGGGTCCTGGTGCTCTCTCGTGTACTGGCCGAATGCTCTGATCTCACTTTGGATGCACTCTTCCACTTCAAGCAGACCTCTTCCTCCTTCCTTTCTCTTGATGTAAAGCCTGTCAGTGCATGATCGGGGATGTAATGCCCTGAAGATGGTCATCAGCTTTCTGGTCTTCGTATCTAGCTGCTTTTGTTCGAGCTTCGTCCATTCAACTATTCCGGTGGTGTACCTGATGACCGGTACTGCCCAGGTGTTGATGGCTTTGATGATGTTGCCGCCATTGAGATTAGATTTCAAAATTAACCTTACTCTGCTGAAGTATTCTTTTCCGATCTTTTGCTTCATCTCGGTGTGCAGAACGTTGTCGTGTTCAAGCACTCCTAGGTATTTGTAACCTTCTTCTTCGATCTGTTCGATTGTTTCGTTCTCAAGATGGATACCTTCAGTTGCTGAGACTTTGCCTCTCACGATGTTGATGAGGCCGCACTTGCTTATTCCGAATTCCATTCCGATGTCGTGAGAGAATTCGTGCACAACTTTCACAAGTCTTTCGATCTCACTAGCGGATCTTGCGAACAGCTTGAGATCGTCCATGTAGAGAAGGTGGTTGAGGCTGTTATTGCGTTCGTACTTGAATCCCAAGCCCGTGTGGTTGAGGACTTGAGTCATTGGGACCAGTGCCAGTACAAACAAGAGTGGAGATAGGGAGTCGCCTTGAAAGATTCCTCGACGGATATTGACCTCTTCCAGCTCAGCGTTTGCACACGTGAGCTGGACCTTCCAGTTAGGCATGGCAGTTGCGATCAATCGTCGTACGTTGCTCGCGACTCCGTCGAGGATCCATGAGTGATATTCGAGGATCCTTGAGTGAGAGACCATGTCGAAGGCCTTTTTGTAGTCAATCCATGCCATGCTAAGATTCTTGTGTTTAGCTTTAGCGTGGGTCATGATGAGTTTATCGAGCAGAAGATGGTCTTTCGTCCCTCTCGTTCCCCGTCTACATCCCTTCTGCTCGCGTTAGGGAAGTAGTCGCGGCTCACTAGGTGCTGATACATGCTCTCGTAGTTCATGCCGGTGAGAATCTTCCACATGACCGGAAGGCAGGTGATGGGTCTGTAATTGCTCACCGCTGATCCTTTTTCCTTGTCCTTCTGTATCAGCACCGTCCTTCCAGTTGTCATCCAACCCGGAACAGTGCCTGATGTTAAGCATCTGTCCAGGTTTTCTACCAGCCTGGGATGGAGGGACGTGAAGGTCTTGATCCATTAACCTTGAACCTTGTCTGGACCGGGGGCGTTCCAGCTCTGAGTTTTTCTCATTTGCCTTTGTAATCGCGCCGCCGTTATCCGGAGGTCTTCGTCCGGATTGACGTCTTTGGCGATGCCTTGGAGCCATTCAGCCTCGGCGTTATGCTGGACCTCTTGGCTCCAAATGCCGCTCCAGAAGCGTCGCGTAGCTTCGGCTTCCGGAACGTCTATTTCGTCTGCTTATTCGTCGGTGGAGTAATTGCTCGAGCAAGAGTCGTCTCCTGGTCTTTTGTCGGTGTCGTTTCCGGTGGCCACAATTGGTGTCTCAGTTTCAGATGGTATCGGAGACGCTCTTGCTTCGGCCTGGTGATTATTTTCGTCAACCCCTTCTTCCGTGTTTAATTCGCTGGCTATGAGCTCTTTTTCCTCGTGGGTCAGGAGATTTTTGAGATTGATCTCTCTTATCTGGCTCGCCAGCATTTGCTCGGAGTGGTTGGGAAGGCCTAAGTCGACCCAGATTTGCCTCATGCGTTCGCGAAAGCCTCTGGTTTGGGGGTCGCTTCTTAGGTAGCACAGTCAGAGGGTTTTTCTGGCTTCCTTCGTCCACTTTTTTCCGGGTTGACGTCTGGTAATGGGAGGCGGCGAGGTAGGTGGGGTCACAGTCTCCAGTGACCGGTCTGCCGCTCTCCCTGGATTGCTTGGAGGAGTCGCCGTCGAGTGAGCAGTGCCCCGCACGGCTTCACAAGCAACTGAAGCCTGCTCCTGTACTGCAGTTGGGTTCGTAGTGCGTTGACGACCGGGTTCGCCCGAACATCCGGTCCACTATTAGCGTGTGGCTCACTACTAGCTCCCGGGGAGCTTACCCTGCCGGACGAGGCACCCGCAGTTGGAAGCTGGCGGGTCCCATTCACGTCGTTGGGGGGGTTCTTCCATATGGTTAGTGATTTACGCGCGCTTCCATATGGTTAATGATTACCCTCTGCCAGCGGGGACAGCTTGGTCGGCGTCTGCTTATTCAGTATTCGCAGATAACCTATTTGCATAGGCCGTCCCCCCCATCCGCCAGCGGGAGGACGCCCCCATGAGCGGATGTCAGCCGCTCGGGGATTATTATTATTATTATTATTATTATTATAATTATTATTATTATTATTATTATTTTTATCATTATCATTATTATATAAGAAAGTTTTAGCCTCCCATAACCACGACAAAGATGTTCTAAGAGAGGAGGGAGGAAGGCGCCATTCAGTATGGAGTTGAGGGAACGCGGAATCTATGAACAAGGTGCACAGAAACAGGAAGCTAAGAAAGAAGTTCATGAAACAAGAAAAAATTGAAGAAGAAAGTAGTAAGTGCTGAAAAACAGGACAGCAGTGAACCGAAAAAAGATGGTCCGTAACAAAACAAAAACCTATTCTATTTTAACAAAAAGGAAGCATACCTAACCTTTAGCTCGGGCCCTCACAAAGTCCTCCTGGAAGCGCTAATTCCCATATATACAACAGTTGTATACCCCTGAGGGGAACTTTTATTGCTTTACTTTTTCAAACAATAACCAATTTGATTACTTGTTGAAATAAAAGTGTTTCTTATTACCACATGTAATTCAATGTGACGTAATTAGCAAAGTTTTAGGCGGTATTTCGTTTAGGAAACTACAGCGTGTACTGTCAGGAAACTTGTTATTAGAAACTATCATAATGAAATGCGCTTTCTCTTAGCATTGTTCGAAACCTTTGTGCTTCTTGAAATAATTAGCATTGTCAACATCACGATATCTTCACCATAAAAAAAACGACTAAGAATAAAATTTAGAAATACGATTAATCTTAGATATAATTCTTAGGTATACGATTCACGATTTATCAATTCCATTTCATGTTACTTCTTATTTTATAAATTTCCGAAAGATGATTAAATTCATTAGAATGTAATTAGAACTATAAAGTAATTACACCGATTTTACTAGTGGATATCATTGTTCAATGTAAAATCTTGCATAGATAAGAATAAATATATATGTCCTCTCAGTAAGTAGCACTTCTCTTCTGAGAGAGATAGACTTTTGGGACTGTAGTAATGTGTTTGAATTGTCTGGTATTGAAGAATGAAATAAAAACATGCGTATAACAATGGCATTATAAAAATACACAAATGAACACAAGTAAACGCAGCAATGCATTTATTCTGCAGTGCAGTAAAGTTTTCAGTTTCAATGTTGTGAATATTTCTGGAAAAGCATGAAATGGAATAAAATATGTGAAATATAATTTCAAGCGTGATGCATTGTACGCCACAATGTCTGAGCATACGTTTCATTGCGATAGATCAATGATATTTGTATGGCTGTAAACAACGGATGGCCGTCCTCAAATACTACGGCCATTAACCAACTTAGAAGTTTGCGCCCTCAAATTATAACTGGCCGGCTCAGCATATTACGTCCGAGCTCGACCGTGCGTGGTTAAGAGCGCGGAGATAGAGTTATAAGGCCGAACCGGCCGACTCGCCTTTAATTCATACTTGATCGACTGTCTCGTCTTTAATTCACCGGCGACACGTCCTTGATTTTTCAATTGGGTTGTAACTGAAAGCAATGCACTAGCCCAGCTGTAGTGACTGTTGCATTTATGCAATAGTACAAGTTTTCTAGTTGAAAATATTTCAAATTGCGCCATAAAAACGAAATGATAAGAACATGGATGTTTATTAAAATAAGAATGTGTAAAATACATAGTAAAAAGTAAGATGAGAATAAAAGACCCCATCATATTACGCACAATGAAGCTAAAAGGGGCTTATATTCATGCACAAAACGTTTCGAAGACGTCAGGCCCCTGCGACGGAAGCAGAACAACTCTTTCTTATTATAGCCGAGATATAACAAGTTAAGTTGGTGCATACTAAATAATAGAAAAAATTGTTGATGCTTATCTATGCTTCTCAGGGTAGGCACTGCCTACTTTACCTACTCAGAAGACATCTGTCAGTAATATACCGTATGTCCCACCAAAACCCGAACCAGGTATTCATTTTCCCGTATCAGTAATACCATCCTATGAATACCATAAGCCCTTAAGTTAATTTTGTAGGAAAATTTTGATAGAAATTATTTGTTTATGGTATTCATATGATGGTATTACTGATACGGGAAAATGAATATTCGGTTCAGGTTTTTTTGAGACATACTGAATATGTTTTATATAATAGTGCATACGACCCGTCATAAATGACGGGATTCAATGTTGTCGATAAACAAATATTCCAAATAAATATATATATATCACTGAGTGACATAAAAATATGTTTTGAAAATCGTCCATAGGTTTTCAACTGAATTAGACTAATTTTGATGCTCTGAGTCCGAAAATGACCTTGGTTTTGCTCAATCAGGTCAGGATTTTTTGCTAGAGAAATTAAAAAAAAATCGGTTTTTCGCAAAAAAACAAATTTCTGCGAATCATCAGCTGATAAAGACGATCTTTTCCGTTTTCTTTGAAAAATAGAAGTCAACGCATCCAAATTAATTCAGTTGTTATTTACTTTTTCAAATTTTATGGAGCTCGTCAGGAGGTCATATGTATAGCTCATCAGGAGGTCTGTGGCTGTATCTCAAAAAGTTGACCTGACAGAGCAAAATAATGTGATATTCGGACTCAGAACACCACAATTAGTCTAAATCTGCTGAGAAACCCCTGACGATTTTTTGGCTGTTATTAGGATGGATGTATTTCTTCATGATATATATCATGAAGAAATACATCCATCCTAATAGTACCCGCGATTACAAAATTCTTGAACTTGTGCACTGGTGAAACTCGTCCCACAGATACGATCATTAAGCATCGTTTAAGGGCGTGAAAGGGAGACTGACCAACAAACCAAGACGGACCAACTAATTTTATTTGTTAAGTACTGAATCGATGATTCCAATAACATAGGAGAAATTATGCTGAGAAATTTCCCAAATATACATACTTATATATTTACATTGGGAGACACTTGACAATTTATTGTATAAGAATAATCAACTGTATGTAGGTTTTTTGGGCGGAAAATATTTCAACCATAGGTACAACAACTCAAAATAAATCGATTTCCACAATTGATAAAATGCAAATAACTCCTGAGTTTTCGAGTTATAAGACGTTGAAGGAACTTCTAAACTCAAAGTAGGATACCACGTGCACGCCAATGCTAGCGCTAGTTTTGATAGTTCCGACCCCACTAAAGCAATTTTTTATTATTTTTACAATAAAACCAGCAAGCATTTTACAATTACGAAAAATTTGAAGTTTTAATATTCGTTAGGAAATCAACACTAAACCAACAATGATAAACTAAAGTATTTATTTCATTGTATTTATAAAACTTACAAGCATTGAATGCTTCAGAGCTTGAAACTGCAGATAGTTTTCTTAACCGTAATATGCTTGCTTTTTTATTGTAAAAATTTCAAAACCCGGTTTTAGTGAGGTCGAAACTATCAAGACCACCTTTTTCACTTCGATGTATTCAAAGTAAAGTTCAATTTAATCCAAGTGAAGTTCAAATTAATCCAAGCCAAATTCAAATTAATCCAACCCTAATTTGAGTTATGAATTGATATTATCACTGTTTTTAATTTGAATGTTCTTTGTGTTATATATGTGTCTATTGGATATGATGAGTAACACAATCGTTTTTCCTTTCAGCAAGGAACACTCAAAATTTCTGCCGGTTCTGCAACCTAAAAACAAGCTATCGAAAAATGCGCCAAGTATCCAGCATCAGGAGGCAAAGTGTGATCCAGATCTTTGAGCGGATTAAAAGATAAAAGTCAATTATAAAAACTTCGGATCATACTACTAATTGAAGTTATTTTAAAATTCTACATTAATGGTAGAATGCATCCACTCAAATAATTATGTTCAACAGGTAATTTTATGTTACAAATAATAGTATCGAGGATTAATTTACACTCAAATAGAGATTTATAAGCGTGAAATTTCACTTTATCACACGTATGAAATCATGTACACATGAAACTACATAAGATTATCATTGGACGAAATGTAGAGTTAATCCTTAAAAGAAATATAGCAACGATGGCCTATTTTGGCTCGTCCAAACGATTTTCGTATAAACCAGTTACAATTTGTTTCATTGACATAGATGATATGTTTACCTTGGATTATCAATGGGAAGGGGTTGTAAAATTTTCATTGCTAATGCAGGAATTTATCTCTGTAGTAATGTACTCATATAAATTGTATTCAAACGGAATCATACATAAGTACTCAGTGAAGTACATTTGCATATTTCTTCAACAACTAAATCTTCGTATCGTGTAATAGCAATCTTATGTAGTTGCATGTATATTATTCCATTGATAAATATGAGATGAAATGGAATTTCACGCATGTAAATCGCTACATGGGTGTGAATAATCCTACAATGTGTAACATAAAATTACTTTTTGAACATAAGTACTTGAATGGATGCATACTGCCATTAATGTAGAACTTTAAATTAACTTCAATCAGTAGTAAAATACGAAATTTTTATAAGTGACCTACCAGTCTAACTTTTCGCTGCCTGAATGCATGTTTTTCGCCGCTCAAGTAGTTAAATCGCTTAGGCGGCGAAAAGCATGCATGCTCCGGTGAAAAAGTTAGAGTTAGACTGGGCTGTATCTCTTAAGCCGCTCAGAGATTTGCACATCTTACGACAGCTTGTCTCTTTACATTGCAATACCAGCGGAAATATTATGTATTCCTTGCTGAAAGGTAAAACGATTGTGTTCCTCATCACATCCACTACAAACATATTTAACACAAAAAAACACTTAAATTAACCAGTGATTATATCATTAACTCAACTTAGGGTTGGATTAATTTGAATTTGACTTGGATTAATTTAAATTTGTCTTAGATTAAATTGAACTTGACTTGGAATAATTCTGGGGTGAAAAATTTAGCTCTAACATTGGCGCGCACGTGGTATCCTACTTTAGGTTTCAAAGTATCTTTATGGCCACGGAGCCTCTTTTTGCGGCCAAATGTTGACAAAAATTGTTCTGCTTTAAATTTAAGCTATACATGTGGTAAACATCCACAATAAATTTTACAGGCGAGCACGCAATAGAACGCTTTTTATGGGGAGTGGACTGGTGGTGAGGAAGAACTGTTTTTGTTTTTACGAAAGTTTTTTTAACAAAACTTTTTTCTTTTGAATAACAAGTCTTCTAAAAATTTTCCATCAAAGAAATAAAACAACAAATAAGCATTTTTTTCACACCTAAACCAAATGTTTCATTTTGAAATCGTCAATTAGTTCTTCTGCTTATGTGAAAACCTAAAGTTTTTCTCACACGAAATGCTTCTCCTCGTACAATTTTACTGTAGAGAATCGAGATAATGTTCTTCTGAAAGAAGAATAACTGAGCTACATCTCTGACGTAGCAATTTAAGATCTTCAAATTAGGTAAAAACGGCAGGTTGTTAGAGTAAAATAATCGAGTTGGATGAGACTTTTTCAAAACTTGTCTATTACTTAAAAATATATAGAAACCAAAACAAGTTTCAAACATTCCTACCATAGCGGTGTTGCTCAAGTGTTGTGTCTTTCAAATGTTGTTTTTTTATTTGCATATGAGGTGATTCTAAGGTGAAATTTGTTTAGAATCGCCTACGAGGTAATTATTCCAGCAACGGCTAGAAAGGAATAAAAACTAGTCGGGAATGTTCCTCATTTATTGTGGCCCGTAGAATTATTCATGACAAAAGATCTGAGAGCATCTTATAATACGGGGATCGGCATCATAAAGAGGATGTACTAATGTCGTGGTATTCTAGGTACGAGTATTTACGACAAGGTTCGTAGTGAACGATCATGTAATCAAAATGGGGTAAGGTAGGGGAGGTAGCTTTGTTTTGTAGATCCTGCAATTACACGAATAAAACAAGGGTTAGCATGACGGTATGAGGATCTCGAAATTACATAATTACACCAGGTAAAATATGACATATAAATTATTCAACTACCAACCTATATTTTCTACTATCAGGTTGTAATTCGAATATTAAATTAGCTAATCCTCTCGACTTTAGGACTCATTAATCGTTGGCACAATCCACACCTGAACCTAAGTTATACTTTAAACTAACATCTAAGCTCTCACTCCTAAAGTCACGAATGACGAACTAAAAACACATCTACTTAATGACCGGGTCTTTTCAAAGTTACCGGGCCGCTACGTAACCGCCTCCATGGCGACACGCTCAGACCGGTCACACATCACTCTACTTAGGACGTAAATTCTAGTCTCATTTCCTACTTCACATGATTTTACAAAATTCATCATATCTAATAAACCTTATATTCGTCATATCTAATAAACCTTATATCTAATAAACCAAAATTCATCATATCTAATAAGCCTCACGAACAGCACGGAAGGTAGTCAAATGTAATTTATATGCTACTCGCGAGCCAGTTAGCTCGCTACTTTCACTTAATAATTCACATTAATTCACATCACAAAAATACACAAAAGTATCACTTCTAGAATAGCGAGACTCACCAGGTTGATCAGAGCACTTGTTTACACTATGAGGTTTAGCGGAATAATGGGCTGCTGAGCAGCGAACGATGCTTGAAGAGCGTGAATGTTGCCATGAAGCGGCACTCAACTCGTCTCATAAGACGGTGTAGATTTTATCTATTTTAATATTTATTTATCTTTTAAATAAAAGACTTTTAAAAGGTACAAAATTACTTTTATTATTAAATTCTAAATTTGTATTAATTATTCAGTAATTTTTCCGGGCACCACACATAGGTGGAGATTTGTAGTAGGAGGAAGGTTTGCCGTAATCCCCTATATTTTCCGTTTTCTTTGCCTCAACTCATTCTCTATAAAAAAAATCGAAAAGATTTCATAGGTTGACCCCTTTTTTCATATGTGTTGCCAGTCTGTCGAAGTTCATAAGCATTGGTTCACAAAGAGAGAAACAAGTGCAAAATGTGTACGGTCCCCTCAAGTCCTTAAAATTTCAAAACTGAGTTTAGGGCCATTTATAATTCGAAGAAATCGATTTATCTCGAATTTTTCAACAAATGTTTGAAATTTGTCCGAAAAAATAAAACACCCTATATAAATAATAAAACGACAGATGTCTCCAACATTTAATACAAAAACATACGTTTTTGTGCGTAATTTCTCCTATGTTATTGCAATGGGAATCAGCTCGATTGGATGGATTCATAAATGACAGTTAAATAATGGGAAAAACCTGAAATCTTCTCACTTTGCTTAGGAGTAAAAAATATCGCATGAAAATTGAATTTATGGTTAAGAAAATGCAGCTTCTCTTAGTAAAATGGATAGGCAAATTTTCTAAAAACTTATTGGCTAGTTATAAATTGACTTATAATACACAGTTGTTGCTTGCTTGGCTGGTGTATGCGTCAGTGACGTTCTTAAGGGTGCTTTATGACAGTATCTGTGATACGAGTTTCATCAGTACACAAGTAAAAAAATATTTTACTCGCGGGTCTTACTGGGATGGATATATTGGTTTGTCCTCTATATCTTAAGACTTTTTATAGGAAACTATCGAAACCCGTAAACCCGTTATTCGACGGAACATGTATACTAGTAGGTTTATATAATGGCAAAACTTGATTTTTAGCATTCTGTAGTGAATTTAACAACCTTTCGTAATCAAAGAATATTATAAACATACGTACATGCTACAATACCTGAAGTGAATAGAAGTCGAATGAAAGTGTAGAGGTGAAAGGTGCGTTGGATGAAATCAAAAATGGGAGAGCTCCAGGTATGGATGGCTGCACGGTTGAATGTCTAAAGAAAGGAGGAAATGTGGTTGTAGAATGGTTGGTACGTTTATTAAATGTATGTTTCGTGGCTAGTAAAGTGCCGGTTGATTGGAGTAGCGCTCGTGTAGTTCCGTTGTAGAAGGGGAAAGGTGACTAGGGGTATAAGTCTACTGAGTGTCGTTGTGAAGCTGTATGGAAGAGTGTTATTTGGAAGAGTGAGAGTGTTGACGGATCGTGTGCTTGCTGAAGAACAGTGTGGTTTTAGGTGTGGTAGAGGTTGTGTGGACCAAATGTTTGCTGTGAGGCAGGTGAATGAAAAATACTTATTAAAGGGAAAAGGTGTATATTGGGCATTTATAGATCTAGAAAAGGCGTATGACAGAGTGTATCGTGAGGCTCTATGACAGGTGGTAAGCTTGTATGGAGTGGGTGGGAGACTGTTGAATGCGATGTAGAGTTTCTACATTGATACCAGAGCATGTGTGAGAGTAGAGAATGAGGTGAGTGAATGGTTCCCAGTTGTGACAGGTGTGAGACAGGGTTGTGCGATGTCGCCGTGTTTGTTTAATTTGTTTATGGATGGTGTGGTGAGAGAAGTGAATGCCAGAGTGTTGGGAAAAGGTGCGCAGTTGGTGGGACAAAATGGTATGTATTGGGCTGTGTCAGCTGTTGTTTGCAGATGATACAGCGCTTGTGGCTGATTAAGAGGAAAAACTGAGGAGACTGGTTGCAGAGTTTGGTAGAGTGTGCGAAAGGCGGAAATTGATGGTAAATGTGAATAAAAGTGAGGTGATGAGATGTTCAAGACGTGGAGTGTTTGGAACTTTGGATGTGAGGTTGAGTGGTGAAGTTTTAGAGGAGGTAGAGCATTTTAGGTTCCTCGGGTCGGTAGTGACTATTAAGGATAGTATGGAAGTAGAAGTGAGGCATCGAGTGAGTGAAGGCTGTAAGACATTGGGTGCAATGAGGAAAGTTTTTGAATGCAGGAGTTTGAGTATGAATGTTAAGAGGGGACTGTATGAACGCTTGATTGTGCCAGTTTTGTTGTATGGAGCAGAGTCCTGGGGCTTGAGAGCAGCTGAGAGGAGGAAGTTGGATGTGTTTGAGATGAAGTGTTTGAGGAGCATGTATGGAGTATCTAGAAGAGTTAAGATCAGGAATGTGCTGGTTAGGTGGCAGACGGGTGTTATCAAAAAATTGAGCAGGTGAGTGGATGAAAGAGTGCTTGGATGGTTTGGGCAAGTTGAAAGAATGAATTTTGAGTGGCTGGTGAAAAAGATATATATGTCGGATGTGGGTGGTCTGCGTGCGCGAGGTAGACCACGGATGAGTTGGATGGATGGGGTGAAACGTGCTTTGTATGAGAAGGGTCTGACTGTGAACGTGGCGAGAGGGATAGCTACGGACAGAAGTGAGTGGGGGCAGTGCATAAGAAGGCAATTTAATTTTTGACGCGGTACTGGAAGTTGCCCGCGTGTGATGGGGCTTACCTGTCCAGTGCGGGGGGAGGGGCTGCACTCAATGAAGCGGTCGGGGTAAACCAGCTATGGCTGTCGGGCCTGACTGTGGAAGGTGGTTGTGCTGGGCTGCTGCTGATCCTGGCGGTTCAGGTGCGGACAGTGCTGCCTCTCTCGCCTCCTAGTGCCTAAGTGTGGTGATTGTGGCCTGCTGTCGGCTTCCCTCTCATAGGGAGGATAAGCCCGGTCTATGTATGTACAATACCTGCAACAATCAAGAAATTAAATATTCATCCGATAAATTGTGAATAGGTGGAGTTGGAGTCGCAAAATTCTGAAAAGGTGGAGTCAGAGTCGAAGTCGGAGTTGCGAAATTCTGGACAGGTGGGGTCGAAGTCGGAGTCGCAAATATATTTCTCCGACTCCTCAACCCTGTTGGCAAGGCCAAAGCGCGCAGTGTAACCCTCAGGAACAACAAGATTAGTATCTCTAAAGCAAACGTAGTCTAATGTAAACTCCTGATGAAATGTCTAAGACCACTTGAAAATTTAGAAAAATGTCAACTTTCCAGTGATAAATAATTAAATACATTCAACTAGGGATCGGTAATTACTAGAGGTAAAAGGTGAGAATGATAAAAAATAACACTTGTAACAATTTGTGAGGGTAATATCCGGCATTTTAGATTTTTTACAGGTTGGCACTAATAGCGTAAAGGTTTCACCATGCGTAAAGGTTTCACCATGCCTAAAGCAAGCAAACTTTCCGAATTTGAATGAGGTCGAATTGTCGAACTACATGTGCAAGGCTTGTCGCAACGCGCAGTCACAGCTGAGATTCACGGCAGTAAAACTGTAATTTGCAACTTCCTAAAGGACCCAAAAAATTATGGAACAGCGAAATCTAGTGGTAGAGCGAAAAAAATTGCACCTGCATTGGGTAGGGGAATAAAACGACTGCTATCTCAAGATAGAGAACGGCCTTCCAAGCAAATTAAAACGATCAGGCGGCACTTACGACAAAACGGCATGAAGAACAAAAAGCGTCTACAAGGTCTTTGGTTGCTTCAACGTCACAAAGTGGCCCGTTTACAGTTTGCTCGTGAGCACCAAACATGGGACGTTGAGAAGTGATCTCAAGTTTGGTTTTCTGGTGAGAAAAATTCAATGTGGATGGCCCTGATGGCTTCCAACGGTACTGGCATAACAAAGAAATCCCTCTGAAATGTTTTCCACGCGCCTTAGTGGTAGAGGCTCCGTTATGGTGTTGGGCGCAATATCCTACAGAGGAACAGTGGTGCTTCAGGAGGTGCAGGGTCGTCAAACAGCTGCTGGTTACGTCGGAATGCTGCAAAGATCATCTTTGTCAGCAGAGGGTCCTCGTCTGTGTGGTGGTGGATGAATTTTTCAGCAAGATAATGCAGCAGTCCACACCGCTCGCCAGACTACGACTTTCTTTCAAGAAAATAGGGTCACTGCTTTGCGTCATCCAGCATGCATGTTCGCCGGACTTAAACCCAATAGAAAATGTTTGGGGGTGGATGGCGAGAGATGTTTATGCAAATGGTAAACAATTTGCGTCAGTAAACGAACTTCGTGCTACCATTTTCAGGAGCTGGGATAACATTCTTCGAGCTCTTATGGAAACCCTCGTTTCTAGTCTGCCACGAAGAATTGTAAGGTTAAGGCCATCGAACGGTTTTTTCCTCGAAATTTTAAAAAAATAAATAAAAATACTTCTGGAGCGAAATAGGCTCTGAGGTTTTAACAGCATGTTTATAACAATCTAATAAGCATTCATAGCTTATAAAATTTTTGAAATTTATATGTATCCCCCTTCCCCCCCCCCCCCCCCCCCTCAGAGAGAAATTTCTAAAAAATCTTATTTCTCAGCCAATTTTGTACACAGAGATGATTAGTTTTTTTTGTTTGATTCACAATGAACTGGTCAACAAAGTCAAGATCCAGATTTTTGATATCGCTTCAAAAAAATTTTGGGAAGTTTTTGAATTTTTTATCACTAAATTTATTACATTTTAGTTATTACTTTGAATGACAATGAAAAAATCCTATATAACTTATCAAAAAACAACTATGCAGGTTTATAGAACTTACATTGATCTTTACAATGCAAAAAAGATCTCCTCCATAAGTAAAAAACTGTTCGAGAGATACTTGAAAAAGTTGAGCGCTTTTTCCTAAAAAATGCTTTTTTTGTCGTGCGGGTTTATTTCTCCTACAGTTTTTCACTTATGAGGGAGATCTCTTCAGCATCGTAAAGATAAAGGTAAGTACCATTAGGTTGAGATGTAGCTTTTCGGTAAGTTGATTAGAAAAGTTTTTGTAACCATTTGAAGAAAAAAAAATTGAAAGAAAAAACAATTTTTGATTCAAAGATTTTTTATATTTTTTTGAAGCGATATCAAAAAACTGGATCTCAACTTTGTCGACCAGTTCATTGTGAATCGAAAAAAAAACTAATCATCTCTAGGTACAATATTAGCCGAGGAATAGGATTTTTTAGAAATTTCCCTTTGAGGGGGGAAGGGAGGTATGGGTATATTTATAAAATACATGGGCTATGAGTGTTTATTAGATTGTTTTAAACATGCTTGTAAAACCTCACAGCCTATTTCGCTCCAGAAGTATTTTTATTTATTTTTTGAAAATTTCGAGTAAAAAACCGTTCGATTGCCTTAACAAGAATGGAGGCAGTACTCATTACTAAGTTCAATGTTTGCTCACCTCAACGTCGTTGCAGAAAGATCTCCTATGATTTTTGCACGTGGTCTTATCATTATGATCAACTGGAAAAGTCATTATTCATTAAAAGTGTTGACTTCCTAATAAATTGGTACAACTGTTTTTATTTTTCTTTCTCGCTTTTTACCTTTAATAATTACCGATCGCTAGTTGAATTCATTCAGTTATTTATTTCTGAAAAGTTGACATTTTTCTAAATTTTCAAGTGGTCTTAAACTTTTGATCAGGAGTGTATACCTCAGTACGTGGAAGGAAATTAGTAAATTAGTTATGCGCTATATATTTTTTAGTCCGAAACTATGGGGTAAAGAAATTAATCAATAATGTTCATGCAGAATGAGCAAAACACTGATTACCGAGAAGCTTGAAGTTTACAGGTGAAGTAAAATTAAAATGCCAGTTAAACAAAGTCTACATAGCAGAGACTCTTACCCACCGTTACATAGTAATGAAAAAAAATCTGATCAATAATGCCACTGCAGTGATCAATCCTCTTAGACGATGGAAATATTTGCATTGATTTTTCAAAAATGCTTACTTTTGAAATAGATGTCATGAATAACTAATACCTGAACTTTTAGCGGACCGCTAAGAGAAGGCTTACGTTTGGGAATGGGGATGTACCAAAATTCAGATTCCCAGAGGTTAAGTGAATGAGACAAGAGGCTCAAGAAGTGTATAACAAGCTCGTATCAAGTGTCACTAGTTAAGTTTAAGTTAATTGAATTTCGGTAATGAAAATTATTAATTCAAGTGACGTATATTAATTAGAAAAAAAGGAGGCCATAAGCACATTAGGTGTTACCCTGAGGTCTACCGCCATATCACGCACCCAGGTACAGTTTGAGATGTACAAATTGTTCATCGCAAAAAATAAATGTATGGAAATAACTAATACCCATTAGATCTCATGCTATAGTGAAATAGACCTCACACTTTAGCAGCACCCTCATAAGTTCATTAACACAAATCAAAGAATAAATAATCCGAACAAAGAGAGGGAATCAATTTCCAGAGGGTCGGGCTGAATATCCGAGCCAGCGATGAACAGTGAATAATGCGGTCACAAAGTATCCAAACGAAATTTAATTATGCTATTTCCTTGCGGCTTAAGACCCTCTCGGGTTGAAGTAACTTAGCAGCGCAAGACCAACCTCGATTTGATTATGGGCTTGCAGCGCAATCGAGAGTAAATCCGACCGGTTAAAAACTCGTCGTGTCTGCTCAAGATCACAACGTAGTGCTAGTCTCGTGTAAGGCCTTTGGTGCAAGTTTATAAAATAGGATGCAAAGCTGTGACTTAAGCTAAGAAGAAAGATGAAGGGAAGAACAATGTTCTTAGAACAATATAGATCATAAACAAAGGAGGAGGGATATATATTTATTTTTTCCATCATCTGACACATCATTCGAAGTTTTTTATCAGCTCTGAATGTTGTTCATTGTCAATACACTGGGCAAGTCTAGTTCTAAAGTTTCCCTCAATTTCTTCACATTTCAAAAAGTATATCGTTAATGGCTTGGCGTATATTGATCTTAAGTTAAGCCAGGATCCGTGGACGTCGGTATACACAGTGTTTTTGAGGAAACCCCGCAGGAAGAAATCACTGGGAGCCAAATTAGGTAACCGAGCAGGCCCCGGAAAGTCGCTTCCCGAGGAGATGAGGCGGTCGGGAAAGAGTTCCCTCAAAAGATTCATGGAACATCGTGCATTTTGTACCGTGGCTATATCCTACTGAAACCACATATCCCCTAGGCCTCAAGTTCCTTAATGAGTGGGAGAAAAAATTCTCAATCATTTGGCTGCATCAAGCTGAAGTTATAGAGTACCAGTGCGTTCGTTTTCTTCGAAAAGTGAGGACCAATTATCCCCACTCTCGAACTCGTACATCGCACAGTCACACATTCACAATGAAGGGGCTTCTGTTGACTTCCCGAGAATTGCTCTCATTCCAATAACTCATGTTTTATTTGTCAACGCAACTAGAAATGTGGGAGTGAGCCTTATCACTGATGAACGCAAGAGTGTCCTGATGCACGTCTTCAATGAACGCTTTGCATACTTTTGACGCTCATGAAAATAGCGTGGAGAAAGTGCTTGTACCACAGTAAATTTTTCGAAATGAAATTTAACGTCAGAATGAAGAATTCGTCACACAGAGCGGTAGGAAGTCATCAAAGCTGCTGCATGTGTTCACGTCGAATGCCTGGGAGAACGCAAAAATGACAGCCTCAATGCATCAACATTTTCTGGCGTTCTGGCCGTCAGGTGACGATATTTTGGGCTTGGTAGCCCATTAAAACTCTCCCAAAATCTTTCCACCACTAAAAAATTGATTGCCGACCGGGGACTCGACCTTCAGCTCGTATTTTGAACCGAGAGCGGGAGGCACGTTAGGTAGCGGCATGAAGGTACTATAAAAGACAGGAGACCGCGCTACACAGTCGTGCCTCAGTGCAGATTGAAGCTAGCTCGGGCAGTAATCAGCCACTCGGGAGGGGTACCAAACACTGTACTGCATAGGAATAAATTCACGTTTCAGGCTATAACTACACAACTATATCGAATAATTGTTAAAAAACGCAAAGACACCAACCTGAAACATTAAACTACATGACAGGTGCTAAAAAACTGCAATGCATTGCAAATGAAACAAATTTACAGAGAGGAAACAGAGCAATACTTACGCAAAACTGAAGCGGCGGCGGCGGCACACCGTCAGCCACTCAGCCATTGCTGCACAGCGCACACGGGCCGGCACTATGTGCGCGTACAACCATTTGACGCACACGTGTACAGCTCTTTATTTATTCTTTTTTCTTTCATAATTATAATGTAAAAAATCTATAATATATTCAACTTATTAATAATATATCGAGTTCGCACGATCAATAATGTACTGTCGATATTTCTATCAGTAGTTGCACGGCCTACAAAAGTGAAGAAAGTGGTTAATGTTGTGCTTAAATAAGGGCCAAAAAATTTTGAGCTACTAATTGTTTTGCTACAGAAAAAGAGACGAAATCGGAAGAAATCGGGGGAGGAGTGGATTTTGAAACGCAATATGTTCACTTATGTGAATTGATTTAATGGCATAAGGGTAACGGAACTGGAAGACTTTTATAACCAGCTCCGAATGAACGATGATATATATTATTAGCTTCTGGATATTTTGAATAACCGAGGAAGGTTCCACAAAGAGGGGAGGCATTTCAGTAATGAGAGACCGGCTCTAACTCTACGATTTTTGGCAACTGGACGAACTCTTGGTTGCGTTCACACGTTCTTATAGAGTACTTTCCATCAATCCAAGACTGTTCAAATTTTGATGAAATTTCAGAATATTTTGATCACATAAATATTTTCATCAGTCTATCAGTATGCCGTTCAGACGATCAATATATTTACACTAATAGTAAATATTTTAAGTAATATTGATCGTGTGAATGCTGCTTTAAGAACATAAGTTAGTAATGAGCTGTTGAGGGGGATGCGTATTATTTTACACATTTGAAACGCTATAACTCAAAAAGTAGAGATCGCCGAATGAAATGGTTTTCAAATTTGAATTCTACGCTGAACAATACTGTGCAAATATGTATAGCCTATTAAATAATAAACGAAATTAAAATACACGGGCCTGAACTGCAATTTTACTTAAGCCTTCTCCAAAAGTATGAATGTTACCTAGATTTAGTGCTTACTTGTGCAATGAGATGTTATTCTTTTTGTCGTTGCGCGCATTGCAACCGGAAGCGCTGCAGGAATTCACCATGTTGCCAGCAGCGACATACTAACACAACGACGGTCTGACAATCACTGCTCACTACACTAGAGCACTGGTTCAAGGTCGGCAGGCACAGCCATACGGGCTGCTAGCACACAGCCAGCTAGGTTACAGGAAACGCATCCAGCGCTCCCTCCTGTCTTTTATACCTTCATGGGTAGCGGTAATGGAGCGGCCGTTCCAAACGAACGCTTCGACGGCAATCGCGCGCAGCTCACCGGTATGCTGTATGGCAGTTACTGATGGGTAACAAACGAAACTTTAAGAATTCCTTTGGCGAACGAGGTCAACTCTACCCTGCTACAACCCCTCCTTAACACTTGGCGCCTGATACAATTCAGCCAAGTTAGATGCCGCACTCTGTACTAGGATAAGGAATTGGTTCTTAATCAAACTAGAATTGTTGAAGAATGTCACGAGAAACATTCTAATGAAGTTGAGCATCTCATCTGACCACCAAAATCATCAGAACTCAATATTATTGAACATTTATGGTTGGTTTTAGAGACTCAAGTAAGAAGTCGATTATTGCCGCCATCGTCTCTAAAGGATCTGGAAGGTGTCTTAACTGAAAAATGGTCTAAAATTTTTTTGGAAACTATTCACAATTTGTACGAATCAATACCTCGGAAAATTGAGGCTGTAATTGCCACAAAAGGTGGACGTACACTATGTTAAAATATATTTTGTTGATTTTCCAAGATACCATTATTTTGTCCAGCCCTTGTATATTATCAACATGATGTTATTCCATTTCATTTGTTTAGACAGGCAGCTAGGCTGTATCAACAATGGTTTCTTAAACATTGCAAGTAATTGTGTAATTAAATTCTATCCTTTAAAATCATAAGCATCTGATCGCTCAAAAACCCTATTATTTTTCAAAAAATTTCATTGAAGAAAAAGTGTCTATATGACCATACATGATGTGCAATTTTGCACCTCTTGTTCTGAAACACCCTGTATATGAACCTATTTGATTAATGAATAATATGTCATTTTATACAAATCTTGTCAGAAAGAAAAATGTTAACTGACTACACTGTATAGCAAGGGGCGATATTCTTTGTAAAAGCCTGATGTTTTATTTGAAATTCATGATAGGGTAGATTTGATTCCGTAAAAGTTTATCGTGCTCGTCGTAATTTATTTCACCGTACAACCTCATAATAGGTCACGTGGATGAAGCTGAAATTAGCTAAATAATTATTCTTCCCTCTAACGCAAAAGCTGTTGACCGAATTGTTACGAACGCAGTTCTTTTTCACAGTTTATTTGAACAATCATTCGCTCAAAGCAGCATGATGAAAGAAGTGAAAAAGATTCATTCATAAGTTCATTCACGCGCGAACTAGTACAAACGAAGATGCATGAACACATGAACACAACCGTCTACACACACATGCACGCAATTACACTACGCACGCAAAAACACTTGTACACGTGCGGGCGCATACAACCACCAAGGCAATCATGTGTGCAGTCACGTACTCATGTAGGTGAACAAACACGTACACACACACACGTACACGAACCCGGAAATGCACAAGTGCTCAAGCACCAGCCCATACGAGCGTATGCACATCAGCGAACACGCGTGTATGCAGTTAACATGATCACATAAGAACATACACATGCAATTGCGTGCACAAATGCGCTCTAATACGAGCGAACATTCGCAGAATTGTGTGAACAATTATACTCAAACACCCGCTCGCTACGATCGTATTAAAATAGGTGTGTGTTTGTGGACATATGCGATCGTGTGTATGTGCTTGCATTTGTATATTTATACGTGCTAGTAAAAACTCACGTAAGCAAGAATTTAAGTGCTTTAGACGACATATAGGCTTTCATACAAATTTTTAAGCTATCAGCCCATCATCAACCCACATTTGCAGAGCACACACAAAGAATAATTATTGGTGGTTTGCTTCTCATAAGATACACTCGTTCAACTTAAAAATCGGAATTTTAACAATCATGCCACATTGTAACGGTGGACAGCTGCGAATCATCAAAAGCCAAATTGCCGCGAAAAACCCTGCTGTTGACGAAGATGTCCAATACCGCCATATTTACAAAAAAATCATAATCAAGCGCTTTAGATTATATTTTTTAACTATACCTTCCGTCTACGGTTGATAGGCCGAAGAAAAATAAAAATTTGAGTCAACTAACTGGAAAGTTGACCCTTTCCAAAATCACAATATTTTCTTTATTGAAAAGTGACTAGTTTCCGCTCTCTTCGTCAGGCCCGGGACATCACCCATGTACCTGCACACAGGACAAGAGAAGTTAGAATAGATGAATAAGAATATATATTAATGCCAGAATAAATTAAAGAGAATTAGAATGTGAGAATAAGTTGAAGTATTAATGCCAGAATAAGTTTAAGAGAATTAGAATATGAGAGTAAGTTGAAGCATTGTTGCTAGAAAGTTTGCGAGTTTACGAGAATTTGAATTGAAGAATAAGCGTATGAGAATCAAACTATTGTTAGTTAAAGAAGTAAACTACGGCACAAAACATGGTGGGAAAGTTTTAATCCTATGGGATCATCCACTTATCGTCTCAAGTGAGTAAGGGGCGAGGGAAACGCCTAGCTGACAGCTAGTGAGCCTCACCTCGTGCCACAACACGGCGCCGCAGCACCACAGGCGCAGAGCCGCGAAGAGTGACTTTGAGCCCCCAGGTATGGGAACCACTCCTACCCACTTCTCGAGGCTGGGAATCCGCTGGCAGTGGCGGCGTAGATGTTGTGCGTGCAACGCAGGCCTTCTTGGGTTGTAGGAAAGCTCGGGCACAGATTAGCGGTGGCGGCAGGGTATGTTGGCGAACTGCTTTTTATGCCTGAGCCAGGGCTCTACTTAGTCTTCTGTGTGGCTCACTTGCCAGCGAGAAAAGTGGATGATCGGACCATTTAGTCTTTTCCCACCGAAATTTTGCACACCATGTACGGGCGAGACTATTGATAATTTGCCAGCCCTCAACGCAACAGCTTGCAGCAAATTCTGTTGCTGTTATACACGCATTTGCCGTATGAAGTCAAAATGCACCGTCGCGCGGAAAGATCGGCACACTGAGAAAAAATACTAGGTCATTTTGACAACTTAATCCATATTACTAATCGCAGTTCAAGGCAATGGACGCTGTAAAATCAGATAATTCTATTGACTTCAACTTTTTTACAATTGTACGCACTTTTCTACAAAAATCGAAGAATATTTGAGCAGACAAAATAGTATCTTATTTACTTCTATTTTACGAAAAGTGAAGGTCTCATACGGCGCTTGGGGAAAATTCTCTTTATTCTGAAATTGTGGAATAATTTTTTAACACTTATCTGACGAATGAAATTTTATGTAACATACTACTGCGCCAATACAATGTGAGAGTTTCATTTCCGCTCGAGGAAATTTCCAGCAATATTTATTTGAAGTAGTGTACTGAAAGGTTAGTACGTTTGTGACTCAGATCACAGCTCAAACAGATCAAGTTAATTGATTATGTATATAAAAATTAAATGGAAAATAAAATTATCTAAGATTTATTTGCAAATTTCTTTATGAAGTCAGAAATGCTCAAACAAATGAAAATAATATTAATAATCACTTTTAGTTTCATAATGAGCTCAAATTCTTGCTAAGTTAACGATTTCTCAGTAAAAATTTACATTTCGATAAAGTGAAAACATTGAAGCTTGTATTAAAACTTGGAAACTCAAATTCCATTTGACTATGAAATAAAAGTTATAGTGTTCCTTTTGAACAAATTAAAATAAAAAACATTTCCACACAAAACTGGAATTCCGCAACGTTGCATCAAACGATGTTCATTAGTTTCACTGAGTCATAAGGCCGTCACTCGTGATGTGTTGACCGCCATTGGTAACGATACCGAGGTCATTTGGTGAAGATCCTCTGACTTGCATATAAGCTTGCAACAATAACAAACTTACGAGGATCTAATGAATAAGTTTAGGTCTCCTAGGAAAGTTTTGTTATGTTAATAAATTGAATGTGAAATCCACAAAGCAAAAATTCAGCACTAAAGTACAGAATTTAGCACTAGAAAAGTTCATGTAACTAACACCTCTATCTTAATGGTTTTAAAACATTCCTGGAAAGAGACCAATATTCCTGGAAAGAGACCAATCAAAATTTAATTCTCAACTCAATCGACGGAATTTAAATTAAACAAATTTCATATCATTTCCAATAGTTCATGATATTTAATTCTTGTATCCAAATACAATAGTTGTGAAAATTCCCCATAGAATCCCCATTCACTTATCAAACTAAGAAAATTTTGTTCCAGTTTATGGAAAAAATTATGAACTTATCATAAACAGGCTCATGCACGGCCACGTCCATCAAGGTCTGAAACAATTACATTAGCTGTAAAACCCAATTGAAAATTAAGGACGTGTCACCGGCGAATTTAGGACGAGACAGTCGATCATGGACGTATTATAGGCGCGGCGGCCACTTCGACCGTAAAACGCCTATGCGACGCTTATTTTGATCTCATCCGTGCAACGCCCAACAATTCGTTGATGTGTACTCGCCGAATAGGCGTGAGATTATCGACGTTTTTTGGCCGGGCAACAGTCGATCAGACGGCTATGTTTGTGATGTCATCGTTATCTGTTGGCTATTATATTAAGTTATAAAGAAATAATTAAATTAAATAATTAAATAATTTAACCACACATTACCTGAAGAACCTCGAATTCATACGTTTTTTATTTCACACGACTCCTAATGTCTAACGTAGTTTAATTTAATATTAGTTAAACCACAAGCGATGTTCATATCTCGTTGCCAATTCATACAAATCCGTTATTAGTTTGTTTTGACTGCTAAGAGTGCTTCCGTAGCTGCGTCAGCAATGTTGATTAAATCATTTTAGTTTCACGTATGACACGAGAATTTTAGCAAATACAATTTCTTATGTTATCAGAAAATAATGAAATGAAAGGAAAGCGTTCTTATGCCAAAATTCTCGCTTCATTACGTTTATTGTTATTAGAGTCTAACTAATTTGCGTAAAACCAAAGGCGAATGAGTGAGTACACCTCATAGCACAATCAAGTTATAGAAATGTCTTGAACAGTCTTCCAATCGTAGGAGATAGTCTCTCCAGCGGCAAAAACTTTAGCAAAATCTTAGACACGTATGTTAACATGAATCGAACGACAGGAAAGCGTACTAACCATACAGAATTTATACATTCAAAATTGGAATACTTCCATACAGAAATGAAGCAGACCCGTTAAAATTGCCCAACTCCTATACAGCTAAAAAACTTCAGGAGGAAAGTAGTTACCGTTGTTAAACTAAGCAATAAAACATCTGTAATTTTCAAGTCAATTACTAAATTTGTTTTAGGCATTCCAATTATGATCTCTTTTGGTACTAATTAAAAAGTCTGAAGCATAAAAAGTCGGTACATGTATTGCTCTGTGATCTCTTGAGCGATGTTGCCAGATGTTGCCTGCCAACTAATCTTTTCACAGTGCGAACATCTGAATTACAAAAAGTTACTAACATTTATGCTAAATTATTTTTTATCTAATTTGCTTACCTCATATTCCTGTAAAATATTTTCCTACAGCTATTTTCAAGCAGCTGAATTAACTATACCTCCCAGCATACGTATTGACGTGTCACGTTTCGGTTATGCCTTCGTAACTGTATCGGAGCGAGTACATTCAGTAGTGCTTCAACTATGGTTGAAAGCGCCGGTGCGTGTGTATGTCATCCCTTAAGAAGCAGCTACCACTTTACTTTCAATTAGACGTGTAATGACGTGTGACACTATTGACGTGTGATGACAAAAAAGTGATCTAATTACGAGCTTGTGATAAGTGCCAGTAGTTTTGTGTTTGCTAGTCTGTGTATTGGGAAATTCTTCTGCAAATTTGATGGTTTTTTCATGTGTTCACGCCACTGGCATGGGTTAGGTAACTAACTTAGGCTAGGCTAGTTAGTCGGGTAAATTTTTACTTTAGGCCCAATTAGGTCTATTTTTGCCCCTTTTTTGCCTAATGAACTAATTTTGTTACGTTCATTACGAATCTGAAGTCCGTTTGTAGCGGTCGGACTTAATTTTTTGAGATATAGCGATTTAAAAATTTGAAATTTCCGGAAGGAATAACCTTAACCGCGAGGACGCGGGCTGGTATGGTTCGTAAGGGAGAGTCCATTTGCAGGGGAAGGAGGGTACCTAGGCTAGTTTCTGTTCTTTGGTACTTTATGGTACTTTATGGTACTTATTGGTACTTATTGGTAATTGTTAGTACGTATTAGTACTTATTGGTACTTATAGGTTCTTATTGGTACTTGATGGTGCTTTTCGGTACTGTTTGTACTTCTTGGTATTTTTGGGTTCTTGTTGGTACTTATTGGTACTTGTTGGTACTTATTGGTACTTGCAGGTGCTTTTCGCTACTGTTTGGTACTTATTGGTACTTTTGGGTTCTTTTTGGTACTTATTGGTATTTATTGATACTTATTGGTATATTTTTGTACTTCTTGGTTTTTGTTGGTACTTCTTGGTATTTGTTTGTACTGATTGGTACTTATTTGAACTTATTTTTACTGATTGGTACTTATTGGTACTAATTGGTCTTAATTGCTATTTAGTGGTACTTATTAGTACTTGTTGGTACTTATTGGTACTTGTTGGTTCTTATTGGTACTTGTTGGTTCTTATTGGTACTTATTGGTGCTTATTGGTTCTTATTGGTCCTTTTGAGCATTTATTGGCGCTTATTGGTTCTCAATGACACATATTGGTACTTATTGGCACTTATTAGTTCTAATTGGTACTTATTGGTACTTGGTGTTTTTCGGTACTGTTTGGTATGTTTTGGTACTTTTGGGTTCTTTTTGATACGTATTTGTACCTATTGGTACTAATTGGTACATATTGGTAATTATTGGTACTTTTTGGTACTTCTTGGTTATTATTAGTTCTTATTGGTGCTTATTGGTACTTATTGGTGCTCATTGGTACTTATTGGTATTAATTGTTCCTAATTGCTATTTATTGGTAGTTATTGGTATTTTTGCATTTATTGGCACTAATTGGTTCTCAATGTCACTTATTAGTACTTGTTGACATTTATTGGTACTAATTGGTTCTTATTGGTACTTGATGGTTCTTTTCGGTACTGTTTGGTACTTTTGGTTCTTTTTGCTACTTATTGGTCCTTATTGGTAATTATTGGTTTTTCTCGATATATTTTGGTATATCTTGGGACATATTGGTACTTCTTGGTACTTATTGGCATTTTTTGGTACTTATTGGTTCTTATTTGTACTTATTGGTTCTTATTTATACATTATGGTACTTGATGGTGCTTTTCGGTAGTGTTTGGTACTTTTTGTTACTTATTGGTACTTTTTGGTACATGCTTGTGCTCATTCGTACTTTTTGTACTTATTGGTGCTTCTCGGTACTTTTTCGTTCATGTTGGTACTTATTCGTATTTAAGGGTACCTATTGGTTCTCATTAGTACTCCTTGGTACATCATGATACTTTTTGATGCAACTTGTAGTTATTGGTAGTTGAAATTGGACACTCCGTTTTTTAGGACTTAATATGTTTGTGTGGGATCGTGCATATGAAAAACGAGCAAACCAGTGGCTTGGCAGAAGTATTCTGAATATTGCTATAGAAAAATTTTATGCTTACCATACATATCCAATATGGATTAGGTCCCAGCGTTTCAAGTTTAAGTCCCGTTCTATTTCGTTTTTTAATTCTTCAGAGAGGTACTCAACAAATGTCCGCTGTAATTTCTTAGACATATTGATATGGGACTCATGTGTCGGCTTGTTCATTAGGAGAACTATTAGTTCGTACGGTCCTCATAGCTTCGATGGAGCAAGCTCGCTATTAATGGCGCGAGTCCCGGATTCGCGTGTGCGCCTGGGCACGTTGCTGCGCAATTATTTATACGCATTAACTTGTGAACCGTGACGGTGCTTGCTGGCTTCTGCAAGGTATACGAGCCACTGGAGCTGAAAACTGCTCATCTAATTCTCTATAGTCACTTTGCATAGGTGCATATACGTGGCTAGCCTTCTTCAGAATAGTGGGGAAAGTTTTATCACATAGGTAAATCACTTCTTGAAACTGAACAAAAATTACGTGTTTAATATATATCAGTTGCTCCTAATAACTAAGTTATTAATTTTTTATTTCCAGACGGAATAGATAATTTTTTTGAAATGAATGTCAATCAGGATTTCATTGGAATATTTTTTAGTGATGATTCCTGGCAGGTCGTTCCAGCACATTGGATGATTTTTTCGGACTATGTCATTAAAGTCTGGTGGCCAAATGAAGGAAATGCCACCGAATTAGCCAAGAACAAAGCTGCTGTTGGAAAACGTTGGATTCCCTGTGCTGTGCATCACATATCAGCTGCTTCCAGTAAGTATGTAGCCCATATGAGATTGACACTTCCTATTGTATTATTGTTATTTCCGTTTTATATAATCGCAATGTCTGATAATTTCATTTTTCTTTGAGCGCTCAAACAGCTAAAAAAGCAAATGCAGAAATGCAAATAGAGATAGTGCATATGAGAGTGATGTACAACTATGTGCATAAATCAGAAAATAATTTCTGGTAGACCGCAAAGATCTGTAAGCAATCAAAGTATTAAAACATCTTACAAATTCATGGATGAACAACAAAACGTATGCATTAGTTGTCATGCATGAATACCGTATAATTTCAAAAGCCGCATGGAATCAAATCGTATGAATTAGCAGCTCTACAGTACCTGCCATACTAAGCACAATACACTAGTTCTGCCAGCTCTGTTGTAATTCTAGTTCTCAATTCTTCCTTTCGACCGTAAATTCCTCAACGTCGTTTCTGGCATATATCTCAATTAAACACGTGTTGTTATGAGCCTCTCATAAGCATAATAATTTTAACACCGTACACCAACTTGCCGTACACAGAAGTAGGAACACATACATAATATCCATTTTATACTCATACCCTACTTCTTAGTTTCGCGGTTCATTTGCTAAACCTTCCTATGTTTTTTTTGTACCTCTTCAATGCTCTTAACCTAAATTCATCTATTACCTACCCAAAGAATACAGAAACGTTGGCCGTACATTTATCTATCACAGCATTGGAACTAAGATATAAGTGTAAAAGGTGAATGGTTTTAAGCTTTAATATATGTGCAATCTTTGGAATGATGGCTTCTTCCCGAAGCGGTCAACTATAGATTGAACGTCCCCGATATAGACAAAAATGACAAAAAAATCCATCGCTAGTTATCTAGTACAGTAGTATATATTATACCTTCCTTCATATGTGACAAATTTTTCTATCTACAACTGAATATAACATAATTAATTAGTTTACTGCACACATCTAAGTTTTGCTTTTTGCAAAGTCTAACAATAAATAAAATAGCAAGGATAGTCGCTTTTAAAAGATCCATTATCAGTTAGTTGTTTAATAAATAGGACCTAAAATGATATATAAAATTGAACGTTTCGACCACAGGAGTCATCTGGGTGTCAGGAGTCAAGTTCGGTCCACAAAAAGGGCCCTCCATATTCGTGTGGCGGAGCATGCTGGAAGGAGCTTCCGAACCAATAATCCCCTTGCTTCTCCACCTCACTCTTCGGTACGCACTCATGCCGAGAAGTGCGACCTGCTAGTCCGCTTGGACAACTTCCAGATAATAGGAACCACATCTAGTCAATCAGACCTTCGTATTTTAGAATTTCTTTTTATCATGAAAGACAAACCTATTTTAAATGAAACTGAATCGTCATTCCCTCTGTTAATAGCATGTTAGTATTGTTCTCCATCCTTTTTCGTCCCCTTCTTTTTATGTGTTTTTACTGTTGCACTTATTTTGAATAAAGATGTATTTTTTTGTTTTCCATAGTTCTTGTTAATGCTGAAGATGACTCCTGTGGTCGAAACGTTCAATTTTATATATCATTTTAGTTCCTTCTATTTATTAAACAACTAACTGATAATGGATCTTTTAGAAGCGACTATCCTTGCTATTTTATTTATAATTAGTTTATTAATTACTCAACTTCTTAAATTTGTTTCTAAACCATTCCTAGCACCTGTTACATTATTGCTATAGTAGCAACTTTTATTTTTATAATGCTTTATCGCCAGATGATTATAACGAAGCGGAACGTTTGATGTTCGGGGAAACATCGTCCACACCATCCGATGAACAGTGCAGCACCAACCTTCAACACATGCTAAAAAAAACGAAGAACTTCCCCGACTGGCAAAGCTGTTCGGCGCACGGTTTACTTTCCGGTAAGCCCGGAAAGACCTAACACAAAACCCATTCGTACGACCGAATCACCTACCTGAAGAAGTCCTCGAACACAAATTCGGAAGAATTTACAGGCATCATCTACTCCATCAGGTTCGTTTAAATTCTATAAATGATTTTAGAATTTCTGAAGTTATTTGTTTACGGTGAGTCCAAGTAAAGGCTACAACTTTTATGTCTCAGATTTTCAAATTCTAGTCTTATTTGGTCATCAAGTTTGCAACATTTTTTAGAAATGCTATACAAGGTTCAGTGGTTAATATTTGGTTTATTTTTTGTATATATTTAGCAGAACGAGTTCAGCCAATGTGAAATTGTATTTTGCAAGCCAATACTACGTAAAAATGTGTTTGAATAAAAAACATAATTATGATGGTCTAATCTACCTAATAATGCAAATTTGCTGCAGAGGACGACTCCGATTCATCTTTGGACCAGCAGAGAACTGGCCTTGTACCAATAGCCCCCACAGACGAATTTATTTCAGTAAAGAATCGGTATGTACGTTCATAGACCTGCCGAGTAGTGAATTTAAATAGCTACATGAATCACATATATGATTGAGAAAAATAATTGAAAATACACAGTCATCTTTTGTCCCATCTGGGATATATTAGACATAAAATAGCTTATGAACTAATGACTTTGAAATAATATAATTAGTTAAATGAGCAATGTGAATACCTGATACAAGAAACTATAAACTATTTGTCTAAATTTTATCGAACTTTTGAAATTTTGAAATTAGAACGTGTAATTTGATATTTTAACGTGCATTCCTTTTCATTGTCAGATGCGTTTCTTCACCAAAACCAAGCCCATCTTCAGAAGAACTGGTAGCCATTCATACTAGGCTCGCCCGAATCGAGAGTCTCATCGTAGAAAATAACTTAATTCTCAAAGAAAATCGAAGCGATAAGCTTGCACAACAACCAGCCGTGTCCCTAGGATTTGCCCCTGCAAATAATGACGAAGAACTAAATGAAATACTACAAAGAAGCGACCTGGTAAGTCTTTTATTTCTGTCACAATACCCTCAATGGTAATGAATGTATACCTATTGTTTGTATCTTTGATTGTTTTCGTACCGAACATCAAAAGTCGTTTGTCTTGAACGTGTGCCGGCGTAGCCACACATGTCGGCACGTGTCTGTATGCTTGATATCTGTAGGCTGTACCGCACCTATATAAGCCGTACTTGTCGAGGATAAGGTGCTCATTCAAACATATTCCAGCTTTACGCCAACACCTGGCCAATAAAACTCCGCCAAGCTTCACCATGTGTTTACCTATGCCCCGCATATGTGGTGGCCCAAGTATGTGTGTTGAACTGAACTCACGCTCGCATAATCGTGCATAAGTGATTGAGTGGATTACAAGTGTCCAATAACTGACTATATCGTAACATTATAACATCTCGATGTGTCACGGAGAAAATAACCAGCTGTGGCAGCCGCCAGAAACTACAATCGTTTTCGGAATAAGTGTACCAAAAGAAGTGTTACAAGAAGCATACGCCCAAATTAACATTTTTCTACACCACGACTCTCCGTTACGAACCAGGATTTTGGTGTATGAATCCGGAGACGATATTGAGATAGTCTTCGAAGTCAAAATCTCCGCATTCCCAGCAACAAATAGTCAGTAAAGGAACAATTTTTTAAATTCTACAAGTGATACAAACAATTGAGTGATCAAGAACTTGATTAAGCTTGTTTTGAGATACTCTACTACGAAGTGGTGGTGTTATAAAACGTGCCAATAACTGTACCAGTGCTGAGTGACCCGTACTACCATTACAAAGGAATCAATTCATCAACGTGGTACCAAGTTATACCTCAGTACCATCTTGCAGCATCAGTCAACAATATTCTCAGCGTTTCAACAACAACAGCCAGGCGACGTGATCTGCAGCCGTCGTCTTTGTTGCAGTTAAGTCTTTATTGAAGAATTTTTGTCTCTAGGCGCGAGCGAGTCTCTGTCTCCAAGCAGGCTTATTTTTTTCATTGCATTTTTTTTCCCGTGTACGGCCGGTAGAGCACTGCTGTGCCACTGCCACAAGCAGGCAGTTGCGCTGTGAGAATTGTGGAAGGCGCATCTGCGCCCATCGTATCTGGATGTAGCTGCTTTAACCACCTGTTTACCTTCAATAATTATTGTAAGTCGAATATTTTACTGTTTTTGAGTAGCAGAGTTAGTAGAAGTATTTAAAAACCTTGATTTCGATTATTCGGAGCTGTAATTTCGAAAGAAATTCCTTTTACTGTTCAGCAGCTATATATTTTTTTTGATGCTCTTGCATGAGGGGCGCTGTAATGTGCACGGTAGTAGTGTTGGTAAGACAGCACGAATAGATCTGATTGTGGTGCTTAAAAAGTTAAGTTTTTAGGAAATAGTGCAGCTATTTATTGCTATTTATTGAGAGTATTGGTTGTGTATTTTATTGTTATTAGTACTGTTTTTGTGATTATTATTGCGGATAACATTATTTTATTCTGTGTATATTGCTTGTATTTAGGTGTGTAATTTCTCTCTTTCGGAGTGCGACATTATTTTTTTAATTGAGTTTCGATTGAATTTGATTTGTTTTTGACTTTTAGAAAGTTCTAGGATCAATTCTGAGTGTTAGGATTCATGTCATATTCATCGGATAGCGATTCGGAATTCATTCGGACAGATCCTACTGTAACTAGATACGGACGAATTAGCAACCCAAGGGTGACTAGTGTGACAGAAGTTGCCACGATGACGACTCCGGCTGGTCCCAGTACTAGTGGTAATGTTAACCCGGCTCAACTTGCACGCGACATTGCTGCGAATATAAATGTTCCTAATGTAGGTACCATAATGACTAATGCTGAGTTGCCCATTTTCCGTGGGAGACGACGTCAGAATGATGGGGAGTTTCTCGAAAATAAGACATTTTCCACCCACATACAGAACCTGAAGGCATACATGACGTTACTGCCAGACGCTACCAGTGACGAAAGACGCAAAGAATTTCTTGTACGATCAGCAAATAAGAACGTAGGGGATTTCAACGCAGTTGTGACAAAACTTGTAAATGCAGATTTAAATTACACTTCCGATCAGGTAGTTAAGATTCTAGAAAATATTTATGTCTGCCGTGGAGAAAAAAGTATTCACGCCCTTGCCTGTGATTTGAATAAATTGCAAATGATCAGAAATTACGCTTTAGCTGCGCATTTGGTCACGGCGTTTTCAAAGATACGAAAGCTTACTGAGAGTATTTTGACTTCAACCTCACTGGGGTGGCAAAGGCACCCGTATTTTCAGTCCTGCGCGACGCAGGAAGAGTTAAAAAAGTTTGTTGGTGATAGTATTTCTTACGGTTTAGCATTAGCTATTCATGGTCCGTTATTAGATGAGTCGTTCGCTAGGAAAATTTTTGAGCAACAATTCAGCGCCGCTAAAGAATTGCTAGCGAGGCTAATTTCAACTGTCAGAATGCAAGCCGAGACCAAGAAAATAATCGCGCAAAAGTACCAAGTCAGGCACGAACCTGAGAGTTACGTAGGTGAAGTAAGCAGTGAAGTTGAGGAAGGCATTGATGCCCCAGATCAGTTTCCGGAAAATGAGGTGTTCTACGGAAGTGTCGGTAATTATCGTAGAAACTACCGTTCAGGAGTACGTAGGATAACTCCTAAGCCTTGGTTAAGAAATCCTCGTAGCAGAGGAAGAGAATTTAGTAGTTACGTAGGTGACAGAGCTAGTGGATCTTTGGAGTGTAACATGATGAATAGTAGTTCTAATGTTGCTGGTCAGGCACCAGGCCATTTTCCCAAGTACGAAGCAACAAAAAAACGCGGGTTCCCGTTTTGTAATAGTTGTTCAATGGTAGGGCATTTCGAATGCAAGGCCAAGAGAGATCAGTTCCCGAGAGGTTGTTTTGCATGCGGCGGAACCCATGTAGTAAAGAATTGTCGAGCGAGCGGTACAGAAGTCCGCAACTATAAGGCGTATTTACGCGGTAGAGGTAGCACAAACCGTGGTAAAAGTGAAGTTCATTGGGCGGAGGCCGAATCTGACGATTTTTTAAGGCAAAATTAGGAACAGGTGGAGGTAGTGGTAGGAACGTGAATTTGAATGAGCCCGAGGCTGGTCGTACCCTCGTTTTTCTTACAGCCATGACCGAAATTCCAGATACCACCGAAACAACCAAATCTTTCATTGATCCCGTGTTTAACTGTAAAAATAGGTACAGTTTGTTGTCGGACGAAGAGCTTACGGATAGCAATGCAGTTGAATCATATTTTTCAGTAAGTGTTGTAAAAAATTTTAACAAAAAAGGTGGATTAGTTGCATTTAAAGATTGCAATAAGCCTACTATAATTATTAAAAACAACGATCAGTATTTAAGTGCTTTGCTCGATAGCGGGTCAGAAAAATGCCTAATCAGCTATAGGCAAGTTAAAAATTTGAAAGAAGAAGTTAAACCGAGTCATTTTACAGTGAAAGGCATAAACGGCAAGAGTAACGTAACAGGTGAAGTAGAATTATCCATTGCAATTCCAGGCACTAGCAGAGTAATTAAAACAAGTGCACTGATCGTAAAAGAGGCTAAGTTTAACTATGACCTGATCCTAGGCCGTGACGTTTTGAAAGATGCCGTGATTAACTTTAAAGATAAAAAACTTCTTTGGGAGAATATTTCAATTCCCTTTCGTGATTTAATATGGAGCCAGTTTTAAGCAGAGAAATAGTGATGAAAAAAATTGTGAACAGCGATTGTTTAGTTTCGGATGTTGCTGTTGCCAGAAAGAGAGACAGAATCAGTCACCTGTCAGAGAAAAATAACTGCAGAGAAAAGAAAAATATCACTGCTGTGGCTGAGACGTCACAGAGGAGTCCGAGGCAGTTAATAGTTCATTGCCCTCAAGTGGAGGTGCCCGGTAACTCGCTAAAGATTGTGTATGGCTTCCTTAAGAAGGCAACTCCAGGAGAGTATATAATTACAAAAAGATGCCTCGAAAATGGCATTCTTATATTCTTATTCGAGTTGATGAAGACGGTGTGGTACCGGTTATGATTCTGAATTCAAGTGAAGAGCCTGCGTATTTGTCTGAGAATACTATGCTCTGTAATGTAGAGTTAGTTGCAGCAGATGATATTGAGAGCGAGGTGTATTTGACGAGTGTGGAAACAGCGCTCAGAGACGCTCATAATGTGGAAGTAAATTCTGTCGCGGTGTCAGATACGATTCAGGCTGTTTCGGCTGGTGGTGGAAAAAAAGCCATGGTTGGAAGAAAACTTGGTTTGGACGCTGATACTCGGGGTGGACGTGGAATTCTCGTTGATAACGAGGAGTTAGGAGTTAATGCACAAGAAGGTGGAGAAGAAGTAGCAGAAGTAGGTGTGTCAAAAGTTGGAGAGCAGGAGGTAAGACGTGTTTTGACGGAAAAGGACATTTCATGTAATGAAGAAGACATAAAGTTACCTTTAGTTAATTTTTTGAATAAGTTCCGTGATGTAGTTACTCTCGAAGGAGAAAAAATAGGTATTACAAATATTATGAAGCACCAAATTCAGTTGAAACCGGATGCACCGGTACTAAATTTAGCTCCTTATCGCATTCCCCACAAGTACCAAGAGGAGGTGATGTAAATAACAAATGACATGCTCGAGCAGGGGATAATCGAAGAGTCCAGCTCCGACTTTAATTTTCCTGTTATCGTAGTTAAAAAAAAGAGCGGAGACCTTCGTCCCGTGATTGATTTTCGCGCCTTGAACAAGATATTGATTAAACATTCATATCCGATACCCCGTATTGACGAAATTTTATCGACCTTGGGAGGTAACGCCTGGTTTTCTAACCTGGACCTCCGTTCAGCGTTTCATCAGATAGAACTAGAAAAGGAGAGTAGAAAGTATACTGCCTTCAGCATCAACTACCGTAAATTTCATTTCTGTCGCGTTCCGTTTGGTCTTTCGACCTCACCGGGCGTGTTTCAAAGAGTAATGACCTCTGCCCTTGCACCCATTTTGGGTAAACTTGCATTCGTCTTCCTAGACGATATATTGTTTTTTTCAAAAAATGAAGATCAGCATTTAACGGATATAGAAAGCGTCCTTACGATGCTTCGATCCGGAAATTTGTCATTAAAGCTCGAGAAATGTAATTTTTTCAAAAAAATGTTGGAATATTTAGGCCATATCATCGCCGCCGATGGTATTAAATGTAAATATTCTCAGAAATTGCAGGATTGCCGAGCTCCTAGTAATGTGAAGGAATTACAACAGTTCCTGGGGCTAGCCAATTATTTCCGTAATTTTTTACCGAATTTTGCTGAGGTAGCGAATCCTTTATACGATCTTTTAAGGAAGAACGTTGACTATGTTTGGACAGACGCGTGCCAGAAGAGTTTTGACTTTATGAAATCATCCCTGATTTCAGACACAGTTTTAAGACATCCTGACTATACTAAAGACTTTCGTGTATTTACTGACGCATCTAATTCAGGAATTGGAGCCGTACTAATGCAGGCGGATGATTCAAGCGATACACAGTAAGAATTTAAATTCTAGTCAGCGAAGATATTCCACTACAAAAAAAGAGTTCTTCGCAATTTTTGCGGCGTTGAAGTATTTCAAATTTTTAATAACTGGATACCCTGTCCGGGTTTATACAGATCATAAACCTTTAGCGCCACTTTTTACTAAAAAACTTCCTGACGACACCAATATGGCGAGATGGTGTATCAGTGTTCATTCATTTGAGCCCGTGGTTAAATATTTACCCGGCAAGGAAAACGTTGTAGCAGATTATTTAAGCAGATTACCTATAAATAATGAGAAATTAAATCTTAAAGAACTAAATCGTTGTGATGCTCTGGAATCCGCATTTGAATCAGAAGTCTGTATCGTGGAGACTCGATCACGACACAAAAGCATGACTAGACATGAGGTAGTTGACCTGCCTAGAGCTAACGCTGACGGTGCAGCAGACACAGACGCGCGGCCCGCGCTGCTAGACTATGTGCCGAAGGAAGGAGAAATTTCTTGGACTATAAAAGAATTTATCGACGAACAGAACAAAGACGCATTCTGCATTGAAGTCAAAAATGCTTTACTGAATGACAGTATTTCGACTATTCCAGACTTACAAAAATTTTTAATTCTGAATGATATTCTGTATCGACGTAGACAGATTGACAATAGACCTAGCACCATTCTAACAGCAGTCGTACCTAATTCTTTGATGGGTAGAGCTATTTTAGCAATCCATAGTATGTATCATGTAGACGACAAGCATACTTTGTTTAAATTCAAACTGAAATACTTTAATCAATTGGAAAAAACGATTGTGCGAAATTTTGTGAAAGATTGTGAAGTTTGTAAACTAATTAAAGCTAGACCTTCAGTACCAATTGAAATTTTGACCGCTCCGATCGCCAAAGAACCATTTGAAGTCGTATCAATGGACCTCCTTGGACCACTCAAAATTACAGATAACGGAAATAAATACATATTGGTCATCATCGATCTTTTTTCCAGGTTTTGTAGGTTATATGCGACCTCAAATCGCCGTACGGACACGATAATTTCATGTTTAAGTAATTGCTTTACACTAATGGGATATCCCAAAACACTTATCTCAGATAACGCCCTCGAATTTAAATCAATGGCGGTAAAACAATTCGCCAAAATACATGCTATTGCTAAAAGGGAAGTTTTGACGTACAGCCCACATTCTAACGCAATTGTAGAGCGCAACAACAAGAAGATTACGAACTTGTTAAAGTTGTATGTAAACACGTGCTCATGCAGAGTGGGATCAATTACTAGAAGTTGTTGAGAATGCATTGAATAACTCGTTGAATTCAACTTTAGGCGAAACACCTAGCTACGTTGTATTTAATCGTGATACATGTGCTTACTACCAGTCCGATAATTTTGATTCAGTAATTTACAGTTATGATGAATTGGATTTAGTTAAATTGCGGGCAAGGGAAGCCGCCCGGACCGTAGAAAATATTAGGAATTTAATTATAAACAATACAACAGAAAGAAATTTATACAGAAATCTCAAGCGACGCAATAAGGATATTAACGTAGGTGATCGTGTGCTTTTAAAGAATCACGAAAAAAACATAAGCTAGAGCTGACCTGGGTGGGTCCAGCTATAGTCCAAAAGGTGAAACGTAATTGGGCTGAGATCAAGATTGGTACTAAAATTATTAGGAGCAACCTAAATCATTTATTACCCCTGAGAAAGGTTAAACTGTGAGTTAAAATGACGAGTTCAATACACTGATTGACGTCGCTACGACACGACGAGTTACGATTTACCTTGTTACCCTTATTTAGCAGTTAACAGTACGCTAAGGTTAATAACCATAAGTTTAAGGAGTTTTATTTCGCTGTGCAACATGCGTTGTGTTCATATTAATCTCAGTAATCCGTACGTTGTATTTTTATATGTTATTTTTACAGTGTTGAGTTGCTTTGTTCTCATGTAAATTGAAGTAATGTTTAGGTATTTACCCAAGAGGTAAATGGAATGTGTACTGTCTGGTTTCAGCTTGTCGCTCAGACGTTTCATTTTTTTTTATTCGCTCAAGAAGCTAATGTTGCTAAATTGACAGTTTTAATCATGAACGGATGCACCGACTGCGAATTGCAAATCGCTGAGGTTGCTGTTCACCTTGCGAGATGGGTTGTTTTGACGCTGCGGCTGTGTACCGCAGTGCTATTTTTGTCCAGCCGGAATGTCCGGCGATCAGCAAAATTTAATTTGAATTCATAAGAGACGTGTCTAGTGGTCTGGTATTTTGGATACGAACAACAGTTTTTTTTTATTCGAGATTTACCATAGGTAATTAATCACTGTTGTCAGACCAACGTGTTCTGATATAAAATTTTATGTTTGTAGTTATTTCTTTTATTTTATGACGGTCATGCTAATCGTTTTCTGTATCCTTCCTTTCAGGGGCAAAGGATCGGAGAGTACCGTCGATGGGCGAGGCGGATAGTGTCTTCGATGGCGGCACTTCGACGACATTTGCTAGCTATGACGACTTTGTCATCATCTGCACAGCCGTGGCTAACCGTGGTGATGTCACTAATCACCACGCGATCGCGGTGATGCTGCGAATCATCATAGGATCGGGGACAATCCTGTACAATCTACGCCGTCAATCAATGATCTTATACAATCTTCGAGATCAGGAGCAGCTGAACTGTAGCTATGAACTTGAGATTTGATAAGGAATGGAATTTAGGATAGTTGAAACCTTGAAAATAATCGAAATTTAAAGTGAATTAGAAAGTTTAAAAGTGTTTAAAATTTAGGTAGTTGAAAATTACCACGCTCTTGAAATGTTGGCGCGCAGTTAAATGAAAATGCGAATCGCAAGGAAAATGCGATAATGAATGCGCGCAGTGTTTCTATTAATTGTGCCATGTAATTTTAACTTTAAGGTTGTTGTTTTTTAATATTGACGCGTTAAAGTGTTTTGTTTCGAACTGCATTATTTTTTTTGATAGTATTTCCGAATTCTTGCGAAAATTTTCAATATGTCTACTATGTATTTGCATAGCGGTATTTTCTATGATTGATGTGTACTATGCGAACAGCTTTTATTTTGAGTTGGTTTTTCTGCCGTTAGGTTGAAAGAACATGTGTTGCGTTTTTTATTTTTTGATCCCTAAACATCGCTTCACGTGGCTGTCGTCGTGCTGAAATTATTTATTAAGCACGGTAAGTCAATTGCTTTGCTTCTGCGTGTTTCCTTGCTTTTGCTATTTTTGCTTTTTAATTATTAAGGATTTTTTAATATTCTCATATGCCGTATAAACATGTTTTGAGAGTGCGTTAAAATTTATTTTTAAAATACTCTGTTTGGTTGATTGCGGTAATATGTTAAGAATTTAACCGGGTTGAAGAAAAAAAAGGGTTTAAACATTTGTTGGATGCTATGTTATAGTATTGATGGTTGCGGTGCGTAAATTTAATTGTCAGTATTTCTACAAATTTACTCAATCGTATTGTGTTTTTTGGCGTTTTATTATAACCATATTGATGACTAAAATGTTGATGGCAAATGGTAAATTATTAATAGGGGATGTTCCTTTCTTTAACATGTCTTCTGCGATTTGATTTTTTTTTCTTTTTTTGGAGCTTCTTACATGTTTTTTTTTCTCCGCGTTCTACTTTTTAGATGCGTTGTACCTATAATCTACCTGCTTACATTTAATCTATAATCATTTTAGTTATGTAACCGGTTCTTGCGTAGAAGTTTTGACTGTGCGTTTTTTAGATAAGGATACTAACCATGATGTGTCGAAGTTTTTTTTAACGAACGGGTACGTATATATGATGTTCGCTCAAGTTACCCTCGTCATTGCTTGTTTTGCTTGATCTATAATAACTGCTGGGTTGGAGTATTAATAACATTTGTTCAGTTTCCTTTTGAGTTGCGATACAGTTAACGTAATTAAATATAAACAACGGCTTACGAGCGGGTTCGTAATAATTATCTTTCATTTAAAATTGTCATTTAATTTCTTTTTTTAATTCATTAATTGTGAATTCATTACTTGTTATTTTTGTTCATTGATGAGCAAGCTAGTTAATTTTTTTGTTGCGTGGTACCTACGGGTTGAGTTCATTCTGCGAATCCTTGAAATTCGTTTAACAACCTTTATTTTGAAGTGTTGTACTCTCTCATGGATAAAGGGGGGGCCTATGTGCCGGCGTAGCCGCACATGTCGGCACGTGTCTGTATGCTTGATATCTGTAGGCTGTACCGCACCTATATAAGCCGTACTTATCGAGGCTAAGGTGCTCATTCATTCATATTCCAGCTTTACGCCAACACCTGGCCAATAAAACTCCGCCAAGCTTCACCAGTGTTTACCTATGCCCCGCATAAACGGTTCGAGATGTAGCTATAGTTTAAATCATTGTTGAATCGCCTTTTTTGAAACCCAAGGTTCCTTATCTGGTCGCGGCAAAGGAAGTAAACCTCACACGGACAGCAATATCTATGATGAAATTGCTGCTGTCGCGAGAACTTGCCAAGGAAATCTCCATGACGGTCCTGGGAGCAAAGACGAAACGTACGAAAGTAAAGTTTGCCCACAGTGCAGCCTGCAAGGCGATTGAGAGTAAGTATGATTTCCGTGAAAATCATCTAAGCACAAATTGAATAAATACCCTGATGCAAAATAATAAGATAAATAAGTTTTGTTTATACAAAATCTAACCGTGTATACATAAACACAAAATAATGTCGAGTGATTAAGGGGAATATCCCGAGATCTTGCCTTTTTTCGTCCGATTCGTTTGAAAATCTGCCAGTATATGTCTTTTGTGAAAGTAAACCTTTTTTACTCATGTCATTTTTTCGTTTTAGGCCTTATTTTTTTTTGACGAAAAATGTGTTTTTTGGTATATTTTTATTGATATTTCAGATTGCTACTCCTCCTTCAGTTTTGATGCCAGAACAAAACAAAGACAGTTTTAGAACCCTTGGAATATTTCTAACAGACTTAAATTCGGCTTTTTTTCAAATTCAAATTTTTTCAATTTTTTTCAAAAAAATTTGAAATTTCAAAAATCAGCAACAATTTTTTGGGTTTAGAGCTATATATTTCTTCAAAGAATTCGAATTTGAAAAAAGCCGAATTTTAGTTTGTTAGAAATGTTTCAAGGATTCTAAAACTGTCTTTGGATTTGTTCTAGCATCAAAACTCCGAGACGAGTAGCATTTTGAATGTTGAAAGTTAGAAGTGTTGGGTATAAGCTTAAAATGAAATTTTTTGTTGAAGTGTAATATAACGAACAATTTATGTAATTGAATGCAGTTTTAATTTTTATTTCGATACTTTCCATACATAACTTCATATTCAAACTGTAAATTGTGATTTCAAAAAAATAAATAATAATAACATTTTTTTCTTTTTTATCAAATAAATGAATTTTTTATTTTCAATCTGATTCTTACGAAATTTGACTGTGATATGTAACTTTTGAAGAGAAACCCAATGGATTCTATTCATTTTTTTGATTGAGGCCTTAGATTTTGCAAAAATTTGACATAGGTTTTTTAGGTATTGATATTTCACTAATATTGATATTTCAAAATGGGACTCCTCCTTCAGTTTTGATGCTAGAACAAAAGCAAAGACAGTTTTAGAATCCTTGAAACATTTCTAACACACTTAAATTAAGCTTTTTTTCTATTTCCCGTTTGTTCTCTTTTTATATGGTGTCAAAATCGGGAAAAATTGAAAAATTTGGTCCCCTCACCCCCCCTCCCCCGGGAGGGGGGAATTATTGTCGTAGCGCCATAAAATTTTAGGAACGAATAGTCCACCAACTAAGGGTCCTTCTCCAACAAAAACATGCAAAATGACCATGAGATCGACAGGATCTGGCAAGGGCCCGGGATATCCCCCTTAATCTATACTAATTCGCAATATTGTCAATCCAACCTGGTTCCATATGAAAAATTCCAGAGTTCCAACAGGCACCTCGCAGCGCTGTAAAAACCGCTCATTGTAACCTACTAAAACATTCATGCTGTTTAGCGTGTCACTCGTGTGGGAATTCATTGGTACAAATAAGGCTGCGGAGTCGGAGTTTCTACAAGTCGGGTATTTTAGAGGGAAGCAAGAGTCGAATGAAGTATGAAGAGAAATTAAGAATTTGTGGGGTAGGAATTCAGATGTGGAGTCCAAATCAGATATTCAAATATTTCAGGATTCCGAGTCGAATATTCACCATTCGGTTCTGTAATCCTAGCGTAAAATTAATCTCAAAAGATAGGTATTTGATGAGCATTAGTGAACTAGCTACCTATTTAGACCATAAAAAACATTGCTAATTTATAATAGTTAACAGACGAGGAAACTGGGTTATGGTATATCTTGATTATTGTACTTTCTTGTAAGTTCTTATACCTGAGAGTAAGCAAACTATCCTCAGCTATTTCTTGTGTATAAGTTTTAAATAGAAGATGATTTCCTCACAGTTATAGTCAGTTAAATTTATAGTGGACTCAAACAGTGTCATGGGTATTTAAATGATTCATCTTTTTCCATTCAGGATCCTCTGACTGGGACGGCTACCGAGGGAAAAGACCGTCGAGCTCTCGGATCCCAGAAGGCGAGAGCAACGAAGACACCAATCCAGAGCTTTTTGCAGTCGAAGAAAATACAGCCGGCATGCCACATGCACTCAGCCCCAAAAGTGGAAAAATATTCACGACTTTATAAACGTGAGAGGGAACATACTGAGAAAAGGAAACGTGCACAGCGCAATCAAGTTTTTCTATAGGCCATCACTTTCAATATATTTCGCTTGAAGAATTCAGTCGTTGAAATCTAGTGCGCAGAGATTTGTGGATTATAAATAAAAATGGAATGGTTATTTACTGGAAATCCGTGGCAGTAAAGCCAAGGTTGAGGCGGAAGCGGAAATTTTATCAAACATATATTTTTCTTCCGTTAAGATAGCTGTCATTCGAAAAGAATTCACACTCAAAGTCTGGTTATGATTGCAGAAATTGAAAAATACACAAGTAACACAATATTACACGCGATATAATATAGTTCATTGAGAAATATTTCGTCGTCACTTAGAACTCAACGTGTGTGTTTAGGGGAATCTTTTTTGATATTTATTTTGTGTTTTATTCCTCCAGTGGCATTTATTCGTATTACAGTAATAAGTCAATCATTTAAGATCGTTCTATGACAGAGGAAGCGCATGCTACAGTTCCTTAATTGGGGTTAGATTTTAGTGGAACTTAGACTCATCCGAACTTTACCCATGAATGAGTCGTTTTATCGTGTTATTCGGGAAACAATATTATTTTGTATGCGAAGTGGGAGCAGAAACTTTAAATAGTTTAATGAATAATTTATATCCATTTGATTGGCTGCTTGTAAAGGACATTGTTAAACGAATTGTTTACTTCATTTTTTTTATCCCTCGCTTATTAATTGAACGCTTGTTCCAGAATACACAATTTAAAACGTTTCTCTGGTTCACGCCCAACACAACAGTTATTTTAAATACAAGGTTACGTTTTCCGCGTTTTTAGTATTGAAGTGTCAAACCGAAAAAGCGCGGAAAACGTATGTGCTCTCGCGGAAAACGAATATGAGAACTCGGACAGAAAAATATACTCTGATCGAACAACAATTGTCATTCGAATAGAAGTCACATTCAAAGTCTGGTAATGATTGCAGAAATTCAATGCCTCGTTCGAATAATCTTTTTGTTATTTGCCTGCGCTTGTACAAACTTATGCGTGCACATGTATGCATATATATATGTGTGTGGATGTGTGAACATATCTACAAGTATATAAAAAGCTCTCGGAGGCGCTCAGCTGATATTGTCGTCTCTGCATAGTCATCACGCTTACACGTAAATACGCACTTATGCAATATGGGCATATGTGCGTGTGAGTGTAATGGCTATGCAGACGACGAATAATCAGCTGGGCGCAGCCGAGAGCCGTTTTTTTAACTCGAAATTTGGGGACGGCGACGTGCGCAGCATCGACGCGTCGCGTCCGATGAGAGACGTGTAGAGCCGTGCAGGGACGCGCTAAGGACGTGCGTCGCGAACGCCTTCGACGTGTAGTGGTCATGTAGCATGACCTTAAGCGGCGGTTTCGCTGTCGCGGCGGACGTGCCGCATCGACGCGACGGCTCTAGCTACGCGCATGTACGGCTTTCGCACGTCGGCGACACGTCCTTAATTTTTAATAGGGTTAAGTATCACTTATATTCCGCATAGAAATAACACGGTAGTTTTTATATCTTCTGTAAAAAAATCTATCAATTTCAGTTCGAAATCGCAAGAAAATCAAGGTTTTATCTTTTATGTTCTGATTATGTTTTCGGTAGCAGCACACAAATAATAATTATTTTTTGAATGAACATATAGATCATATTTTTGTTGTTAGGACTCATATTTTTGGCAGGTAGCAATGGAGCGACTAGAAGTAAAAACTAAACTTATTCAGCACCAGTTTGGACGTCTCTATATATATATCTAGAAACTTGAAAGATATAAAAAGGAAGACTAAAGCCACGCTTCTTAAAACCATTTCTTATAAGAGAAAGACAATTCATAAAAGTGAACGTTTCGACCATTATCACTGGTCATTATCAACACTGAAAAGATAAAACAATAGTACAGTTAAATGATGATCTATTGCTACATTCTAAACAATATATGGTGATCGATAAAAAACTATAAATTAACAATTTGTAGAGGGTATGCTGACTGCATGTCGTTCAGACTAGGTTTTAATTTGGAGATGAACAAGGATTCTAGAATTTTGAGTTCAGTTGGATTAGAAGCTCTACCTAATATCTGGAAATCTGAAAGTCTGATAGGTAAATCACATTTTTCAGCGTGTGCACGTATGGCAGAATGAGATGGTGTGGATAACAGATTATTGGTTCGATGGCTCCGACCAGCATGCTCAGATACTCGAATACGTAGGTTACGCGAGGTAGAGCCCACATACTCTGATGCACCACATCGTGCACAACTATGACTGTAAACAACAGAGCTGAGCATGCCCTTCGGAAGACCATCCTTAAATCTGAAAAAAGACCCAACAGAGAGCGGATTGACCTGGATAAACTTAAATTCACACTGCATGAAATATTTCGACAGTAGCTGAGACAATTCTAATTTTAATTTTTCAGACTGAGCTCCGAAGTACAGTAACGGAACATATAACAGTTTTCTATTGACATATGGGATTGGTTCAACTTTGGTACGAACAGAGAAGAGGAACTTTTTTAAAAAATTGTCATATAGTCCTACCGGAAATCCGTTCTTTGCAAAAAAATTCCTAAGGAAAACAAATTCATTGTGAAGATTAGGATATGAACTGCATATGCTATAAGCCCTGTGAAGAAGGGTTTTAATACTATTGACTTTAAATTGGAAGCTGCAGAAACTAAAATAGCTAAGTCCTAAACCAGTAAAAGTGGGCTTGCGAAAGACAGAACAATCAAAGTTATTGCACTTCCTAGTCACCCTCACATCTAAAAATGGCAAACAGTTATCATTTTCTTCGTCCATTGTAAATTTAATATTTGGATGTTTCGAGTTCAGGTAATCTAAAAATAAGGTACAATGAGTCTGGTCTCTAAATAAAATGAAAGTGTCGTCAATGTAGCGTTTGTAAAAGGTTGGCTTAAAATGGCTAGGACAATCATCTATCCATGATTTCTCATGGTGGCATATAAAAATATTAGCAAAGGTAGGTCCTAGTGGAAGGCCCATACCCAAACCATCCAGTTGTCTGTATAATTTTCTATTGAAAATGAAAAAACTACTTTGAACAGAAAGCTCAAGAAATTTTTTGAATAATTCGCGGGTTAGGCCCAAAACGGTAGTACAATCACTAAATAAACAATTCAAGCAAATAGTTATTGTCTCCTGTAACGGAATGTTTGTAAACAGATTTTCTATGTCAAATGATGCCATATAAAGTGAATTTGCATTGGGGATGCGAGTAATTTGCTCAGCGAATGATTTAAAATTTTCGACCGTATATGAATTAGTGGTGAATGGCGAGAGAATAGGAACTAAAAACTTAGCTAATTTAAAACTTGGCGTTTGATACGCGGCAAATATAGGTCTAAACGGGTAAGACACGTTAAAGTTAGGTTTATGAATTTTAGCCAAACCATAGAGAATACCGGGGGCTGATCCAGAGATAAAAAGACGTTTATATAAATCTTCAGGAATCAAGCTAAGTTTCTTCAATTTACGTAAGAAGTTGTTAATTTTGTCTTCTATTCTAAGTGTATATACATGCATCTCCTCAGAAATCTCTTTAAATTTACTGGTATTTGAAATTATGCTAGTCATGCTGTCGTTGTACCTATCACGGTCTACAATGACTACACCTCTACCCTTATCAGGACGGGCAACGATAACGCTTTCATTAGCAGCCAGATTTTTAAGTAGCATTACATCAGACTTTGTGAACACTGAGGAAAAAATTTTGTACGGTTTAAAATTATAAAATTATTTATATGACAATGACTTGAGCTGATCCCTCATTGAATTAAATGAAATTGAATCCACGGATTTCAGAGTAAAAGAAAGCTTTTCGAAAATTAGGAAATATTTGGTAAAAACTATTTTATAAATTGGTAGGCCAAAATCTAAACCAAATGCTAATAAAAACTTTAAACGAGATGATAAAACAGTTGAACTATAATTAAAAATAACATCATTTGGGTCACACGGTTCAATCTTGTTACTAATCCCTAAATTATAAAGTTTCCTAGAATGAACAAGTTGTGTAGAGGTATTCTCTATGGCTTGGCTAAAATTCATAAACCTAACTTTAACGTGTCTTACCCGTTTAGACCTATTTTTGCCGCGTATCAAACGCCAAGTTTTAAATTAGCTAAGTTTTTAGTTCCTATTCTCTCGCCATTCACCACTAATACATATACGGTCGAAAATTCTAAATCATTCGCTGAGCAAATTACTCGCATCCCCAATGCAAATTCACTTTATATGGCATCATTTGACATAGAAAATCTGTCTACAAACATTCCGTTACAGGAGACAATAACTATTTGCTTGAATTGTTTATTTAGTGATTGTACTACCGTTTTGGGCCTAACCCGCGAATTATTCAAAAAATTTCTTGAGCTTTCTGTTCAAAATAGTTTTTTCATTTTCAATAGAAAATTATACAGACAACTGGATGGTTTGGGTATGGGCCTTCCACTAGGACCTACCTTTGCTAATATTTTTATATGCCACCATGAGAAATCATGGATAGATGATTGTCCTAGCCATTTTAAGCCAACCTTTTACAAACGCTACATTGACGACACTTTCATTTTATTTAGAGACCAGACTCATTGTACCTTATTTTTAGATTACCTGAACTTGAAACATCCAAATATTAAATTTACAATGGACGAAGAAAATGATAACTCTTTGCCATTTTTAGATGTGAGGGTGACTAGGAAGTGCAATAACTTTGATTGTTCTGTCTTTCGCAAGCCCACTTTTACTGGTTTAGGACTTAGCTATTTTAGTTTCTGCAGCTTCCAATTTAAAGTCAATAGTATTAAAACCCTTCTTCACAGGGCTCATAGCATATGCAGTTCATATCCTAATCTTCACAATGAATTTGTTTTCATTAGGAATTTTTTTGTAAAGAACGGATTTCCGGTAGGACTATATGACAATTTTTTAAAAAAGTTCCTCTTCTCTGTTCGTACCAAAGTTGAACCAATCCCATATGTCAATAGAAAACTGTTATATGTTCCGTTACTGTACTTTGGAGCTCAGTCTGAAAAATTAAAATTAGAATTGTCTCAGCTACTGTCGAAATATTTCATGCAGTGTGAATTTAAGTTTATCCAGGTCAATCCGCTCTCTGTTGGGTCTTTTTTCAGATTTAAGGATGGTCTTCCGAAGGGCATGCTCAGCTCTGTTGTTTACAGTCATAGTTGTGCACGATGTGGTGCATCAGAGTATGTGGGCTCTACCTCGCGTAACCTACGTATTCGAGTATCTGAGCATGCTGGTCGGAGCCATCGAACCAATAATCTGTTATCCGCACCATCTCATTCTGCCATACGTGCACACGCTGAAAAATGTGATTTACCTATCAGACTTTCAGATTTCCAGATGTTAGGTAGAGCTTCTAATCCAACTGAACTCAAAATTCTAGAATCCTTGTTCATCTCCAAATTAAAACCTAGTCTGAACGACATGCAGTCAGCATACCCTCTACAAATTGTTAATTTATTGTTTTTTATCAATCACCATATATTGTTTAGAATGTAGCAATAGATCATCATTTAACTGTACTATTGTTTTATCTTTTCAGTGTTGATAATGACCAGTGATAATGGTCGAAACGTTCACTTTTATGAATTGTCTTTCTCTTATAAGAAATGGTTTTAAGAAGCGTGGCTTTAGTCTTCCTTTTTATAGTTAAACTTTCCAAAGATTGGAACCTTAACATTTTTAAACTTGCAAACAAATGCAATGAATTTTGTTTCACATATTTGATCAAAAAAAAATGAAACCGAAACTTTGCAAAGTTGAACAAGTCTACCACATTAGTAAAAATATTCATTCAATTTGATACTAAAAAAATCCATACCGATTCATCCATACGCATTAAATCTCATCAAATCATCAAATTTTTATTAAATAACCCACTCCTATGAGAGAATAATTCCATTTTCATTTACATGAATACAATAATCGCTAAAGGCAATCACACCTCAAGTTCTTGGCTAGTATTAAAAAAATTATAAATTCGTTCAACACGTTTTCTGCTCTTGGTAAAACTAAAGTTAACTATTCAATTCCAATTTAAAGTCAGTTTCAGGAACAAACATTGAAAATAGCAATCATTAATTCGATCTTGCCTGTTTTTAGCTACTATTAACTATTTATAAAAATTGAGTTAGTGACCGGAAATCGGTCTGCAGCATTATGAAATCCCTTGAATGACCACCCGTGGGTTCTTCGCAGGAAACGTGTCAAACGAGAACGCGGTTCAACGCACTGAATAGATGTGTCGTCACAATAGATTCTCTGCGTATAGAAACAGTACATTGGATTAATTGGCTATAACTTGCGAAGTCGAACGCACTGTATGGGCGAGTTTTCAAAACAGATTGAGGCGAGGTAGGATGAGGACGATAAACTGCCGAGGTTGTCGGAACTATAGGTTGAGACCACTGAGCGCTTTTTTGCGCGTGCTGTGCTGAAACAAATGAGCATAAGGTTTTCATTCCGAAATTCACTGCGCTCACACCTCGGCAGTTTTTATTGAGCAGTGGTTTTGTGAAGTATTCAATTATTAAAGGTGCCCACTCAACTGCGTGGCAATGTAACCAGGGTTGAGTTTAAAAAGATTCTTAAAGAACTTTAAAAATCCTCCATAGATTTACTAATTATTTTACTCAAATTTAATCCCCAATGTATAATCTAAACGTACCATTATGTACTAAATATTGCTAATTTACTCCGTCATATGTGTGATACGGCTACGAATAATTTCCTGACCAAGTGAAGATGAAGTTTCAAAAATTATTAAGCTTTAATTATCCACTGTATATTTTACACTCTGCTCTGCACATAACAAATTGTGATATGGATAAATAGGAAAACCAACGTGGCGAAGAATATCATGATAAAAACAAACTTTTCGGATTATAAAAAATCCATCTTCAAAGTTCTGAAATACAATAAATCAAAGTATTAAAACATTGTAACCATAAATCTTCTGAATAAATCGGATGTAAGATAATGAAATTTAAAAGACATGATGAAACAAAAATCGATACCAAATTTCAACAAACAATGGAAAGTTTCACCGCCGTATCACACTCATTAATTGACGGACGGTTTTTAAAAATGTATATCGATTCTAAAATTCGGAAATCGGACAAATTTGACGTTGAATCCAAAATTTTAAAATTTTTATTTTTAAAAATATGATCTTTCTTCAAACAGTGTTCTCTTATGGATGAGTTGGATGGTTTTGTGAGGTTACAGCCGGTGCGAAAGGAGACTCCCTTGTGTTGTGCACACCTCACAAACAATATTATTGGAGCCCAGTGCTACCAATGTAAGAGCGCTCACAGCGGTCACACGTATATTGATATACAACTGAGGTGCGCAACATCACATCCGGAGGATCCCTTCGCTTAAAATATGATCCGATTTTCCAATCATTTTTAAAATATGAGCAAGGGTTTATTTGTGGAAAAAACCTCTTAACTGTCGACACAACTTCCATTTTCATTTTCTCTGTACGGGATCATATAAAAGGTAACTGAAAAGATAACCTTAGATTCGGCACAATAAGAATTCTCGACTTTGCAGTAAACTTTCTACTCAAAAATTTTCGTAATTCACATGTAAAAATATTCTTCTGAAAGACTAAAGGACCTATCAGCATTAATTTGTTTCAATACTTCTTGAATTAAATGTACCTTAGGTAAGAATTAAAATTCTAATAAAAATCATATGGGTGAATCAAAATATGATAAAACATAAACTATTCATGGATGAAAATAAACTTATCTTAGAAACCCGCACTGAGCGTCTTTTGAAGCAGGTTTGTACCAGTAATGAATATAACTAACCTGATCGGGTTCAACTCAAACTCTCCGAAATATGTGATGAAGTGTGATTAGTCATGAAATGAAGTTATTCATGTTGAAAAGCAATAAAATGTAATGACTGAGTGAAAAAGTAGAAATGATGCTCATTTTGCTCTGATGTAGGGAGCCAGTCAGACTGTACTACAAAATAATCCATAACTCTGAGACTGATATTTTCTTCTTTGAAAACTTCATTATTCGTCCACATGAAGAGTTTTTTCGTTAAAATGAATTATTTTGTGCACAAAATACTACTAGAGGTTCCTTACCTTTCTGAGAAGAATTCCTTCAAGTATTTCAAACCACGCGTTGCTCCTCACAGAAAAGGTTGACAAGGTTTTGAAGAAACGTTTTGACACGCAGCAGAAACAAGTTAGCTAGACCATCATGACTTCTAGACGTCCCTTAATGATACAGACTTCTTCGCAACATGTCAATGACACAGACGTAGTTGAGAGTTAATAGGGCTGTCATAGATGACCACTTGTCACGGTACCTGAACAAAAAAAAAAAAGGTGAGAATATGGATAACATATCACTAATAATTATGCTTGTTTTCATTTTTTGTTTAGGACAGCGTCCCACCACAGACCTTTTTTTATTATTGAACCAATAGCAATAAATTTAGTATACCAATAGGAAATGCAATTATAAATCATTTGTCTTCTATGAAAATATGTGATTTTCTTTAAAGAAAACGAGATATTGATAGAAAACAGAATTTGAGGGGTTTCTAAATGCATCTCCTCCCACATTTTTCAAGCTACAGTGATGATTTTAATATCATTAGATGCGGAATATCGTGTAGATTACTGAACTAAACAGAAAATCTCTCGAGTCATAATAAAAATTTTAAACACTTTTCCGAAACGCCATTACATTAGCAAACATTTTTATTTGTGACGTCACAACTTTCGATTGACAAATGTCGAAATAACCCTTTACTTAACATAATGTACACGCTTTTGCACATCCAATGATACCAAAATCATCACTGTAGCTTAAAAACTGTAGAGGGAGATGGATTTTGAAACCCCACATTTCAATTTACAACAAAAGGCAAAACAAGGAAACATAAACAAACACAATCTTTTATTGTTATCATTTTTAAGGTCAGCTTGGACCCTTGAAATCATTATAAAGTAATAAATAGACATAGAAGATGACATAGCAACGTCGCGCCGTGAAGAAAGTGCACGGGGGAGGTGTCGCGATACGTGAAATGGTTATTAATCACGTATGCATGAGAGGATTTTCAACCTCTGAATAATTAATTAACAACGTACACCTTTGTGTTCGCGTGAATACTACATAAAAGCATGGACAATGAAAGGATTAAAGAATAACATGGGTTTTATTTTAAGATGAACACGTGGAATTTTGGCAAAGGGAATATTTGGACGAAATAATAAAAATGCGCACCAGTGCACTAATGTAAGATACTTATGATTTAACGTCATGACAGTTTATCCGGCACAATGAGATAGCTAAATCTTGGCTGCATAGAATTTCTTGACAGCTATCAAACATTGAATTTCGCTTTATAACAAGAGAATTAGAAACAAGAAATGAATCTCCAGGCTAGCGCACACATGAAATAAAATGGATATGTCGAAAGATAGAACCTTGACTTACAGCAAGGTGTCAGAATTCAGAACGCTTCGCATTATACACGACACAAGATCAGAACGTGAGCTGAACACCCTCATCTCACGAATCACATTTGATTGCGCGCCACCCGGAAAACACTATTCCATGTGCTAGCTGTACTTGAATTTTTCCACTTAAAATCACTTTCTGAGCCTTCAAACAGTAACTTGGTGTTAACAATTTCTTGCAATTGTAGATCACGATGACTTAATGCACTCCCAATGCTGCTTGAGAATTCACGCAGTGCAGATCAGACCACCCCACGGTCCCGAAGTTCCTTCGCCCGTCGGTCCCGAAGTTCCTTCTCGCTCGTCAACCGGCCGTAGTGCGGAAGCGCTATACTCGGTCCCCATTTCAAGCTCTGAATTCAGAGTCTGCTTGACCACTGCAGAACTCGGACTCGAGACGTCAGATTAACACGCCAGAAGAGCTCGACCAATACCTGATGCGGCAACTGGATAAATCATCGAATCAGGTCTTGGGTGTTCACCTCAATTAGGTATCAAAACATGTACCTGTGTCAAATTATATACTCGTATGCCAATAACGCCTAGAATTCTATAACTTTACACTAGATCTTCAAACTGCATAACTTCATGTCATGAATCAGTTCCAACCTCTAAAGATATATACGGCAGTTTTACCTCAATTTTGACAATCTTATGACAGATATATATGAACATTTATGACAACTGTATTGGAAATTGCAACAACACCACCAGCAATTTGTACCAACCAATATTATGATGGAATATTGATATCCACCTTGTTCACCTTTCCTCGTAAATTGTATGTAATTTTTAACCAACAAACTATTATTATGTGTAAAACATATTAGCTGATTAGATTATCATCGTCGCTAAATTTTTTCTATTTATTTTTATTTTTTTTAAACTTATTACCTGTTGTATGTGAACTTTGTAACAACGCCTTCAGCAATTTGTACGCATCAATTTTGTATATTGAACTCCAATATTAATCGCTCTTGGCTGAGTATTGAGTGTACCCACGAAATCACGCTAGATTTCTTACTCTTTTCTATACTTTCTAAGCTAGTTTTTAGATAGATATATCCTTTTAATCTTGACTCTGTATTTCGTTTTAAGTTGTACAATAGTACTTACTGCCTACTGTTTACTAATTTTGAATGACTGATCACGCTGATATATTAGATGAAATCGACCCGGATATCAATCATTTGAACAGAATATTTCCAAACCTAAACGACTCTGAAAACTGCAGATATACTAATATATCAAAATCCAACGAATCTATACGAATAACCCGGCAGGATTTTTCGCTACTGTGTTGGAACTCTAGGTCACTCTATCCAAAATTGGAAGAGATACAATGCACTATTACTGAACTTAAGTATACCTTAGATGTGATTAGCTTCACCGAAAGCTGGCTAGATGACTCGACCAAAGACATGATTAAATTTGAAAATTATCATAGTTACCATTCGCTACGAAAAAACAAGCGAGGCGGGGGCATCAGTACATACATTTCTAAGCACATGGATTCGAGAATCATAGCAAGTGCAACACTGAATCAGGATCATATAGAATCATTATTCGTAGAACTGTCTAGAGATGGCAAACGAATTGTGCTTGGAACGGTGTATAGGCCGCCTACAGCCTGTCCTATATCCTTCCTTAATGAGCTTAATCGAATTATTTCTCAGTTCAACAGGTCCTTCTACAATGACATAATAATATGCGGTGACTTCAACTATGATTTGCTGAAACATGAAAGCTATGAACCAATCTCTAATTTCTTAAATGCATTTCATTCTAAATCTTTCCTTCCGATCATCACAAAGCCAACACGAATAACCTCAGAATGTGCCACGCTGCTTGACAATATCTTTATGACAGACCCAAGTGATTTTCTTGCTGGAATAATTACTTCTGACTTATCAGATCATTTTCCAGTTTTTCTTATTAAGAAAAATGTCTATCTTGCGTGCACCAAAGCACGGGCTGAAACTTACTCATATCGTAAAATAAACGAATCAAATTTAGAAGAAATGCGCACCGTTCTAGAAGATTTAATGCCAACATTGCACATCACCCAACAAAACAATAATGCAAGGAGCATTGATGAATCAGTAGTAAAGTTGACTGAAACTATAATGAACGCATACAATCAGTGTTGCCCAATTGTAACTCGTACAGTTACCCCGAAAAATAAACAAAAGCCCTGGATTACTAGAGACATCGTGATAAATACAAAGAAACGCCAAGCGTACCTAGCCCTCCTTTGCGAAGGGCGAATATCTAGAGAAACATATAACCGATTCAGAAACTATGTGACAAACCAGATAAGAACATCAAAAAAGAGCTACTTTACCCTCAAGTTTACTCAATTCAAAGCTGACGGTAAGAAGACTTGGCGCCTCCTTAACTCTTGTTATAAACCGAATAACGCCGAAAAAAAGAAAATTGGATATATCACTCAAGATAATGTAAAATACCATGAGAAGAATGAAATTGCTAATCTCTTCAACAACTTCTTTGTAAACGTAGGGAAAACTATAGCCAATGGTATTCCAAGTGAACCTACTGATCACCTGGAATTTATGGATCATATTCGAGAACACAACTCCTTTTTCTTTACGCCTACAAACTCCTCCGATGTAATTGCGTGCATAAACAACTTGAAAAATAAATCGAGTGGGTTACAAACGTTTCCAACTAAAATACTTAAAATAATTGCTGATATTGTGGCCCCGCTGATATCCAATATTATTAACCAGTCTCTCTTACTAGGCACTTTCCCGAACTCCCTCAAAGTTGCTAGAGTAACCCCTATCTTTAAAATAGGTGAAAAAACCTGTGTAAACAATTATCGACCTATCTCCATGTTACCAATTATTAGCAAGGTATTCGAGAAAATTGTGTATAAAACAGTGTACTCTTATTTTGAACAAAAATCATTTCTCTATGAAAAACAATACGGCTTTCGCTGTAAAAAATCAACAACACAGGCAATATTAAAACATTTACAATTCCTTTATTCTAATATAGATAACGGAAAGACTGTCTTCTCTGTATTTCTTGACTTTCGAAAGGCATTCGATTGTGTGGACCATAACATATTACTCTCGAAACTTCATTGTTATGGCATTCGTGGGGTTGCCTATGATTGGTTCAGATCATACCTAACAAATCGGAAGCAATACGTTGTCATTGACGACGCAAAATCGGACCCACAAAAAATTAGCCATGGAGTTCCACAAGGATCTGTTCTTGGGCCTCTCCTTTTTCTGATTTTTATCAATGATATTATTAAATCTACATCATTTTTTAAATTCATACTTTTTGCCGATGACAGTACGCTTTCTGCGGTCCTTCCGAACGAAAATCCCACTACGATTGCGGAGAGTATAAATAATGAACTCCATAAGGTTTCACTGTGGCTTAAAGCTAATAAAATAAGCCTCAATATCGATAAAACAAATTATATTACGTTCTCATACAAGAAAAATATATCTCTACCATCCATTAAAATTGGCGAAGGTGAAATCAAAGAAACCAACTCATGTAAATTTCTGGGCATCATAATAGATAAACATCTGACCTACAAAGAGCACATCACTCATATTAGTTCTAAATTATCAAAATCCATCGGAATCCTGAATAAAGTTAAAAATTTCCTGCCTGAAACAGCCTTACTAATGCTTTATCGAACGCTCATTTCACCATACCTGCAATACAGAATAGAAGCATGGCATGGAACTGATAAAAATAAAACCAATATAGTTTTTACTCTGCAAAAAAGAGCCATCAGAGCGGTAAAGAACCTAGAATATAATGCTCACACAAATGATTCATTCAAAAATTTACAAATACTTAAACTCTCGGATCTCTACAAAATCTCCATCTGCAATTTCATCTACAAAACATTAGCTAATGATGGCGACAATAGCCTTCAACAGTTATTCACTGCGCAAACTGGTCATCACGACCATTTAACACGAAATAAAAGTAAATTCTTGCTTCCTTATTATACAAAGGCCCGCTCGCAACATAGTATACTATTCGTTGGAACTAAAACCTGGAACTCATTACCTGCGGAGATCCGTGAAAGTAATTCTTACAAGGTATTTAAAAGAAATCTTGAGTCTCACTTCTTATCAGAATACTAGTCGTGTAAGATCACCAAGTCAAATCCTGCCTCCTACTTGTCTGGTCCTAATAATGCAATTTGCCATGAGTAATATCGCCGATTTTCAGTCTGCTCCCAAATCGTTATCGAATATACTGTTAAATATTGTCCATATGACCTATATTGTAAAATTAAACATCAATATCGAGTTCATTATCCTGTTGATCAGTCTAATGCGAAACTAGGCTAAGTGAATTAGGTTAAACATTATTGTACGCCCTAGAATAATGTAATGTTAGGATGCCCTAGAAGTCGCTGAACTTATTCGGGCCCACAGGTAGCTATACTCAACTCTGACCATTGTATTAGACTTAAGAAACATTCTACCTCTGTATCTCCTGTGGTAAATAAATTGTTTAAATTGTTTAAATTGTTTAAACTCGTAGTGGCGGCATCATTGTAGACTCTGAAGGCGGTGTGGCTTCAACATTTTCTCGCTGAAGTTGCTTGTGAGCGCGGAACCGATTACTAATATTCTGAATTCTCTCCGTGGCATGGTTGCTATGTTGATACTGGACGATTCCACCATAAAGCTGAGGTGCTTCGAGCAGTCATTGTTGCAAAATTGGAGCTTCGACGATTTATGATGGACGACGTTGTCTTTCTTGAAGATTTCGATGTGCTCAGATATTCGATTTGCTGATTATGTTGGAGGCACACCAGCAGTGCGCCGGCGTGCCTGTTTGCGTGCCCCTCAGATATGTGCACCTCTTCCGCACTTGCTTCCACCAAAAAGAATCCTTGATTATCCTCGTCGCACTCCTTTTATGTGTGTCGCCTCTTTCTTTTTCGAAGGATCTGGATTCTTCCAAGCTACAGAGAAAGTCACTCGATTTTCTCAATTTTGATTCGTTGGAAACTTGCCGGTCCTGAAGTTTTGCCTATGATTAGTTCGCGCTCGACACACCTACAGGTGTGATGTCTTCGCGAGCTCATGATTGGCCCGTGTGTTGAGGCCCTCTCATGATCCCTCACCCCTTCGAAGCTCCTCCTCGCACTCGCGGCGCTGTCTTCCATTCTCACGCCTATATCGGCGCCGGCTTAACGGTCTGACATTCCTTTGTCGTAGCCCAGCAGAATGTTATATACGCTACATGTCTTAAATGTGTTGTAGATTTACGGGATTTAGCCAAAAAAAATATCACGTAAAAATAAAAATATCATCTAATATGAACATAGCTTTACGTGATTTAGGCAAAAAAACATATCATGTGATATAAACATACATATTTCATAACAGAGGTGTAACATGATAAAATCCCATTTCCCCCTCCCCTTCCCCCATTCTTCAAACCCCCGTACGTAGCGGGCGAACGAGTGATCGTACGAGTCTCATTTTTTCACAGGATGTACCATACCTCTTACATTTCTCATAGCAGCAAAAATCCCCATGTCTATAAACCATAGATTCGTTTGGGGGACGCTCTCCTTTAGTTAGCAACGTGCTAAGGGGCATGCTTATCACAATCCATTCTTTTTGTTTTCAGCAATAATGAAAGAATGTGCCTAGGTAGTCAGCCTCATTTTCCAAAACTTCTACAAAGTGGGGGACAATGAGAATACATGGACATGAATGAATTCAAATTTTTTATTAATTTTCAATTGTAAATGTTCTTGCTTAGGAAATAATTAAAAATGAAGGCTTTCCAAAATATTCCTGTGTTTGCTATGAAAGGAAAGATGGTGATAAAATATTTCTTTATCCCTATCTTTCTAAATATTTTTCTTTCCTCAGGAAAGAATTAAAAATGAAGGCTTCCCAATATATTCCTGTGTGTGTGCTATGAATGGGAAGATAGTGATAAAATATTTTTGGTTTGTTAATGTTCTTGATTAGGAAAGAATTAAAAATGAAGGTTTCCTAAAATATCCCATGTGTGTTATAAAAGGAAAGATAGCGATAAAATAATTTTGATTTGTTATTGGAAAAATGAAAAAAATCCATTCATTTCTATGAAGGTAATACAAAATCCACATTTGTTTCTAAAATTTGTTAACATAAAGATACTCGTTTGAAAAAACACGCATGGGTATCATAAAAATCCAAATTAAAGTTTTCACGAATGATGAAAAAAAACACCAAATACATCCAAATTATTCCCAGATAAAATGGATATTAATACTGGTAACTATGAAAAACATCAGAGAAACACTGAAAGCGCAAAGGAATTAAATAAGTTCCATTATATTTATTTCATTAAGTGTTTAAATTTTTCACAAAAGCATTTGATTGGGATATAATCATTTTAACATGCCACAAAACAGATAATATACACACAATATTACTGAAGGGGGTATCTTGGTACAGAAAGTGCAGACCACTTCTTTCTGACATGAATCTCAAGCAGATTTTTGCACATCTCATTAAAAACATAGTCACTTTGTGCATGACACAAAATTTCAATAACATTATGATACTAACAAAATATTTTTCTGGCAACCCTGCAGAAAATCCGATCATATTCAGTATTCAAGTATACCAAGGCTTCAACAATTCTGAAAGTCACAAACAAAATAATTACCAACATTGAAACATTTGAACTTATCAGCAAATGAAGTATTGTAGTCATATTAATTAATCTAGCAAAATGCTTTAAAATAAGTCTTTTGGCCCACCCTACCCATTAAATCAACAACAGCTTGGAAGATATTATAGGCAATATATAATGGATTACAGAACTGATTTAAAATTAGCAGATAACTTGGAAGCAAAGAATAGTTATACTATTAACCACAAATCAAATTTTTGAAACATTACAAGGTTATTCAGAAAGTATTTATTCTTTCCACCAATAAAAGTTTGAAAAAACTCAGATTTAAGCTATCACTTTGGCAAAGTCAAATTAGAGGATGATAAAGCTTACGTGATTTAGAAGGCCAGTGGTAGAACTAGAGATAAAGTTGTACAATTGCCAGAAGGAGACTTTCCATTGATTAACAGTATAAATCTACGTACACAGTTTCAATTAAAAGCCTTGTGTGTTTGTCAAAATTAAATAATTCAAAAGTTTTTTATTTGTATGTGCTACAAATTGTCATTGTTGATCATGAATCAGAAGCATATCCTTATATTCTTACTGATTTAAGTATAATATCTTGCTAATAAAACCAGTTATACTTTTTTCATTAAAGGATCATTGGAAATTACATATAAATTATGCTGAAACCTACATGCGGTTATTATGAAATGCTGATATTATGTTGTGAACAGCTGTATGTAGTACGCAATATTTAGCTTCGTCCACAAAGTTTCAAAGAATACATATAGGTATCAAAATTAACTTATTTCACTCGTCTCAGAATAATGTGAACTATTTTGCACCCAAAAGGGGAAAATATTTGATGAAATATGATTAAAATTTAAAATTTTAATTGAGTCATTTCATGATGAACAATATAAATGTTTGCTCTAAGCTAAATTATGTTAGGAATATATTTTGTTAATCATCTACCACAATCCCAACTGTCACCAACAAATAGCCTCATAACATTTAAAAAACATCCAGTAACAATATTCTAGATCAAAAAGTAACATAACTTCCCTCGTAAAAGTCATTAAAGAATTTTTCGACAGAGCATTGTTCATCACTTTCAAATCTCATGTTAGCTTCAGTGATGGCTTTGTGCTCTATTTGAAATTCCATTCTCAGCCTTGAACGAACGGTTTTGCAGATCTACACATGTTCAGATATTTTGCATAAAATTTTTATGCATCCCTATTCCCTACCAAATTTTCTAATCTGTCTTAAAACATATTTGCTCTTAAATAACTAGTTAGTTATTTAATTACTGAAGCTAGTGTGCCTTTCGTAACGGGTTACGAACCTAGGTTTTGCCCTCCTTTCGTCAAGCTTGAAGAACAAGACAAAAATTTGTGTCTGCTTCAAGCACCGGTGGTTGAGCAACAGAAGAGGCTGCAACTGTGAAGGGCAATGCCCAGGCCACGCCCTCCTTAATCTTTACATAATTTTCTGTACTAGACCACTGTCTAGCGATAGAAGTGATTCATAACCATCATCACTCCGATTGGTGAAGTACTATCGCCATCATGATGGAGTGAGCTAGCTATGACCTCGTTTCGTCTCCGCCACTCAACGGAGCCTAGAGGAGATGACAATACACCGCACCACAGCACAGCTCTCCTGCCCAGCTTTATCTTTAAGGCCCCCATACATTGGACGATATCAGGTCAGGCGTCAGGCCGCCTGATGCCTGACATGAAGGTAGCGCTCTCCATACACTACACGCAACGCATCAGTTCAGCTCGTTGGTTCACAGTGAGTGATAAGATGGCATCGTCATCAGAGTTCGATACCGACGATTATATTGGCATTGCGGTTGCTCTTGGTGCGAAGAAGCGCAAAAAACGGTCGAAGTGGAGCAAATCTTGGCTGCTGAAAAGAAATGAAATTTCTCATACAGATTTGTTAGAAGAACTTAAAGTAGAGCCCCAAGACTACTTTAATTACATGAGGATGAATGAAGACGTGTACCGAGAGCTTCTTTCCAAGGTTACTCCTTATATTCAGAGGGAAGATACACAGCTCCGTAAGGCGATTACTCCGCACCAACGTCTATCAGCAACTCTTAGATTTTTGGCCACTGGCAATTCATATGAAGATCTGAAATTCTCCACTCGGATTTCTCCACAAGCATTGGGAATTATTATCCCTGAAACCTGCGATGCGATATACAAAGCGCTCAAATCGGAATATTTGAAGGTAAGAAAATAACAATAACGTTTATGACCTTTATTACAGATCGCTTCCTAAATAGTTGCAGAAAAATACTTGTATATGTACTCCTGTAAAATACTCCTGTATATGAATGAACTCCCTGAAATAATGGAAAAAATATATTGTTATGTCCTCGATTGGAAATCACTTTCTTAAATATTGCAACAAAAGTAACCGCTAGGTAGTTTATTGGAAAATACCTCCTGAAAAATTTGAAAAGTACACCGCTAGGTTCTCATGGAGGTCTGCCTGGGCCCCAGCTGGACTTGGCACATTTATGGTTGGCTGTGAGTTAGCACTGGTGACACACTGCGTGGCTTCTGTCACCAGGCCTTTTTTAGCTTTGTAGAAAACGTCATTAATAATTCTCACTACCTCTGTGGCTGTTGCGTCAGGAAGTGCATGAAGTTGTACTCCCCAAGCGCGCACCTGAGAGTCGTATGCCCCCTCTTCTTTTCGATGTTTCATTCTTTCTGTCAAAGCCTGGTAGGATTCTCTTTGATTGTAACAAACCTTCTTTGGGGCCTTGGGGGCGGGGCCCGGGATTGGGGAAGAGGACTGAGGAGGCAGCGAAGATGAAGCATCTGTATCCTATAAAAATAAATAATAAAGAATAGGTTTAAGAAGCACCAAAAACATGTTTTATTTCCATTATTAAGTTAATTTTAACCTAACTGAAATGAAAAGAGGAGAAAAACAATAATAAAATTCGATGGGACCCATACCAAAAAGATCCTTTATGTCTACTATTTGCTTTGATAACTATCTTCGTACTAAACACTTCATTTACTTTTGTTTCAGTTTCCTTCACATGCGCAAGAATGGAGAGCTATCGCACAAGAATTTGATGACAGATGGAACTTTACTCATTGTTGTGGATCGCTGGATGGTAAACATATACACATCATACCACCTCCCGATGCTGGCTCTTATTATTGGAACTACAAAGGATTCAATAGTATAGTTTTAATGGGACTAGCAAATGCTAACTACGAATTTATTATGTGCGATGTTGGCACAAATGGGCGGGTATCAGATGGGGGAGTTCTTGAGAGTATAAGATTCGGAGAACTGTTGTTTGAAGACAACCTTAATCTGCCAGAGCCACATAAGCCATTGAATAGTGATAAAATGCTACCGTACGTCTTTGTGGGAGATGAGGCCTTCCCTCTAAGAAAAAATTTGTTAAAGCCATTTTCATGTAGAGAACTTACAATGGAACGCAGAATTTTTAATTATAGGCTATCTAGAGCTAGAAGAATAATAGAAAATGTCTTTGGCATAATGTGGTCACGATTTAGGATTTTTTCTTCGGCTATAAATTTAAAAATTACAAATATTGAGAAAGTTGTATTAGCATGTTGTGTTCTCCACAACTTTCTGAGGAGGAAATGTTCTGAAACATATACTCCGCCAGAAATTGAAGATGCAACTGCCGCAAGCAACAACCCGTCAGTCCCAGCAAATGAAATGCTTGCAGCTAATCAACCTCAGCCATTGCAAAGGTCTCATGCAAGAAACCCCCCCCAAGAAGCTAAAGAAGTTAGGAATAACTTTATGGCTTATTTTTTAAATGAAGGCGCTGTTCCCTGGCAAACTAATGTCAATTAAGTATGAGTGTTTGAATGAAGTAAATGTAATCTGTTTGTCAAAAAAGAGGCTTACTTATCTTTGTAAACGGAATAAAAAATTTCAACTTACCGTGTCTACTTCTCTTTCCTCACTATAGGAGTTTAACGAGCTCCTGGAACGTTTTACTTCCTCTTGATCCTTGAGAAAAAGAAGCTTCTCGTAATACCAAAGGTTCGGTTTATATATTTCATCGGCACCAGCCCCTGATTTCATTGATGCATTAACCTGTAGACAAAAATTTGAATCACAAGCATTCGAAAAAGGACGGACTGCATATGTCACTATGGCTATATTGTAATATTGTCACTGAACTTATGAAAATAAATCGAGGTGCATGGGTACCGATATACACTAAATGCCATAGTAGGTACATCAACCTATATATTTTCCTGATACGACTACTTACCTATTTACCAATGCGACTGAATACCTAACTACCTATAAGCCTAGTACGGCTTCACCGTTTAAACTTTAAATTATAAAAGTTTGTTATAAAATGTGAAAATGTCAATTTCAAATAAAAATATGTTAATAACGAATTTAAAAGAGTGAAGTTCTAATTGAAAATGTATTTAATCCACCCACCTTTTTATGTTCTTTTCTGAAATTAGATCTCAAGGAATTGATTTTCTTGACACAGAAGCTTCTGTCCGCGGTAGGGTCTATTTCTTTAAGTTTTTCAACTAATTTGTCCTGTGCCGATAGTTTCACATTTTTATTGTAATATTCCTGGGACTTAATCTTCCATAAGCAGGGATACGAGTGATATAGATCGATGAATTCACTTAAAACTGCTCGTTTGCATTCTTCATCCATCTTGATAACACACTACCACTTGAGACAGTGTTGTAACTTGTAAGTCGCCAGTCGGTATGATACACGTTTGAAGTTCGTTTGAAGCTCGTATAAAACCCGTTCGGGTACACTCAAAGCATGAACAATATTATATATAATATATGTGTAATTTATACAATATTAACCTGAAGACAAAAATTTTAATCTCAAGCATTATACAATATTAATTTATACAAATTTATACAAATTAATTATACAATTTATAAAATATTAATATAATTATATGTAATATCTACAATATTATAAATAATGATATTAATAATAATAATAATAATAATAATAATAATAATAATAATAATAATAATAATCTGAACATCAAAGCATGAACAAGTAATCATGCCGTTATTCTTTATCAAGTGTATTTCTGTGGAAAAGTAATTACAGATGAAGGTTTTCATGTCAGTAAAAACTGCAAATAGGTTCACACTAGTAAATGCCACCATGACTTGTGTTTTTAGCATTGCAATCTGGCAACCTTGACAGCAGACAACAACCGCGACAAACTGACGCCTGACCTGAAACGTTACCACAGACTGCAGGTACGGCTTCATGTACCTATGCTCCGCCCACAAAATATCAAGCAAGTTTGATGCGCTTCAGGTGCCCTTCAGGTCGCCTGACGCATGAACTGAATGGCCCCACACACTTCAAAAAACTGACGCTTCACCTGACGCCTGACCTGATATCGTTCAATGTATGGAGGCCTTTAGGCACTCGTTAGAGTGATTGAGGCAAAGGAAAACTTCAGTCATGCAGTAGGGGATGCTCACTCTAATTCAACCTAACCTCGTGACTTATGCCTCCACTATGAGCACTCCAAACTTTTAATGATCATATTTTGCAGAGTGGTGAACTTCTAGAAGTGCTCTGCAGCATGCTCATGCAATTTTTGTAATTATATTATTGCAGGTTGTAGTCATGAGGAGCAGCCCCAGACGGGGATGCACCCATGTGCCTATTTCTCCGTGTTTCCCACGGGGAATGTCGGGTCGCACTAATTTCAACTGGGCACCATTATTCCAGCTTTGAGTTACAAAACTCATATAAACCTTAAACCTAAGTTTAATCTACGGTTAAATTAAAACCTAAAGAGTTGGCTCTGTCCATTTATTTATTCCCCGTCTGTAATGTTTTGCTCAACACACAAACTGGCTCTAGCTACATTTAACACCAGAAATACGCATGCTTCTAAGGCCAAATTAAATTTTCTTTCTTTAACAATTGTGAACAAGCAATCATCACACACGAGATGCAAACGTACCACCGTGAAAGGTATTGAACTGTTTTTCAAAACATCTGAGACTAAGGGATTCCGGGCGGCACCCTTAGTAATTTTCACCGTAGTCTGTGACTGGCGGATGTTGGGTTGGGCTCATGTTCGACGTACGATCAGGGCTACCATTGAGGTTTTTCTCTTTCCCCCAGATTTGCGGTAGAAATTCCCCCATATTCGTCGAAAATCCCCCAAAATTGAAAAAACACGTATTATGGTATATATATTAAATAGAAACTGATATTACTCAATGTATTATAAATCTAAATGTAATTTCGTCCTTTTCATTGACAGCTTGTGAGCTATTTTGCTGCATGAGTGAATTGTTTTTACCTGCAGGTAAGAAACTATACACACTTGAGGAAAGGTCGTGTCGGTCAAAATTTTCTACAAGAGTAAGCTCACTTATGGTAATTCCACTGGGTTTCATGGACGGCTCTCTTACGATATCAGTGCTGATACCTGCAACATTTTTGTTTTTCTTATGTTGCACTAAGCATAGTTTTGTTTAATTTTTCAAAGAAATATAGCTGCACTTACAATACCTACAGTTAGGATTACTATTTCATTTCTGACGAGTGTTTAATTCGGGTGCACCGAGCCAATTACTACTAACTGACTGCGTACAGAACTTTTGTTGCTTAGAAGATGATTCGGTTCGGTATGCCATTGAGAAAAAATAATCAGCATTCTAAAACAAAATAATAACTATAAAATAATGAAATCCTTATATAATTAGCATTAATAATTCAAATGAACCTATTTGTCATCTGTGTAAAGTTTTGCTTGTTAAAACGTTAAGTTGACATTCTAAGTTGAACTAATTGCTGAAGAGCATGTAACAGAGTTAGCCTCTGTAACGCATATAAGATATGACAAGACAGACAAATAAAAACATTAATATTGAAAGTTGCTGATTGGAAACTAGGCCTAGTGCGTATTTTTAATATCTGTTAATTTTGAACCACACAAGTATTTATTCTTCAAGAACTTCTGCGTTCCGCCTCCTTTGCCGAAGAAGATACGATAAAAATTATCTGAATTCAAAAATTAATCTATAAGAATAGTTATCACATAATAATTCAAGTTAATGAGGGGAATATTGATCAAAAAGTATTCGCTCAGAGGAAGGAAGCTAGCAACGGTAACGTTCACTATCTGCCTTTTTATTCCTTTTAGTAAGCGAACTATTGAGAATTAGCTCAGTGAGCTGTGAGAATAAGACTGTTCGCTGTTCCGATGTGATCATGTGAATCTCGTTGCCAGTCTGAGTTCCATATGCGTTCAAACTTCGTTATATTGCCTTTTATTCGTCGTTAAAAGGGGCATTTCCTGTTCTGCATCATAATATCTTCATCCGAATGAGCTTACGTCCACTTGTAATTTAAAATAATTCAAGGTATAAATTTTTTGCATGAAAAATAATTCCTGGCCAAATTCCCCCAAATTTAGTAGTTTTTGCGTAAGTTTCCCCTATTCCCCTAGACTACAAGCGTTTCCCCCAGATCTAGGGGAAATCCCCCATCAGTGGCAGCCCTGCGTACGATACAAAGCACCTTTGAATGAGTAATTTATCGAATCTTCAAACTTCTTTAACCAACTGTTTTTCCGAAGGCACCAGCCTTTAAGAACCAGTCTCCTCAGCGCATATAAATCACACTGATGCTATCACTATGTATGGAAACAACAAATTAAGTCAGCTGCAATCGAGTGCTTGACAAGAAAATGTTATCAATCTGTCACACGCTCCTTCCAACAGATGCACCAATATTTTTTGCAAAAGAAAAACATATAAAAGGCTATTAAAATAACAAAGCATTAGAATAACAGACATGTTGAAAAAATGTCCTTTCCATGAATACAAACAAAGTATACGATAAATACATATCTTACAGGTATACACGACTAAAAGAAGAGAATCTTCATAAGCCATATTTATATTCCACGAGGAAGGAATCAGAGGACTAAATCAAGCAATCTACATAAATACAATCCCAATAGTGATGGAATACCTTTTCCTGGAGCACCTACCAGTATATTATGAGCTTTCTCTTCTGTGCTTAACGATAAGTTTGATGACCAACCGAATGAAGGAATTGTAATACAATGTAAGTCAACTTTAATTTAACCGAAATGGCGATTGATCGATTTTTCTTGATGAATGATTATTTTCTAAAGCAATTGTTAGTGATTGATAGCTATTTTTTAGTAGCTTCCATCGACTAGATTCTGTGCTAAATAAATAATTCAAGCTATCTTCTGCAAATAGTGTTCATTTTTGTAAAATATTTTACGAAAAATTAAGCTCTCATAATTCAGGACGAACAAAAGATATCGTTAAATAAACTGAAAAAGTAATGATTCCTCCAGAGGCCGGACCAGAGACCGGACCTATGACCGGACCTATGACCGGACCAGAGACTGGACCAGAGACTGGACCAAAGACCGGACCAAATACGGGACCAGAGGTTGGACCAGAGGCCGAACCAGAGACAGGACCTATGACCGGACCAGAGACCGGACCAAATACTAGGCCAGAGACCGGACCAAATACTGGACCAGAGACCGGATCAGAGATCGGATCAGAGATCGGATCAGAGAATGGACCAGAAACCAGACCAGAGACCGGACCAGAGACCGGAACAGAGACCGGACCTGAGACCGGACCAGTGACCGGACCAGAGACTGGACCAGAGACCGGACTAGAAACCGGACCAGAGACTGGACCAGAGACTGGACCTATGACCGGACCTATGACCGGACCAGAGACCGGACCAGAGATCGGACCAGAGACCGGAACGGGGATAACTAGACAAAATTAGATTAGAGTAGATTAGATTAGGTGTTTCAGCCTCCTTAACCGCAATAAACGCGTTCCAAAGAAAATAAAGAGGAATGTATTTATTAGTATGGACTTGAAACGATGCCAAATCTACGCACAAGTCATATGGAAATGGGAAGTAGGAAAAGAAGTTCATTAAACCAGATAGCAAGTGAAGAGGAAAGTTGTGGGTGCTGAAAAATTGCTTAGCAGTAACCCGAAAAAAATTGACCCGTAACCGAACTAAAACTCTATCTTATTTCAACTGAAGGAAGGCCTATCTAACCTTTTTCTCGGGACCTCCTATATCCTCACGAGAGCCCAAATTCTCATAGATATAACAGCTGTATTCTCCTGAGGGGTTTAAAATTCTTCCGTTTTCACAATTCTAAGTTGGAAAAAGTGAAACTTTCACAAAATTAGCATAAATTCAATAATTACCACATTTGAACTCAATGTAGCCATTAAAAAAGATTATTTGGCATGAATTAGAGACAAAATACTCAGCAACGGTAACCTTGGTAACGTTCTATCTGTGGAAGCTGTTCCACGTTCTCGGTCAACTTGAAGGAATGTCATGGTGACACACTTATGTGTGTCATGATGACACATCCAGGTGTGTTACGGTGACACATCCAGGTGTGTCAAGATTTCTCTCAGTGCAGATATCAACAATGAAGCACAAACTTTGGCTGTCGCGAACATGACTTCGCTTACCGGCACCGATGTTGGCAAGGATTATGATTGGTATTCTCTGAAAACCATGAACAAACCCTATAGATACACGGTAAGGGGTAGGATGCTCTTGTCTCTCCAGATTTTGCTATTAGAAACTATTTTTTCCAACAATGCTTGTCCATTTATTTTATCATTTCTGTATACTCATGATGTGACTTCTTTATGATCATGTTGCCCTCAATATTATTCACGTCAGGAGGAGAGAAATTGTTGTCAAAATCCTTTTGGTTTTTTCTGAACAGTGAATGATAGGAAGAAAGCTTAAAATTCAATAAACAATCCGCATAATATATAATTATATAAAAATGGACGAATGGAATTAATGTTAGTTACTAGAGCTGTTCAAATATGAACACACGGGAATTCTTTACGATGTATGCGTTGAATAAAAACTTATCTAAATACCAATTTATAAGCGATTTCTTACTCTGATTTTTACGAAGGAGGAAAATTCTAATTTAAAATTCTTCTTTTTAATCTAAATTAGAATTTTCATGAAAGAAAAAAATTGAACTATTCTATCCTGCGTAAATAAATTATGCCATAGAAAGATGATGCAATGCAACATTCTTTTGTGTCGGTATTTGTATTGAGACTATAGTGTGTATGTGTCACGAGTGTGCTTTTGTGTCGGTCAGTGTTTTATGACATGTGTCCTAGTGTGTCGGTGATTTGTGTTTGTGCCTAGCTTACGTGTGCGTATGATTTGTGCTGAGAGTGTGTGAGTAGTGCTCGGCTGGCCAAGAGTTATTGATAACCCTCTCAGGCAGTAGTGATGCATTCTTGTGGTAAGGACTGGTCAATTTTAGGCGCCTACAAGAGCCTGAGCGAAATTCTACACGGGGTTGGTTTAGGCCTCACGATTTGAGCTATCGATCCTTTAACCATAAATTGCGGAAAGAAACACACAAAATAAGTTGAAATTAACGGCTTTCTGAAAACGACAGATTGAAACTCTGGAGGGCGGAGAAAGCACCGGAAATAAACCATTGGAGCCTATTATATCCAGGTTAGGGAGGTGTCAGACGAATACTCTCAATACTTGTTTGTCAAGAACCTGAACTCAAGAACTGATGCAACGAACCATGAGGGCAGCAAAAAGGTGTCGTGCGTTAAACACCGTCTTATGTGGTACAGCTCCGTTCTGAAATAGAAAAGAGTGGCCAATGTCCTCCATAAGTGTCATGAAAATTAATATATCAAGGAAATAAGTGAATATGCAAATAAGTATATTGAGAATAAGTGATCAAAAATACTTAATTATATAAAATTATCCTATTATCAGAGACGTGAAGGCTCTGACACTACTTGCCACAAGCTGAATTATACGGGAAAACAATCCGCAAAAAATGAATGAGCGGGGGTGAGTCAACGAAGTGACGTTATTAAACATCGACAAAAGATGACAAACATCTTACAACCATTTTTTGAATGAAAACATTTGAAACTTCGTAATGAAAAGCAATATAAAAATTTAAATGTAGCTGAAACGAAAATGAATAATAAATAAATAGTAATGAAATTATAAATAGACCCATATTTTACTTTCCAAAGGAAGCGGGCCTTAGAATTCTTAAGCACAAGTAAGAGGCAAAAAGTATTACCGTAAATGCTTGAACTTCGAAGGAAGTTTCGTCGGGGGCAGATGACTACGCGTAATAGAAATATGAACTTTTGCCTAACACGAAGAACAGTATGAGTGTCGTGACGTGAAGCCTAAAGATTGAAATATGGTGTCGAGAGTGCAGCGTGGTGTGCCTAGTGTACGTGGTCGTCGTTCGAATAAATGCGCAATTCAATTTTTATAGATGTGTCTCTAACGTCTTTTGTCGAAATTTAGCCATGTTGTCTGGGAGAAAATTGAACGATCAACTCGTTAGGATTTCAATTACTAGTGGTAATTTCTAATGTTACAATTATTGCCATTTACTGTTAGTATTTAAACTGCCACAGCAAATTACTAGTGTTTCACCATTAGAATGAAGTAATCATTGTAAAACCAGTCCAAGGTAATTGTCAGTTGAAAGTTCGTGCCCTACTGCACTTTCAATGGCTGGTGCCCTATGGAGGCCCCGTCCTGCCCATTTACCAGAGTTATGGACTATTTTGTACTCATTGAAAACCACAAAAGCATTCAGACATGATGAAATCGGCCTTCAATACATCAAACACAGTTTTCCAGTGACAGCACCATTGATTCGTTTGATTATCAACACATCAATAGCAACTAATAAGTTTCCAAACCAAAGGAAACACTCCATAATTAGATTATTGCATAAAACTGGTGACATAAATACAGCGTCAAATTACACAACCTTTCACCTGTCCTGTCCAAAATATTGAAAATAGTAGTAACGAATCAACTGTCATCTCACTTGGACGAGTCAAATTTACTTCATCGAAATCAACATGCTTATAGGAGGAACACTAGCACTCAGACGCCCTGCTCAATATGACTGAAAAAATATACAGCGATATCGATCAAACAAATGTAACACTTTTGCTGCAACTCGATCTCTCTATAGCATTCGACAGCGTCGAACATGATCAACTCCTACGAAAAATACTGAACTTAGGAGTTGATACGCATTTGTTTCAAAGCTACCTATCAAATCGGTCACATGCAGTCCTCTTGAATAATAAATTGTCCCTATTTCTTCAAAATAACTTTGGTGTCCCTCAGGGATCCATTCTGGGTCCGCTATTGTTTTTAACTTTCATTGACGATTTCCCTCCAATGCCGTCTAACACTCGAATCTCTATGTATGCAGATGATGTCCAAATTGCAATGCCATGTCTGTACCAGAAATACCACAGACGAAAAATAAAGCCGATGCACTATTGAACAGCCTCAAGTCATGGCATGACCAAAGGATCTCAAGCTAAACGCGAGTAAAACACAATTCATTGTTTTTGGTTCAAAAGATGCAATAAACAATACTCGAAATCTGGATCCAACTCCTACGGTTGGGAATGATAAAATTCACCCATCAGAAAAAGTAAAAAAATTAGGTATTTGGTTCGGTAGAAACATGTCATTCAAATCCCACGTTGATAAAACCTGCAACACCAATCACGGGACTCAGATGTTTTTTAATCGTATATAAAGTATGCTTGGCCGTTCAATCTTTGGCTTTATCACGCAACCCACCACAGCTAAGCCGGGCCGCAGCTCGTCTCTCTGAGCGCATATGCGGGGAGTGAGGCAATTTGGGGGTAATTATTGAGATGTGGGCTGCCAACATGAGACAAAATGACGTTTCTGAGGTATAAAGGGAGGGTATAGGAACATTTTCAGGCAATCATGTCATTTTCGGTTTTTGGCCCCAGTAAACTGTTCGATTTCCTTAAACGACAAATCAGTGGCTAGATCGCCTTGCAAACCGGTCACAACCAAATCAAGGACTCCACCCGAAAAAAAATTAGTGTTTTTTTTGGGATTGGAGAGAAACTATTCACTACGAGCTTCTTAAAAACAACCAAACAATCATTGCAGGACGGTCAACAGTTGCAAAGACTGAATACCGCTTTATAAAAGAAGCACCCAGCTTTCGGCAATCGAAAGGGCGTCATCCTTCAGCACGATAATATACTTCCGCATACAGCACGAATGACTGAACAAACAACTGAAACGCTGAAAAGGGAAAAGTTGATATATCCACCCTATTCTTCAGATATTGCTCCGTCAGAATTCTACCTCTTTAGGAGTTTAGACAATCATATAAGAGGAAAAACTTCATAACACAAAAACAACATTAAAAGCGAATTGCAGATCTTTTTGATTAAAAAAGCCAAACATTTCTATGAATGAGGCATTCAAAATTGGTTAGCCGGCGGTCAGAAGCTGTTACTAACGATTTAGAATATGTTGTTAAATTAATGAATGTTTCTTGATGTGTTTTTACTTTCCTTATCATACAAGTAAAAAACAATTCATAATGCGCTACAGAAACGTTTCAAGGCTTTACGCTATGATCAACTGGTCTATTTATAGTTAGCCAAAAAATTGTGAATATTTTCAAAAGCTTGATCATATCATTAATAGACACATTCGAGCATAAGTCAGGTTCTAGGATAATCGTGATGGTAACAACCCTTCCTTATGCTCGCCATAGTCGTTTGGCTAGAGGATCTGCCGCCGTGCGGCAGACCCGGGTTCGAGCCCCGGCGCTGGTGGCGATTTTCTCTGTTGGGTATAGGAGAAAAATTCCAAGCACAATACCTCAATCTACCTAGGTGTATGAAAGGGTCATGGCGTCATGGCGTCCTGGTGTTAGTTATAAGGCACTTGAAAATCCAATGTGCAAGGTGATATGTATCAGGCTTGATTGGAAATAAAACATCCGTAGATGCCTTCATCATTATTATTATTAATCGTCAATTGTGGAAAGCCCTGATTTTGTGATGAATTGTTTTCCAAATGGTAGACGATTTTTAACGTCTCGAAAATAGTCTTTTGTACGATTACTTCGAACATTCGCTCACATAAAAAAGCGGCTATTAAATTCATTCATTTTATTTTGCACAGAAATAGCACAGTATTTTTTGCATTTCATTTTTCAGGAATAATCACTGTACTTTTCACACAATGGAAATAAGCGGGCAAACTATTTAACCCTCTATGACCCACCATCCTTCCGGAAGGGCCTTAGAAAAATCCCATTTATTTTCGTTCAGGTGAATCTTTTCAAGCAGTGCTGTATGTTAGTGAAGAGTAGAGATGTTGTGCTCTGATAAACGAGCGTAGCGTGCCATAATATTTCGCTTACTCTACTCTCACGGGCTTTTAGTTTGGTGGAGCGTGAAATGCCTGTGGGTGATCGTACGCTCCGCTTATTTGTGTTAATTTCTTTACTAGTAGTGAACATAGAGTGCTACAATAATTCATGCATGTGTAAAAACCTTTCAACATTCCTTTTAAAAAACTTTTCAGGCAAATAACTGTTATGTAGAATTACGAAGTAATTTTTATAGTGTCCTTCATGTAGGGCAGTGGGCTGTTACGTCAATTCTTTCATGTTAACAAAAATCCACCCAGATTCAATTCTACCTCTCCTATATGCATTGCAAAAGTTATTGCTAAAGAAACAGGCGCTGATGTTGTTGAAGATGCTTCTATGACAATTGAACTAGCTGAGACTATTTTAAAGTTCATTTATGAATTTCTCATTACATATTAATAATTATGTGCAATGCATTAGCAGAAGAAACACCATGGAGAATTGTTCCTAAAAAAATCATTCAGAGAAATACCCAAGAGGGAAGGTTCAATTCCCACACTAAAATGCATACTGAATCCAATTTCTTACTTCAGGGACTTAATAGACACCAATATTTTGGAGCAAATCATGGAACTGAGCAAATTGTATGATGTACAGAAAGGTCCCAACAAGACACCCAGTATTGATATGAATGAATTGGAGCAGTTCATTGAGATGCTTTTTATAATGAGCTCGACATCAATCGATCAATGACTAATTTACGATTGTATTGGACTAATAGTTTCTCTATCAGCATTGTTTCAAATTATTCCTCTTGAAATAGAAAGCAAACTATAAAATAAAATTTCTATTTTGCAAACAATTATCAATACGTGTCATGAGGTCACCCAAATTATACTCCCTTGTTCAAAATAAGGCCTTTTCTGATTCGCAAGACAAATTCCGATCTATTTCACCATCACAAATGGTGTGTGTGGATATGGAGAATTCTTACTTTTCCCATTGCCATGAGAAGCGCATAGGGGTTCGAACTTTACTTTCAGTTTGACGTGGTTTCGGGCAGGTGGAGATACCTTTGTAGTTAGGAGATACCAAAGGTATTAGAGTTAGGAGATACCTTTGCTGTTTTCACGAGATATTTTTTGAACCCTTAACCTAGCATACGCTTATGTGTGCATTAATAATTTAGTGCGATATATATTGGCGTCCTCGGTGAGGTAACAGCCGCACTTAGTGAGCTGGGAGCGATGTGTCTTGCGGCCGTCTCAAGTTGACTCACCTAGCTGTGCGTCGATCCTGCTGCGCTGGACCTGCGGAATCTCGCCATCCTCCGTGCTTCCTCGTCCTCTTCCTCTTCAATGTTAAGTTCTCAAATCCTTCTTGCTTATTTCTTAGTCGTTACTTGCCGACTATATTTCTACCACTTACGACTACCTTTATTACTACGCTTAATTAACTTATTTCTTGCCTTGCTGTAACTGTGTGAATTTGAGAGTCCGTGTGTATTGAACTTTATTGTTTCTTAAATTGATTAAAGAGCCGACTTGGCTCAAGTTATCTACTTAAATTTCTCCTTAATTTCTTCCCCGGGGGGCTGCCGGCTGACAGCTAGTAGGCTGTTTAGGTCTCTGGGTAAATCTTAATTTGATAATCTAACCCTTGATTCTTAGCAGTCTCGGCCCTACATGAGCATTTCTTTAATTTACCTCTTTACTTCACCTCTTTACGTCTTTACTTCGTGACTCCGGAAGTGTCCGCCACACTGAGGCACAACTTTAACTCAGGTTAGCATTGCTGTGGTTGGGTTAGGCGTTGGTTGTATCTCAATACTTGAGCTGATCCATAAAGGCCCCAGTTGCTCTCCTTTTCGTTTATCTGTCTTTCCTCCATTACAGTATCATCAACTTAACATTTATAATAACCGGGGGTGAGGAGGCGGATCAACGCGTCGCACTGGACGCCTGGTTTTATTTCGACGCATCTAACCGCAGCGGAGCCGTCACTTGTAAGTTCTACTTCGTTGATTTGTGACTGCTTGTCAGTCTACTGCTTATGATGGTATAAGAGTCCTACGGCAAACATTCGCATGACTCGACGCTGAGACCTGCGATGACCAGGGCCACAGTCTCTGTACTTGGGGGCATATTCCCGCAGAATACGCCGCTCCTTACTTTAGCTCGTCGCTGCAGCGGAGACGTTGCCCAAGTCGTGCAAGAAGACGTCAGTCTCCACTGATTTTAGATTTTAACCCTTTAATGAATTCTGTAATTCCTATTCGCATGAGAGTTAATATTGTTAATCTTTACGTAGAATATTTCCTTAAATTTGCCTTCTATGTTCCGTTGAAGGCTTTTTAATAGCTATGCAACATGCAGGAGAATAAATTCTTGCAATTGACTTCGTCGTTTTAATCTTATTTGTGTGGGTTTCCCACATGGATGATTAACTTGTGCTTTTCAATGGGAAGTCTTATCTCAAGCAAGATTTCACCAGCAAGCCACACAAGTATAGAGCTATAAAGTCTTTGCCTTATGTGATTCAAATGGGATCATATAGGATTTTCAGGTGTGTTCAGGTAAAATTTAGCCTGAAACAGGTGAGCCCAACATGAGAGCAAGTTACAATACTGTAGTGTAATTGACAAAAACTATTCTCAAAGTTATCAACCATTTTTTGTACTTTGGTAACTGGTTTATATCTGCGCAACTTGCCAATCACCTTGCAGAGTGGAATATCTACCGTTTTGCAACGGTAAGACTGAACAGAGTGCCTGAACAGGAATTTCTGTACGGTTATCCTCAGATAAAGAAATGATGAAGAAAGGGCGAGGCTCTTATGAGGAGTTATCGTACATAATTGATGGGAAAGAAGTTAGATTAGTAAAAAGGGCAGATAACAGGTACGTAAATTTTCTACCATCATTTTCATCTAGTAGGGAGATATATGAGATTCGATAGGTCAAAGAAAGAAATTGTAGAAATTACCTTGTCCCTCAATTGTTCATAACTACAACTCCTTCGTGGGAGGTGTAGACCTAATGGGCTCATTGATTGCACTTTATCGTAATACTGTTAGATCCAAGAACTATTATCAAAGGTTTGTATTCACTTTCTCAATGTAGCAGTTGTTAATTCTTGGTTATTGTACAAAAGAGACTGCTGTGCTCTAGAGGGCACAGTAAAGGACATTTTGCATCTCTAACATTTCAAGCTTTTCAATTGCTGACTCTACTACGATGAGGAAAAAATGAACTCTAGCAAACCGAAATCTTGCAGTCCTTCTCATTCAATAAAGAATCGTCATTTACTGAATACCTCCAATCCCACCAAAAAGCAGCGCTTTTGCACCACTCTGATGAACTCCATTCTGCATGTCCTAACGACCCAATGTCCTTCATATAGGACGTTAGAACAAGTATGAAACTATGCTGAAGGTTTGTTTTTCAATCGCTGAAATAACTTTAAGTGACTATAAATTACTCATCAGACTCAAAAAGGAATTGAATAAAATAGCAAAAATTAATTTGGGTTTTAGGGGGTTAAAGAAAAACGTCTGTTTAAACTAGAAGTGTTGAAAATATTTTACCATTTGTTGGTGCGTGTTGTTGAAGTTCCAGAAACATGCACATGAACAGAAATGGTTTTATTCTTCACTTCTAGTTCCACAACAAATGACGGTTTATGCAAAGCTTGAGAGGTCTAACGCTACACTAGAAAAAATACTTTATGTTGTATAAGAAATGTAGAAACTTTCAAGTTCTTTTTTATCACGCACATATCAAATTCTAATTTATCACTAGATCTTAGAAGCTAAAAGCGTCACATTCATTGGTAAAAAACACTACATATTACAAATTACTGCTCAGAGCCAAAGTTACAAGTCACTAAGTGTAAAAGAACTCGACTTGAAAAAATAGAAATCATTCTATTTATGTGAGCGCATTTTCCCTCCAATACAGCGATGTTTCAGGGAAAGAAAATAATTTAATTTCCAGTTTTCATTTTCTATACAACTCAAGCCAGGTGAAGTTCAGCGAGTCTGAGGCTAAATAGAAAATTATGTTGTGTTTGAAAAAGTTAAAAATGTTCAGTGCCTGCAATCCCGTACAGATGAAATTTTCATGCATCACATATACAAAATTTTTCCAATAGAGGTTTAGGTGCGAGTTAAGCTCACTAGTTTCCAGCAAAGCTGATGGAAATCGAGAGGTAGCGAAAGGAGAATTAAGGAAATTGACCTTTACATTTATTATAGAATATAAGAAATATACTCTAAATCGCTTTCTGCCACCTACCTAAAAAACATATCCGAAGATGACAAGAGAAAAGAAAACGGTATACATTCAGGACAATAGGAAACAAAGCGATGAAAATAGAGGAATACGCACACATGTGGCTAACTATCCACATTACTCCTAGGAGTGATTTGTTAAAAGGAATGGACAAGAGTCCTACGGTCCCGGAAAGTACACAGAAGTTATGGGATCTTTTCCCTCCGGATAAGGAACATTGAAAACGCGACCTGATGACCAACTTTGAAGAATGGCATAGTGCCAGTCGACATACCAAATAAATAAGGCCGTTGGCGTTAGATCCTTCTGCTGCCCAGGACACTCTCGCGCCGAAGCTCCACGCTGACCCATGCTGGCCTAAGGTTTAGCAGCAACACACGAGGATGCTAGTTGCTTGTAACAAATATGGAGAATTCGGCTGAGGTATCATACCGATAAGAGAGTTAGATGACGGTAACTAAGGGTCCACGATTGCGTGCGTACCCATGCACTGCGGTAACGGCAGGAAGGGCCGAGAAAGACCTAAGGTGCGTTGCGACACATCAGGCGTACGAAGAATAAGAACTGCCCGCTCGCTATGATTTTTCTCTTAGGTCAACTTCGAAGGCGGACTTTCACAAATATTAAAGGGCTATCAATTTAAGGTACGTACATAATTTTGCGAGAGGGAAAATTAACAAGTATGATTTTAATAAAATTGTACATCACAATACCATGACAAAGTGGTGGATCCATGTTCATGCACGCAAAATTCGAATAATACCTGGTCTTACTCCATGATTAGTCTCATAGAAACGAACAATTAGAGGAAAAATTACTTAACTTTGGCAATACGTTTGGTTAAAGTGCAAAAACATGCATTTAATGAAAAAAAATTTGTTCAGCACCGTCAGTTCTATGTAATCGGATATTGTTTCAACGCCTTGATTACCCGACAAACTGTACACTCGCAGTTCAAAATATTAGTAAAATATTAGATGCCTCGTAGTACCTAAAAGTTGGCAAATACTCCTAGAATTGTTTGATCTTTTTTCTTAAACATTCAATAATCAAGTTCGACTGGCCAGAATGCATAAACAATGGGGAAATAATTTTATAAGTACGAAATGAGGAACTGAAAGTCCTATTGACACAAGTAATTTGGGAATGGTACCCCTCTACAAAAAATTATAATTGGACCTATTACCGTGAATTTTAACATACGTATAGAAAGCGCAAAAAAAACTTTTGATGTCATGTAAAAGTTCGATTTCCTCATAGAAATCGAGATTCGAACAGAAAACAATTTCAGGGGAAATTCAAAATCTACCTTCTCTGTCAGTTTTTGAGCTACAGTGTGATATTGGTATCATTTGAATAAGATAACTTAGAAAATGCGAAAGATCCAAATCAATTCAGGAAGTATCACTGACGAGTCTCACGTTCATTGAAGAACGGATTTTAAAATGAACATAGGCTTCTACTTCTGATGATCAAATATATTTGGGTCAAAATAAGAATTTCAAAATTTGTTTTTTTAAAGGCAGAGTTCTTATCAAACTCATCAGTGTTCTGCAGTTGCCCTGATGGGTAGTATGGAAAGATTACTGTGCGTACGAAAGGAGACAGTTATGGACTGTGCACATTTCACTATTGATTGAATAGCAGTGCTGCCAATGCCGGACGGCTTGAATCGGTCAAACGTATTTCAAAAAGTTCTCAACATATCTGTACAGAGTCGCCCTTCGTTTGAAGTGTGAATCAATATTTTTCGTTTGTCAGTAGATACGGAAGTTTTTTTCTAAGACTGCTGTCCAACTTATCACGAAAACTCAAGTGCTTTTGACGTCATTAGTTACATTATCCCAATGAGCCAGTTTCTCATGAACTCATCTTCGATACATTTCATGTAATACATAGAACTTGGGTCGAATGAACTTCATTCGTGTTCTTTAAATTTAATTTCAAGCTTTTTCTGTTTTTTTTAAATTTAATGGGAACAAATGAAGTAACAGCTTATATGGTTATTGTCTCTAATGGCATACTTGCTGTTCAGAACAAGAGGTACAAAATTGCACACCAAGTTGAAAATGGCCAAATGAACACTTTTCTTGTATAAATTTTCCGAAAAAAATGTGTTTTTGATATATTAGCTGTTTACTGTTTAAAGGGACGAAATTTAATAACCGGCAATATATGCTTTAAATTTAATTTACAAAAAATTTTCAGAATGTGTTCCACCTTCATCATTGCACTTTTCAAATCTTTGCGTTAATGACTTCCGGATATTAGGAAACACGCCTCGCATTTCACAAATCTCACAAACAGCCACAGCAATTCTGACCACGAGATCTTTCTTTTGGATTCAGTGGATGTAGCTTAATTTAAACAAGATCGTCATATCGCTGGCTAAATCTTTTTCCCAATTATCACTAAAATTAATTTTTTTTTATAGTAAACTCTCATAGAGTAGTAGTGTTTGTATCGTAAATTCACAATAAATATCACGAACAATTGTCTAGTTGTATTTCATCCTTCAAAACATTACTCGGGTAATATTTCAAAAACCAGGAAATATTTTGGAGAATATCATACAAGAAAAAGTGTCTACTTGGCTACTTTCTACATGGTGTGCAATTTTGTGCCTCTTGTTCTGAAACATACCGTATTTTTACCTGACATAGTGTCTACCTGTAAAGTAGTATTACGTAACTCCATTTTAAGGCTTCATTCAGATCAAACTTGTTTCATAAATTTCACTGGAAACAAATTGATTTACTGTTCATTTCATGGTCTTGTAGGGTTATGGTTTCGGGAAAACCATTTAGAGTTCAAAGGTAAAATCCCACAATTTAGAATGAAATACCACACTTTACCCTGTTATCTTCAGAATTTTTCACAGTGAAAGTTGTTGAGTCAGATACATTTTGCAACTTCCATACTGAGCGTTAGTTTTGCATACGGGAGTCAAGACTGTCTGAGGTCCAGATGACTTTCTACGAGAAATTTTTCATTTAATTTCGACGTCTGGAAACAAATTGCCGCGCCGGAGCAATCTGCATTCGCACCTGAAGCAAGCGACTATCGTTTCGCTGGAAGGGAGGTGGGAGCGCAAGGGAATTAATATATTGCATTTTTGTTATTCTTAAATAAATTTTCATTCCCTGCTACGGTCTAGAGAAAATATAGTACAGTGTAACCTTGCAACTGAGCAGGAATGGAAGCCTTTGAAAACCTTTGTTTAATGCAAGGACTGGTCATGTGCGAGAAGGTAAATTTAAATTATTGACCATAAATAAATAAAAACAATTAAGATCGCCATAGAAATATTTGCTTACCTTTTCTGCATGAAAACTGCTCCAGAAACCAAAGGCACATTGGGAAATCATACTCTTCGACTGGTGAATGAAAAACTATCCTTTGTGAATATTCAACGTAGTGTATTTTCATCATCCGAATTCAGTGCATATCGCACAACTCATGTTTAGAGAGAGAATGCAGAACACATGAAGTTTTTTTGCATTTGCATCAATTACCAAATGTAGGGTTCTGCATGAGCTCATCAACGTCTCATCCCTCGCATCGCGTTCAGTCAGACTTTGTTTAGGCGAGCTCATGCGGTTTTTCAGCAGCGAAATAAATTTTTGATAATTCTCCACAATTTTGTCATGATGTGCAAAGTACTGCTTTTGATAATACGGCATGGTCATGTTTTTTCCGTTTATATATATTTTCAATGAGTGAATTATATTCAAAACGCAATGCAAATTTTTGATTTATTAGCTACAGCAGAACTCTCATTGACAATAATTCTCTAATATCGTATTGAGAAACACCCATAATACATGCGTGAAAGTAAAACTTCCAAATTCCAGATTTACAACAGCTTTCGAGGTCAACGTTACCCGGGATATTACATGTATTCGTGGACTGGCGAGGCTTGATTCTAAGTTCCATCACTATTACTCAGTCAGAAAAGCTATTGCGGATCAGCATCAAAAATTATCTGGGGACATTGCATCTTTTCAAGGATCAGTGCGGAGCCCGGTCCGGGAAGAAATTTTCTTCACGTATCACTGCTGATCAATGCAGAAAATTCTGAACAGAAATATTTGAAGTGATCTTAATAGGCACTGCCCTTCAATAATCCAAATAAGAGTTATTTTGTTTGTGAACTAGTGTACATTACACAACCATACTTTAATTTCAAATCAAATGTGTAACTTTCAATTTAATTGAAAATCAAACTGAATTGTGAAGTTGGTTTATTTTGAATCAGTTTTTTCAGCCATTACGTTTTTAGTAATAGTTTACCACCAATTGAGTACAAGTCTATGTTCCAAATTCTATAAGAGAAAAACGCTGAGAAATTTTAGTTTTTTTGTGAAATGTGGTCTCCATGATGGAAATTATTTTTACTTATTTTCACCTTTTAAACTCTTTCACACAGTCAACCCATTCAGCAATTATTTTGTTGTTGAAATAAAATGCCAACTTTCTTAAAATCATTTCTTCGTTTCGCTCCTAATTATGGAAACTTAAAATTCCGATGGTCAGCATAAATCAATTGATCAATTTGATAAGCAAGCATGGCGTAACAAACGTACGAACGAATAAAGACGCTCATTGATTTGGGAAGCTAATTCTACTTGCTGCAGGGCTAAAATTATTATGAGCAATTAAAAGGCAATTTCCAAATTTTAAATGTAGGTATTGCATAAATTGTACAAGCATGTACATAAAGCACCTGTGGTATTACTCCAGCAATAATAATTACTGTAAACATTGCATCATATTATTAAATTCATGTATAAATTGTTTTATTTCATAGTGCAGAATATTTTAATAATTTTGACTTTCAATGAAGTAGTTATATTGTCATATGAAATAACAAAAATATAGAACTAGTTTTCTGGTCGCACACATTTCACCATGGGAGTGTATAGCGGTCAACGTTGACATCAGTCACAACATCACAACAAGCACGTTAGTCAAACTAAGCTTTGGACGTTCTGAGTTTGTGAGATAAGCTTTAAACTAAAAAAATACGCTTAGCAATGGTGCAATGATGATAGATAATCAAAGAATGACAAAATTATTTTATGAATAAAGTGAAAGACAGATAAGGCCAAGAATTGTTGCTTGTTTAGAAAACTCAATCTTCGAGGCAGGTAGCTCTTCTAAAAATCATTTCTCCTGAAAGAGTTGAAAAAACGTGCAGTGAATCGAATATATCGACTGATAATTCCAAGAGCTCTTTGTAAATTTTTAACAGTGAAGATGATTTAGATGTGAAGTGAGTGGCATGTGTAATGGAGAGTATGTGCACTTTAATTGGGTGAACAGGTGAAAAAAAGTAAGAAAGAAATTTTTAACATGAGAATACATCTTTTAATAGTTTAATGGTGAACATTGATGGCATAGCCCTCTACAATATAATTAATACACAGCTGATGCAATCCTTGTGTCTGTTATTGAATATCGAGCCATAATAATTTGTGGAGGCTATTATTGATCTAATAGTCTGTATGAATGAAATACCTACATCTTAATTATTGCAAAAAAGTTCTAGAAAGATCTGGAAAACTTATCTTCTCAGTAGGAATGAAAGACATGAAAAAATGTGCAACTGTTGGGTTTACTAATGAGAGAACAAGTGCTGTTGTGTAATGTTCTTGGCAAAACCCACATGAACAATCACAAAAAGAGCAACAACCAACGACCTCCAAGTGGCAGCAATACCGGTGCACCGTGCTCACAACCGCAAGTGAAAATTAAATTTAGTCTATGCCATTGGTGCCTTGTATTTTAAATTCCTTTCAGCTTGTGTTGCAAAAAATTCTGGTTGGCCAATTGCAAGATGAATGTCAAACTGCAACATAATACCAATATTTTCAAGTGTTTTGAATTTTTGCGCAATACATTCCTTTCAGATATCACTCTGAAATCACAAATATTTCTAAAATACATCATAAATTGTGTGTTGTTGATCTTTGTAAGTTTGTTTAATTGTCCCAACCTAGTGTGGAAGTTCTTTGACACAGTGTGGGAACGTTGTAGAAATAAACATGTGGCAAATACAAAATATTTATTTTATTGAAAATTGAAACAAAAAGGTAATTATATTGGTTGTGAAACAGTTTTCTATAACGAACAGGTAATGAATATGTAGCATTTGGAGAAATGTTCTTGATGCATTTCTATATTTTTCAATATTTTACAATATATTTCTCTTCATTTTCCAGCAACGCATGAACACTGCGAAAATAATATGTATGGTATCACTGGGACCTCAACTACAGAGTGAGAATTTGATGAGGGCAGGGCAACTTCTTTTAAGTGTATTGCCTGCACCCGGACAGCAGAACAAGTCATCTCTCAGCATAAGTAAGTTTCATTTCTTCTTTGGATATGTTAATTTAAGCCTAGCAATCCTAATCAATGGTGAGCCAAAAGAGGTATAATGAAACATCATCCCTTTATTTTTAGGAAATAATAGAATTTTTTATCTTGCTAATTATTTTTTTGCCGGTATGTATTTGCCAAAGTTTATTCCTGCCATTCGGAATGAATTGCTTTGAAATGGACATACTAATTGTTCTCAGGTTAATTTAAAACTCTGGTTTATGGTTTATATCAGTTGGATAACTATATATCACTAGTTTCATTGTGCCTAATTGCAAACAGTCTAGAAACTTCATTATAATGAAAATTTAATTTTACTGAATGATTTGTATTTTTAGAAATAAGATAGAATAACTGTAGATGGGAATACCTGGTTTATGATGAATATTTTTTATGTAGAGTTGTATTTTTAGGTTGATATGAGAGCTTGTTAAAGTGGGTGGATGAGATGAAAGGAGGAATGTGAAATTTTTGAAGTTTGATTGCAGTGAAAGCATTACACATGTAAAAGTGGAAATGGCTAAGATTGAGTCTGAAAACTAAGTTTGATAGGTTAATGGGTAGAATTAAAGATGAAAATTAGCAAAAAAGTGGCAGGTAGGAAAAAGATGAAAACATTAAAAACGATGCGTGTTGACACAAATGACTGGTGGGAGAAATGAAGCTTATGCTAGGAATAGATAGAAATAGAGTTAACTACATATGTATCATAGTTTACAGTGAGGTAAGATAGTATGTTGCAGAAAGTCAAGTAGGTGAAGATCAATTTGAATGGAGTCAGATCATCATATGGAAGTGGTCGACTGGTACGAGAAATTAATAATTTGGTACCGATGGGTAGTGTGAAAGAATTAATATCCATCAATCTGGCATAGGTATGAAAGTTTGAGGAATATGAACAATGAAATATCAAGAAAAGTGTTGAATGTTGCATTAAAAAGCATGCAAACCATGAAATGTAGAAACAATTCAATTAAAATTATGTGCACTGTGTTCCTCCATTGTATGTAATTTTCTCTTAAGTTATTTTGTAGAAATTAATCATGCACACAGAAAACTTTGGTTTCAGCTGAACTATTACTTTCAGATTGAGATGCTCAAGCCTTATTATGTTGGAGTCAACAGCCGAGGCACCATACACCGCAACCTCAAAACAGTGATCTCACGAGAGCTTGCTTTCCAGCTTAGCTACACTGGGCTTGGGAAAACCGGTGGCGAGAAAAACAAGAATTCACCGTGCATCTATTCTGCGTCCAAATCATTGATGAGTAGCCTAGCGGGAGACGTCCACCCAAAATCAAGGAAATGGCTGTGAAATTTGTTGCATTGGATCTAGATCTATTAAAATTTGCATTCGTATGTATTTTTGGAAATAAATAGGGGTCGTTCATATAAATTTTTCTCCTTTTTGACCTAATTTTGAGACAATAAGGGAAAGGGTAGGGGAAAGTGCGTACTTTTCAAGAAATATCTTCTCAAAAAGTAATTATCTTAGAGCAATGATTTAGGTGTCATTGGATGCGCAACAAGTTGCTGCATGACGAGTTGAGGGATTATCTTGATATGCTTGCTTATTTTTCAGATACATGGGAAAAAATCCTGCAAAGAATTACAGGCTGGAAGATAAAAGTTAATATTTGAAAAATGGCTGTAATATTATTTCTATGGAATCTAGATCTATGAAAATTGGCATACCTATGTATTTGTAGAAACAAATATGAGTCGTGAACAGAACTTTTTTCCCAATTTTTGTCGAAATTACGAAGATAATTTGGAAAATTGGGGTTAGAGTTTATTTCTACAAATCTATTTTCTCCGAGAACGCTTCTTGTAAAAGAATGATACAGGTGACATTAGACGAGCAATGAGCTGCTCTATTTACTGACATAAGATTTTTTTGATCCATATCAATTTTTGGTTACTTAAAAATATTTATGGAAAAAATGACTTTTTCAGGAAAAATTTGAATTTTTTAAAACTCAACCATTCCAAAATTCAAAAGAATCCTTAAGCTCGTCATGCAATAACTTTTGCGCCTCGAATAACCCCTAAATCATTGCTCTGCGCTTGGTACTTTTTGAGAAAACGTCTTTTGAAAAGTACGCGCTCCCCCCCCCCCCCCCCCCTTCCTTTCCCCCAATGACTCCGAAATTATGTCAAAAGGGGGAAAAAGTTATCGAGATGACCTTTAGTTTTTTTGTCGAAAAATACATATGTATGTCAATTTAAAATGATATAAATACCATAGAAAGAGCGTTACAGCCATTCCATCAATTCAGGCGATTTTAGCGTTGGTGTTTCCCATAATATTCTATGCATTCATTCAATATTTAATGAATTAATGAATTCAACTTGCTAAATTTACCTAATAATAATATTTTACTCAACCAGTACTTCTTAGCTATTCTGTTGCAACATTCCGATGCTGATCTGTTACTAAAATTATAAATCACATGTGCTTGGCATGTATATGCACTTAGTTTTACAATTAATTTTTTTCATATTGTCAAATATTGTTTTCAAGTTTTTCATTTGATTGTTAATGTTTTTGAATCTTACATAGGATTTTTGTGAGTTGACCAAGATTCTACTTACAACCTAGCTGGCTGGAAACCCTTTCATTTCTGCTTGACGTATATGTTGTATCTCTTTGTATTTCACCTTCATTTCACCCACTGATGTCATGCAATGAGATGGTTCAATAATTTTAAACATCTGGCAAAACTATTCCTCGGTGTAAAATCCACAACAACATTGCTTTCAAAAGGGTTAGTAACCATAAAATGTTTATCCTCATATTGAATTGAGCTCACAGGTGGATAATATTCGGTTTCTATCTGACTGTTAGGTTGGCCTTCTTGTTGATGAAATTGTGTGTTTCTCGTTTTGTTAAGATCATCTTTTTGGGTCACTGCTCTCCCTTTCTTCAGAATATATTACTGTCTTTTTGAACTTTAAAGGGGTCATCCGAGGCCCCTGTCGACCCGATGGGCCAGTTTTTTGTTGAAAAAGGATCTTCAGGTGATGTGTTATTGTGTCCTAAAATTTTATGGGTTACGGGTATTAGATTCCCCCAGGGGGATGTCGGAGGTCGAAAATCATGAATTTTTAACCTCATATAATATGAAAACAGAAAATGTAAAATTTGGCGTTTTAGTTTGTTAGCAATGTTTCAAGGATACCAAAACTGTCTTTGATTTTTTGTAGCATGAAAACTCATTGACTTCTATTCTTTTGCAATTCCCACGAGAATGAACTGAAAAATTAATATTTCTAATTTTCCTTAAAACTAAGGCCTAAATCGAAAAATTGAGGTGAACAAAATATGTTTCTTTTTGAAAATTCAATTTAATGTTCAAATTTTATAAAAATCATACCATAAATAACAAATTCACAATTTCTCATCAAATGAAGTTATTATTGTATTTTTATGAAATTCAAAATTCAGTATGAAAATAAGAAACTATGCATGAATATAATCGAAAAAACATTTAAACCTCATTCAGTTACAATTATTTCCCATTATATTACACCTCAACAAAACATTTTCTTATAGCTTACACTGAAAACGCCTCATTTTCAACATTCAAACGAATAGAAGTTAGTCAGTTTTAATGCTAGGAAAAAACAAAATTTATTTATAGAATCATTGGATCATTTTTGACAAACTAAAGCTCCTTGATTTTGCAATTTGTTCAATTTTTCATCACACTTCAGAGCCAAAAATTTCTATTATTTTAGTTAGTGATCCAATATCGCATATACAAAGAAAACGATAACAAAAATTGACAATTCATGAGCTTTAGTTTGTTTGAAATGGGGCAAGAATTTCGAAACTGTCTTTGTTTTTTCCTAGCATAAACACTCACAGACTTCTATTCTTTTGAAAAAACCCTAAAATATAACTACAAACTTATATTTCCCATTTTTTTCAAAACTAAGGCCTTAATCGCCAAAAGTTACGGGTAAAAATGTTTTTTTTTCAAATACACATACTGGCATGATATCAGACCATTAGATCAAAATTTAAAATCGATGAGTTGACCCCCTTAATCTTGTAGAGCCTTTTTTCTGACCTGCTGTTTTATGTTCATTATGTTCAGTTAACTGGCAACTCACTGGTGCTACCTCACATAGATGGCCCATGTTGGAATACACGTTGGTCATAGATTCTGCATGTACGAGTCCATACTAGATGGTCCCTTCATTTTTCCTCTCTTTGGATTGCCTCTTGCAGTTAGGACGCCCAAACTAATTTATATTAGGATCATAACCAATACCTTGATTGGTACACAGTTTTATCTCATAGTATAGTATTATCCTATAGCTACACTTTCATTTTTAGATGGCACTGCAGAATTGGGATTGCAGGCAAGAAAAACCCGAGATTGGCACGGAAAACGATGATCATCTTCACTGAAGGCTACTTCTGGCGTTGATGACGATGCATCTCAGTTGAAGGTCTTGGCATCAGAAATCGGAAGCGAGGACGAGGAATGGAACCCTGAAGAACTTGATCTCAGGCTGCTAATGTTAGCTTGTTTATGTGAAGAAATTAGTAATGCATTTGTCGTCAACAAGGGAGGCTGTGCGTACTCGTTCTCGCTGAACACTGGCTGTTTGAATGTTCGTGTTTTATAAGTATCGATTTATTATTTTTCCCATATCATTTTTTGCAATTGTATGCATTAGCGGAAAACCCAAAAATGCTTTCACTAGCTGGGCAAAATTATATTTTTTAACTACGCTTAAGCCAATAGCTCTTTGTTATGAGGAAATGTTCGTAGCAACCGAATATTTGCAATGTTGCAAATATGGTACTTTATGAGGTAATGGCACTTTTTCACTTGACAGCAGCAGCCTCTCACGACCTGTATTTCATATTTTAGATTTTGCAATAGATGCAAGCCAGTCTTATTGAAGTAACCATACACGAATTATAATTCACAAATCTCGTGAAATTATTGAGGTACAAGTGGATAATAGTCGATATGAATTGTTACTCAAAAATGGAGGGTCTAACGTAAATGAAATAAATGATAAAATTACTCAGATGCGTCTACCTGAAATATGTACAATACTCGTTTCTGTCAAACGAATATACACTTGACGATATGTGTTTTAAAAGTATATGATTGATATTTATTTTATAAAATGTAGAGTAGATGTGCCCACCCCTTAGCTCCCGAGCCACTGTAAAAAATATCAATTTATAAATTATTTAATTTTTTACGTCACTCCCCTCAGGGAGGTACAACTACTGTATCTATGGGAATTAGCGCTCCCGGGGGGAATACGTGAGGAACCGAGCTAAATGTTTGACCGGCGTGTTTTTTTCAAATAGAATAAGTTTTCTGTTTTGTTATGGGCTATCTTTTTTTCGGTTCACTGCTGTCCTGTTTTTCAGCACCTACCATACTTTCTTCAACTTTTTCTTGTTACTTCAATTTCTTTTTTATCTTACTGTTTCGATGCCCTTTGTGCATTGATTCCGCGTTCCTTTAACTCCATATTAAATGGTGCCTACATCCTTCCTCTCTTTGAACATCTTTCTCGTGATAATGGAAGGCTAAAACTTTTTTATAATCAATTAATTTTTACATAACTTTATTTACAAACATTGGTGCAGCTCTGGAGTTACCACGTTTGACTCTAATTCAGTCAGTCCCACGGCAAGAAAGTAAAAAGATGGTTTGCTAAGGTTAAAGCTAATCTCAGCACAGTGTCCCACAATGATGAATGAGCATAGGAAATGTATGAGAGGGAAGGATTTGTGCGACATGATGTTCTCTTGACACAGGGTCAAAACCTGAAATAACAAGTGTTATATTCCATCTTTTTTATTTGCCAAAGATTGCTGTTAGAAATGGGTGCTGGCGTACCGAATGATTATATTGGCAGTTTAGGTTTATTTCTAGTCACGGTTGCTAATGTTTTTGCTTGTCTCAACGAAGAGCTCTGCTTTGGTTTTAATTGATAAACTTTTTTCTCCTGATTATAATGTGCAGTATTATTACCCTGTGCTTTCTTTAGCCATTTGGTAAAGATCGACAAAGATATAATTTAAAAGATCTTCATTGATTAGTGTAGTTTATTGCAGATCATTTCAATTTTCGCTCGTGGTCAGTGAAGATCGTTGCAGAAATCGATGCCGATCTGCACTTCAAAATCGGACATTCACTGCACATATTCTGCATTAAATCTGTACTAAATGCAAATACTTCTACGAAGATCTTCAAGGATCTGCACATGCTATTTGCCATAAACTTCAATAATCTTCAAAGATCGGTGAAGCCATTTCTGATTGGGTAAGCAATTCACCGTTAAACATGATCGATTCATCAAATTAACTGTTTGGTATGTTTTCCAGCATGAACAGAAGAATAATATAAGGAAGTTTCTGAGAAAATAAATATGAAATAATTTTAATGGACAAAAATGCTAAACGAGATGGCAGGTGAATTACTCTTATAAAAGCCAGGTTCTTAACCTCGACATATTAAACAGACATCGCACTAGCAGCTAACTTTTCTTATACTTAAAAGGAAAGCAGCAAACACTCTTTTCAAAAGTCTCTCAGTAGGCAGCAAACAATAACGACGAACTAGCTCAAAATTTTGCTTTGAAATTAGCAGCGTTCACTATTTGATTATGTCGAAAGAAATATGCCAAACAATAGTATTAATGACTATAAGAAACTGCACCAATTATATCAATTCATTGAGAGTTCTGTGAGAGTCACGCTGAAGGACTTAAGCCATCATATTAAATATCTCAAAAGCAACAGTGAACTCACCCGTGAGTTATAGCACTGTGTAAAGAATATTTCAGGTCAGAACAAATTAGTCACAAATTTACAAAAATTGTTCGGGGAATACTTGACTGCATAATTTTCATAACTAATCAAAATCCCGCGCTAGAATGATTTACCTGTTATATTCATTCATTGCGTACTGCCAAGATTCTGCATTATGTCTTGTTATCTGTTTTCAATTCGATCTTCAAAGGGCATACCAGACCCGCAATGAGTAGATGGTTCAGCAAAACAATATCATACGACTCGCCAATAAACAGCGAAATAGTTTGTAAATGAAATCGCTTAGTTACCAGCGACTTCAATGAATATGAAGTACTGGTTCTTCAAATAGGTGAATTTCGAGAACTCCAGGCATTTTGCTTTTTTAAACTTTGAAAAATGCTTTTGCCTATGTTTTTGGGATGAAAAATAATTAATTCATTAGTGATAACTACACCTATTATATTACAAATAACTCAAATTACTTGTAACTAAATTACTCGTAACTAACAAAACATTTTGTTTTGACCTCGATGTAGCTTTGCTGAAATATTGTATTTATTAGAAAATTTAATTTCATAGAAATTCTTGGAACATGATAATTGACTAATCAATAAACACCACATTTAAAAAAAATTATTTACGCTGTCTAATCTTCGATCACGTTCAGTATAACTATCAAGACAAATTTTATTCATTTGTCTCTTTCGATGACTGTTGGCAACTTGAAGTGGAAAAGCACTTTTGGTGTCATTCAGAGTAAGTTTCATTTTTTAAATATACAAAGGATCGAGTATGTATAGATCTTTTCTGTAAGAGGTACCGACCAAGATTGTAAATTTATTTCGGGAGACCGGAACATTGCACTCTTCTGCGTGAGATCTAACAGAGGACAGTGAAAGGACCCCTAGAGGGAGACCAGTTGTGCAATTTCTCTCAGCGTGCTCGGAAACTCTAGTCATCAGAGTACGGCAGGTAGAACTAACATACCGCGATTCATAACGTGAGCAACTGTATTGGTACTCAAGAGATGAGCACATTGAGGGTGACAGTTGATCTTTGAAACGGAATAGAGAATCAATTGTAAAACTATTCACTAAAATAATTTGAATTTTGCCTTGCGGGAAAAACTTATTAGGAAATGGAATAAAAACTTATTAACGTCCTCGCTTAGTTTCAATGACTGATGACCAAAATACGGTAACTTCACATAGATAGCTTTTTGAGCTAAAGGCTAAACAGTTTGAGAGTTATCATGAATTTTTGTCGAAAATTTGTTTTTATGCCTGTCAACAACAGAAGAAGGAAAGCCGTTTATGGTAAAATATCGTCGTAAATAGTCGAACTTATAGTGTGTGTTTTGAGAGTTAGAACACACATTAAACGCTCTATGGATGAGAGTAGGAATGCCGCAAACATTAAAATTGTATGAACAAAAGCTAAAAAAGCTAGTCCCGAGCCCAGAAAAAGTTTCCTTGAAAGGAAAACAGAGCACTGAAAAGTATTGTCAACACTCTACAAAAGCATCAAGAAACGGTAATCTGTCGTTGTCTTCGTCTTCCCTAGTAAATCTGATATTGCTATGACGAGAATTTAAATATTGGAGGAAAAGGTTAGCATGAGCCTTATCTCTGAACAAAATAAATTGTCATCAACATAATGCTTGTAAAATACAGGCCTAAAAATAGAAAGGCATTCTTTTAACCAGTTTTGCTTGTGGTGGCACAGAAATATATTAGCAAAAGTTAGGCCTAAAGGTAAACCCATGCGCAACCCATCAACCTGCTTATGATATTTTCCGTTGAAAATGAACAAAAATTACAGACTACCAATTATTGTAGCAACGTTCAACCGATACTGCGAGAGAGCCCCATGAAAGTGTGTTGATATGGTTATAATTTAGGTCAGCAAATTCTATCGTTTCCAGCAAAGGTATATTAGTAAACAAATTTTCTACATCAAAGGATGTCATGAACAGCCCATCAGCGCTATTAACACTATTCTAACTATCTACAATTATTGGTCAAGAGTTGTCTACAGTAAAACAATTCGTAGTGAAAGGTTTCAGAATTGGAACAAAAAAATTGGCAAGATAAAAACTGGGAGTATTAAAGGAGGCAAATATTGGGCGAAACTGAAACTTTGTATAATAATGATTTTACAAAAAATGTCAGAGAAATAAAAAAAATAATTACTTTACCTGTAGCGGTTTTCGCCTTGCTTTTTTTCTAAAGCTTGGAAGCATAAATGCTGGAGTTATTTTACAGGATAAATTCGTTTGAGGTAAAACTTATTGAATTGAAGTATGGATTCGTTAAGTTCATTGATATATATGTATGTAATACCGGATGGCTGTTTCTTCTGTATAGACCAAATAAAACTGGTTTGAATTTAAACCAAATTGATTAAGATCTTTGAAATATTATGCTCTGTTTAAAGGTGCTGTATTTTCTATAATGAAAATAGTTTCATCACGTATTAATTTGTATCTGCGTAAAATATGATCATTAGTCAATTAGGGAGGCTTACTCAGCACTCAAGGTAAGAAAATGCTGGTTCTAATGAATGAATTTAGGGAATTAAACAGCATTTTCATGACATGAACAGTGCTTAGGGGTACAAAGAACTCAAATTACTTGTATCTAAATTTGTTAATTTCTATGTTTCTCCATGACTAATCTGCAACCTAAGTAGATAATATCACTTAAATCCTTTTTAGATTTGTCGGTTCTTCTATTACATATGTGACATCACTCATAAAATTTCTATGCAAATCGTCACAGTTATTCAACTTCAAGTAATATGGAACGAAGACAAAGCGTCCTTATAACAGACCGGATTTACAGTACAAAATACGTTCAGGAATCGAACAGCTAGAACCTATCTCGCTCAGCGGTGACTCGGTGGTTTGGGAAAAATTTGAAAACAAAATGTTTTTCACACGGAGGGTGCCAAAGTAGCGAAGGGGTTGGATGTTTCGAGAATCACAGTTAGATTATAATGTAAACAGGCAGAGCAGAAAAATATAATCAGCTAATAGGAAATGCGGATGAAAATATGCTTTAGATGATTTTGACAGGCATTTGAAAGATTGTGCAAAAACTAAGAAGACAACTCCAAAAATCGAGTCTGAACTGATACTCTGGACCTCCAAACATTTGCACAGAAGCAATACGAAGGGTGCTCCATATGCCACGATTTTTTAAACCAGCTGCATTTCTGATATCACTCATCAGGGATGCAAATATCCAAAAGAGAAGAAGACGGTGCTTCACCCATGAAACCAGGGTTATGGAAAACAGCAATTTGGTCTGATGAGTCCTTTTCCGCTTTGATTCTAATTTCTAGACGAGCTAACACGTGGCAAATGCTGTCCTAAATCTACGTCGCAGACTGCTTGCCGTTATAGAGTGAAAGGTTGAGAGGTTCGTCATAATCTGTACAACTACATCGTGGTATACCATCGGCCCATGACCACTCTTCAAGGTCGTATAACCGACGTGATCCACGTAACCGTTTTGGCTTATCCTTTCTCCTCTATGGTGCAATAACTGTTCACTAATGGTGATGCTAGGTCCCAAGACAACAAGACCCCTAATCTTGTATCTCTGATCATCCAGAATCTGTTATGTGAGCATGTGTGGAATTTGTCGCATCTTCCTTTGGCCGCTACAGTCTTTAGATCTTAACGTTAAGGGGGTCAACCCAGCGATTTTTAAATTTTGATCCGATTCGTTTGAAATTTGGCCAGTATATGTATATGTTGAAAACAACATATTTTTTTCGATTTATGCCTTTTTTTAAATACGAAATATTAGTTTTTTTGGTGAATTTTTATGGATATTTCAAATGAATAGAAGTAATTGAGTTTTTATGCTAGAACAAAACCAAAGGCAGTTTTAGAATCCTTGAAGCATTGCAAACAAAGTTATGGTAGCAAATTATCCATTTGAAATGTTTTTTGTGCAATTTTTGATCACTAACTAGCAAATACACTAACTTTGGGTTTTTAGCTTGATAAGAAAAAATTATATGTACAATTGGGAAGAAGGCTACCATCATTTCGTTAGAAATTTTCAAAAGGTTCTAAAACTGTCTTTGTTTTTTTCCTAGCATGAAAACTAACCGCCTTCTATTCTTATGAATGTTGAAAATAAGGGATTTTTGGGTATAAGCCAATAACAGTTTTTTTTGTTCAAGTGTAATATATCAGACAATTTGTTTACTTGAAAGCTGTTTTCACATTTTTTATAGACTCTCTATGCCTAATTTCATATTTACACAGTGAATTGTAAGTTATAATTAAAAAAAAAATAAAATAAAAATGAATAAATTCATTCCATGATGAATGGTGAACTTTTTATTCATTGTCTGATTCTTCTGAAATTCGATCATTGTATGCAATTTTACAAAACAAATTCATTTTCATCTATTCGTTTTTTCGATTTAGGCTTTAGTTATAGAAATTTGAACATTTGTTATTTAGTTCATTTTAATGAATATATTAAGAGAATAGAAGTCATTGAGTTTTTATCCTAGAACAAATTCAAAAACAGTTCTGAAATTCTCGCACCATCGTAAATAAATTGACATTTCAAAAATTCTCTTTTTACCTTTTGTCTACTTTTAAAATAGGGTAAAAATTCAATTTATCAGGTTCCCTTACACACCCCCCTCCCCCTTGGGGAGGATCTTATGCCCGTAGCCCCATAAAATTTTGGAGCACAATAGCCCACCACCTAAGGATTCTTTATCAACAAAGAAACAAAAATGGCCCATTGGCCAGAGAGTCCCTGGGTTGACCTCCTTAATTAAGGAGGGTGAAAGCTCTACTTTGAAGAGTAACGTGCGCGATCGCTAATCATCGTTACATAAACTTACCTCTTTTGTTGGAAGAATGCTATGAGGTTCTTTTGCCTCATCACACAGAACATTTGTTTGTCTATTTTAAGGAGACTGCTACAAGGTGATCGAACAGGGGTGATAATTTTGAATAGTACAAAATCTGGTGAACTAAACGAAAAACTAACGTCACCAACATTTATGCTGGTGAAGGTTCCAAACCGGAAGCCATTTCCGATGACTCGTTGAAACGCCGTTTGGTTTAGAACCTTACGAAGATTTTTTGGGTGTAGCTTTGTTCTAGAGACCTTCTTCACTGCTGCTGTGTACTTGATTTCGCCATACTTCAGAATGATGAACTCGAATTCTTCGACAGGGAAGGGAGAATCTTTCCTGAAGCGGAGCTTCTGGTGTTCAGGGGCAGTCATTTTCAAAGTCTAGTTGTGTTAAATGACATAAAGACAGCAACATATATCAATGCATCGGAATAATAAAACCTCTCTCTGTGAAGAGCTGGAAATACGTTGGTGATTTTTTGTTTTGTTTATCAGATTTTGTATTATTCGAAGTTGTCACTCATGTTTTATCACCTTGTAGCTGTTTGGAATGAAAACATTTTCTCGTGCCTTTTTAGGAATTATAAGTTTTTTATATTTTCTATATTTTGTCCAACAGTGCGAGCGACCACCAAACATTTTGAAGTACAATTTCCCTTTATTTTTCAAACTGCATTTCAATGCATTTCATGGGATTCCTAACAGATGATAGTTAAAGCTTTGACTAAATTTACGAAAATGTAAAAGGGAAAAAATTGTCACAAGATTTCTTTAGAGATGTTTTCACGCCTAAATTGTTTGAATAAAATAGGATAAATTTTTTAAATTTTTTGAGAACTTTATCTATGGCTATTTTTGTAGTAAAAGCGTTCCCCTCCAGTTTTTATAAAACGAATTCCCTTGAGACATGTTTTGCCTTGTAAAATCAAGATGAATCATTCTATTGACAAGTTTTTTAAAGACTTACGTATGAATATAAGTACACCGGGAATTTTCTCATGATATTCAAGGCAATAACATTTCATTAAGTAAGATACAACCTCCATTTTCGAGTTTGTTAGTAAATACGTGTACTCTAATTGGATACTCTGTATAGACGACATGAATGCTTTCTGATCACCTATGGGCGTCCCTTTTGAAAGTAATGAAAAATGTTTAAGAGTACATGGAACGGGACTTTTATCCAAGAATTACGCTAGATACGTGTGTTTAGTTATTATGGTACTTATTTTTTTAAACAAAATATACGAGTAATGCGAGAAAAAACGCTGCCATAAGATCATCATATCCAAATATTTCGGGTTTCGGAAAAAATCAGTTGTCAGAGTTGTTAAATAATTTTTTCGGAAAAGCGATCGAAAGAAAATTTCCGCCAAAAAATTTACAAGGATAATACATTTACATCATACAAAAAACAAACACATATTCATATCGAACAGTAGAACAAGATAAAAAATCTTCACAAACATGAGGGCTTCAAAGCCTAGTCTCATGCGTTCATTGACAGATGGTATTCTAAAACGTTGAAAGTTCTTAAAATGCTGAAATTTTAAAAATTAAATGTCAAAATGAGTAATTCTTAGGTCTCTGTCTGTAATTATTGTCCAAGTTTCCCATATGCGAATTGGTTGGTGGAGAGATTATTGTGTGTACGTAAAGTAACACATCTGTGTGCTACTTGCATACTCTGCTCGATGGCACGCATGTAAATGTTCTTTGCAAACACGACTAAATAAATATCGCCAAGGGAACTGCGGGACGCGCGTCTGTTATATTCGGGTGAACGCGTGTCTTAACGGTCGAAATATTGGGCTGACGGCAGCTGAGCTCGTCTTGGCTAAGAGGAAGATTCATTGTCTTGCCTGCTTCCATCTTGGTAGATATTAAGAGTCAGCATCTTGATGTGTACGTTAAACACAATCTCTGTGAGTTTACTTGGCGAACACGTCTCATGTGCCTACAATATACTGTACGACTTGCGTACAGTATATTGCTGGACTCAAAGGTGGAACTTGAATCTAACATAGTGGTTTCCTTACTCCCGGCCATCAGCCTTCGTGGAATTCATCACGAAACTTATAATATCTCACGTGCAATGTCGTGGGCAAGGGCGATTGCACTCATGTGGCGATTGCAAAATTCTTGCATTCGAATGCTGATGCGATGCTCTACGGCATTTAATCTTTCTTGATTGTGTTTGAGCAGCCGAGAGGAGGAAGTTGAATGTGTTCGAGAAGAAGTGTTTGAGGAGCATGTATGGAGTAACAAGAAGAGATAGGATCAGGAACGAGTTGATAAGGGGGCAGACGGGTGTTATCAAAAAGTTGAGCAAGCGGTGGATGAAAGAGTGCTTGGAAGGTTTGGGCATGTTGAAAGAAAAAATCTTGAGCGGCTGGTGAAAAAAATTTACATGTCGGAAGTGAATGGTATTAGAGCGCGAGGTAGACCACGGATGAGTTTGATGGGTGGGGTGAAACGTGCTTTTGTATGATAGGGGTCTGACTGTGGACGTGGCGAGAGGGATGACTGCGGACAGAAGTGAGTGGGGACAGAGCATAAGAAGGTAATTTTATTTTTTTGACGCGGTACTGGAAGCCTGCCCGCGTGTGATGGGTTTGACCTCTCCTGTGCGGGGGGAGGGGCTGCACTCAATGAAGCGGTCGGGGTAAACCAGCTATGGCTGACAGGCCTGACTGTGGAAGATGGTTGTGCAGGGCTGCTGCTGATCCTGGCAGTTTTGGTGCTGCCAATGCTGCCTCTCTCGCCTCCTAGTGACCAAGAGTGATGATTTTGGCTGGCTGTCGGCTACCCTCCCGTAGAGAAGATAAGCCTGGTATATGTATGGATATTTAGGTTCCTTATTGTTGAGGCTTGAGTTATTGCATGATTCTACCTACTATATCTTTTTTATTTATAATACATTTCGTACTTGCCGCTGTTGTGTACATTCTTTTTTTTGAAGCCATCATTTCGTCATATACTATATTTTTGTGCTGAAATATAACCTTACAGCAGAAATCCTGTGCATTTTGCAGGCGGTCGGTTCTGCAGAGCTTTGCAGGATACAACGGCGATTGCGTGCGAAGGGACACTAGGACAGCTGTAAAGAAAGGCGTGACTAGAGACACGTGCTTGATTCGGAGAGCTCTTTGGCAAAACTATCGGTTGCTGTAGCCTCGAAGTACCGTTACCGCACTTTGACTACTTTTCACAGCCCGTTTGTACCTGCCGTTACTCAGCCTTCCTATTAGCATCAGAAGGCGCAGTCTCATGTGTGGGTAATGTAACGATAGGCAGACTGAAAAGCATACAATAAACCCCAATCTATAACACATAACGGATACATGAATGGTAATGCTGAAAACGTATAATTGCTCGCAGCTGTCTCTCGTATTTTGATTGATATAGCATCAGATAAGGAGACTCCCTACCAATGATGCGCGAATTGATTTCTCTGGCATTGTAAAGTGAGTATGTGAATTTATGTGTGTTTATTTACAGTGCTTTTTACTTATTCTTGTGAGTTTCTTAAGCGTCAAATAAACAAATGAGCGTAAACTATGCGTTTTCTTTCCTAGTAAGTTCATAGTCAACAATTATCAACATTCTTGAATGAAGTATTAATTGGGTAATGTGCTAAAGTAAAACTTTATAATTTAATCATTTCAAAATGGTAGAAATTATAAGACCATGAAATTATGCGTCGTCTTTATTATATTATCATTTTTATATAATATATAATATCGTCATCAATATCTTACGTAATAATATCCGTGCTGTGTTAATTTCTTCAGTGTCCGCAAGCTGTATCACAAATTCAAATTGGTGAAATATATTGAGGTAAATAGAAAATAGCTTGAAAAAATAGGAAAAAACCGGCAAATAAAAATAAGGAATAGAAATGAAAAATAAAAAAATATAGATAACGATAATATTAAAAATCAATAAAATATATAAATCAAATTTGATACAAATTTTAAATTTATTAAATTAATAAAAAAGTGTATAAAATGAAAAAAATACTAGTAAATTGAGTATAAAATATAATACAAATTTTTGAATGTAATATTTAAATAACAAATTTGCTTCAACTTGTGCTACAACAGTAATCGCCGCTGATCTACTAAAAAATGAACGGAGTACTCGTAGTGGGCTTAATGCTTCCTATTTTATTGCTGGAAACCTCAACATCAAGCATGTGAAAATCCTCACCTCTCCGGAATCTGAGAAAATGAAGAGAGCGCATGTAGTCATCATTAATGAAGCTTTTATACCATCAAGTACTGCTCTCAGAGTAATAAACAACAATCTGCTTGAAGAAATAATAAACGAATGAATAATGAAAATGTGTAATGAGCATATCTGTGATACAAGCTTCATCACCTACACAGTTTTCGGTGAATTAATCCATCAGATTCGAAGTCGGAATGAATATCACGTGTATTGTTAGGTTAGGTTAGGCTAGGTTAGGTTAAGTTGTATAGAATGTCAGCAGTTAAGACTTATGAAAGTATGGGAAAGCCTGAGAAATCAAGGGAAAGCCACGTTGATGGTCAGTTGGTCTGTCTCTCTGTTAAGGCCCTATTACACGGGGCAACAATTGCTCCAAAAAGCAGCGACGGATGCTTCTGAGAGCAACGAACTGCATTTGCTGGGCGAGTTCTGGTTATCGCGTTTGTTCAAAAATCTCGTGCTGCGTCGTGCACCTCAGAGCGACGGAGCAGTGCTTGACTGAGCGTCGTAGTGTGAGGATGTCTGCTACACCGTCTCCGTCTGGTTCACTATGGTCTCGGTCCGCCATACAATTGATAAAAGAAGCCTTTCATTAATGTCCTATGCTATGAAACACCGCCTCCCACTGAGCCAACATAAACTTGGTCCACCATTCAATAGAAAGTCGAAGGTTTTAACACTTTGACTGCGGCAACTAGGTATTAATGAAGTTCACCACCAAACTCAAATTTTTAAGTCAATTATAGAAAACTATTTTGGAAATATCAAACATAAACTGGATCGTGCATGTATTTAGTTGTGATTAAATATTTATGAAAATTGAGTTTGCGAATATTGGTCGGTCAGCAGCATTATGAAAATTTCCTCTGTGTGCCACCGGTGGCGCACGTCGCAGTCAAAGTGTTAATAAATCGCGCAGTGTTCTATAATATGGAAGCTAATAAGTCTTATATAATCAATTAAGTGTCATTTTATTCATATAATTAGTCGTAATTTCTGTATAAAATAAAGCGGAATATTACCATTTACCGTGACGTCTCATTCGTGACGTTTCATTTTCAAATGCTGTAACTTTTCCATATATCGGAATGTTTATCAGGTAGAATTTTATGATAAGTAAAGTGGTCAGAAATTTGAAAAAGAATAATCCATAGGTTTATAAGTTTAAACAGTTTAGCTGGATATGATGTAACTATCGAAGCCACAAAAATAGAAAAAACAAGAAGATTGACTCTATGAAGTCAGGTAACTGAATGTGCATTCATTTTTAATTTTCTATCATAAGTAGCGGGTAGAAAAATTGACAATTTATTCAGCTTCTAATGATCAAACCAGTTAATGTTTTTTAGGCTTGAACCTAACTATATCAATATACCAAATGAATGGGGTTAACACTTTGACTGCGACGTGCGCCACCGGTGGTATACGGAGGTAATTTTCATAATGCTGCTCACCGACGCAAACTCAATTTCCATAAATATTTAATCAAAGCTAAATGAAGTCACGATCCAGCTCATGTTTGGTATTTTCAAAATAGTTTACTACAATTGACTTAAAATTTGAGTTTGGTGTTGAACTTTATATTTAGTTGCCGCAGTCAAAGTGTTAATTAATTAAATTACTCTTCCTTTTGTTTATTTCTGTGCGATATAAAAACACAAATTATTATATTTATATGCGAATATGAGCTGTAAAAAAGATGTTAAAAATTTATTACAATATTACGATGTTTATATTGCTGCATTTTATATTGATTCTCATAAATTAGATACTTTCCTAGAAGTCAATAATACATCAAAAGAATTATTTTAAATCAACAGTCGTACGACCCTTCAATCTCATCCATTGTTGGAAAATGAAGACAATAAATTATGCAAGGACATTTAAAAGCGCAAAACAGGATCTAAGTTTTGTATACGTTCTTAATGCATTTCATTTAATGATGAAATGAAGATGTCAAATGCCGCAGTCACTGCGAGCTACAACCTCCCTCTGCAATTGGCAACGCCACACTGGTTGCCTTGTGTGATAGCGCACCCACAAGTTGCGTCATTTCAGTTGCCGTAACCGAGGCAAAGTGTTGCCCCGTGTAATAGGGCCTTTAGGGTGCGTACACTCTACAAGTGGAGCGGAGCAGAGTGGAGCGGATGTTCGCATGTAAGCTGCGCAGAGCGACCTACACGAGAATCAGTCGCTATGAAGGATTTCGAGAGTACTGCCCTATTGCTCGACGGCAAGAAACGGAAACACTGGGTCCATCCCATCAATATGAGGAGAAATCGCTATGGAGAATACCGTTATCTCTTCGAAGCACTGAGGAGAGATGAATCGCAATTCTTCGATTACTTACGGATGAAACTATCCACTTTTGATGTGATACTATCCCTTATAGAAGGAAAAATTTCCAACGAGATAAGATTAATTTGCCTTTGAGTAATGATTCACTAAGCATTTCAGTAATGATTGACTAAGCCATTCAGTAATAATTGACTAAGCCATTCAGTAATGATTCACTAATTCTTATTGAGGATACATGTTGAACAACGTACTTTAAGCAAAATTAAAGTCTTTGCGTAAAGGTTGTAACACTTTATAGGACTACAGTTTTCCGTATACGCCAGTCTTGGGTGACTTTAAGGTGAGTGCGTGCAAGTAAAATAATTACCCTCAGAAATTTGGGGTTGTATCAGAGAAAGTGAAGTAAAAAATACAGACAAATACTGACTAGTCCTGATCAAAAAATTCTCAAAATGTTTTCATTTATTATTGGAAAAAATCACCCAAGCTCATAATATTTTGCAGCGTATTTTATATTTTTAGACACTCATTGAGGCCTCTTCCTCACCATACGGCCACCATTTCCTCCCATTTTACGGAAAAAATGATAACTTTATTAAAAACCGTAAATAATTATTCCTTTTGCAAGATTATAAAAATACACAACATGACAAGAAAAATAAAACTACTTAACAAGGAAAATATAAGAAGATTCCTTAAATTAAAGCAATAATAAAATAACAAATAAAAGAAAGCAGAGGAAAAATAAATAAATGCCTAATGAACCGAAATTGGCAGAATTAAACTAAAATATTACATGCTACACTCTCAGTTATCGTTGATATATAATTAGTTGTACAAATTATTAGCTACATGTTACACTCTTTAAATCAAACGACCATTCTACCCCTGTAAGATATGCCAAACCAAAGGCGGTGCCGAAGAGAAACGCTCGCCGCGAGCGTCAAAAAATCCCAACGAATTTTCCGAGCGCACCGCTCCGCTCCGCTTGCAGTGTGAACAGCCGAGCGTTTCTGCATTCAAACATGTACAAGCATTATTGTCGCTCTGCTCCGCTCGCTCCGCTCGTAGTGTGGACGCACGCTTACGCTCTCAAGGATTCTTAACGACTGTGTGTGTTATACAGGTTTCACCAGCGCACAAGAAAGAGAATATTTTTATCGCGGGTTCTATTGGGTTGGCTGTATTTATTTGTAAGTAATCCATATCTGGAATATTTATTATAGGTGAAGATCGAATCCTGTCATTTTTGACCGGCCATGTACACGAGTTTTAAATAAATATAAGGATTACAGCTCTTGAAAAATTAATTCAAGAAGCAATTTTGCTGAAATGAAGTTCGTACAAAATCAAGTGTAAGATGCATCTCGTATGCAGACGTGGAAAATTTCGCCTCGATCAATGAGTCGTATTCTTTTAAAATAGAGCATTCATAATTCATTTTCAATTCTCGAATTTTTGCAATTCAATTTTTCCAAGGAAAGTGATTGAAACTTAGAAAAACATTAAACATCGCAACCTTCCTGTGCACTTTACAAGAATGAGCCATGTAAAAATTTCAAAGAACGTAAATCTCTCATTTAGCTGTATGGAAGACTTTGTAAATAGGTAAATAACTGCGGACACTAAAAAAATTTTAAGAAGTGACGTACCCCGTTAACTTCAATAAAGTGGTTGACGAAACGCGCATCTGAACGGTGATACATCTTCATCTATAACAGGTGAATTATAAAAAAAGTTCACTTCGCTGCCTGAATAACGTCTATAGAAGAACAACTAGTTACGATATTTAGCAGAAAATCAAGTCCAAATGGTTTCGAATTACGCGATTACTGAAAACATACTGTTTAAAAACTAGCTTGTGGTTAGGAAAACTAATTTGGAGCACGATGACTATTTTTTCAAAGAAATTCTGGTTTGTGATGACCGATTGTTATGGCCCAAGCACAAAATATAACACCCCAGCGCGACGGTGAACCAAGCTTGTAGGCAAAATGGCTCGAGGCGTTTAGCATTCGACAGTGAAGAACAATCTGAAAAAGCGCAGGGAATTTGAGTAAAGCTAGACACAATAAAGGTAGTCCAAAATAAGCTGGATGCTATTTTGGCGAAGCTGCCGTTGGATCTGAATACTGCTTCAACAACTAACAAACTTGAAAGAAAATTCGTGACTGTTTCTAGTACAACAATATCAAGGTACCAACATCGCTTTGTCAAAATCTGGATTTAAATCCAATGGTAAAAGAATGTAGATACCATAGAAGCCTGGCCCACTCATGATGGCTTACCAGACTAAATGTATTGGTATAGTTTGTCAAGCTTTTTATGTACGTAGGTTGTATTCATTTCTTCATAGGAGTTTGTAAAAACTTTGAAGAACTTCCCATTCGCTGCAATTCCAAATATGCGTTCTAATACTATGCATTGAATGGAATTTCCCAGTGTTCGAATTTTTCAATTTTAATATGATAGATTGAACCTTGAAAATACGTACGCTGAAAATATCTCAAACGTCTGTAGCTTTCATAGTTAAGCGTATCCTATAATTGTTTTAAAATCAAAGTTTTTTTCTGTCCAAATACTTGTTTCATGCCACTGTAAGTACCGTAGTTACCCAGTCAGAAACCATGTACACATGACGTAGGCAACGATTGTTACTGAGGACTATCGGGTTTTAACGGTTACTGCTTCTCATTTTTGGCCTGTCTCTTGTGGGCCAATTAACAGCAATCGCTAGCGAACTTTTTTGTCGTCATCGGCCGCAAAGAAAATCCCAGCAGACTTTCAGCTCGGAGTACAGCGTATTCGTTATCGAACTCGCCTTTTTAGAATCATAATATTGTTCACTATTAAGATTTGAATAGACACGTAAAAGTTGTATGGACCATAAAAAAAGGAAACAAAAATTTAAATGTTGATAAATTCGGAATAAGATATTTCAGTTTCATTTCTTGCATTGCACGAAGAGATATGTATCCTGACACTCAAATATTTGGACTGAGCCTAAATAAGGTTCAAGTCGTCTGAATATTTACCGTTAAATTCAAGTTGTCAAGTGACTAAGCCCATCGTTATGCAACGAACAAAGGAGCAACGCATTTTCATCAACAACGTCTACGCGGGAACAAAGAATTTGAGGGAAATTCATAATAAGTTCGAACCGAGACTTCCTGAAAGAAGCTATTGTTATAACTCGTTTTTTAAGAATATTACGATGACCCCTTACTTTTTATATCATCTATGACCTCCTTAATTTTGTTGTGATAGGAGATGCAAAAAGGTCAGGTACATCCTGTGAAAAAATGAAGTTTGTACGTTCGCTCGTTCGCTCGCTACGGGGTTTGTAAGAATGGGGGGGGGGGGGGGAGGGGAAATGGTATTTTATCATGTTACACCTCCCCCTTGGCTCTTTCTTCACGGCTTGACATTTCTATGTCATCTTCTATGTCTACTTATTACTGTATAATGATTTCAAGGGTCCTAGCTGACCCACAAATAATAAAGAAAAAATTTGAGCTCGTTTATGTTTACCTATTATGCCTTATTTTGGAGGATCGGAATGTGGGGTTTCAAAATGCATCTTCTCTTACAGTTTTTGAGCTACAGTAATGATTTTAAAATCATTAGATGCAAAATGACAAGGGCTTTCGAAAAAGTCTTAAGCGACTTCACAATTAATTTTTGTGCAGAAGTTATGACGTCATAAATCCGCATTTTTCGCAACAAAAAATAATTTGCTCCCAACTTTTTTTCAGTTTTATATCATTAAAACTGGAAATTTGGGGAACGCCATAGAACTTTTTGGACTGTCCACGTCTTTCTGCATTCAAAGATATCAAAATCATCATCGTTACTCAAAACATGTCGGAGGAGATGCATTTTGAAAAACCACCCAAAAAATCTCGTTTTCTATGAATATATCGTTTTCTATGAGGAAAATCGCATTTTTTCACGAATGACAAATGATTTCCAATTGCATTTCCTATCAGTATACCAAATTTCATTACTCTACGTTCAATAATAAAGAAAAAGGTCCGTAAGGGGGACGCTCTCCTTAAAATGTCATGCGAAACTCACATTTTTACAACTATCATTTATCTCATTACTGATACAACCAATTTTATTGTAACTTAACATTTTTAGGGAAAAAATTATTATCTTCAATCACGGGAAAGTGAATATAAAAATTAAAATGATAAAATTAAATTATCTTCATTCACTGTAAAGTTATTAGCATTCACAGGTGGATTCACTTTTTTTATGGTCCATACGGTTAACAAATAGCATGTAAAAATAAATAGAGATGCAAATATGACCATATCTTTTTTGAATCTTGTTATTTTTTAGAATACATGCACAACATTTTAACATATGTATCTTCAAACATTTATGCTGTGCTAGGGTGAGATGCAGAATGTTTAGCTTGATGGAGCTTTCAATTTAGAGCAGGTTGGGCTTATTTGTGCATTATCGTTCGTTGCAGATTTCCTTTCTCAAAGCATACGGTGGCAGAATGTGCTTAATTTCATGAACTTTTCGTTGCACTGGAGTGATCCACCATTTTATATATTTCATGAAGTTGGTTGAGATAAGGATAATGTGGTTCGGTAATTCGCATTAGAAATTTCATCATGAATGAAAATGCTAGAAAATGACATTCATCGTGAATGAAAGTGCTAGAAAATGACATTCATCATGAATGAAAATGATATTCTTCTTCCTGGGTACGAGACCATTATAATTTATGAGCGCATCATTATCACAAGTTTCAGGATAAATGTGACATTGAAGCACGTGCTAATCTCAGTTTTCAAAAATTCAACGCTGTGTAGAATTATTGTGCTCTGTGAGCAATAGCAACAAAAAAACGAGAAGCATGGTGAAAATTAGTTTTTGATTTGAATTAAGCCTGAGTGAGAAAGGTAGTGCTTGACAGAAGGTTACGTAATCGTGAAATCTATGTATTGAATTAATAGTTTTGAAATGATCATCAAAACACCCAGAGACAACAGTATAAATGCAACGTGCAATGATTTGATGTCCTTTCTTCTGACTGTGGTTAGAATATTGTCATCTAAAATCAGAGTATCATAAGGTTTTTGACAAATGGAGTTGACATCGGGGGGAAATACTGCCAGGTACTCAAGGCGTAAGGTCAGGAGAACATATTTGAGAATTTAAAGAAAGTAGTTGTTCCGTTATCATTCAAATATTTGGTACAGTAGAAAAAATTAACTGTAGGCTTGGGCACACATTGTTCCGATGTTTTATTGAACAATACTATCTATCGCAAAAGAGAGATTGCTTGTAGCATTGTGGATAATTTTTGAACTTGAAATTTGTAGCGGGTGCAAGTACCCATCAAAAGAAGTGGCAGCTTTGTTTGTGTTGCTCTGCACCGAAAAATTTACGCTATCCTCGCAATTTACGAACTGAGATATTTTACTGCCAGTATCAATAACGTACGGGTGTTAGTAAAAATAACCTTTGGACTATGATAAGCATAAGCGTTTACAGCACACGAAATGCCTGAAGAGAATGTTTTGTTATTAAATTAACGCAATTTTAATTTTCAGGTTCAAACCGATCGCTTTCATTTAGAATGTTGTCATACACTAATTATGAAGTTGATGTTGTGTCCATGACGATGATGAACCATCCTGAGCTTTGTTAATTAATGACGCAAGAATGTATAACTGTTTTTGCGATAATAATTTTTGACGTATGTCTTGGAGGACAATATTTTTTAGAAAAGCTACTTTCCGAGCTGCGAAGCTATAGTCACGTAAGGATGCATCGAAGGCTAATGGTGAAAACATTAAATTAATTAAATTATGAGGACGAATAATTTTTGATATATTTATTCATGATACTTGTGATCGTCTATCATTTGTTTTCCCTCGCTTGGAAAGCGTCTTATAAAGAGAGATATAAATTCTAGTCCTTTACAGAGGTATTCTAGCTTTCAAACGAGAGAAGGTAAGATAGCCCTATGATGTTGTAATATGGAAAACACGGAAAAAGGGAGGGCGGGAGTTGATCTAGAACATGGACGTCTTCTTAGTGAGGGCTGGTAAGTCTTACTGATATTCGGAGTTTACCATGCATTTTGTCTCTTCCCCGAAAATTCAGAAAGGTTGATTTCATACGTTAAATACCATTTCATTATTTGAGGGGAGCGTCCCCCCAGAAGGAGGGAAATGTGGGGGAAAATAGATTTTAGCTGTTATTAAGGGTGAAAGAAGTCAGGTACATCATGTGAAAAATTGAAGTTCATACGTTTACTCGTTCGCCCGCAACGGGGGTTTGAAGAATGGAGGGGAAGGGAGAGGGAAGTGGTAGTTTATCATGTTACACCTCCCCCAAGGCACTTTCTTTACGGCGCGACGTTGCTATGTAATCTTCTATGTCTATTTATTACTGTACAATGATTTCAAGGGTCCTAGCTAACCCCACAAATGATAACGAAGAAAAATTGAGATTGTTTATGTGTACCTATTTTGCCTAGTTTTGGAGGATCGGAATGTGGGGTTTCAAAATGCATCTCCTCGTACATTTTTCAAGCTACAATGATGATTTTGGTATCATTGGATGCGGAAAAGCGTGTAAAATACAGGATAATAAAATTCCATTTCGAAATGTGTTGCAAAGAAAAGTTGTAACGTCACAAATGAAAATTTTTTTCTTCAGAAAAAATGGCGCCTCTAAAAATTTTTTAATTTTTTATGACTTTATAGATTTTCTTTTTAGTATCCCGTTATTTCCACAATAAGCCGCATCTATTGATATCCAAATCGTCACTGTTGCTTGAAAACTGTAGGAGGAGATGCGTTATGAAACATCCCCCCTAAAGTTCCGTTTTCTAAGTATATTTCGTTTTCTTCACAGAAAATTGCCAATTTTCATAGAAGACGAACGATTCCGAATTGCACTTCCTATCAGTATACCAAATTTCATTGCTCTAGGTTCATTAATAAAAAAAGGTCCGTAAGGGGGACGCTGTCCTTAAAGAACCAGGTTGCAGATATGAGTTTTAAGCAGACAACAGGCTTGATTATTTTCTTTACAAGGGTTTTACTCAGAGTAAAGGGCATTTACTTCTTAAAAAAACATGAAATCATGTTCATAAGGTGTGATGAGATGGATAATATAAAATACGAAGCAAACCACATAAGGTTATTTGCACATTTAGCGAGAGAGAAACATGGAGGAGAAATTATCAAGGTATCACACTGGGCAGTTGTATCGTTCTTTTCCCTTTATTAGACTAATTCACACCGTTTAGATGACCTATCTCACTCTCTCCTTTCGTAGCAGTAATTTGGTCGTATGATTGCAACAAATCGCCATGAAAATGTCTAGCTCTTCGAGTGAGAGCATATTTAGTATATTATTCAGTAATTCATTTTGAAGCCGGTAGGAAAGTAAACGCTAAATTAGTCAATTTTTAAGACACACTCTTAAATTCACTTTAAAACGCTAATACATTTTCGATGTGAAACTACTTCTTGTTCGGAGGGGGAACACATATTATTTGCTCGTAGGAGGAAAATCAGGAAAGATCACTACGAGGTCAGAGGTGAATCGTTGCCGAAAATTTTCATAAGTGAGGAGTCCAAATAATTTTTTTGGGAACTTCAAGCAAAGAAGATCTGGGTTTCCCACGTTCTAATTAGTCAGATAGGAGAGTGAGGCAGAGAGAAAGAGTGTCGATTTACTGAGGTAAAACTGAGCGACAACAACACCTTAAAAAGGCCTGTTGTTTGAGACCGAAGCATGGCACAACTTTCCACACTCAGAACCAGCTTCACTTTGTCGGCTTTGCTCATAATTGGTACTGGTATTTGTCGATACCGTCGTGCGGTGGATGTGAGGGTTCGTGGATAAGGGGCTGTCTTCTGTGCAGCTACCTTTTTCTTGGGCACTAGCTTTTCCGCGCAGCTGCCCTTCCTGTAGTTCGTGGGGGTACCGCCTACGCCGTAATTAGTCCGCTAGGGCAACAGAAGTAATTCCTATTTGTACCGAACTACGGTGGTACCGCTAGAGTGAGGTTTGTATGGGTAACGCCTATGCCGTAATAAGTCCGCTGGAGCAACAGAAGTAAATTCTGTTTGTACCGAACTACGGCGGTGCCGTTAGGAAGACGAGCAATTGTCTGCGCCGTAATCAGTCCGTAAGGGCTCCTTAGGAAATTCCCTGCTTTGCCGAACTGCGACAGCGCCTTCCTATACGAAAATCTTTGCGGACTAGTTTGTCCTCCCAAGGTGGTTCCTTAAGCTCCTTTTCATGCGAGGTGTCGTAATAGACTAATGCCTGTATTTAAAAGGAGAAAGGAAACTCTCTTCACAAGAGGATGGTAATTTTTTTTGCATAATCTCTTCACAGTGCCTCTTAAATAGTCAGATAAATTTCAGCAACGACAGTGATTTATTTTCTTTTGCAAAATTAGTGAGTACAAACATGAGTTGCTGCATAACATGGTGCAACACGCAAAATTACATTTAAAATATTAGTGCTATTCAGCAAGACAATCAAAATAATATGGGAATATTGAAATATAACACATATGACACTTGAGGGCTAACTAAAGTAAATGCAGAGACGCGCCATCGGGGTAGGGAAAGAGACCTAGGCCCGGTACAGGGAACTGAGCACATAAAGAATGCACTTCTGATCAAAAGTTCAGGACCACTTGAAAGTTTAGAAAAATGACAACTTTTCAGTGATAAATAACCACAAGGGATCAGCAATTACTAAAGGTAAAAGGTGAGAAAAGCAAAAAATACCAATTATAACAATTTATTAAGAAATAAACACTTTTAATGAATAATGACTTTTTCAGCTGATCATAATTATAAGACCAGGGTAAAAGAAAATTAGTTTAGGGCTAATTTCCGGCATTTTAGAATAGTTACAGGTTCGCACTGATAGCGTAAAGGTTTTACCATGCCCTTTACCATGCCCAAAGCAAGAAAACTTTCCGAATTTGAACGTGGTCGAAACTTTTCGAACTGCATAAACAAGGCTTGTCGCAACGCGCAATCGCAACTGAGATGCACTGCCAGGCCTTCCACGCTCGTCAATCTTTGTACCCTAGGCTGGAATGTATTTTACCCTAGAATGTTCCTTGATTACCCTAGAAAATATAAATGAGGGCAATCTAATAATTACCGTATAGTTTTTAATAATAGTACTGGCTTTGTTTTTAATTAACGCATATTCACAGCTTTTTCACAGTTCCTGGGGATATGTTAATTAATGAATTATTTATCTGAACACTTTATTTTCGAAATTTGTATAGAATGACATCATTTCATTAAAACTACAAAGTATATTTCAAATGTGGATCGATAAACAACTCAAACAAACACACATAGCGCTGTGACCGACAAAATTGAAGTCCAGGTTTACATAACTATAATGTTCACTATTCATAAATAAGAATTGTTAAAAAACCATGTAAAAAATTTCGGGAAGAAAAATGCAGGTCTAATTATATTTTTTCCCGCTTTTTGTATATAGTTTTTGGCCGATCCAAAAGAAATAAAAAATGGATGAACTCTTCGTACGTTGTTAGGTATAGCCCTAAATCTTTATGTAAATAATTTTTAATCTCCAAGAATCTGTATTACTCACATAAAAAGTAAAGTTCTGGAAATACATAGTACAAATTACAATCTACAGCATAATAAAAACGTTATCACGTTTTTCGCATTTTATCTTTCAAATGTTTTGGCATTACTGAAGATTCTGTGCACCTGACGTTTTTTCACTTCATGAATAGCCCTACTTCAATTAGTATTAATTGGGACATTAGACGCAGTGAATACAATACACGGTTCCATTATTCAAACTGTTTTTTTGGAAAGTTTTTGTTAAATTAAGGGGATCATCTGAGTGATTTTTTGTTTATGAACCGATCAATCCGATATTTGACGAAAATATATAACTTTTGAAACGAAACACATTTCACCTGTGTGACTTTTTCAAATTTAGCCATAGTTTTGGAGTTAATTGTTAATATTATTTTTTATGCTATATTATCGGAAATTTCGAAAAAATATAAGTCAACGAGTTTTCATGCTTGAACAAAACTAAAGGCAGTTTTTGAATCCTTGAAATGTTTCTGATATAGTAACAAAGCAGAATTTTCAATTTTCTTTTTTTGTTTGTTTTATATGCGATTTTTTATCAGTATCTAAAATATACAGAATTTTCGGTTGTGTAGAATGAAAAAAAATTGAATGTAAGCTTTTGACAAATAAATCTGTTAGAGTGTTGGAAATGTCACAAGGATTCCGAAACTATTTTTTTTTCTTGTATGAAAACTCATTGACGTCTATTTATTTATAGGGGGAAAATTTAATTTTCACGAAGCAGGCGAAAAACATGAATTAAGTGGTGAAATGTGATATAACTCTTATTTGTTACTTGAATCCTTTGTTTACATTGTATTACCATCTACAAATACTTTGCATGCGTTATTACTTATTTATACTGTAAATAACGTATAACATGTATAAATTACACGAATGAAATACATCCCTCATTATTTTTGTGCAGACAGGGAAATTTTTTTTATTTGTGGACCCATTGTTTTCAAATTTTTCAAGTGTATGTAATTTAAAAAGAAAAAAAAGATTTTTAATCGTGTACCTTCTTCGATTTTGGCCTTAGATTTTAGAATGTGGGAAATATTTGTTCAATATGTTATTTTGTTCGAAAATTTCAAAAAATTATATGTCAAGAAATTTTCATTACAAAACAAAACCAAATACAGTTTTGGAATGATTTAAACATTTCTAACAAACTAGCGAAGACAGATTTTCCGTTTTTTTTGTTTTTTTTCGATACAGGGGTTAAAAATTCATAATTTTTATCCCATCACCCCCATTTTAGACCTTTTTTGGGGAAGGGGGGAGGAGTTTTACTGCCGGTAGTCCCATGAAATTTTAGGGTACAATAGCCCACTACCTAAGGATCCTCTTTCAGCAAAGAAAAACATTGATCATTAGGACAAAAATTGCTCAGATACCTCTTAAATAACGAATGCATAAGAGGATGGGAGGGACAACTACTTTCAAATTATAGTTGTAAGATTCGGATAGCATGGTAGCTCAGCGGCATTTTCACGACTAAGTGCTTATCCCAGTAATCAACTGCTGACACGACTGGTGCCGATTGTTCATTCAAGTAATGTTTTCGCCACTCTTCAGCAAGAAATTTCTTATCGACATACTTTTCCATTGGGAAAATTTTGTCTAACATATAAGACAAAGATTTTGCTGTCGGTGTTAAGCATTAAGCGGATTTAGACAGCGTACAAGGTCATGTTCAGGATCCTCGACGGAAAACCGTTTATAGATTTGTGAAACTGTATCAACCAAGAAGCGTCTACAATTAGGAAAAAGCTCTTTCTCTTGTGAAGTTCACAGTACCAGTTATCTCTGACATCGTTTCAGTTGCTGTCATCCCAATGTTGTGTATACATTTTTCACCTAATGGCGCTAAAGCACTGGTTAATGTTGAATGGGATGGATTCGGCAAAGAAATGGTCGCATTATTCTCAAAAGCAACATGCATAAAATCCGAACAAAACCTCTTAATAAGGCTACAAATTTTCGATCCCAGATTGAAGATATTCGAATAGTCAGACTGAAACGGAGATTCAAATGTTCTCATTTCCCCAAATTATAATCTAAGAGCTTCAAATAAGTGAGGGTTAGCTTGTTGTTATAAGCATTGGCTATCTTATCATTTATCTGAGTTGGATCGCAAAACGACAGCTCAACAAAGTGTGAGTGCATCCCACTGCTCTAGCACTCGTCGTACACAAACTTGTTGTAACTGCACGCTGCACATTGCGAAAAGAACCACAACTTGTTCAGTGGAACACGCTGACTTGTGCTATATTTACGAATCAAATGTACATACGATCCATCTTTGAATCCATACCTTCTGCTCATTTAATTCTTATTGGGGTTATTCAACTGTAGTTATTGACAACCTTCATGTTTGCTCATGGTTTTACGAACCAGATTTAAAATACCGATTTTACCCTAGATTTTGCATTTTTTCCCTTACCCCAGACTGTACCCTAGGAGGGGTCTGATTACCCTAGACTAGGGTAATTACCCTAGGAGTGGAAGCGCTGTTCACTGCAGTAAAACTGTAATTTGCAACTACCTAAAGGACCTAGAGAATTATGGAACAGCAAAATCTAGTGGTAGATCGAAAAAAATTTCCCCTGCATTGGGTAGGAGAATAAAACGTGTGATTTCTCAAGACAGAGGACGGTCTTCCAAGCCAATTAAGGCCCTCACAGATGCTGATTGCAGTGCAGTCACGATCAGGCGGCACTGAATATCAGGTGTGTACATGGTCCTCAATTGCTTCAACATCACCAAGTGGCTCGTTTACAGTTTGCTCGTGAGCACCAAACATGGGACGTTGAGAAGTGATCTCAAGTTTTGGTTTCTGATGAGAAAAATTTAATATGGATGGCACTGATGGCTTCCAACGGTACTGGCATGACAAAGAAATCCCTCCTGAAATGTTTTCCACGCACCATAGTGGTGGAGGCTTCGTTACGGTATGGGCGCATTTTCCTACAAAGGAACCATGGAGCTTCAGGAGGCGCAGGGTCGTCAAACAGCTGTTGGTTACGTCGGAATGCTGTAAAGGTCATTTTTGTCAGCTGAGGGTCCTCGTCTGTGTGGTGATGGAAGGATTTTTCAGCAGGATAATGCACAAGTCCACACCGCCTGCCAGACTACGACTTTCTTTCAAGAAAATGGGGTCACTGCTTTGCGTCATCCAGTATGTTCGCCGGACTTAAACCCAATAGAAAAGATTTGGGGGTGGATGGCGAGAGATGTTCATGGAAATGGTAAACAATTTGCGTCAGTAAACGAACTTCGTGCTGCCATCTTCACGAGCTGGGGCAACATTCCTCGAGCCCTCATGGAAACCCTCGTTTCTAGTATGCCACGAAGAATTTTTGAGGGCATTAACTAGAATGGAGGCAGTACTCATTATTAAGTTCAATGTTTGCTCACCTCAACGTCGTTGAAGAAAGATTTCCAATGATTTTTTATGTGGTCTTATTATTTTGATCATCTGGAAAAGTCATTATTCATTCAAGTGTTGATTTCCTAATAAATTGTTACAATAATTATTGTTATTTTTCGTCTTTCTCACCTTTTACCTTTAGTAATGACCGGTCCCTAGTTGAATGTATTTAATTATTTATCACTGAAAAGTTACCATTTTTCTTTATTTTCAAGTGGTCTTGAACTTTTGATCAGGAGTGTGTGTCTCAGATTATGGGTAACTAATAAAGACCGGACTCGAAACCACTTGCTCTTCCTGACAATATTCAAAAAATGTGATAGCGGGTATTTTTTTCTGTTGTAGTTCAAGGTGGTTCCAACACATTCATAGGTTGTGTGAGTTGTATATTTTTGCGATCTCTTTTCCCTCGCATTTTAAACAATTAATCCACCACTGTTTTCGTACAACCATTCGCAACCGTGTCAGAACGCAAAGATAACCAAATAACCAAGAGTTTGCTAAATTACGAGGCACAAAATTGACCGCTATTACAACTGCTCAATGAAAAATGTTTAAAACAAGGTAAACAAAAAGTTCTGTCCGTTTTTAAAGGAAAAAAAGAAAACACTTCACAGTATATGTAACTTATATTTAATCTTCGAAAAAATCACCATCGGCATCCAGTACCTTCTGCCAACGGGTCTTCAGCTGTTCAATCCACATTCGGTAAACCTCGGGGGTTTTGAAAGCAAAGAAGTCCGTGAGGGCTTGGCGCAAGTTTGCTTCATTAGTAAAGGATTTCCCACGAAGATGATTATCCAGGGAGTGGAAGCAGTGGTAATCGGATGGCGCAATGCCAGGTGAATAAGGTGGATGACACAAAGTCTCTCATCCAAGTTGCTGTATGGTATCCCTAACCATTCGCGCGACATGCAACCTGGCGTTGTCATGGAGGAAAAACACGCCCCTGCGATTCACAAGTGCTGGCTCCTTCTGGGCAATGCCTGCTGCACACGTTCCAATTGCTGCGGGTATAGGTCTCAAGATCGTTTAGCCCGTTGGTATCAGCTCATAATGAACCACTTGACGACCTATCCACCAGACGCAAAGGATAATCTTGGGTAAACGATAATTAGCGGTCTTGCGGTTTGAGGGACAGCATCCTGAGTTGACAAATAATGTGTCGAACGCTTGTTTCGTACGGAATCCATGTTTCATCTCTGGTAATTACTGGCTTGAATAAGGATGAGGTACGGTGGCGAGAAAGAAGCAATAAACAGGCTGCCACTTACTGTCTCTTGTGAACCTCAAAAAGCGTGTACGGAACCCACTTGCTCAGTTTGTACACCTTACCTAAGCGGTGAAAAGGGAAGTCTAACTGTTACATTGTATACTTTGAACTGTCTAGCAAAATTTACCTTACGTTAGATTACTGTCCTGTTCAGTGGCCGCTTTGAGGACTTCGTCATTCAAGATCTGTAGTCGTCCACTACGAGGTTCATCGCGAAAGGACGAATCTCACGTTTTGAATTTTTTAAACCAACGCCTTGCAGTAGGTTCATTCACAGCACTATCCCCAAACGTTTGACATATCCGATGTCATGATGCAGTTTCTGATAAGCTTCTTTGGAGTTGCAAAGCACACAGCTTCTAACTAGGTCTGTAGACCCTCCCATACTTCTCCACAGCTGTCCGCCTTATAAAACTTATGGTAAGGTTCGGTGCGCGTTTTTTTTTGTAACGTGTGATGGTGCTACACTCGGCTGTGCTAATCTGAAAACAATTGCTGACGAATTGCGTTGATATTTCAACTTCAGTCATTGGCTAATCAAAGAACGGACAGAACTTTTTGGTTACCATGTAATTACGAAATTCTCAGCGGTAAAAGAAGAAGATCGGTGTCGTAGTGGCTTAAAATTGTAAAGGAAGGTTCCACGATGTCGTAACTGGCTCATAAGGTACCTTGTAGAAAATATAAAAAAGTCAAGTTTATTGTCCCATCTTAAAATCTACCTTCCAGAACTAAGCTCACGAGTGTGTTTGCTCACCTTCAGCTTATACACTACCACCCATGATATATGTACCGTAAATATTATCGTGTAACACGAGGTTCTTTGCAAAGAGAGCCGGAATTGCAACGAATACTAAAAAATAAATGATAATTTGCAAACCGTTGAAAAGCCAGTAGAAACATTTCTTATTATTTCAGTTTTATAAGTGAGTAATCTAACAATAACTTTTTGACATTGCATCCCTATTCGAACCGGCACTTCTTCTATTCGTAAGAGCAAAGAGGTAAGCAGGACCGAAAGATCTTGAGAAAATTCATGTTGGGATGAGTCCTGAGGCTTAAAGATCTAATTAGTTATTATGATAACAAGATAATTTGATGTCCCACTCTGCTTAACGTACAATTAATATGTATTTTTACTCATACAGAATTAAAAAATTATACGACTTAGTGCAGCTGATGTTTTTGGTGATCTAGTTGGAAACATTGACATTTACTTAATAATTCACCACAGTTTTTAGAGAAATCTAAATGGTTCACCAAAGAAAAAGAACGAAGCTGCGCTAATATTATTTTAATAGCCGGAACAAACCACCAGCCACCTCTTCGAGCCGTGGTCAGCTCCCTCCACCCTAATTCCTTAGGGTAACACATTTCCAGATTAATTTTGAAACAACCACCTATGAGGTTTCAAACTACGTGTATTTTTATGAAGGTTAGCCGAATAAATTTCCTGCAAATAAGAGAACGATCTATCGATTCAGTAATCTAGTAAGAAGTAGTAATATGAAATTATAGTTTCCTAATTTCAGCGAGGTAAATAAAAACAGAGTAGTAACGTACTATATCTCTAATCAACTTGCATTCAATCAATATGCATGCTCGCCAAGTAAGAAGATAAGATCAGTGAAGCTTGTCAGTTGTAAGGAATCATATAATTGAATAAAGAGTAAATATAAAATACGATTACAGATTCAACGACAAAGGAATGAACTGAATATATATACTACGGAGTAAACTATATAGTAGAGTATATTTTTTTATTATTTCATTTCAAATGATTTAATAAATATCGTTCTGAAATGCTTTCAGGGTAGAAAAAATTTTAAGCCTTACCAAGAAGGAACGTGAAAAGCAGCAAGGAGTAAGTTTGTTCTACTACATCATATTTTGTCAGCAATATATTTAAATGAAATTACGAATGACGTATTTAACGATATGTTATAAATTCTGAATTAGAAAGCTGAAAGCTAGCTTGCATTCGACTCATAAGGTCTAACTTTTGTCTCTTTTATGGATTTTTTTTATTATATTTCATTCGTCAAAACTTTCATTGCGTTTAAGGAACAAAATAGAACTTTCAAACAATTATTTAGGGTCTTTTGAACTATTAAAATATGTTGAACATAACTCCTGCCTATTCTACCAAAATTTCCATACTCAACGAAGAGTGAATGGAATCACACGGTTGAAATATCATACCACACGAAACAAGGATCCGGTGAATACAATAGCTTGTCTCCTGGAGGTATCATTGACTTCGTTAGCATTGCGAGGATTTCGCAAGCGACGCAGACCTGGTGCATTGTTCTGGGCAAACAATTCTGAATGTGCTGATAAATGAATTGTATATTTAGGAACCTTTGAGCCGAAATTTATAGTTTTAATATCAAAAATGAATTAGTATAAAACAATGTAATTAAAATATCAAATATAAACGAAATGTAATGCAGTTTTGACGAAATACTGTTATGGAATTTTGGGACTTTCATTAGAATAAAATAATTTTTGAGTTACGAGACTACCTAGCCTTCATCAGCTTTATCCAAGAATCTTCATCAGTTTTCACACTGAAATTAGGAACTTCATTCGGTAATGCTATAAAACCCATTCATCGCTGGAAAATTCAAGCTTGCAAAATATTTTCATATACATCGTCATCAGTTGGTATATTGTGTGTGTTGTAAGCTCGTTCCATGCGTGTGCGTGACCGCGTTAGACTGTGCGAGCACACAATTCGCTCTCGCTTATGGAGACCATCTCACTCTTTCAACTTTTTCCGTCCGATTCGTTTGAAAGTTGGCCAGTATATGTATTTTGTAAAAGTAAACCTTTTTTACTCCTGTCATTTTTTCGATTTAGGCCTTACTTTTTTTTTTTGACGAAAACTGTGTTTTTGGTATATTTTTACTGAAATTTCAGATTATGACTCCTCCTTCAGTTTTGATGTTAGAACAAAAACAAAGACAGTTTTAGAACCCTTGGAACATTTCTAACAAACGCTCAATTCGTTTTTTTTTCAAATTCAAATTTTTTCTATTTTTTCAAAAATTTTTAAAATTTCAAAAATCATCAACAATTTTTTGGGTTTAGAGCTATATATTTTTTCAAAGAATTCGAATTTGAAAAAAAGCAAATTGAGCGTTTGTTAGAAATGTTTCAAGGATTCTAAAACTGTCTTTAGATTTGTTCTAGCATCAAAACTCGAGAACTAGTCCCAGGATGAATGTTGAAAATTCAAAGTGTTGGGTATAAGCAAAAAATAAAATTTTGTGTTGAAGTGTAATATAATGAACAATTGATGTAATTGAATGCAGTTTTAATTTTTATTTTGATAATTTCCATACATAACTTCATATTCGAAGTGTGAATTGTGATTTCAAAAAAAAAAAAAAATAATAAAAAATTATCATTTTTTTTCAACAAAATGATTTTTTTTTATTTTCAGTCTGATTCTTATAAAATTTGACTATGATATGTAACCTTTGAAAATAAACACAATTGATTCCATTCATTTTTTTGATTCAGGCCTTAGATTTTGCAAAAATTTGACATATTGGTTTTTAGGTATTGATATTTCACTAATATTGATATTTCAAAATGGGACTCCTCCTTCAGTTTTGATGCTAGAACAAAAGCAAAGACAGTTTTAGAATCCTTGGAACATTTCTAACAAACTCACATTGAGCTTTTTTTCCATTTCCTATTTGTTCTCTTTTTATATGGGGTCAAAATCGGGAAAAAATTTAAAATTTTGGGTGCTTTTCATTTATATTGATATTTCAAAATGTAACTCCTCCTTCAGTTTTGATGCTAGAACAAAAGCAAAGACAGTTTTAGAATCCTTGGAACATTTCTAACAAACTCACATTGAGCTTTTTTTCCATTTCCTATTTGTTCTCTTTTTAGGTGGGGTCAAAATCGGAAAAATTGAAAAAGTTTGGTCGCCTTACCCCCCCCGGGGGGGGGGAAATTATTTTCCGTAGCGCCATAAAATTTTAGGAACGAATAGTCTACCACCTAAGGGTCCTTTTACAACAAAAACATGAGAAATGACCATGGAATCGACAGCATCTGGCAAGGGCCTGAGATGGTCTCCTTATGCCGGGGCCATACTACGTTTTTTCGATCGTCAAATGAATCATGGACACTCGTCATGTCAAACGGCCGTTTAAGCAAGTTAGGCCACAGTGTGACTGTGTGTGACTCTGACTCAGCTCTGTGATGAGCATCCAACGTTCATCGAATGCAAACAAACCGAAGTCAGTCTGCGATATGGACGAGCAGGACGTGGAAATGAAGTGTGAGCTTTACAAATTTGTTGTCGAAACAACTCGTGTGACAGCTGCAATTGATGAAAGTACAAAAACCGCGAAGCCTAAAAGAAAGTGTTGGGTAAAACCAAAGCGAGACAGAGCTAACAATCCGAATCGATTGAGAGAAGATCTGGTTGCCAATGTAAACGATTACAGGTAAGTGAGATTGTTCCTACGGAGAAAATCATTATTGGAAACGTTTGTTTTGTGTAGCAGATTAAAAACAAAGGCGATAGAAAAGACGTATCGTATAAACATTTTATTTGAGTGTTTCAGGCCCTTAGCTTGTTTTCACCAAAATCCTGCGAATGAATGTAGAAAAAAGTTTTATACGTACACATTTTTAGGAGATCATGAGAGGCAAAAGTTAATGGCATAAATCGAAGACGAAACCATGCGCAAAAAGCTAAAGTAACTCACAACAATGCTAAAAAACAGAAACAATCACAAAAGTTTTTACGGTTCATCTGTGAGCTATTGTGAGATGGAATGAACTCGCTATCTTATTAAGGGGCGGTTTCAGCTTATGAAAGACTGAATGTTTTACAACGAAATTATTTGAGTTGGAGTGTAAACGTTTGAATACATCGCTGACAATAGCATGGTCACTCGGTCGAATTGTGCAATGTTCTTTAATAGAATGAGAAGTAGATCCAAGAATAATCCCAGTTCGATAATTTTGCCGATGTGCTCAGCAACCCTCAGATTGAGCGATCAGGGAGGGATTGAAGTCATCGAACTGTTGATGTTTCTCCATTTATGCTTTAAATTTTCATCTTTTATGATCTGCCAAAATTGTGCATGTTTTACATTTTTGTCTACATTTATTCAAAGTTTTTTGGCTGTAAATGAGCTTAGGGTTTGAAACGTTCAAATAAAAAAATATTTTAAGGAAAGTCTTCTTTATCGTCTTCGTCGAATATAGTAAGATGATGATGCTTTATCTGGCATATAATTTTGCTGCCACTCATTTTTGACCTGTTAATTCAAGCAAGAATTATGAAAAAAAATTTTAATCCTTTGCAGAAGGTATCTTCGTCTTGATGAAAACACTTTCCAAGACTTTCTGGCCAAAGTTTGCCCAGTAACCAGTAAGCACGACACCAAGTTACGGAAATGCATCCCTGCTTGTGATCAACTCTGAATTACCCTCAGATACCTCGCTACAGGTACGTGCATCCATTGAATAGGCTGCTCTGAGTTGCCTTCCTGTTATAAAAGCGATAATTTTCTCCTCTAATCATATTTACTTCATTATGTTCCACGTGTTAATAGTATTATTCATCCTTTTCAGGGGAAACCAGAGTTTCTCTGCATTTCCAGTACAGAGTAGGTCGCAGCACCCTCACTGCTGTTTTGGGTGAATGTACTCAGGCCATTTATGAAGTATTGAGAGAAAAACACTTGCATACTTCTCAAACGACTGCGGAATGGGAAGCTGTACCAACGGAATTTCATCAGCAATGGAATTTTCTAAATTGTCTTGGGTCACTTGATGGAAAGCACGTGAATATTCAAAAAGCATCAAAGTCAGGAAGCCAATTCTACAACTACAAAAATAGGTTTAGTGGGGTCCTTTTAGCTTTGGTTGATGCCAATTTACGATTTCAACATGTGGGCGTGGGAACAAATGGTCGAGTATCTGACAGTGGAGTGTTTAATAAATCATCCTTAGAGCAAGCAATCGATTCTAAAAGCCTGAACATCAACCATACGCGTGAACTTCCTGGGACCAACTTGCTTTCTCCATATGTCATAGTGGCAGATGATGCTTTTCCATTGTCAACTCGTAACTGAAGCCTTATCCAGGTACAAACATTTTTCACGCCCAAACAATTTTCAACTATATGCTTTTTAGAGCTCGAAGAACAGTGGAAAACGCATTCGGTATACCATCAAGTACGTTCAGAGTCTTCCGTACTGGTATAAACACCACAGTCGAGATGATCCAGTAAATCACTCAAGCAAGTTGCGCTCTTCACAATTACCTGAAGGATCGTGAAGACTTCCGTTACATCAACCCGCTGGCTCTTGAAAAGGAGGACATCATCACTGGTTACTTCACAACCGGTAGCAAGGTTGCATGAAGGTTTTCGTGAATAGTAAGAAATTCCCATCTCAAAAGGTAACAAATTCCCATCTCACAAGGTAACAAATTGGGTAAAAAAGTAACAAAACCCAAAACTTTCAAATAAATATTTGATTACTAAAGGAAGAACTTATTAACCTTTCAAAAAAAGCTCCCTCTTCAGCACTGCTGTATAAGTTCTTTAGCGTACGTTTTTTTCTTATGTAATTTCGAAATTAATAAAAAATACTTCATGAGCGAAACTTGCTTGGAGGTATTCAGGTATTCACAACATGTATAGAGCATTCTAATGGATGTTCAGAGCCCTAAATTTTTTTAAATTCACCCAAACCCCCCTCAAACCTAAAAGGGAAATTTCTAAAAAAACGCATTTCTTAGTCAATAATGTACATTGAGACGATTCGTTTTTTGTTCAATTCACAATAAACTGGTCTATAAAGTTACGATCCAGTTTTTTGATATCGCTTCAAAAAAAGTTAAAAAATGTTTGAAAATTTTTTCAATTTTTCATCTTCACATGTTAATAAATAAAATAATTGTCTCTTCAGTTTATCAAAAAACAACCCCTCAGATTTATTGCCCTCACATTGATCTTTATGATGCTGTAAAGATCTCCTTCGTAAATGAAAAACTGTAGGAGAAATTGAGCCGCACAGCCGAAATTTTTTTTTTGCAAAAAAACATTCCAGTTTTCCAATTATTCCTCCAAAAGTTTTTTACTTATAGAAGAGATCTTTTTTGCATCGTAAAGATGAAAGTGAGTACTATAAACCTGTATATTTGTTTTTTGATAAGTTAATTAGAATTTTTTTATTGTCATGTAAATAATAACTAAAAGTAAACATACCTTGCTTTAAAAAAAATTGGAAAACTTCTTAAATTTTTTTTGAAGCGATGTAAAAAACTGGATCTCAATTTTGTAGACCAGTTCATTGTGAATCGAATAAAGAAAAACTAATCGTCTTTATGCACACTATTAGCTGAGAAATAAGGTTTTTTAGAAATTCCCCTTTGACGGGGGGGAGGGGGGAGAGGGGAGAGAGGGTATCGGTAATTTAAAAAATTTTTAGGGCTCTTAACATCCATTCGAATGTTCTAAACATGTTGTGAATACATCTAAGCTTATTTCGCTCCTGAAATATTTTTTATCAATTTTTGAAGTTTTACAAGATAAACCCGTTCGTCTCCCTTAGTTTGAGTAATTCTTGAGACGACTCCATGCAGTTAAAGCACTAAATAAACTTTTGGAGTATAGAAGTGCGTTTAACGGTTTTGTTTTCAACAAAGACCTGTTTTCGCGTTATATTCTTTCGGCACAAGCTGATGAATGAGGCAGCGCGAGTAGGCTCATTATTAACTTTGATAATAGGGGATATCGAAGTTCATATTCGCACTTCACTTTTGAAACTGTGTGCCAGAACTTTTCGGGTTCCTTTTCAGTTATATGGTTGGTGTCCTTCGAGGTGAGCTCTCGCGACTTTGTATTCAATATTTCCTACTCATCTTCAGAAATGATGATTCGAATTTAGAGGCAAGAGGAATGATCAAGCCAGGTTTTGCTACATTATCATTGGCGGGGTCCACAGCCTCAAGCAATTCCAACTTTTTAAGCATATTATTCGACAGTAAACGGCTAAACAATTCTTGCATATCAAACATGGAAATTCAAGATGTGCGCTCAAAATTGCTTCAGGTCGTTGTCAGAAAATTTTTCTGACAAAGTTCTCGTAAGACTTCAGTTTCTACGTTGGCAGCATAGTAAATTTCATCAACTGGAAGGTAGACCGAAGGATTATTAGCATTAATTATTGCTGAAAGATCCTTATTTTTGATTATTTCTCGTTTCACAAAGTTATTCAGGATAGTCATTACAGAAATGTTAATAGAACTCTTCAGTTTGTACAGCCGAAAAGTCTCGATTTGAAATTCAAGGTTTATCTAATTGACTGGGTAATATGAAGGCCAGGAATGAATAGTACATCTAATTCTGTGGGTTCCACAATTGTTCTAATATTGCTGCAGCCAACTTGACATTATCTTCTAATGCTGCAGATGTGAAGAATAAAGTGAGAGCTGCCCACTGATCCATAATTCTCGTTACGACTTGCTCTAGATACAGCCATCTAGTGCATCTTATATGCAAGATTTTTCACTGCATCAATTGGACGGTAAATATGTAGAGAATTTTTTCCCAAAAACCCAGAAAAACACAGAATTTTTGGACACTCAAGTTAGAAGCGTGGTGTTCATCGCAGGGTTGTCAAACTGGCTTTTCCTAGCCAAGTTACTAACTAGGAACTGAACTGGAAGCTAGGCCGCTCTGCTTGAAAATATCTAAGCCGCTATGAGGTGGAATTATCATTTATTCCACTCTGCCAGTTTTGACTTCTGATTTGTGAATAAGGACACTCTGCATACTTGCCCTCCAATTGACGCTGTTACGTATACTGTGACGCTGACTGACAGTTATTGGCGGACGTTGCCAAACTCGACCATACGAGTTATGAACGAGACAAGGCGTGGTTGAAACGACTCTGCTCGAGTGTCGATGAAAATGGTACAACCTTTAAATATCATTAGCTGCTTTTTTAACACTCAGACTGCGACTACTAAATATTAAGTTCAACACCAAACTCACATTTAAAGTTAATCAGAGTCAACTATTTTGAAATACCAAACATGAACGGGATCGTGCCTTCATTTTGTTTTGGTTAAGTATTAAAGAAAGTTGTGTTTGCGACTACTGGTCGGTCAGCAGAGTTATGAAAATTACCTTCGTGTACCACCGGTGGCGCACGTCGCAGTCGAAGTGTAAAGTAGTAACAAAATTTGTCGAATTTTGTCGAACTCGTAACAAAAGTAACAACATTAGGATCTGATAACATAAAGTAACACTTTTGTTACGAACGTAAGACTTCTGGCAACCCTGACCGGCAGTTGGAGATGTGAAAACACTTGACTCCAGCCCATCGCAAACAGAGGCGGTCGACCGACTGCGGCCACCACAGCCATCAGAGACCAGCTGAAGGGTTATTTCACAAGCCATGGGGCTGTGTGCTTGCAGGGTAAAATGTTGAGACTCCACTAACACTACCGTAGAAATTTGACCTAAAGGTGTTAGAATTACTTGGTAAATTATTGGTACTTATTATTTTTCAAACATTCCTAGTTGGAATGAATGTATTAGGTTAATCAACAAATTAATTATTTAAACAAAATTTTAAAATTTCATTCCAGTTTTCCGTGATGAAAAAAAATAACATTGACAAATCATTATTTGGCTAAAAAAGTCCAACTAAAAAACTACATTAACAGGACTTAGGAAATGTAATCACTGCATACATGATAATGTGTTAAGGTTCTATATCCATAATATGAATTCACAATTACACATTATGACTAAACTCATGTGCAAAATTTCCTAATATATAACAAATCCAATTCTAATAAAAAAAACGGTAACCAATGCTACCAAACAGTTTTGTCCACACTCACACTTAGCCTTTAAATCTGTAACAATTTGAAATAGTTTCATTTATGTTCTCGTACGCCCACCATCATGCATATATAGCATATAGCAATGGTTCACATCCATGGTAGATGGAATAGTTTCTATGGTCACCTATTTACGCATTAGCGTTCCTACAGAAGATTAGGTGCGCATTTTAACAGCAAATTAGGAAGGAAATTTAAACAAGATGAAAGTGCAAGAAGAAAGTGGCAGGTGCTGAAGAAAAGTTGCAATTAGCCGAAAAAATTGCAATAAGCCGAAAAAAGATGATCCGTGGAACAAAACAAATAATACTATTTCAACAAAAAGAAGGCCTACCTAGCCATTAGCTCGGGCCCTAACATCCTCCGTCTGGGAGCATTACTTCCCATAAATACAATAGATAAAACCCGTGATAAAGAAACAGCGAATAGGGAGGTTTATGAAACGAGGTGAAAATTAAGATTCAAGTATTTGAAGGGAAAAATAGGTCAGAATGCATAAAAATAAAAAGATGGTTCGTAGCATATCATAGAATAGTATTGTGTTGTTACTATAAATGCCATTTTCACACGTGATCCACAACTTGATTGATCTTTTCATGCATTTAAGATAAAAAAAAAGAACAATTCAACAATAAGGCAGGGTAGCAATTTATGAATAAGTTTATGAATATTGCTAAAGGGGCCAGCAAATGACATCTAACACTTGTCAATTCTCAAAACAAAGTTTAACAAGTTTTGACATAAATTCCATTCGTTTTTCTACCGCAAGACCATCCACTTTACCCCGCACAAGTTCACAGCAAGCTTTTGTAATGTAATGATCATTTCCAGCACTCCCTTTCGATGCTAACGAACTCTCAACAACATTTAAGAATTTATCATGAAATGACTTCACCGAAGTTAAAATGCTGGTCTCATCTTTCTTACTTCTTTTACGCTTAGGATATCCCCACTACTGTCCCTGACATCAGTTTTTGTATCTTCTACTCAAGAAGGCCTTGGAGCAGGCACTGCAATTTTTGTGTTTGGAACCTCTAATAAAGCCGCTTCTGGTGTTGACATTGGCTCACTCACATGAACATTGTGGTTATCAATTTTGACTGCAGTGCTCATTAACTGAGTCTCAACAATATTGTCTGGTTTTTCCTGAAACCATTCTGCTGACTCAACAATTCTCTCTGATGGGGGCTCTTCAACTTGCCTTCCACTTAAAACAGGGGCAGCAAAATGATCACTTGAATGAATATTCAAGCTGCTCATGGAGGTGGCTGGTTGTAAACAATCCGACAAAAATGCCATCTGGGTAGAGTGCATCCAAGGCTTGCTCTCCATAGCTCCAGATGGTGATGGTTTCACCCTTTCGGAGTAGTAGCTGCGTAGGGATGACAACTTTTTTTGAACGTTTGAAAAAATGAACATAATTTAGTTATCCTTACACCATTTAAATATAGGTACTGGTAATGATAATTTTGCCTACAGTGTTGGTGACAGATTTGATTTGTCAAGTACATAGTACATGTTTGTATACTGAAGTGCATGAGCTTCATTGAAGATAACATATTAGGGAAGAACAGGAGAAGTAGGAAAATATGTGGTGAATTGTATGAAAATTATATGTTTGAAGAAATATCATTAAGTAATGCTACAACCACGTTTATAGCACACGCACTTACAATCTATGACTTGTCATTCAACACTGAAAAGGATAGCTAATGAAAGAGAAGGTTTTCCATAAATTTCATTAAGAACTCATAAAGAGGAACAATAAAAACCTAAACTCTACAATAACTGTCCTAGAATTGAACTGGCAACAGACTGTTGCATGAGGGTCACACATGACAACAATGATTCGCCTGTCTATAATAAAAATTATTTTCATACAACCTCAACTGTATGATCCAAATTAAAAATCTCCCTCCTGGAGCAAAATGTTCACTTGGCTACGAAAAAAACACTACGAGGTTATGCTTACTTCACTTCCAAAATAAAGTTTACACTTTTCCACAAGCTTCATGCCTAAATTCAAATTAACTTGTATGGAACCTCACCCATTTTCAGATCCCTAACTTTTCTGCCATGTACTTTTAACACAAGCAAAAAAACTGAATACCCAGAGTCAACTGTTAGGCAGACTGACACTAAGACATCTGGACTAATTTTCACATATGCAAAAATGAACAAATTCATGAGTACAACATAGAGCGAACCTATTCCATCAAAGATGATCAGCACCTTGCAAATAAATTATTTACAATTCAATACATAAAATAACAAATAGTATTGTTCAAAATTAAGAGTTAAATTTCAGAATCAAACATGAGAAAATGAAAAGAAGAACCAATGTAAAAGGGAATATTCTTTTAGTAGCAAAAATCTCGGAATTTCTGATTCCATCATCAGTGATGTAAAACAACGAACAAAAAACGGTAATGAACAAACTGTGAATAAGCCATAAGAAACGAATATCACTGTACTTACATCGAAAAATAGCTATAGAAGTCATCAGGGAGCCGTAGCAATCGTAATAAAAATGAAAGAGCAAGATAAGCTACTTTGATCATTTAAGGTATATATTCGAATAAAACCTAATTTCAAAGGTTTCGGCCACAGGCCATAATCAATGATTAGAATTCCGAAAAGTACAAAGTAAAAAGTAAGAATAGACAAAATGACAAATCAAATCTACGAATGACAAATCTAAAAACAAGCTATAAAATTGCGTTAATTGCGATTATCTATTTACAATGGCTGAAGGAAAAGAACTCAGAGCGTTATTTAAAAATGTACATGGACTCTAAAATGCGCATGTCTGTATAAAACTGGGGTTTTTGCTAAGATTGAGAATTGATTAATGGAAATTGCATTATCGCACTCGTCCGAATGCTCTCGAACAGCGGAAAATGGAAGTTTTGACGAAATTGAGCCTGTTCTAAAGCTCCTACCAGAATGCTCGCTTACTCGAGTGCGAAGAGTACGGGATGTACATCCAATGTACTCTGATGCACAGCGTGCACAACTAAACTTAGAAACAGAGTAGCTTGCATTCCGGCAGGAAGCTTATCTTTATACTTAAAAAACGACGATATTCTAAAGTTGTTTACCAGTAATATTTTAAAATTCACATCAGAAAAATATTTCGAAAATACACCAGCCAATTCTTTCTTTAACTTCTCTGACTGCGCACCAAAGTAAGGAATAGATACATATGCAGTCCTATGGGCGGGGTCGATGTTGCCTACTCCAGATCCGATTTCATAGAATCTACCGAGGAATAAACGGATTTTTGAATCTATACAACTTACGGAGTACCCATTGTTTTTGAAAAAAGATCTCAAAAATCAAATTCTTGATGTAAGAAAGCGAAATTAGTACATATTTTAAAAGCGCGGGATATCAACGTTCTGACACTATTGATTTTGAAAGACCACGGACAAAAGCTGTAAAAACTTAGGCCTAATCCTGAAAAACTTTTTTTTCAATAAACACTGCACTAAAATTATTTTGATTTATGAATTAGGCAGTCTAAAAATGAATTTTTTTGGATCTTGTTCTTTTTCCATTGTAAATTTCATGTTTTCATGTTTTTTATTCAAATAATTCAAGAACAATTGGGTGTTGTTTTTTTTCGGAATTCTAATCACTGATGATGGCCTGTGGCCGAAACGTTTGAAATTAGGTTTTATTCGAATATATACTTTAAATGATCAAAGTAGCTTATCTTGATCTTTCATTTTTGAAAAATAGCTATGCTTAATCAAAAATAAAAACGAAATTTCTCATGAACATTCGGAGCCATACGTACATATGCACTTAAATTCTAGCAATCAAACCAACACACAATAACATCTACACAAAGTAACAGAACTGCACACACACACCAACACACTCAAACACACTTCTTTTCACATAGTTGAGGCAAAATTTAATTTCATCGTACTTCGATCATTATTTAACTGAGGTCTATGCGTAAAAATGAATTAGAACTCCAAAATTCTAAGGTCAAATTCTTCTGTAGTTCTACAAAGTGTGGAGAAATTGGAACTTTTGAAAGGGTGGTTTGAACTATGGCAATGATCTCAGATAGCTGACTGGGAGGGAGATGAGTATGGACGGCGGGCGGTTCTATGTGAGATACCAGAGTGCTGGCTGTGGCGAATAAATTGCTGGAGTGTGGTACTTCCAGTATAGGACTGCAGGCAGCAATTACATTGATACAAGTAGACACAACCACTTCTCAGGCACTCTTCCAAACGCTCTTTCCCATTAAAAAATGAACCTATTTTAAAACTGTTTCTATAAAATGGTAGCACGCCAAGGGTAGTAAAATGAGAGTGTATCAGGGATTGAAGCTCCTTTCTTATCTCCTTGTCAAGATAGCCCAAGAAAGGGAGCTTGACGAAAACTTTCTGCTTTGGTGCGGTCAGAACTGTTGAAGGAGGGGAAAGTTTTTTCTCTAAAAACTTTTTAACTAGATTGTTGACAAAAGATACCGGGTATTTATTTTGTATTTTGTAAAAGTAACTTTGTGATATACTCCACTTCGTCATTAAATATTTTATAAAAACTTGAGATACGATATACTCTATGCAATAATGTAGTGACACTTGTTTCAATATAACCCTTGTAAATGCAACAGAAGAAATTGATACATAATCCCGTAAATGTAGGTTTTCTATAAACAGAGGTGGTGAATGTTGAATTGGTTTTCTTTGCGAGAGCGTCTAAAAATGATAATTTATCATTCTGTTCAGTTTCCATTGTGAAGTTAATGTCTGCGTAATATTCATTTATGTAGTTAAAAATTTTAGGGCCTCTTCCTGTGAACGAAACAAAACGAATGTATCGTCTAGGTACCTGCGGTAGAAAATCGGTTTAAAATCGACGGGACATGTACTCAGAAACTGCATTTCTAAATTACTTAAAAAAGAATTTGCAACAACGGGAAGAGGCTGGATCTCATAGCCAAACCGTCAGTTTGCTTGTAACTCCTATCATTGAAAAAAAATGTCTTTTGAATCTATATCTAGCAATTTTTTTAATTGTAGCTTACTGTAGTTAAAGAAGCTTGAAGAGTTTTTGAATATTCGATCTAGAAGAATATCAATGTCTTCATTAAATAGAACATTGGTAGAGAGAGAGAGTCTATGTCAAAACTACACAAAAAGAAATCGCTCATGTTAGCCACATTAGAGATCCGCTATAAATAGCTGAGAATTATCAACGAGAAATTCACTTTTACAAAAATCGGACAGAATTGAAACTAAATATAAACTTAATTTAGAATTATGAGTACCGCAAGCTGATACAATAGGTCTAATTGGTACATTCTGCTTATGGACTTTAGATGGCTTTTTTTGGCTATGGGATCCAGCCTCTCGCCCCTTGTTGCCAATTCTTCTTTAAGTAATTTAGAAATGCAGTTTGTAAGCACATGCCCCGTCGATTTTAAACCCATTTTCTACCACAGGTACCTAGACGATACATTCGTTTTGTTTCGTTCACAGGAAGAGGCCCTAAAATTTTTGACTACATAAATGAATATCACGCAAACATAAACTTCATAATGGAAAGTGAACAGAATGATAAATTACCATTTTTAGACGCTCTCGCAAAGATAACCGATTCAACATTCACCACCTCTGTTTATAGAAAACCTACATATACGGTATTATTTTCCTATTTCGTCAGTTGCATTTACAAGGGTTATATTGAAACAAGGCATAGCTATTTTTCGATGTTGGTATAGTGATACTCGTTTCTTATAGCTTTTCCGCAATTTTTTCATTATCGTTTCTTGTTCTTTGTTTTACAGCACTGATGATGGAATCAGAGATTCCGAAACGTTTGCTATTGTAAGAATGATCCCTTTTATATTGGTTCTTCTTTTCATTTTGCGTATTTGATGTCCCAAAAATCACCCATTTAATTCTAATCTAACATGATATAAATAACTGGTAGTATAATAGCTTGAATAGGCAACCACTAACATTTATACCATTTGCTGTACTCCACAAAACAACAATACCACCCAAACAGAAATGTCTTCACCGATCATCGGTGATGATTATTACCGTTTATTGCAGACATTCTTTGCAGTTAATTGAATATCTTCGCAGGAGTATCTGCATTCAGTGCGGATTTAGTGCAAAATTATTGCAGTGACCGTCCGCTTTTGAAGTGCAGATCGACATCGAATATCTGCAAAGATCTTCACTGACCAAGAGCAAAAAATTTCATTAATCTGCAGTAAACTGCACTGATCAACGAAGATCTTTGAAAGTAAATATTCACCGATCTTAAACAAGTAGAAAAAAATCCATGGATAAAGTGCTGCACATTATACTTAACAACAAAACAGTTAATCCTTCCGAAAATCGTACGTCGGCGTAGAGTCTCGCCCCTCTGTCATAGAGGCAAACGTCCGAGTAGGTCGGGAGAAACCCTTCTCACACACACATTTTTTTGAACAAAATTGTTGACACGCACTTACATGACAGACATGAAAAGTACATTGAAGTTCACGGTAGGCACTTCGAAAACCTCTTGTAGTAACAATAAAATTTGTCATTTGTCACTGGTTATACTTTTCCTACAAAAAAAATTGACAAATCAGTCCTTAAATGGTCTAAATTAGAATGATTGGATATTCAATGACACAAACTCTAGTGAATACAGCAATTTTACTTCTTAACTAGATCACCTAAAACCTAACTTCATTGGCAGCCGGTGCGTGAGCGAGTGATATTTAAGATTGAAAAACTTTTCAACTTGGAATTACCCGAAAACCGTGGAGTTTTGAGTTTTCTGATACGCCTGAAAACCTCTTAATGTAGTTTCATTTTTTACCCCTGGTTCTGATGCACCCTGTATAAATAATGAATCTCTGAGACCTTCCTCTTCAGTTCTTAAAAGGTCCCAGATATTCATTTTGGCCTGAAATCAGATAAAAATAAAAATTAGTATTAATTTTATTAAGCTCCCCTGACTTAACCTAACCTTTACGTCAAAACGAGCAATTCTTACTGTAATTAGCGATCAGCAGTGCTGATTCTTCTGTTTAAGATCACTTCAGATATTTCTGTTCATAAGTTTGTGCATTGATGTGCAGTGACCGGTGGAAAAAAACTTCTTCTCGAACCAGGGTGCGCACTCATTCTTGAAAAGATAATCGAGGCTGATCTGCATTAGCATTTCTGACTGAGTAAGAACTGTAAGATTAAACATGTGGTATTTATAGATCTCCAGATATGCAAGATTTTGCAAGACAAACAGTCTGAAATAATTCTCAATACGATTGAGTTCCATGCCTGACAAGGTTTGCTGAATTCTTGTACAATTTTGGGTGTTCAAATTACAGAAACCTAATGAAAGAACTTCCATGTGGCTGTGAAAAAATTAGATGCAAAATTGCATAAAATTGTTCTTCGCACACTCTCACATTAATGTTTTCTAAGCGAATTGCGGGGCTTTCAGTGACAAACAAGCAAAGCGATTTCATTAGGACATTCCATCAATAGAACAGTGTTACAAAGGAAAGTAATCAGTTCCCTTGGAATCAGATTTTGCTGAATGATCCCCGGAGATGCTCCGGACGTTCACCACAATTGTGACAAGCCAAAATCCAATGCGTATAAAAGGCACAGTTTAATAACTGCTATTCAAACAATTGTTTTCTTACAGCGTTCTATTTTAAATGGGAATAATAAAGCCACTGTATAATCTAAGCAAGCAGGCAATTTCAAGTATTAAATTTGTATTCATTGACCCGAATTCTGCATAGAACGGGTAATCCCATTTATGTAATTATTTCATTGTTGAACAATGTAATTTGCGTGGCAAATTTTGATTGTAATGCATGTGAGGCAACTATAGGCGAGTGAAAGTGTGCTTTTATTGGCAAAGTAAGCACATTCTCTTACAGAACAGTTACAGAACATACTGAATGAGTACTGACGAATCTCATTTGCCTGGTATCTCCATTGCTGAACAATCTCCTTCGCTCATTGTTTTATAATTCAAGACATCACACAACAGTTTGGAAGTATGCGTAGGTATTATGATTTGACCGCCTATACGTTGTCATTTGCAAACATTGCTTACTTGTATATGTGTGTACGTATATAGGTGTATGTGCACATATGGGTGTGTATATGTGCACGTACACCTGTGTGCACTAGAGTAGATAAACCAGTCGAAGGTTGCATTTTATGTCATTCCTCTCCGTTTCTGTGCAAGCATCAAACTAGACCGTCATGGTACCTATATGTGTGTGTGTGTTTATCAATTGCAGACATTCTGCACCATATTACAAAGATAATGTGTTATTTTCTAATATGAAATTGTAAAGCATCCATGTAAAAAAAAAATAAAAATAAATTCGTTGTGTGATCATCCATTTATACTGCAGTATTATGCTTATTCTGCTTATAATAATGTGATACCTATGTTTGTTTATGAATTGCCGACAATTTGCGCCATATTTCAAAGATAATGTGATTTGTTTTCGAATATGAAACCTTTATAGGACATTAATGTTTTCTTTCTTATTCACGTCCCTCAATCGTTTTCATGTTTCTGACTTAAGTAGACTGTCTTGTGTCACTATTTTTAGTACGAAATTTTATAAAATTCATGCTATAATAAAAAATATTTCCTTTGTTTCCCTCGATTGGAATTCTGGTTTATAATGGCTAGTTTATGCTGATATTTGCGCACATGCTTACTTGTATATATGTGTATACGTGTGCACGCTACGCGTATAACACTCTGTAGAATGCGTATGTATTGCCTCAATGCATAGAAATGCATTTGTGTATGCTTACGAGTTTGGTGTAAGTATGTGCGTGGGTATGTTTGTGCATGCGTATGTGTATATATCTAAATGTATACGTGCACATATGTGTGTACTAAACTGACAACTAGCATTTTACTAGAGAAAATGGTCTTTTTTCTGTGCACTCTCAACTTGTAACATTACCTAACTCGTCATCTCTTTATTATTGTAAAGCATTCATGTACAAACTATACATTTGTTCTGCGATCATCCATTTATATTTAAGTAAAATGCTTATTAACTAATGACCGGTATGTTAAAATTGTTGCATCAGAAATACAAAACTTATAATCTTCTTGGTCCTCATGCTTATGTGTACATATATGTGTATATATTTACATGTATGTGTGCACATATGTGTGTACTAAACTGACAACTAGCATTTTACTAGAGATAATGGTCATTTTCTGTTCACTCTCAACTTGTAACATTACCTAACTCGTCATCTCTTTATTATTGTAAAGCATTCATGTACAAACTATACATTTGTTGTACAATCATCCATTTATATTTAAATAAAATGCTTATTAACTAACGACCGTTATGTTAAAATTGTTGAATTAGAAATACAAAACTTATAATCTTCTTGGTCCTCATGCTTATGCGTACATATATATATATATATATCTGTATGTGTGTGTGTATGTATGTATATATATATGTACGTATATATATGTATATGGATTTGTATTTATATTTTTTATTCATGCTTCCTTAAAATGACACTTTTGAACATTTGCCGAAACAAGCGATTCATATATTATTTCCTGGCATCAATAATTGCGAAGTTTTATGTCATGTACATGTAAACTGTCAAAAGTGTTTTCACCCCACAATGAAAATGCATCGTCCATGAATTTGCGTTATCTCTTATAATTATCATTACATGTATTGTCAAATGTAGATTAAGCAAGATTAGGAGTACATTGCCCTCAATCATTTATTTTCGACTAGTGACACGAGTTTTTCAATACTCGTGTGTGTGTATCATCTAAGTGTATTAATTTTAAGGTATTTAAAAACCAATGATTCTAATACTGTACAATCTCTATTGGAAATAAAGTTTTTTTCTTTCTTTTCTTTCTTTTCTTTCTTTCTCGGTGCATATCTCCCAGGAGGCGCGTAGATATCTGCGAGGAAGCGTTCAATGTGTGATCTAATAAACGTAAATTTGAATGCCCCAGGATGCCATTCCTGATAGTATTTGCTGATTTAAGGTAAGTTGTTACTGTTGCTTGTTGATTTCTGCCAGTAATGTGTTAAAGTTTAAAGAAAGTCTCATTTTTGTGCGTGTGAGATCTCCATCGTGTTATTCATTTCATTCGTTCATGTGAAGTGTTTTGAAATGTAATATCTTGTCTGTCATGTTACTAGCCATTAGATAGTCGTCATTGAAGGTTTTCTAGAGTTGTATATTAATATACTTCCATTATTGCGCATTATGTTAAAGAATGTGACCTACCATAATGGAAACTGTGAAATATCATGTTGGAATCAGTCTCCTTGTTCGTCACTCAAAGCCCCAGAATTGGGTGGGAAAACATTAATGTGTGAATGTATGAAGTGCAATTTATTAGCATGTTGCATCCAAAATTGCATTCCCATAGCTGTCACGTGGTAAATGTAAATAATGAGGTAACTTGAAAATCTGAGCCAGTAAGCAATTTTAAGTGTTATTTTTGCGTCCAGTTACCCGAATTCAATAAACAATGGGCATTCTCATCTTTATAACTTTATTATTGCTGAGTAGTATGGGATTATAACTTCAAAAAAAGGGCACGGAGGGCCTCTTCCGGTGGTGACCTCGAGTGAGGCCACGTGTTCACAGAATTATATCTACATTAAAAGTTCGTTCATTCCAACCATTCATGCATTATATCATTAATTAAATCAATTGTTGTTGTATAGTGTAGGGTGATGTGTTCACGACCCGGACAAAAAATTGAATAATATTCATAAAAAAAGTTATTGAGCTACAGGAGAGATTTTGTGCTTAAAAGAAAGCTTAAATAGTTCCCCATCTTATGCTATGAGTTTCATATCTATTGATATCATAGTATTGGTTTTACAGCCGTTTTTAAAATCCAGAAATCTCTGTCCGGGTCGAGACCGCGTGTTCACGACCCGGACGGATGTTTTGGTCCACCAAAAACACACTTACACCAATGTGTTTTATATTTGTTCTTACCAAGAACATCCAGAACATGACACTGAAAATTGGTATAAAACAATTGGTTGCAAAATATCAATGTAATAAAAAATATACATGATAAAAAAAAGGAAACTGAATTCCTTAAAACTAAGCCTTTTTCTTCCGTATGGCTTGTTTTCTTTCTATTAGGAAAATCAAAATGGGTGAACACTGAATAGGGATACAACCTACAACTTTAATTTTAATCTGTATAAAAACTAAGGACTAAACTAGCTAATAACTAAGTTGAGACCACGCACATAATTTTTTAAAAATTTATAAAAAATATAAACAATTTTCCTAGGTTAAATATTTAAATTTGGGGAAGTAAACACTAATGGGGGCACATATTAATGCTAAAAATAATCAACTTCCATCAATAAAACACTTCGAAAAATCACTCGATATTTAGCCGTGGCAAACACCCATTTCCAGCCTTTTCCATGGCTTTATCTCACATATGGTACATTATAGTTGTAAGAACTATGCAATCATTCACTTATTGATTGGTTTTTCCAGTACACTTAATTTGCATGCATTGTCAAAAATTGTCCGAGTCGAGAACACGGCATAATTTTGTTTAGCGGGCACCCCAAACGAGTCCATTGTTGTTTTGGCACTCTATATTATCACTGATTTTATGCCAACATGGCATATTACATAACATAACTTATCATAAGTTGATCACGCCTTATTCGTCGTCATGGCACAATATATTCTGATGCCGAAAATTAAGATCGCGACCTCTTAAAATCGAAATTCTTACCTTGCTTACAAGCGGAGCGTCGGCGGGGAGGTTTGCAAATGGCGTCTAGTTAAGACCGCCCTCCCTCATACGTCATAGCTCTGACGTCCTCCTAGGCTCGATCGTTCATTGGTTAATCAAGACTGTCCGGGTCGAGACCTTGTCCGGGTTGTGAACACATCACCCTATACATCTTTAAAATTTCCCGGATTTACTTCTACTGTTGATAAATTACTTCAACTCTATGTTTCATTAACCATGAAAATTCAACAATATCAGCGTTTGTAATATCGGTGATATGAAAATTACTCCGAGCAACTCTCACACTTCTTATATTTTTTTTATTTCGGAGTTAATTCAAAAATCTATCTAAACAAGTTTGCGCTGTGAACGTATTGTGATAATTTGTGCTATCAGTTTCCCTTTCCCTTTGAAATAATTATTTTCATCTGCATTCTAAATGTTTCAATTTTCTACCTGACACGAGTCAAACTGCTTGTTATGTTCAACATAATTGACTACCGCCGTTTAGGGTCGTGATCTGATTGAACTATGCTACTGAAATATAAAATAAAATACCCAAAGTTCTTACGGAACTTCATAATGTCTTTACAGCATTCCTCGTGGGTGGAGGCAGAAAATGCATAATTGGTTATTTTTGAGAGGCCTTCTGAAGCAAAATAAGCTATAATATAATTGGTAATATCGATGTTCGATGGAAACATGCTGTGCAAACGGATGTCAAAATAAATTATGGCCATCAAGGGTAGATTATTTCTCAATAGACAGTAACTCTTCGCTTTCACAATTTTCTGGAAGAAGATGTAACGTCTGCGTTCGTTTTTAGTTCATCGAATTTTTCATTTAGTATGTGCGTTCGGTTTGAATTACTGTTGAATTTTCTCACTGCTAATCGCAAATCGGTCTGTCTAGTGCCTACGGGTTAGTTTTACTCAGGACTACCAGTTCAATTTTTAGAGTACATGCGTCAAAGTTCATAAATTAAATAAATTGTAAGCACCATTCCGGTTTGAGATATTTAGGAATATTTCTTTAGAGTTAAACGATGGAAGACAGCTCAAGAATGAAACTTTTATTATTAACATCAAACGAAGGGAAAACGGTAAGTCGGTAAAAATAGGCATTTTAACCTCGAAAAATCATTGTCTACCGTATTTAGCCTGAAAAGGAGAAATAAGTAACACATAATTCAATTGCGATGAAGCACAGATTGAAATACTTAATAAAAACAATGAAATATTTGCAATTTATAAGAGGAGTGTGGTTTAAGTTATTTTTGCGTTGTTCATTGAAAAGAGACTCATTAATTCGATAGCAAAGAACGTTGGAAACAGAAACAAAATCATTGAAGTCGTCTGGTTTCACAAAAAGATTACATTTTTTCGACATCGAAGCAGAAGAGTGACAGAGGAGGATCTGTGAGGAAAGATCGACTTGAAAGCTCTTACCAGCATCCTCTGCAAAGCGAAAATGGACTGGTGCTTCTGCGGTGACCATGTACTCAGAAGCACACTGTGCGCAGTTATGTTGATAGGTAGCAGAAGAGAGTATGGTTTTTGGGATATTTGCATTTTAAGAAGAAGCCTGTTCGAATTTGATTCACTAGGTCATTTTGAAAATTGAAGTGCATGAAATACTTCGATAAAAAGTAACCAGATTTTTCTAATTTTACACTCTTTTTCCATAATATGGGAAACCAAAAAAATCATCATATCAATAAACTGTAGCCACATCTAAAGAGCCATAGAATTCCAGGTTGTAAAACTTGCTCATAGCTTTTTTAAAAGTCTAGAAATGAAGATTCTCGATGGAAGCCAGTGAAATTTAAGCGCACCCCAAATGCGCTGGACTACTCGGTCTTGAAACTATTATTTATTAATCGAAAAATACAGACAAAAACTTGAACTAAGGCACATTTAATTACTTATGCGAAAAACTACCCATTATAAATAGCTTTGATATTTTTTAACGCCGCAATGCCGGATAAAAGCTATAATTATGTTCCATGAAACTCTTACAAATGGTTATTGATTGTTTTAAATTTATGAGCTAAAATTCGAATTTTGATCCGATTGGTCTGAAAATTAGCCAGTATATGTATTTTTTGAAGAAAAACATATTTTATTCGTGTAACTTTTTTGATTTAGGCCTTATTTCTTCGTACAATTAGAAATATTAGTTCTTCAGTTGTTTTTATACATATTTGAAAAATATAGAAGTCAAAAAGTTTTTGTGCTAGAACAAATTTAAAGACAGTTTTGGAATCCTTGGAACATTTCTGAAAAATTGATAGTGCTTTTATTCTGTATTTGATTTATTCTTTATATATGCGATAATTTACCAATATATAAAATATACCAAATTTTTAGTTTTGAACTATGATAAAAAAATTAAAATGTACAAATTGGGGAAAAAACACTATCAGTTTGTTAGAGATGTTCCACGGATTCTAAAACTGTCTTTGTTTTCTTCATGGAATGAAAACTCACGGACTTCTATTCTTTTGAATATTGAAAACGAGGTGGTTTTCGGTGTAAGTCAAAAACAAAATGTTGCGTTGAAGTGTAATATAATGGATAATAATTGTAATTGAATGCTGTTTTGATGTTTTTTCGATTATCTTCATGCATAATTTCATATTTACACACTGAATTGTAAATTACTACAAATAAAAAATGGGAAAAATTAAAATTTCATTTATTGAGGAATGGTTCATTTGTTAATTGTCGTATGATTCTTCTGAAATTCGAATATCACATGTACATTTTAATAAAAACACATTTTGTTCAATTCACTTTTTCGATTTCGGCCTGAGTTTATGGAAAAAATTAAAAATATTAGTTTTGAGTTCATTTTGGGGGGTATTTCAAATGAATAGAAGTCAATGATTTTTTATGTCACAATAAAACCAAAGACAGTTTTGGAATCCTTAAAACATTGCTAAGAAACTAAAACCACCAGATTATTCATTTTTTGGTTTACTTTTTAAATGGGGTCTAAAATTCAAGGCTTTTGATCAACATACACCCCCTAATGCCCGTGGCCCCATAAAATTTTAGGGCATAATAATCAATAACCTAAGGATCCTTTTTCAACAATAAAAAATTTTGTCCCATCGGGCCGACAGGGGCCTCGGATGACCCCCTTATAATAATCAAGTAAGCGTGAGTAATCAAATACTTCATGGAACATGAATAGAGAATCATCGATATTTCAATTGTTATGTGTGCTGTTTTCCAATTGTGTTCTGGGTATAATTCCTTCCATCAGAGCAATATTATTGAATTTTGCCTTTATTCAGTTATTTTAAATTATGCCAAAAATTCACTTGAACAATTGAATTTAGGTACTAGTTTTAGATCAAATGCTTCTTTTGATATTGTTTTAAGTCATTTGCACATTGCACAGATTTCAGTAACCTGCGCTTTCTTTAGTTTTTAAACGAGATGTTTGCAAACAATGACCTGTTTCATAGTCTGTCTTCCATTACTACGGTCTAGTTCATTTGCAATGACTCTTTTCATCAAGCCACTACTTCCTAGTTGAACAACTCTGCTTCTTTCATAAAGCGTCAAATTCTTTTCTTTAGTGTTTAAGAATGTTAGAAATATACATCCAAAAGTTTTGAAATATCCATAATCTGCATAGTAATGTAGAGCAAGTATTAACAGTGTCCGATCTAGTTGTATATTGTTTCTATGTGTCAGGTCTTTCGAATATGATTTTAACGTATGATGTGTTGATAAAAAATTTTTTTTAGAGGAAATTTTCAGAATCAAAACAAAATGTTATACATATTTGGTATATCTGAGTTTGGCCATAAAAATCGAGCCAACTGTGCATCAAGCACGAAAGTTGAAACTTTCTCATGATGTACATATTTGGGCCAAAATTTTCTGAGTTAGAAGCTACCAATGATTTCATTACAGCACATAAAATCAGTTGTGAAAAATAAAATGTAGGTGAGCACAGGAATACACTAATTCTCTTCTGTTATTATCACAGATGTGCATTGTTTTTTAAATTTACCACGACTCGGCTACATGTTTTTTATTTCAATTATGTAGAATATCAGTATTGACTGTGCCCGGCGGCCCTCCTTATTAGTTGCAGTTCCTGCAAGTAAAGTAGAGTATTTCAAATTATAAATGCAATAAACTGAAATTTTATTTATTTGTGTTTTTTTTAAAGTGTTTTCATTTACAATTTAATTCCATAGACATACACAGGGATTAATTCATTTTCATGAGTAATTTAACTGTGGGTAACAACAGAAGAATAGAAAATGCTATTTGTTAGGTGTTGTAGGTTGAGGTTTACAGTTTTGCTTTTTGGCTCACCCACCGTTGTATTTACCAAATATGAGATTGCTTCTACTGATGCTCCTAGGAACGCTGAGCAAAGCAGGTATGAACGAGCTGTGAATAGCAGTCAGGGCACTCCATGGAACGGTACCCTTGAGACCACAGCAACCGACATTTTTTGCCAAAAACCTCTTCGAATCATCCACGTATATATTGTCAATAGAACGTACCCAGCAGCTAAAAACAGTGAGGAATGCAGCATACTCTTTGAACTCACATTCTTCTTTGTTGACATCGCAGGCTACCAACTCAATATGGAATACATTGTTCGACAGAATGCCCCTGGATAAGATATTTTTAATTGCACTTTGTCTAACCATGGTTTGTTTCAAACACTATCCCTTTCCTTTCATGAGTTTTAGTAGGTATATATTAAGATTGCAGTTGTCCACACGCTCTGTGAGATTTATGACTTCTCTTTTAACAGTTAGGTAAAACAAATACACATTACAATGGAAATTCAGTTATATGCAAGTCTGAACAACAGACAGTATACCTATGGGAAACTGTGGAGCTCATGAATAATTTCTATTAGGTTACGTGTGCCGCGAAGCCTTTGCGGTTTCATGGCAATATTGTTCTCAAAATTCAGTTCAGATTTGAGGGATTGCAGTGGATTATAAATGAAAAATATACTCAAATACCATCTTCCAAGTGTTCTTGTATACAGTGTGGTGCAACAAGTGTGTGGACTGCATAACAAATTTGTTCAGTGGTAGATTCTTTAGAATTTAAATCAAAACGCACACTAAATAAGCAAGAATATAAATCGTCACAAAGTAGTGAGTATAGATAAATTATTATTAGTTTAGAGAATGAGATTAATGAATCATTCATAAAATATCATGTGTAAAAAGTATTTGGACAACCAAAAAAAGTTGTTTGTATTGGATTTTTGCATGTTTTAACACTAAATTGTAATCAACCTCTTCAGAAAATTATAATTTTACGTGATGTGACGTTGTCAGGAAATTGTAGGTTTTGATTAACTTCTGTTCGGACCAAGGGATAGAGATACGCTAGAGAACTGCGAAGCTTTACTGACGCCGGATGTTGTTACAGGGTGGGATACGGTCGATACGATGCGCATCTAATTATAAGAGTGCAGCGAGAATACTTATACTCGCAAAACGTGGTCAGAGGGACCAACGCGCTTACATACCTCCCCACCCATTGAACAAAACTAAAACACAATTAATTGATCAAAAACCATCCGGAAAACGTAAAACCAAAATTCAACATATAAAAACAAAGTTTTGAAAATCAAAAAGATATTCAGACCGAAAACCCCAATCAAAACGCTAATACCGCAACACCACAGAATGCTTGCTAATATACACCAAACAATCAATTAATAATTTGTTATATTAAAATAACGAAGGTAGTAGAGTCCGTCATTTCGACAATAAACTATAAACAACAATCACTAAATTTAAGGTGGTTACATATACTAAAATGCAAAAGCGAAACAACACGAAATGAAAAAAAGGCAGCGTAAGCAAATGAAATGAAAGAAATTGCCTTCATCCTTAGAATTGAACATTAGAATGAACAACCATTAAAATAAACGACATAATATTCACTAGGCAAATAATAAGCTCGCAAAGAAACGAATTGGCTCTATCGAAAAAAACTCAATGTGTAAATGGCTAGGTTGAATTTGTTTTCATAGCATTATTTATTTTAAACACCTCTGGAGAATGCTTCGGATGAACTCGCATTGAGCAATGAAAACAAGGAAAACATGACATATTACTGCGCGTATTAAAATATCGAATTCTAAAAAGTTACAAGCACTAGAAAAAGTTCGGTCACAAGTAAAAATTATTACAAAGACATTTACGAAGAAAACAATCTCAACCTTCTAAGGATTCGGTCGATTTAGATTACGCCAATTTACGTTAACTTATGAACGACTTGGATTCGCTGAAATGAAGCAGAAATCCCTCATAAACCAATACACAAAGAAGAAAATTTATAAATCTCATTTACTAATGGCAGTAATATAGGCAAAGTTATAGGCATAGAAAAAGTTCTGGAAACTGCAAAATATTGAAAAAAATTATTCCCAAAAATCATACATCATATTGTGAATCAACCTGACAATTTTTAAAGTTAAAGTTACCATACGCTTGATTAGATACGTCCTAAACTGATTAAATAAGGCTTAATTTGTGTAAAAAACTCTTGAATATATGTTTTATAATATATGTTGTAGCAAAACACTTATACCACGAAGGTTCATCAAGGAATCTTTGACAAAAAAAAGAGGTGAAGAAAGTCTACCACAAAACGCGATGGTTTGTGAAAACGTTTCGAACATTTTGCAAATCTAACAAAGGAAAAATAAGTAACAGTCATGTAACGGCAAAAAACCAGTTAATTTGAATTCAATGGAATTGTTTAGGAGAAAACAAGTTTAGGAAAAACCATTTGCTATTCAGTTCGTAATAGCAGAAAAAAAAATAATATTATATTGTTCTAGTTGTTGAAACACCGTTAGCAATAACATTTTAGTTTCAATTTTAAATCTTCAATCACCGATGAGTTGCACCAAAAAAACTTAGAGGGCAAGAAGAATGACTAACTTAGAAGCTAAGAAGAACTTCAACTTCCGTATTGTTGACGCGGGTACAACTGACGGATGTACAGCTAGATATCACGTTACCGTGATACAAGACACCGTGTTATCACCCGCATGCGTGCGAGCTGAAATTGGAGCAATACGAAACGATTAGCATGGCTAAAGTGCAAAATGTAGCACATGAATGCACAAACAAAGTAATCTGAGAAACACCTTTAGTGTCAGAAGGATCACATGCCGAATCTTACAATTTAGTCAATGACGAGTAAACTTCCTTAAAACTTTCAAGTCAAAAATTTTAATGACAAACAAGAAGTAGCTTACTCATTACCATCCAAAAATTTCCCCGTAACACAAATGCTAATTCAATGAAGATCTACTAAATTCTGCAGAGACATTTAATTTTCCTGATCGATATTTACTCTCCTCATTAAAGAAAGGCATCAGTAATCGTATCACGCAAGTGTGAAATTCATTCACTAAAAAACTGTTAATTCAGCTTTTAGATCTTGAGCCAAACTGAGGCATTCTCAGCCTCGATGCACAATGAAAAAAAAAATATGTGCAAGATCGTCAATGCTTCTTCAGCGACAGATCCATTCAATAATCACGTGCTGCTTTTGCACAAGAACATTACGTATTGTTATACTGTACTTGTTATACTGCTATACTGTGAACGATTACTTTACATTTCACATTTAATCAAAAATTAAGAAACCCAAGCATATACTGGGTTAAAATGAAGCATAAGTAAAAATACAAGAGTAAAACATAATTGAATACTTAAGAAACATACATAAGAACATATTTTTTACGGTACACATACACGAATAGTTGTCAAGGTAAAAAAATTTATGTTTACGTTAATGGCTCTTAATTTTAATCCTTCAGTCAGTAGTATATTGTCGCATGGAAAATTTGGTGGATTTGACGATAAATTGCATTCTTTTACGACTGGCATTTTACAAATTTCATGGCATAAAACTTAAGGTCAAAGTGCAACAGTCCAGTCATAAGTCGTAAAGTTTTCTTGTCGTATTATACGAGGCCAGAACATGATTCATATTACTTTCACTCTCATTCATATTACTTTCATAATTTTACCAAGTCATGATGGCTTCGTCAATAGTGGTCTTTGAGTCTGCTCGCACCGAACGTGCGACGTAACGTCTCATAGTCAGCATTTGCATGTCGTCTGGCGCTCTATTTTCTCAGAGTTCAGAGTCTCTGTGTGCAGCTTCGTGCACCTGAGCTGCGTGCAGCTCTGCAAAATCGCAGAGCTGTCTATTACTCGTGACTCTTTTCTAATTACCGGACCACGACGTGTTTTCAATTAATGGACTCCTTTCGCCTCTCATTATTCTCATTTCTCATTCACATTTCTGTTCATCAACACAAGTACTACCGCAATTCACAATGCGAACTGCAGACCCCCTTGGTTTTAATGGTATTGCTTCCAACACTAAGGATATGAGCTGTCCATTGTAACCTACATTGGTCCATTGTAACCTACGTCCATTGGTCCATTGGTTCATTGTAACCTACGGTATATCATCACTGTCTTTCTCATTAATCACTTCTCTTATAGCTTCTCTTTTTTACCCTCGTATTACTTCTTGCTCGTACACAGAGAAATGACCTCAGACATCAACAGAATAACATGCACTGTTATTTTCTTCACTCGGAAGAGTACCTCTACTCCATCCTACTTTTATTTATCCTTTTTACTCGAAACCACATTGCATTTCTCAGCACGTTAATTGCCACAGTATATTTCATCAATATTTCCTAATCATTACTTCATATTTCATCATTATTATTTCTTGCTAGGCTTAATCCTCAGCCTCTTCTGTACTAGTCGAAAACTATCTTTTAATTCCTGTTCTCTCAACGCAGCGAATTGTCCTCTCAATAATAGATTCCTTGATCAGTAGTACTCTCTTGAAACTTTAATGCAACGATTCCCCCGCGACAATTCTCTTCTTATTCTCTAATGCTAGAACGTTGAGTTTTAAAAAGGTGTTCAGCATTAGGTACCTATGAGCAAATTGGTCCCTGCACTTCCCCCCTGCAACATTACACCAGCATTTCTAAAAAATGACGTGTCCGAGGACTGGGTAGAAGCGAATGCGTAAGTGGATCTTGTCTCAGACCGGGTCACAGACCTGGCATTGATGATTTTAATCATAATCATCACAGCATTAGGAGTGATGATGCACTACACACGTCGTGAGTTAAACGTGCTGACGGAAAGGGTGCGATCATAAGACTTCATTCTGCGCCGACAATACATGCGCCCTACGAAGAATAAACCATGAGAGTGGGAAAACAGCAGGTGCTTAAAATGCGGTGGTGTTACCCAAGGGAGTGCTGTGTTGCATGGGGAAACAGTGTTTGTGAATGGGTCGAGACGGACACGGCGGTCTAATCCAACGTTGAAACTCTTGGCGAACGAAAAGTTCAGTTTTACTTTAACTATATTTAGTTTCAACTACATAATCTATGAAATTTACCGATATAACTACGCAAATATATTTATTTGTGTATTTTACCCGTTGAGTTATTTATTTCAATAATGTAACCATGTGTGGTGTAAACGAACGAGTTGAAATTTCAAAATGTGTTTGTTAAAATTCAAATGTGTCATCTCCTGCGTATGAGTTGAGGTAATATGGTTTTCGGTGTGTTGCGTATTTATTTTTTGAATTGTCTTATTAACTAATTGATTTATTTTGTTTTATAAGGGAATTTCACTTCCTTTCATATGCGAGCTAGTTCCGGTGTAAAAATAAGTACGCGACGTGTTACATTTTCAAGCATTTAGTGTTGTTTTATTTTTTTATGATTTTATTTGCGAGTGTTTCTTTATTTTCAACTGCGTTATCATTCCGTTATATTATTTTGTCGATTTTCCTATGCTGGTGTGCCATGTTCAGCGTAAGTTTGATACTTATTGTTTTTATTTTTATATTACGGTTTTTAATTTTTGGTTGTGCATAGACGTTTCCTTCGATGGGATGAATTTATATCCGTGTTATTTTTGCGATGCGTAAAATTAAACATTATTTTTTTCTACGTTTGCAATGTTAAATGTTGTGTGTCTGTTTTCTTTTTTCAAATTATGTAACTTGTGTTGCGTAGTAGTAATATAACATTAATTTTGAAGAAGAGGGGCATTTATCTATTATTATGCTTGCGCTCTTTCTTATTCCTTTAGCTTGAAAGCGTGATTGAACTATTCAGTACTTCTAGCTTTATTTTAGTTTTTGCTCTCGAGTTGCGAATGTTATTTTTCTTTGGCCATTAGTAGACTGTTGTTACGTTATATGCGTTTTGTTTGTCTGGATATTAAAAATTGATTGTGATTTTGATTTTGTACATCAAAAGTTTTTTATGATAAATCAATTTTGTGTTAATCTGGTTAAGGGGGGGAGGTATGCCTCAGCAAAATGCGCTGTGACCCACTTTTCCCCAAGTATAAATTAGGGTGCGACGCTCTCAGCGCCGCATTTCGTCAGACTCTCCAGCATCAAGCATCATTGAACGCCGCCGCTCTCCAGTATATCAATCTCCTTCGGAATTGAACCCTCAATGTTCAATTCTAGGCCCACTCCTATTTTTTATTTATATTAATGCTCCCATTTGCTAGCAAACATAAAAAAAACATAAAAATTCAAGGTGCGATGGTGAAATCCAAATGGCCGTAAGTTTGATAGCTAATTTAAACAAATCCAAAGTCGACGCTGAAAGCCTTTAATGGGTCGAAGGGCCACTTGGCTCTGGTTCTAAGGTCTGTGTCAAAATCCGAAATATTATCGATTTGTGTTTTTTAGCTTATGTTATAGATAATTTTCTTATTAATCTAAGGATATGCTTCACTTCCTTCTAAGTGTTCTGGTTCCTTGCCAGCAGCTTGCGAAAGGCCAGCGAATTAGGGAGAGGGAGCAATGATTTACCCAAAGTCCAAAAATTATCAATGTTTTGATTTTCAACTCATGCTTAGAGATTTTTTTCTGAATCTAAAGATAGGCTTCACTATTTGGTGTGGGAAATTCCACAACTTCATTTTCATTTTCAGTTTTATTTTCGTTAATAATCGAAAAGGAACAAAAGTCGTACAAGTTTTAATATTTTATTACTAAGCCGTACAAGGTAGTTTTTACCTTAAGGCTTTAGAAAGCGAACACATCTGTGTCCGTAATTGGTTAATGTTCAAGTTTGTAAGATTAAGTTTCAAAGTTCAAGGTTGCAATAGTGTGCGACGGTCGCTCAAAGACTGTAGGAAGGATGCTTCGCAGCGTCAAGGCACGGAAAAAGCAACCGAGCGGCATCTCAGCAGGGCTGAGCAAGGTATGCCTGACAGAAACGTTGCAGCTAGAGCGTGAAGCCAGGGCAAGAGGCGACATGCCGACCTGAAGCGAAACAATAACAAGGTAAGTTCAGATTAGGAACACAAGAACAAGACCAGGAACAAAAGTACTGTTGTCAGAAAACAACTTCAAGATATCAATATAGACAGCACACCTAAACGCACCCGCAAGGCCTAGACAAAGTTGCACGTTATGGTGGGTTCACATTGACACTCTTTTCACCACACAGAGCGTCACTTCGGCGGGCACATACACTGTTGCCGGGCTAGCAGGCGGGCAAAGTGAGGTTCACTTGGACATTCTCCCTAGCCATTCTTTACCGCCGCCTGCCCGTCAATCACTCCATCTACAGATGAGCCTTAGCCTGCAGCATGTCATCAGTAGGGATGTGACATTGAACATATTGCATGTATATGCTTTTGATTATATTTTAGATAGCATAAAATATGCCCGCAAGTATATATGCAGTGTGCGAAAATCGCATATTTTCCTCGGAACCCTCGGAACAGCATAAAATATGACGAACATGCATGATTAACTGTAAGTGGCAGTAAACTGAAACCTAGTAAAACCTTCCCATTACTTTTAAATTATATTCTTTTTTTCATCCAGTTTTATTTAATTTTTTTGTATAACTGGATCAATTTTGTAAATTGAAATTTTTCGTAAATCAATAATAATTGTACGTTGCTACAGCTACTTCAAAAGTTTACTTCAATTTTGCGGGAATTAGCTCAAGTTTTTTTAGATATAGTTCCTTATGAAGTGAATTTGAGATTAGTGCGGCTAGTAGTGATTTACAATCATGCCGAAGGTGAACAAGGAGCATCATTTTTAGAATACTTCAAGGAATTTGAAGATTTTCAAGCCGAGGAAGAATTTCTCTATTGCATTTATTGCGAGAAACAGGTGAAATATAAAACTTTTTTCTCACTCAGTGCACGTGAGAGAAGTTTTGCGTGGTTCAAGGTTTTAGTTTCCAAATATTATCACGTAGAACCATGTTGGGCTTAGTGCACACTTTATCAAATTATTGTTACCGAAGGATATGAATTGCTCTTGCATAGCAACACAGGGACTTCCTACTTCGAGAACAATAAAATTAATGGATATCGTATTGGAAATATTGAAGAACAGATATGATAAAAGGTATTATCAAGAGTTAAAATGCATTTTGGTGAAAAACGAAGGTTCTAAAAAAATAAAAACAATCAACTCAATTTTGACTCGTGAGATCTCTGACGCAATGGATGAATCCATTAAGGAATATTCACCTTCCGAACTAACTTGCTTCACCTTTGCTCCTCTTGTTTCTTGCGATGTCGAGTGGAAGTTTTCGCTGCATAAAACTTTGATGGCAGATAATCGTAGAAGATTTGTTTTTAAAAATCTAAAATACCACGCAATTATCAAGTGCAACCCTCGAATTTAATGCTAAAATATATTCCCGTTTAAAAGAAGGGTTAACAAATAATCCTTGCATTCATGAAAAACATTATATGTACTTCAAAATCAAACTTGGATGAGATCACTTTTTTTTCGTTCGTTATCATCGTCCTTAATTCGTTCAGATTAGAATTGGTACTGTTTCAAAATATTTATGTTCAGATAAGTTATAAAACTTAGTTGAGAATTGTATGCACTTAATGATTAATGGAAAATTATAAAATGAATTATTTTTTCCGTGTATGAAGAAGTACACTGTATCCTGTATCATTGTTTCTGCGCAATCTTCCTCACAAAAAATATAAATTTGGAGCTATTCAAGTGAAGCATTTATATTGATACATATTTCTGCTTAGCATGTAATATGCGCTTCCACAATTATGCATAGAGTGTAGCATATATGCATCGAGTGTTTCTACATATGGTTTTACTAGCATAATTCTTGCCAAAGCCTTCATATTTTATGCTGCATATGCGCTACAGAAATCAGTAAAAACAAGAACATTAAAGAACGTGCAATCAATGACATACGAAATAATTTATTAGCGCTATTCTACTAATCATCTGCCCTCCTGGCGAGAAGTACTAGAGCGCGGAGCGCAGTACTTCCCAACGTAGCGTCTGGATTGCAACTGAGCAGTGTGAGCAATACACTCTGCCCGCCGACTTTGACGCTTCTGCTGCCTGCTAGCGCTGTGCCAATGTGAACGATCGCTGCCCTTCCGCTGCGCGCACTTGCCCGCGCCCGATGGTTGTGAGCTTCCAATGCGAGTGTCAATGTGAACCCAGCATTAGAGGTGAGGAGGACGAGACGCTGGACCGAAGAAAGAAAACTGCCAGTGGAGTGCCCCCAGTGTCAATGCACGGAACGTAGAAATCATACTGAAGACAAACAAAACTAAGTTTAACGAACGGCACTACGAAAATAACGAACAATAAGAGCAAACAGAAACAAACAAATTCAAACGAGTCAAAATCAATTAGGACAAACTACACCTGCAACAACTCACCCAAGTTTATTGCCACACTTGGTGAGTATTATACCACTTTTAGAAGAATATTATGAAACTTAGAGGAAAACAGTCAAAGGCAGGTGTTCAGGTAAGGACAGAAATAATAGTTTAAGGTTTTTAATTTGATGAAAGTCATAGGCCCAGAGGGAACGAATTTTAATAAAACAGCTCAAGGATGAGTAGTAGTAGCAGCACATCCAAGGAATTCAGGTTTACTTGGGATTCAGGTTTCAAGGATTCAGGTTTACTGAGATATGAGCAAAGCTCAATCTCTAATAAGTACGGCGAGATGCCGTTAGTTAAATCTGAATTCAATGAGAATTGAGCAACGGTCAATCTCTAATAGTAGCGGCAATAAGCCGTCAATTAAAAATTTAAAGTTCAATGTTTAAAACCCTGAACACCTTTAAGAGATTTGAATAAACCAAAAAATAAGCAAAAACTGAATAACAGCCACAGTCACGCAAACATAAAAATAGTTGAAACACAGAAGCAGCAAGAAATTAAGGATACTTAGGTATTGTGACAAATTAGAGTGTTGACACCGGCAGGACGACTCCAATGCAGCAACAGACCAGCGCTCACCTTAAATCCTAACTAAAAACTGAAAAACTCCACCGAAATTACTTCCCACTGACTGTAAACGACCGAAAACAACCGAAAGAAGCAAAGCGACTCGCCCAACTTCACGCCTCGGTTCCGACTGACGAGTGCACCTCGCGAGCATGTGGGAGATTTTCACACATTGGTAAGTACGATCGTTCGTCTGCTTCAGCTTGCAAAATGCTAATCACTTCTGTAATTACACGGCGAGGTGACGAATCTGTCAAGCTCTACTGAAAACTTGAACTTGTTGACGTTTTAAATGATACTTCTCCCACAGTTGTAAAGGTACAGAAACAGGAAATGCAACTACCGATAGGGCTTAAAAAGAGCTAAAAATTAGTCGAATTAGGTTTTTACCATTCCTGTATTCGAGCGACTAAAAGAAAGGTTTTATGAGAACCTGAACAACATGCTTTATGAAGAATCTAGCTTCATTAGAATTTGTTTACTCAGCGTCAAAATACATCTTTTTCCTACCAAAGCATTTCGACCGTGAGCTGTATGGCTAACTTTCAACTGCTGAAAGCTCGAACCTGCATCATCGTTAGGGGGGGCTAGGAAGGGCTGGCGACGTTATAAGACTCAAATACTATTTTAGAAAAATGAATACTTATTGTGACTTCAAGTCTCTGTACTCGGTTAGAGCGTTTTATCTCATTCCATGTTTTTTAGCAACGAACTAAAATAGTATATTTTTAGAGCATTGCTCTCAGCTGGTATCGATATTATAATAATTACTGTGTTTTTCTGCCGAAAAGGATCTTTGAATCGAGAAATTAAAAAACAATGAATGAGGAGTTGAATTTCTTAAACAATTTTCTTGAAGTCTAGGGTTTTCTTTTATTTTTTTAAGAGCTGCCTAGGTTTCATGCTCACAGGATCTGCTTACCGGCCTCTAGCTGCTTGCTCGCCAGGGTTCGACAAGCTCGTGGACATTTACGAGTGTGCCGTATTGCCTACGGGGTCGTTTCCAAGCCCGGCAGTCACCCGAGTTTGGTTGCAGCATCATTATTTTGAACTGAACTCAATTTAAACCATTCGTTTTGAATTCTTGAAATGAAATGAAGTCAAAAATTAAATTCATTATATTTATGAAAATGTTTCAATTTTCGAGGAGTTTGGGTTCCTAAAGAATTTTTAAACTAGCATTTAAGGTTAAATTATTGTTATAACCTCATTTCTAAGTTCTTTTTGAAAATTTAGAGCCTGTATTTCTCACAGTGAACCTAAAAGATACTATTAGACATATAACCAATATGATGATTTTTCTTCCCCTTATCGTGAAGTAAGGAGATTCTCGTTATAATGAAATTTGCTGTGTTTATTTCTCAAATTTTATCATTTTTACCATTATCCAGTGATGAATTTCTTTTAATGCTGTTCTCAATTAAGCATTTTGCTATTGAAGTTGAGCTAGTTCTTCACATTTCCTCGCCATCAAATTCTAATATTCTATTGCGTATTTCTTCCTTACTATGAACAATTTTTACTTTCACGTGCTTGTGAAAAATATGTATCGGCTTGTTACTCATTTTGGATAATCAACAATTCTATTTAAGCTATTTTTCAGATGATTAGTCAAGTATGGGAAGAATTATGAATGTAAAATTTTAAACGGGAGTAAAAATACTATTATAGTACTTCGCATTCAGATATGTTCATTTGCAATAATATTGCAATGGTTATTGGAATCCTACCAGTTTTCTCATGCGTCAGTTTGCAGTAGTTATTAGTCTGTTGTACTTGAATATTTTTTATGAACATAGCTTCGTAGAGGCTGTTCCAAAGTTCTTTCGCAAATATTAAAATATTCGTAGAGTTTCTGCATATAGCATAAAGTGTGGTTCCATTTTTCATGAAAGCGATCTACAGGAAAGTCAAATACATTCTTAACAAAATTATAGGATGGAAGTCAGTGAAGGACGATGGGAAGTTTGAAAAATTGCAGTCTGTCAATAACTGGCATTAGGTTTAATGAAACATTTAAACTAAACAGACAAATTTTAATTTGTCTATAAACTAGATGTTATGAATTTGTTTATTAACAAGTCCTCAATAATTCAGAAACCATTTAAGACCTGATGAATACAATTGTTTCTCTATTTCTACCCACAGTTTGCCCTGAATTGCGCCACCCGCCTATCACGGAAGAAATTTAGCATTTCAAAGTCTGCTTAGTGGCTATCGGACCGATAGTGGCAAAAGCCACTATCCGACCTTTGGAATGCTAAATTTCTTCCGTAAATGGCGGGTGCGCAATTCAGGGCAAACTGCGGGTAGAAATAGAGAAATAATGTAGTCATCAGAAAATGCCATGAAGAAATAACATGAGCGAACTCAATTTCAAATAATTTTTTTAAGGTAAAACGTTTGTACACAATACACGATAATTCACCTATGTCAGAAAAGATGCTAATTACAAATCGTGTAAAACATTACATCGCTTGTCTTATCCACAGACCCAAGCTCTAAATCTGTGATTTTAATACCAAATGCCTTTAAAATACCATTTATAATAAACGAAAACAGATTTTCGTTCTGTTTTACGCATCTATATTTGCATAACGAAACGGTTAGGTAAAAAATCTTGACGTCGTTCAGTAAAGAATGCGGGCATGTGAGTGATAGATGGCAGCCATCTCATGGCAGAAAATATTGTTCTTTCATTGAAGGGGCCTTGAGTGTTTAGGGAATCATCGTTTTTCTTGTAATTGTATCCCATGTGCCGATGAAAACTCTTCATTTACGTAAATGACCTGTTTCATTTTTACGAGATTGTATCCCAAATCATTACCTTCCTACGGTTGAATAAATTTGGTTTGAGTTATCTCCAAGATGTCTGAAACGATTATCATCATTACGAGAATCGTTTGTCTATTCAAGTACGCTAGAACTGAAGCAATAATTGTGAGCCGTTTATGACACCTGAAATTTCGGTCTCCGGAAGGAACCACGATTACAGCAAGAATAATATTCTCATAGTTGTCGCTTATTCCATTGACACCCAACTCATCTAGTCAACTCTGGTATAATCGTATCAAACTTGCTTGAACTTGACTGCCAGCGTTGCTCACATTATCTTCCATGCATGCACTTCCTCCTCCACGAGTGACTATAGGGACGTCTTTTTCAAAGATAAATTACAATTCTATCTATTCGCGTATTACTGTACTGCTTTATTACATATTCAAAAAATCTTTCACGTGAAAGGAACTGTAGGTTTTCTAGAATATTTTGATGCCATAATCTATGTCCTAAAGTAAGTTTCTATTCATTGAAACACTGCTTGGACACATTGGTTCCTATAGTATTCGCACACGACGATTAAAGAGAGTCACCTCTTGTCAATCGAGTATGAACATCTAGAAAAATATATATCACCACACATAGCGCAATCATAAAAAAGGAACTGTCTCATATACACGTATGTATTACTCGATGAATTTAATGCAATGCTTCCTAAGCCTGTGCCAAAATCGTTAATCCAGCTGGTAATTGGCAGTAAATTTTCCAAACCTTGGAATATCTATTTTAACTAAGGAGTATACCTTTCTTTAATTATATCGCAATTTATATTTTCCAAAATGTTCATTATGAGGAGCTGGAAATTATTTTCTGACAGTTCAAAACGCATATACAACTGTTGAAGTGCCATGTTAGCCATATGCATTTGTATGCGCGCATAATAGCGGGTAAAGACGACAAATTTGCACTCATGAAATTTCTCAGTAATGTAACTGTTATTAAAGAAACATACACCAAACTCGGTCACTAAAACTTTTGATGGTGAACTACACCTTTTCATTTCAAATTAAACCAAATCAAGTTCAAATTAATCCAAGTCAAGTTCAAATTAATCCAAGTCAAGTTCAAATTAATACATGTCAAGTTCAACTTATTCCAAGTCAAGTTCAACTTATTCCAAGTCAAGTTCGAACTAATACAACCAAAATTAGAGTTACGAATGGACATAATTCCCCGTTAATATGAGCGTTTTTTGTGGTAAATATGTATCTAGTGGATGTGATTAGCAAGAAATGTTCTACTTTCAGCAAGGAATAAATCTAATTTCTGCAGTATAAGAACAAGCTGTCGTAAAATGTGCTAAGTGTCCAGCATCAAGAGGCAGAGTGTGATTCAGATCTTTGAGCGGAGTAACAGATAGAAGTCAATTTTAAAAACTTCGTATTATGCCATACAACCCAATTGAAAATCAAGGACGTATCACCGGTGTATTAAGGACGTGAGGGTCGATTATACACGATTTATAGGCTAGTCGGCCTGCTCTGCTTTAACACTGCCTCTACGCGCCCCAAACCAAGCGCGGTCAAGCTCGGACGTGAAATTCATAGTTGGCCTTGGATGATTCGAAGGCGCAAAATTTTCAGTTGATTTAACGGCCGTAACATTTGAAAGCGGCATGAATCGATCTGTTAGTTAATGACAGCGTGTCATCGTGAGCGTACTGGCGGTTACTGCCTCTGCAAAGGTTGCGTTTGGTGTTTCGACTGTGTTCTTCACAATCATTGCGTTAGGCAAATTGTGACGTAGTATTTCATTAGATGTCCAAAACATGTTTATTGATATTATATTGATTGTTTACTTGGATGTTGTGGCGATCAACCGTTATGCTCATCCTCAGATTTTTCTCGTCACTTCTCGAGCTCAAGCTGAGTTCAATTTTTTAAACATAGTTATGTGAAGTGTTGTTCGTCCAACTGTTTTGAAACTAGAACAGTGGTATTCATATCAAAGTACTCTGGATAGTTTACTGAGCAGGTTTACAGAACAGTTCACATTCACTTGATTCATTTGCAAGTTTTTCACAGAGTGGCTATAAAGACTGTTTTTTTTAAATGTGTACTGATGTCACAATAAGTTACTTATTTTCACGATATTAAGTGCAAATGCTGACATTGAACAATAAATTAAACCAATGTGCTTTTCACAGTGCTTTGTATCAGTGCCAACAAGAATAGAGGAAAACGCTGGTGATAAACCAAAACTGTGAGTTTATAATGAAAAATCGATTGCTCTAAGTATGTATCATGGCCAAAAAATAGCACAACGTTGTATGACTCTTGCACTTTTGGGACTTAGCACTCCTACAGGGTCCGAGAGATGTGAATTTTGGTCATTTTATATTGTAATTATCGTTTTGCCTTTTCATGATAGACATTTTTTATTCATTTTCTTACTGTCCATGCTATGTCGTCTTCAACTATTCTGTGGTGATCCCAGCGGCAAGCCGCGGATCCCCACAAGACCTGAGAAAAGCTGCCTCCAGACTACAACCGCATCCGTTCCAGAGCACCTCCGGACCCGAAGTGCCTGGTCAACCAAACACGGGACCTGAGAGAAGCCGCCTCGCGACTATGAGAAAAGGTGCCCTTAAGCTACAACGGCTTCCTGCCTCCAGCACCACAGGCCCACAAACTCGCGACCAATCAGGACTCACGCCCGGACTCAGGGCTTGCACTCGAGGCCTACATAAGGCGACCCCAACAAGGCTCGCACTCACTCAAGCCCTCGTCCTCGTTCAAGTCACATCTCCAGCACCAGCCTCGCGTTCCTGCATCTAGCTTCCGAGATCGACTTTGTCTCTCGCGTACCTGCACCAAGCTCCGGAGACCGGCCCTGCCTATCGACGCCCCTAGGTGTTGCAAGGTCTTAAACCTAGTAGCGTCTTGACGCTTCAAGGTGTTTCAAAGCCTTAAAAAAAAGTCACGTTGCAAGGCCCCGCGCCGGCGTCGTCGGCCAAGCCGCTCTACGACATCTCTCGCCCGCTCCGGCCGGCTAGCCTCGCCGTAGCTACTTATCAGCTACAACGGTGAACCGCGTGGCGGCCGGGCCCGACCCAGCTGACTAGCCTCGTCTCGGCGCCCCGCTAGCACCAGCTGACCTGTTCGTAACAGTCGCACGACGTAGCACCAATCATCACGTCTCGCCGCTGCGTTCGTAAGTAGCGTCCTCGCGGACGTTACCCGCTATTGGTGCTTGTTTCATTCATTACGTAAATTCTCGCATAGTATTGTATTTCAATCATCCCGTATTAGTGCTATTCTCGCATAGGATTGTGTTTCAATCATTACGTAATATATGTCATTTTCGAATAGGATGGTATTTCAATCATCACGTATTAGTACTATTCTCGCATAGGATTGTGTTTCAATCATTACGTCATTCCCGAATAGGATTGTGCTTCGATCATCACGTATTTGTGCTATTCTCGCATAGGATTGTGTTTCAATCATTACGTCATTCCCGAATAGGATTGTGCTTCAATCATCACGTATTTGTGCTATTCTCGCGTAGGATTGTGTTTCAATCATTACGTCATTCCCGAATAGGATTGTGCTTCAATCATCACGTATTTGTGCTACTCTCGCATAGGATTGTGTTTCAATCATTACGTCATTCCCGAATAGGATTGTGCTTCAATCATCACGTATCTGTGCTATTCTCGCATAGGATTGTGTTTCAATTTATGTCATTCTCGAATAGGGTTGTACTCCAATCACCACATATTTGTGCTATTCTCACATAGGATTGTGTTTCAATCATTACGTACTTCTCGAATAGTATTGTATTTCAACCATCACGTATTAGTGCTGTGTTCCAATCATTACGTGATTTACGAGTAACGAACAGTGCTCATAGTAGTCACCGAGGGCCCAGTGTAATGGTCCGTGTTCCGTGTACCTGACAGTCACCAATATAATTACCGTGTTACCCCCGTGTTGTCCATATCCTGCCGAATACGATTGTACCTCAGGCACTCGCTTCGGGCTATCCTATCACGAAAAAGATAGCTCAAAGTCTGCCCGAAGCGTGTTGCAGCCTGGGGGAGAACACCACAATTCTCTTGTTTAATTTGTTTTTCAAGATTTGTAATTCTGTGCATTGAGTCCTGCGCAACAGTGCACCCTATCTATCATTTGTGGTTATGGTTTATTGCAAATACTTTTTTGGTAGTTAATTGCGCTAGCTAATTGTGCTCTGATTTTTTCTCTGAAACCGCATTAGTAACGCAAGGAAATTCTTTGCCTTTGCTTTCCATTTGGTGCTCTAATGAAATAATTTTCAGTCTTTGAACTTGTTATTTGAAATGCTGTTCAGCATTCAGCCAATAAACAAGCACATTCAGTCAACTTTAAATGCCTACGTATGTAATTTATGAATGATGCATTTCTTTTGCAAACTTTTTTTTTGCTGGTTCATTGGTCACCCAGCTGATGCAGGGTATTGAAAATTTACGTTGTAACTCTAATTTCATCCGTTATGTTCTTTAATGATATTCAAAATGTTCCCCTCCCTCAGGGGAATACAACTATTGTATCTATGGGAAGTAGCGCTCCCTGGGGGACAATGTGAGGGCCCGAGCTAAAGGTTAGGTAGGCCTTTTTGTTAAAATAACATAGGTTTTTGCTTTGTTACGGACCATGTTTTTTCGGTTCACTGCTGTCCTGTTTTTTCAGCACCTACTACTTTCTTCTTCAACTTTGATCTTGTTTCATGAACTTCTTTCCCATCTTACTGTTTCTATGACCCTTCAGGATAGATTCCTCATATTCTTATCTCCATACTAAATGGTGCCTTCCTCCGTCCTCTCTTTGATACGTTCTATTTTCGTAGCGGATGAGGAGGCCTAAACTAACTTATAATCTAATCTAATCTTCAAAATGTCCCTCCAGGCAAATCATTTCCATAATGAACAAAAATGTGAGAGATCTATCGAGAATATTATGCATATATAATGTACATGAGCGTTGAAATGGCTCTCTTTACACTTGAGTTGATATATCTTTATGTTAGGAAAAAAATAAAATATGATATATTTTATTGGTTTATTTCTTGATGTATAGATTATCAATCAATATATCCAGTACATTTTGGTAGTAACCCTTCCTTGATACAGGTTTCATTAAAAATAATGCCATATTGATTATTAATAATAGTTTTGTTCAAATTTTCTAGTTTTCGGAAGAGTTTACTTTGATCGAATTTGCTGAAATTAAAAGCTCCCCTAACGTTTTGTGATTAAAATTTTGCGACGCGTTTCGTCCTGTGTCCACGGACATAATCAGGCTAAAAATAGAGTTGTGCAGCTAATAGAATGGAGAAGTGGGCAGAGTGGCTGCGGTTACCCGAATGTAGAAATGTGCATTTGATGCAAGTTAGAAGGTGTACAGTTGGTCTGCGAAGTGAGGAGGGCTAGGCGACCTAGGTTCCGTAGTAGAAGGTACATTCTCCATTCTCAATTTTATTAGCTGCACAACTCAAACTTTTTTTAGCCTGATGATGTCCGTGGACACAGGACGAAACGCGTCGCAAAATTTTAAACATAAAACGTTAGGGGAGCTTTTAAATTCAATAAATTCCGATCAAAGTAAACTCTTCCGAATACTAGAAAAATTGAACAAAACCATTATTAATAATCAATGTGGCATTATTTTTAATGAAACATATATATATATATATAAACGGTGTTATGTAATTCGATGCACAGATTTTAACCAAATGCAGAAAAACGCAAAATATAACGATTTTCATTAGTGACAAAACCTCGAAACTGCTTTGTTTTCGAGAAATGACCTGACATAATTTCAGATTCCCGTAAGAATGAGCTTGACATGCAGCCAACGAGTAAAAACGAAACTTCTTTGGCACGCGCTTCAGGCTATTCTTACAGGAATCTATAATTATTTCAGATCATCATTTCTCGAAAACAAAGAAGTTGTGAGGTTTTGTCACTCCTGAAAATCGTTTTATTTTGCGTTTTTCTGCCTATGGTTAAAATCCGCATCGCATCACACAACACCCTGTAAATACCGGGTGTCCCAGAAAAATGTCCCCGACTTTTCAATTGATTGTATATCAGCTTTAAATTAACATATTTGCAAGGTCTTTTTTCACAATGCAATGAATTTTGTTCCCTTTTCGGATAATTTAAGTTTGTGAAAATCGTTTACTAACCACTTTACAGTGATCGATTCGCTGAAACCGGTAGAACAACTAATTGCTCATAGGAAAAGTTTTCAAAACAACACTGGTGTTCTTCATTTCTCAATACATTACTTACTTCCTTATTTCATCATTTGAAGGCACCTAAAATGCAGCTCACTCACGATCAAAGAATTTTCCTCGTATTAGAATATGAAGCAACGGTAAACTGTGAACAAGTAAGAGGAGCATTTAATTTTCTTTCTAATTTTCTAACTGTGCGATACACAGTTTTCTTATCGGACGTGTATCTTTCCGGAAATTTTTCATTAATTGCTCTTCGAACTTTTCCACAGTTTTTCGTTGCCTCATATTCCAATACGATGAAAATTATTTGTTCGTTAGTGAACTGCATTTTAGGTGTCTTCAAATAATGAAATAAGGGAGTAAAAAACCTCTCAGAGCGTTTAATTACTTGTTGGTATGTAGGATACATCATTGTGAAATTATTATAAACAGTAAGTATTGAGAAATGAAGAACACCAGTGTTGTTGTTTTTAAAACATTTCCTTAGAACAATTTTATTTTCTACCTCTTTCAGGAAATCGAACACTGTAAAGTGGTTATTAAACGATTTTCAAAAAATTAGACTATTCGAAACGGAAAAAAATTCAATTCATTGTGAAAAAATACATTTTAAATATGTTAATTTAAAGCGGAGATATAATCATTTAAAAACTCCGAGACATTTTTGTGGGACACGCGATATAATGTAGACACTCCTCAGAGGGATACAACTATTGTATCTATGGGAGCTAGCGCTCCCAGGGAGGAAAATGTGAGGGCCCGAGCTATGAGTTAGGTAGGCCTTCTTTTTGCTGAAATAAAATTTTTTGTTATGTTAAAGGACCACATATTTTCGGTTCACTGCTGTCCTGTTTTTTAGCGCCTACTACTTTCTTCTTCAACTTTGATCTGGTTTCATGACCTTTTTTCTCAACTTACTGTTTTTATACACTTTCTGCACAGATTCCACGTTCCCTTAAAACGTTGATTACGTTTGTGCGATTGCTACGGTTGGTTCGGTTAAGTTGTGAGTAGCAGAATTTAGAAACTCACTGTACTGCTCAAGTCCATTCTTGTCCTTTATAAAAGGTGTGAGAAATAAAAGTGTCCTATAATTTTTACCAGGTAGGTTCAAATCAATTCTAAAAAAGGTAGTGAAATTATGGAAATGCTATTCATTTATGCCGGTATTTAATGTACCTAATGGCACACATATGATATGTCCCAAAATGTAGTGCACGCCTTGATATTTGTTTGTTACATGCAGCATTTTATATGGATTGTGATTTCATTTCCAATTCCTATATTATTTTGGCGTTTCATTGGTGAGAAAGCTGTGATTAATGGAAGTAAGATATTCATGTAAATTTTAATGTAGAGAATGTTTCATTTTTGTAATAAAAGTTCGAGAAAGAGCGGGATTCTATGTGCTTTCTAATGTATCGTCTTATGTACCTGAGCTCCCAGTTGCACGTGCCTCGATCTCATTGGATGTACAATATTGTTCTGAGATAGCTTAATGAGTCAATACATTCACAATGCATTAAGTGTAAATGTATTGTAAGATCCAAAGCTTCCAGTGCAATATTGTACACCCCGTGAGGCGAGGCACGTGCAACCGGGAGCGATTTTTTAACCTATAATCCATGGACGGCCAGTCGCGATTCGAATCTGGTCCTGAGGCGGTGAACGGCCGTTAGGTAGGGCGGAACAACGGCGATTCGCGTGCAGTTTTGTGTCCGAAAAAGTGGACATTTGACCCTTAAACCGCGCGTAATACAACTAAAAAACGCATAGGAACCGGCGCGTTCCCACCGGCGAAACGTCCTTGATTTTCAATTGGGAATAAAGTTGTTTTACACGTCTACATTAAAGACAGTATTTATCCATTCGAATATTTATGTTCAAAGGCAATTTCATCTTACACATACACATACACTTAGTAGTATCGAGGATCTATTTACACTCATATTGAAAATTACATGCGTGAAATTCCACTTTAGCGCAATTAAAAAATCATATATGCACGCAAATACAAAAGATTACCACTTGACGAAATGTAGATTTAGCCTTTAAAAGAAATATGCATATGCGATTCACTGAGTACTTATTTACAAAACCATTATATAACAATTTATATGAGTGCATTACTACACAGATACAGCCCTGTATTAGCTACAAAAATTGTACCATCCCTTCAAACGAATGGGCCAAGGCAAATCTATCATCTCTGTCGATGAAACAAATTGTAACTAGTTTGTATAAAAGTAGATTGAACAAGCAAAAACAGACTTCGTTGCTGTATTTCTTTTGAAGGTTAAATCTACGCATTTTCCAGTGGTAATATTTTGTAGATGCACTCATATATGATTTTATTTATGTGATAAAGTGGAATTTTACTCACATAAATCTCTATATGAGTGTAAATGAATCCTCGATACCACTATTTGTATGTGTAACAAGAAATTGCCTTTGAACCTAAATATTTGAATAAGTGCATACTGCCGTTAATGTTGAATTGTAAAAATATTATATTGGGTAGTATAATTCGAAGTTTTTATAATTCACTTCTATCTGTTACTCTGCTCAAAGATCCTAATCACACTCTGCTTCCTGATGCAGCATACTTACCACATTTTACGACAGCTTATTTTTATATTGCAAACATTTAGTGTATTCCTTTCTGAAGGGAAAAACCTTTTTCTTGCTCATCACATCCAATGGATAGAAATTTAGTACAAAAAACTCAAATTAACGAGTTATTATGTCAATTTTTATCTCAACTTAGGGTTGGCTTGAATTGAATTAGACTTGGATTGATTTGAACTTGACTTGGATTAAATTGAAATTGACTTGGATTAAATTGAACTGGACTTATATTAATTTCAAGGGAAAAATGTGTTGCTATGATAATCAAAGTATTACATTCTCAAGCAAACGGATTCATTTATCTACAACATGAACGAACGTGGACTGCGGCAAGTGCATTCGACAATGTAATTAAATTTTCTAAATTTGTGTGCGAATGGCATCTTCTGATTACCGCACTTAAAAGAACCGTAATCAGGTTCTGGTCCTGATGAACCTTTATGATGGGGTTATAATCGTTTGCAAATTAGTAATGGTGTATTCGCTCAAATTACAATATTCAATACACCTTTCAATTTTTCAAAATTGTTTTAATTTCATTCTTTGATCTGAATCTACATTGTTTTCCATAAATTTTCAATTCGGGTGAAGTCCGGCAAGAGGGGTTATTTACTAGAAAACATTAATTTTGCTAAACTCATTCTTTTGCGCGTCAAGGTTTCAGTATATTACGGGCCGTTTTTTTTTATAAATGGCCTTGCAATTTCAGAGTACACGCTTTACATTCAGGATGAGATTTCATTGCAAAGTGTGACGACATGTTGATGAAGTTACTCAGTGACATGAGAGATGAAACACTCCCGAGACATTATTCTACCAACTCCGTTGTTCACAACTGGTGTTTTTTTGCAAGTGTCACATTCAGACAGTTTAATTTTCATTGCATCAAGAGAAAAGAGTCTCCGAATGCCCAGTTTCATTGTTTTAAAGAATTTTTGAAACGTTTAAACGACTCGCATGCAGCTATCTTGTTATCAGGAGAGTTTTAGAGCAACTATTATTTTTTATGATTTTTTCGAGTAGCTCTTCACCGAAGGTATCGTGATAGAAAGAGTAGTTTTATTAAAAAAATTCAGTGTCCGATTTAGATATGTTGGAATAATACACGGCCTATTTTTAAACTTTCTTTGTATTGTCCTACACGTATGAACGTACACTTGACCTTGATAAGTAGTTGGCTGTACCCCATTCCTCATATATACGAATAATAATTGAATCCAGCACATTTACTGACACAGCAATCTTCCGGCATAAAATTCTTTCCAATTAAAGTTTAATGATTTGCGTCTGGGATAATCACGAGACCTCTTCTTCTTTACATAGACATGATTTATTTTATGCTGCCATCTTTATGCAAATGAAGCTTTTTTAATAGAAATCATGACTTCCGACGTATAACGAAGATTCTTTTTCTTAAAACTACTAGAATGATAGACAATTATTATTATTATCATACATAATATAGGCGTACATACCCAGAACAGAAGCGATATCAAGTGAACAAAGAGAAAAACCTTACAGTATGAAATGTGTTTCCATAGAGGAAACCATGTTCATTGAATGAGCTAGTTAGGAAGGGAGAGGAAGCAAGGAGAAGGATGAAAAAGAGAAGAGGCCATGGCACGTGATTTCAGTAGAATGTCACTCAAGAAAGATTTCACGAAGCCCTGTCGAAAGCTGAGGCAATTTAACAGTTTCACCTGTAGGACACCCCTCATCTTAGTTGGTCGGCCTCATAGCATAATATAGACAAACCTTACCAACCTATCCCTTTTGTTTATTTTACGCTTTCTGTAGGCCTTGAGTATTAAAAAAATTGAGAATTTTTCACAAGAGCCTTTTGAAAAGGTAATATTTATAGTTAGAAAATCACTTATACTGAAATAGTTGGATACCATTGCCATGTGTAATACATATGTCTCTCCTGTATGGGAAACAGTACACCTGAAAAGTTTAACCATTCATTTCACATCTCTAGTTAGCCGTTTTAACAATAATCCGTATGATGTTCTTCTATCTTACAAAGTGTACTTTGATGAGCGTAATATCGAATGTTTGTGTGAGTCCATGTGTATGTTTCGGTGCATTTATGAAATTATGGGTGGAAGTATTGATGGAAGCACGGAAGGATACTTGAATGAATCTTTAGGTGAATGTAATAGGTTAGGTGAGTATATATATAAGAATAAGGAGGGACCATGTATATATGTATATCTGCACAGATGGTTGAACGCATGATGCATGGAAAAAAACATGCGCAGAGGTATGGTTGCATAGAAGTAAATATGCATATAGTCACAAACCTTCTTACGAATAGTACCTGTTTTTATACTGATGTATTTGTTCATGTATGTATTCAAATACACATGCATGCAAATGCAAGCCCCTGCTCTCACGAATTTATGCAATCATACAGATACTTATGTATAAAAACCCCTCCGTACGCTGTACAAAAATTCCACACAGGCCAAGACAGTTGTAGACAAAGAGATAAGCACACATTTTGTCCCGTATTCACAATCATTAATATACTTATGCATACTCAAAAACATTTACATGAAAGATTGAAAATTGAAATGACCAGAACGATACTGAAAACATGGCAGCTAGGAGAGTGTTATGTAATTTAAAAAACACGCAATCTTAAGTAGTTAGTAGTAGGCCTTCTAATTATTTCTTAATTTATCAGCCGAGCGCAAGAATTTTATACAAAGCAACCCAGCAGTTTACTTCTTGGTTACTAATTTAGGTGCTGACAATAAGATCAATATAAGACAGCAATTTTATGTATGAAGAGTGATAAAAAAACTGTTTCAGAAACATTTCAGTACTTTACATTTCGTGGCATGCTAGCAATACCTCTATGATATCTGCTGCTGAAGGATGTTGATATACTACATTTTTGGACGGATATTCTGTTATATGCTTCTTTAAAAAGATTCTATTCTTCAGCATTCCCTGAGTTGTTCGTATTAGGTGTTTCATTCTTCGAATTCATCTTCTCGACACTTGCTCTGGAATTTCCTACCTCAGTTTGCTTCGTGATTTCCAATTCATTGCACGAACGGTCTCTTCAGACAGGGAAATGTTCGGCTTGCTTCACTGAAGGACGAGAAGTCTTTCCTTCAAAACAAATATTTTTTTAAGGGCTCGCGGAGGAGTAGACCATAATTGGCTCTTCAAAAATAATATTGGCTGATCAACAGATATTTCTGCGTACAGCCTTAGGAGGGTTGTAGTGGCTGCAGATGATCTCGTTCGAAATATCATGGCCCCCCCCCATCTGTACTTGATTCTTTTCGTTGCAATATGTGGAAAATCTCTCACTACCACTGCTGCAATCAAGTTTTTACCTCATCGAAGCATATCACAGTAAAATTGAAGGATGGTCCTTTCGATGAAGAAAAATGTGCAAATTTCAGATGAAAAACTATCATAATTATGGAGATGATTTAACATGCAACCACATGATTTTTCTTGATTTTGTGAAATAAAATGAGTGGCTATGCGACAAAGGAACTTTAAAAGAACTAAGTTCTATTCTGTTCGGGAGTGTTTAAGGATTATTCTGTTGTTTTTCACAGAATAATACTTTTTCTCTACTGTGGAAGTCATTGAACACTTATCCTCCGGGGGGAATATATGTATCATACATACATAGATCGAAGCGTAATTTTTGCATTGGATGCTGGAAGATTTATTGCAAGAAAGCCAGAAAACGTTAATGAAGACTGAAACACTCTAAGAAAGCTTAGGACGAAAATTCGGTGAAGAAGTGTAAGATATTATCCTACAAAATATTCTCTTAAATATTATCGCTAACAGGAGACAATATCCAAAATTGAATATTATGGTTAGTTTCGATAATTTGTATATATGTTTGAACCTTTAGTATTCTAGCCATCTACACCGCTCTAATTCACAAATTTGTGCCGTACATACACAAACTTGAGTGGGAAATTTTTGGAATTCCTCTTACAATAATTGAAGGAGAAGGAATAGGGCAGAAGTTAATTGAACATGCTTTTCAAGTTTACTTGCAAATTACAGAACTAGGCAATACGACTCAAAATAGATCTCCAGACGAAGCATCTCATTTAAGAAGGCGAATAATTTACAATTCTTACCTCCAGTCAATTCACGACCCGACAAGAAGTTTACAACGTTTGCTCCAGAAATAGCTCGTATGGAACTTACATGAAGCCGAAGTTTACTTTGTTTTTACGTTTATTGTACATGGGTTCCTCTATTAGTTAAAAGTAGTTTTAAATTAATAAAATCTTTTCGTTCGTAGTAGGGCTATAGAGGTAAGGAGGTGCGATTGGTTGGCTGACAGTCGATAGGGTCAGGCAGCAAGTTCACGAGGAAATTGCGATCTCTGTGTCCCCACCCAAAAAAAAATTCCGGCGCACCAAACGTCCAATCTCACCGGTCAGCATCAGCTGAAAAATAATTGTATGATTCTAGAAAAACCCTCAACATCAAAAGCGCGCATGTGAAAGAATATAATCAAATAAGAAGCAAATTGAAGTAAAATATTGGAAAATTTTCTAACTAAACACCAGAGTCAAGCAAAATAAATCCGAAAACAGAAACCACAAGGGACAAACTGCATCAAGACGATTTGAGGATACTGTGGATAAAATCATACCATTAGTTTCATAATAAATTTATGTCATTGAAAAATTACGCATGCAATACACTATTATTAGAAAAATCAAATGAAAAAAAAACATTGCATACATTAAATCATGATTTATCTCCATACTTGATGGTTTCATTTTCATTACAGAAGAAATCTAATAATACTTGTTTGAACTTACCGGTCAAATTATTCACTTTTACATAAGTAACGAAATAAAAATGTAGAATGAAATATTTAACGATTGTTTGAACACTTCCGAATTAATCCAGAAACTTTCACACAAAAGAAAAATTTTTTTTCTTCACTTTCGGTTCCATAAAAACAGAAGTTCTAGCAAAGTTAAAGAAAGTCTCACACCACTACAGCAGAGAAAATATTTTCTAAGTTATAAGCATCAAAAGAATTCTACCACTGTTATTACACATTAGATTTTTTATTAATAACTATTGCAATACAGTATAAGAGTACTATTTTTATCCACGACAAGGTAGAACACTACATATTGCAAATCGAAGTTCAAGGCAATGGGCGACATAAAATTAGATAATTTTAGTGACCTTTATTTTTTTATAATTTTACGCAATTTTCTACACAAATAAGGGAATGTTGAACAGACGAAAAACTACGTTTATCACTTTGTGTGTCATATTTACTTCAAGTTCACGAGAAGTGAAGGTCTCATTCTTCAGTAAGAAGCATTTTCTCTATTATGGAACTGTGAATTACTTTCCTAACACATTATCTCGCAAATGAAATTCTCATTTAATACTACGCCATTACAATTTGAGACTCTCATTTTCACTCAAGGAAAAATCCAATACTATTTATTTGCACGCACCGCTCAACTTACTGATATGCATTAAAGTAGTGTACTTTAAAGGTTTGTACGTGTATGATTCATGGAACACAGCTCAATTTAATTGCTTCAACGAGGCGTGTCCGTAAAATAAGTTCCACGGGCTGCCGCTGCCGCTAGGATCGTTTCTATGCGCGGCCAGGCAACAGAGGCAGGTTGCTTGGTTCCCCCACTCCAATCCCTTACCAAGCCAGCGTCGCTGCGACGTTTAGTCTTGGCTCAGCAGCCGTCAGCAATAAAGCTTCCTCTTGCGTCTCCCGCCAGCTGCGAGTTGCGGTCTGTTATTCGTTTACTGGCCTCTAAGAAGTAATCGGCTATGAAAATTCACGAAGAACTTTATCATGTGTATGGAGAAGAGTGTATGAGCTCCAGGATGGTGCGCAGTTGGGTCAGGGACCATAGAAATGGCCGAGCAGATGTCCACGACGAAGCCGTGCAGGGCGGCCATCAGTTTCCAACGAAACAGTTGCCAAAGTCGAAGCGGCAACGCTTGAAGATCGACGGATTACAGTTCGGGAGCTGTGCGGAAAGATTCCGGAGGTCAGCAAAACCACAATTGACAATATTTTTACTGAACGTTTCATAGGGACTGTGGTGGAATAGAATAAATTAGGCATATATATTTGACAAAATCACATCAAATTTTATTTTTGGGCTAAATTCCGTGAAACTATAACATTTTAAAGAAGGGTAAACATTCTGCGGGGCTACAAACATTGGAATGTGTTGTGTGTCGTATCGGCGAGGGTCGGCTCTTTGGAGAGCGCTCTCAAGTGCTTGAAACGGGATGTCATAAATCAAAGTCACTCGGCGGTTGGCGCTTCGTCCAAACTTCTACGGTTCAGGCGTCCACAAAACACAAACACACAATCTTGAACACAAAACACATCCAGGCAACACAACACAAGTCACACACACAACACACAGGAAGGCGTGAGCGAGCCCACTTCAATTAAGCGAGGGTTAGCTTCGAGGAGGTAGGGACTGGCTCATGGGGTGACCGCGGCTGCTCTACCAATGAGAATCAAGAAGTAGAGTAGGCAAGGAGGTGTGTCAGGTAACGCACCAATTAGAAGCGGAATCGTCAGGGACAAGGAAAAACTTCACCAATCAAAGAGGAGGACGGACTTGGAGACGGCGAGCGACGGAGATGAATCGGGAATGTTCGAGAAGGAAACAAGCGGAAGACTTATAAGGAGCTGAGAAGAGAAATTAGGGAGGATTTTGACTTGGTTACACGACGAGAGACGGTCTTTTTGGTGCACGCTTTCGGGGATCCGGCCGCCGCCGAGATCCCCTTGGATCTGCTACTCAAAAAAAACATCGCGAAAGTGCCCCTATACAGTGATCCTTTGTCGAGAATCTGTTCAGAATGACCAAATTCTTGCGAATTTAAAATGAAAATTCTTGTAATCACATTTTTGCGAATTTAAAATGAAAATTCTTGTAATTGCGTAAAAAGTTGTGTCTTGAAATATCTCAGAAAAACCCAGCAGCCGGAGGGGTCGCTTCAACATGAATGTTTTATGTCGCTTCAACATGTATGTTTTTTTACGCCTGTATGTTTTCTTTCAACTCAGCTGCGATAAGGTGCGAGAGCCGTGCGAGAGCCAAACGATGTATGTTTACAGTGTGTCTTGTTTCTGGAGGGGCTTATGTTGTGGTTATGCGAGCGAGCCTTGGGAAACTCGATACGGTCGAAAAATGCCTACCCAAGCGCGAACAAAGTCGCCTTGTAGTCAAAGATAAATCGAGACTCTCAAACCGAGAGAGTCGGCAAACCAACGGTCGGTTCGAAGGAGCTGAGCGTGAGAAGAAAAATGATGCTAAGAAGGAAATAAAGGCAAGCGGCGGCACTACCAATTAGAAAAGAGGTAGGCGGGCACTCCGAGGCTCCTAAGATTCTCATAGGCCGAAGGTGAGAGTTCTCAACCCTCGAAGAGAATGCGCCAGGGCTCAAGGCGTCGGAGGAACAATGGACAGTTCGACCGGCGTAACCGTAACGTGAGGTGCAACCAAGAAACGCGGGTGTGTTCACAATAACAAGCGTGCTTGATGCAATAATAAGAAAAGTGGCTATATTGAAAATTATACTAAGTTTCACGCTATAATGTAATCCAGAAAGTAACACATTCTCGTTTTACTTGCAGAAATTTTACGTGTTCGCGTCACCACGTTCACAAAGGGGAAATTTATCAAAAACATAACCCACCGTGGGAGTTATTGATGGAACATGGAGATGCTGCACTAGAAGGGAGGGTAAGAGATGCATTTTTAAAAAAAAAGAAAGAGTAAAGATAGTGTTGAGATAAATATTGCGATAATTCATTGTCATTCACACATTGATGCGCTTAAAAAAGTAACAAGTTAAATTTTTATCTTTGACAGGCGGGACGGTAATTCAGTCACACATCTGAGGATTGATCAGCTCGAATGAAGGGAATCAACGTGTAAACATGCTGAAACGAAATGAGCAAGATAACGTCCTCACTAGACATTTTCTGAACAGTGCATAAAATAGGCCCTTGAACTGAAGCGAGTCGCGGACGAATTTGTGGTTGAAGTGACCTTCGCCTACTGGGCTGCTGGGGGGCGCTGAGATATTGTAGGCATCATTTGTATTATGTTTGGGTGCATAAGCAATCTGCGGTTAAAGGTTAAGGCTGGCCAGCCAAATTTCTGTGTAATTATGTGCAGTAGGTCATTTGACGTATGCTATTTGCTTTCATTACTTAATTGGAATTGTTCCTAACACCAATCATTGTGTGTGCGCTCATTGATGTTTGTATCACGTATAGCTGGGAATTATAAATGTTAAGCATAATTCACCCTGTGTATCATGCCCCACAACATTAGAGGCAATCCATCGTAATGCAACGGAGGGCGCCCAGAAAATGCGCTGCGTAAGTGGGTCAGCGATCCCCGGTGAGTACCTTTATTTTAGTATATGTGCTGTAATTGCCGATGATAATTCATTTAATTTGTGTTGTGTATATAGCCTGGAGGTGTGCCATTCCTCTATTCCGAGAACCTGATCTTCTTGTTAATGAATTGTTAACAAGGAGGTGAAGGGACAACATCTCGTGACATCACAATTTGGCAAAGATCAACGCGATCGCTTTGTAATATTTTGTGAGTGCAGTATGACAGTTGCATTGTATTTTTTTTTTTGCGTAGTTATTTCATGTGCAAAACGTACAGAAATTCAGTAGAGGTACATGTCTCGTAGTGATGATTTTCTGTGTTCCGGTGTGAGAAGCCAGCAAGCACACGGCCATATAGATCAAGAAAGTGAAGTGGTTATAAAAGTGATAAGTTTGAGTGAGAAAATTCTAGTGTGTTCACTCGATTAATTTTAAAGTTTCAGTAAAGGTTTTACAGTGAGTAGGTTTGAAAAATATTTGAGTGATCGCAAAATTTTGAGTTTTGGAAAAGGTGAATTGGAGAAAATCGCCACCATGCCTGCACGGGGGAGAAGGAACAACGCAAGGGGGAACGGAAGAGTGGCGCCACCACAACCTGAAGAGGAAGAAGTAGTTAATATGCCTGTGGTAACAAGTTGCGTGGGGGCCATTGGTACTAAATTCAGGAGGGGCGACGATGTAGGGGAACATATGGCAAGGTTGAAGTTTTTGACGGGCAATCTGAATAACAGCGAGCAGGTGAAAGCCTTCTTCCTATGCCTAGGTCAACAAGAGGCAAAGGAGTGCAATTTAATAATTGATACACTAACGAACCTACGAGAAGCAGAAAACTGGCTGCGCTCTTACGACGACCAGGTCGAACATCCAACTCAAGCGCTGTTTGAAATAGTAACCAAGAAGCAAACAAGCCGAGAAGGAGTGTCAGAATACCTGACGCGCCTGGAAAGGCTGTACAACGAGAATTATCTAGAACATCCGGAACGAATCCTTGTAGATTTGATGTGGCTCGGATTAAGGGAGAACATCACAAGACCATTTCGAAGTGATGCGCGACCTACGACAGTACAAGAACTGAGAGACATGGCAATCGAGGTGGAAAATCGACGGATAGTACCAGTGCCAAGGGAAACGACAGAGAAGAGGGAACCGGAGAGAGAAAGAGCGCAGCGAAGCGAGAGGAGGCCACAGCATGAGACTGCACGTGTCGGCCATACGATGCGGCATTCACCACAACGGCCTAGAGGGTACCGCCATGAAGTGCCACCCTGGAGAGAAAGGAACAGACAGACACGACACTCTCCTTATCATCGAAGAGGAAATTATGAAGCACCCCACTGGAGCGAAAAGGGCAGACTTAGGAGTCAGCAGCACCAAATATACTACGCAAGAAAGCCACAGCCGCATTCGGAAGCACCACCTGCACCTGCAGTGGACTTAGCCCAGTATAGAACAGTGCCACCGCCGTGCGTAAACTGTGGAAAATTTGGGCACCTAAGGGCTGATTGCAGGGTGCAACAGTTTGCAGGACAGCCAAAAAACGGAATAGGAGACCGTTAGCCCCGATAATAAATCCCAGCGTAATACTCCAAGTGAATGGTGCACCTGTTACCGCACTTCTCGACACCGGAGCAAATATATGCTTGGTAAAAGAGCGTGTGGTTGCGGGGATTAAAAATGCTAGTGTAAAAGGAACATCCACTGCATTAAAGACAATTGGAGAGGAACCCGTACCAGTGCTGGGAAAGATTAATGTGCCAATCAAAGTTAACGGTCAGAAAATTGTTCAGAGATGTTTTGTTGTGCGGGAAAATGCATTCCCAGGAGACCTGCTAATAGGAGTGGAAGTAATGAACAAAGTCAACGCAAAGCTAGACTTCGGAAAATGTAGGGCATCATTCTTTGGCACTTACGTGAACATGTTTTCAGCACCAGGACACGCTTCTCCGAAAATTCTGTGTGTGACGAGGGAAGAAACATCTGTAACTCTGGCTGAGGACATTACAGTGAAGCCTCGCACGCAAGCCATGGTAAAGTGCCGAGCAGATGGCAAGTTTGATGGGAAGGAAGTAATTTTAGAGCCTAGAATTAAGTGGGCGCCGTACGTCGGAGCCACCGCTGCGAGGGTACAAAATGGGTATGTTTTGATGCCTGTGCTTAACCCTTTTGCCGAGGAAATTGCTCTAACTGAAGGAGCAATAGTTGCAACATGCCACGAAATCTCGAATGAAAGTGCGACTGCAGAAGAAAACAATGCGGAAAATAGCGAAGCAGAAGATCACCGCAGAGAGAAGCGCTTCCAGCAAATTGATGAGCTTGACCTCAGTCACTTGGTTGCTGAAAAACAAGGACAAGTCAGAAACCTGTTGAAGGAATATCACAAGACGATTAGTGCAGACGAGATGGATATTGGCCATGTTAAAGGAGTGAAATACAAAATTTTGCTGAGTGATTACAGGCCAATTCAAACGAAAGGGTGGCGTATTCCGTACTCCAGCCAAGAAATTATTGATAAAAAGGTCTCGGAGATGATCGAAGGTGGAATTGTGCAAGAGAGTACAAGTGCTTGGAAAAACCCGCTCGTACTCGTAAAGAAGCCAGGAGGAGGCCACAGAGTTTGCCTTGATTTGCGAGCTGTAAACATGCGGGTGATAAACGAACATTATCCAATGCCACACATTGTAGGGACACTGGAGGAGGTGGCTGGCAAAGAATACTATTCCATTGTCGACGCAAAATCAGCCTTCCATCAAATTGAGCTAGATGAAGAAAGTAAGCAATACACGGCATTTCAGACTCGACAAGGCAACTTCGAGTTCTCTAGGCTACCTATGGGACTTAAGTGCTCAACATCAGTGTACCAGAGAGTAATTTGTCATGTTCTGAAAAGGCAACTTGGAAAATTCGCCGCTATTTACTTGGACGACGTGTGCGTTAACTCTATGACTTTTGAGAGTCACCTAGAAAATTTGAGGGAAGTGTTGCACGAATTTCAATGTGCCGGAGTAAAAATAGGCTTGGACAAGTGCAAATTTGCACAAAAACAAGTAAAGTACCTAGGATGTTACATCAGTCGTGAGGGACTTATTCCAGACCCCAAAAACGTGGAGGCAATGCAGAGTTACCCTAGGCCGACTACCGCACGTAAAGTGCGCTCGTTCGTGGCAGCGCTTAATTTCTACCGGCGCTTCATTCCGCACTTTGCCACAACAGCTGCACCCCTTAATGCGCTGACTAAAAAAGGGGCAAGGTTCCAGTGGAAGGAAGAACACGAGCAAGCCTTCTGCAAACTTAAGCAACTCATGATAGAAGCTCCAGTTCTGAAGAAGCCTTCTCTAAATGAGACGTATTACTTGAGCTGTGATGCCTCGAATGAGGGCGCGGGCGCGGTCCTTGCGCAAAAATGTAACGGAAAGGAACAACCGATTGGATACTTCAGCAAAAGATTCAATGATGCTGAAAAACGTTATTCAATCACTGAACGTGAAGGATTAGCAGTAGTAGCGGCTGTGAATCACTTTTCACCTTACCTGTACGGCAATAAATTTGTTGTAATTACTGACCACACAGCTCTCAAATATTTGTTCAAAGGTAAAAATACCAAGAACAACAGAATTATGAGATGGGCCCTTACACTCTCGCAATATGATTTTGAGGTGATTTATCGGCCAGGAACTCAGAACGTGGTGCCCGACGCATTGTCGAGAAATATTGCGAACGACAACGAAGAAGAAAATCCAGACGACGAAGCACCTAAAACAGTGTTCGTCACGACGATGTTGGATGAAACTCCCAATGTACAAGAGGCGGAAAGTAAGTTGCAGAAAGAAAATGTGAGAGCAGAGCAATTGAAAGATCCCGTTTGGGGGCCAGTTCTGAGGTATCTTGAAGGTGACAAATCAGGGGACGCTCCAAGTCTCGCTCTGAAATCCGAAATCTTCACTGACGGAGGCATCTTGCATTTCAGGAAGACGCAACGAAAGCCTAACAGAACAAGGCACCTGATCGTGGTGCCAGACGCTCTGAGAGAAGCAGCAATAACGTTAGCGCATGATAGCACAATTGGTGCACACCAAGGTCGTGCTAAAACGTGGAAAAAGCTCATGGAATTCGGGTACTGGATTAACATGGCGCGTGACGTTAACAAGTATGTCGATTCGTGCATGCAATGTCAGAAACGTAAGATCAACAATCGCATTTGTGTTAGCATGGGTTCATTCCCTGAAATTGACAAGCCTCTGGACAGAATAGGCGTTGATTTAATCGAGATGCCTGTCTCGAACGAGGGACACAGGTACATCCTAACCGTGGTCGATCACTTTAGTCGATATGTTGCAGCGTTTCCGCTCAGAAGCAAGACCACTGAGGAAGTAACGAAAGCGTTGACTAAGTTCGTTACTACGTACGGCACTGCCAAGACTCTTATCTCAGACAGGGGCACCGAGTTCACGTCAGCTTTGTTCAGAAATGTGTGTGAAAAATTGAAAATAAAATACTACAACACTTCAGCATATCATCCCCAATCCAACGGAATGACCGAACGTCAAAATCAGAATATCAAGACTGTTTTATCAAACCTTGCCTCCAACGATCAATCTTCGTGGCCTGATGCACTTCCTTGGACATGCCTGGCACTGTGGTTGACTGGTTAAGAACCCCTCGCATGGATTACTCTCTAGGTGAGAATTACAGTGCCGAGGTAAGCTTACGACTCCACAATGCGTTCAACATGGTGAAGGTAAAATCTAAAGCCTCACACGATAAATCGGTGCAGTTAAAGGAGCGCGGAGTGAAAAACAGTCAGGTCCAAGTGGGCGATATCGTCTTGCTGCATAATCCAACGGGAAAGGCGGAAGTTGCAAATACATGGCCTACCGATTGGGTCGGGCCTTACCGGATTACAGTAAAAACAGAGACGAATGCCACAATAAAGGCGCTCTATAGTAACTGCGAGAGAAGAGTTCACCTCGATAGATTAAAAATTGCCCACTTGAGGGGTGAAGCTTACCCCTGCAACCAGAATGCCGCGGCGCCGCCAAATGCCGGATGTGAAGCTATCGACAGCGAGGACGAAGATACTCGTATGCCAGAAAACGCTGCGACTGAACAGGCTACGTCGGTGACTCAGCGAAAATACAACTTACGTTCTCGGTGTAGGTGAACCGCCAACTAGAAACGAACTGCGGAGGACTGAAATCATGCGTTAACTTGCCTTTGCGGGATGTGTTCTTGTGTGTTTAATTTTAAGAAAACTCTTGCGTAGAAGTGAGTTTTTAGCGTTGTATTGCTTTAATCTAAATGTGTTCTTTAGTAGAATTGTGTTACTCTAGCTGTAATTAAATCTAATCACTCACTAGAGTGTGATGCTTTGTTCAATAGGAATATGCTCTAGGTTATGTAACTCCAACTTGCTTTGCTCACAAGAAATTTCGTCTGGACGAAAATCTTGTTGAGTGATCTAATCTCACACTGTGCTTAATTCTCATTTCCTCTTTTGCTAAGTAAAGGGAAATTGAGCGTTTATTAGGTTAACTTCGTGTGTTTCTCAAGAGGAGTACTTTGTTTCCTTTGTAGGATGCTTATATTCTCACCAGCTTCTCGTGAAGCGTGCGCGCTTCATACGAGACAGCTCTAGCGAATGAATTAAGTTTCAACAGAATTTCTTAGGCTGAGGCTATCTCAGGCTAGCTGATTTTATCTATACCTTTAGACCGTTCATTTTCACAACGGGGAAAATAAGTTTAGCGTCATATTAAAATTTCGTATTCTTTTGTACTGTAGCGTTGAATTCTGACTCTGTGTCTTTCTCTTACCCTGAAAGAATATCGTAAACACGGTATTCCGGAAGGAATCAGTCTCCTCTTGCTCTGTAGAAGTATAGTACATTTCTTTTCAGACTTAAGGAATTAATTTCTTGGTAGATTAGCGTAGTATGTACTTCAGCAGAAACCAGGCCAGAATATTGCATAACACGAATGCGGCTCATATAAGCAGCAAAACCAAGGAAATTCAAGTGGAACACTAGCAATTATTTACAAGAACGAAGAAGATGGAGCAACAACACAACATAGGGGACACATTGCACCTGTATTGGAGATGTTTAAAAGGATTGCCCAAATTCAAGCGTTGCCGTGGGAAACGACGAAAGATGTATGTACGGCTGGAAATTTTGCACCCTGTTCTGAAGAATGCCGAAGGCACAAGTAATTAGCTCAGAGCCGCTTGCGGTGGAGCTACAGCCAGAGGTCGCGCACCATGTTCGAAGAATGCGGAGGACATCAGTAATAGCTTAACTCGCCAGTGCTCAGGCTGTAAGGAGGACATCGTTAGTGAACGGCCGAGCCAGGAAGGACTTCTCGACTAATTATGTTAATTAGCAGCACTCGACACTTCGAAATGGAAAGCACCACAGAGCGCCGCAGTACCAGGATGAGGAAGGAAGAAAAAACGAAATTAAAGCATGAGATATTATTGGGTGCCGAGATGTACTAGCGTTTAAAAATGCTTTTATACAGTGGGCACTCAAATGAAACAATAACAATGCTTTTATGTGCTTGAGTGTTGATATTTACTTAAGTATTTCGGAATTTGCGTCGTGACATGTATGCCTGGTGAGGCATTCCTGAAATTCGAATGCAAGTTCCTGTGAATTTTGACTAGGCAAATTATCACATTGGAATATTGAAGCCGCATTTTAGGCATCTCTATTTATACGTGAAATAAAAATTAAAAGAGATTACGTCGGATAGCCTTTGAATGATACGTACGGTCTTCAAGGAATATGAACCCATGGAATTCTCGCACTAATAATAGTGGTTACTAGGAGAAAATAAAAATATGAGCTGGTGTCTGCCAGAGTTTCTACGTCGATGTCAAGGAATACTGAGATTCTACGTCGAAATCGAGGAATACTGAGAGGAGTTACACTGGATTCCACCGCGCATACAGGATACCACCGCCGGATATACCTCGGACTCTTCAGGATTACTTCGTAGGATGCAGAACCCTATCGCGAAGGGAAACTGCAGTGAAGGAAATTATCGACGATTCGACTCGTATATTCCGCCAGATCAATATAACTTACTGACATGTCGATTTGTCTGATCAACGAATCGACGTTCATGAGTAATCTGGCGATTAAAAAACTGAGTTGAATAAACCTCATAAAATATATGTGAAACATTGCACTTAACATGATTTGGTGGTAATTTGAATCGTGATAATGATACATCTTACAGAATGGAATCGTGAAGTTAGTGTGGTGTATAGAAATTTCATACGAGTCTGGATATGGGGCTCGCAATACTTCCTCCTGAAATTAAGTACCCATATTCAACGCGTGTGGGAAGCTATTGAAATGGCAGAAGAGAAGCATGGAAAGAGAGCAAATGCGTCAACGATACCAAAGGAATCGACATCGAATAGTCAACAGCAACGTCAAGAACTTGGACAACAGAAAACGCAAGCGAAAATTGAAACTACGAGACATAAAATCATCGATACTTTAGGATGCCTGAGGAGTGGGAAAGGTGCCCGTGAAATTTTGTGAATGTTATTAGGGTTAAGTACTCAAGTGTTTAGTACGCACTTTACTTCGGCGGGAAAAAACAGACACATCGGTTAGAAGAATACGACACAATATATCACGCTGTGGCTGATAGTAATGATTGTAGTGTTAATTGTAAGGTACCCTGTTTCTGCGGAACAATGTTTAGATGATAATGTGCTTAAGTAGAATTTACCATGTGTGTCTTATATGGGCTGCATACCGTAGTACTTATTATTCAATAAATAGCTGGAAGCGATTTAATAAAGAAAAAAAAATTGTCAGGCCAATTTTTTTTTAGCTCTAGGAGGGCCGTCCTGTCGAGAATCTGTTCAGAATGACCAAATTCTTGCGAATTTAAAATGAAAATTCTTGTAATCACATTTTTGCGAATTTAAAATGAAAATTCTTGTAATTGCGTAAAAAGTTGTGTCTTGAAATATCTCAGAAAAACCCAGCAGCCGGAGGGGTCGCTTCAACATGAATGTTTTATGTCGCTTCAACATGTATGTTTTTTTACGCCTGTATGTTTTCTTTCAACTCAGCTGCGATAAGGTGCGAGAGCCGTGCGAGAGCCAAACGATGTATGTTTACAGTGTGTCTTGTTTCTGGAGGGGCTTATGTTGTGGTTATGCGAGCGAGCCTTGGGAAACTCGATACGGTCGAAAAATGCCTACCCAAGCGCGAACAAAGTCGCCTTGTAGTCAAAGATAAATCGAGACTCTCAAACCGAGAGAGTCGGCAAACCAACGGTCGGTTCGAAGGAGCTGAGCGTGAGAAGAAAAATGATGCTAAGAAGGAAATAAAGGCAAGCGGCGGCACTACCAATTAGAAAAGAGGTAGGCGGGCACTCCGAGGCTCCTAAGATTCTCATAGGCCGAAGGTGAGAGTTCTCAACCCTCGAAGAGAATGCGCCAGGGCTCAAGGCGTCGGAGGAACAATGGACAGTTCGACCGGCGTAACCGTAACGTGAGGTGCAACCAAGAAACGCGGGTGTGTTCACAATAACAAGCGTGCTTGATGCAATAATAAGAAAAGTGGCTATATTGAAAATTATACTAAGTTTCACGCTATAATGTAATCCAGAAAGTAACACATTCTCGTTTTACTTGCAGAAATTTTACGTGTTCGCGTCACCACGTTCACAAAGGGGAAATTTATCAAAAACATAACCCACCGTGGGAGTTATTGATGGAACATGGAGATGCTGCACTAGAAGGGAGGGTAAGAGATGCATTTTTAAAAAAAAAGAAAGAGTAAAGATAGTGTTGAGATAAATATTGCGATAATTCATTGTCATTCACACATTGATGCGCTTAAAAAAGTAACAAGTTAAATTTTTATCTTTGACAGGCGGGACGGTAATTCAGTCACACATCTGAGGATTGATCAGCTCGAATGAAGGGAATCAACGTGTAAACATGCTGAAACGAAATGAGCAAGATAACGTCCTCACTAGACATTTTCTGAACAGTGCATAAAATAGGCCCTTGAACTGAAGCGAGTCGCGGACGAATTTGTGGTTGAAGTGACCTTCGCCTACTGGGCTGCTGGGGGGCGCTGAGATATTGTAGGCATCATTTGTATTATGTTTGGGTGCATAAGCAATCTGCGGTTAAAGGTTAAGGCTGGCCAGCCAAATTTCTGTGTAATTATGTGCAGTAGGTCATTTGACGTATGCTATTTGCTTTCATTACTTAATTGGAATTGTTCCTAACACCAATCATTGTGTGTGCGCTCATTGATGTTTGTATCACGTATAGCTGGGAATTATAAATGTTAAGCATAATTCACCCTGTGTATCATGCCCCACAACATTAGAGGCAATCCATCGTAATGCAACGGAGGGCGCCCAGAAAATGCGCTGCGTAAGTGGGTCAGCGATCCCCGGTGAGTACCTTTATTTTAGTATATGTGCTGTAATTGCCGATGATAATTCATTTAATTTGTGTTGTGTATATAGCCTGGAGGTGTGCCATTCCTCTATTCCGAGAACCTGATCTTCTTGTTAATGAATTGTTAACAAGGAGGTGAAGGGACAACTTCTCGTGACACTTCGAATCTCCAAAGTTAGCAATGGACTCAGCAGACACTGAAGTACCACCGACATCAAATTCCGCTTGATACGCAACAACGTCGAGGACCACCGATACGAAGAAAAAAATGTGTCAATCGTTCTTCTGAGAGAACACAAAAGTCAGTTCTACGTCGTCTTCAAGACAGCATGAACTCCAGCCTGCATTTTATTTTGAACTCGCACAGCTGCAAATCTTCAACAACGTCAAAAGTCGCTAATTCTACAGAGGTTGAGCTGTTCGGGCAATGAAGCCATGAGCGCAACGAACGAGCGCTCTAGGCGCAGCGTCTTCGATGTTTCAGCAACCGGCCGACGCCGGCGATTGGAGCGGCCGCAGCGAAGAAACATTACGAGCGCCCTTCAAGAGTTGAACAGGGCCTTAAACTAGGTGACCCCTGCAACGCATCCCAGAGGAATTGAAAATTTGTGGCATCGAGTATTTTGAAACAGTGCTTTGGAGTGTATTAGTGGAAGTCAAAGTGGTACGCTGCAGTAAAAAGGACGCGCTGTGTAATGAATTTGTGTCTTATGTTTATGCGACAGAATGCGAAGCATTGATGTATTTTTGGACGCCTTGTGAGTCCAGGAAAACGGTATGTTTGTCATCATTGTTCTGTAATTTGTGTTGCGTAGGGGTTTCTATAACTTTGTGCATTCTTTCGTGAATCGTCGTCAGCTCTTGAGTATTGGTAACTTGAATTCTCGGTAAACATCACATTTATATCATGTCGTGTTTAAAGTTTTATGGCGGCAGAAATGTGCGTACCTTTCATTAACGCAGTTGTCCTCTCTCATGTCAATTCTGTCTAAATGCCTTGTGCCTATACCCACGTGTTCATCTCAAAAATAAATGTGTTTTAATCTTTCAAAGTTTGTTATTCTCCCCATGCTTGTCAACTCGGTATTTGCGGAGTACACACCAATTAAACACTGTTAATTTCCTACCTTACTGTCCAACTCTCAGACTGTGTATTTCATATCTTTATTTTCTTTCTTTTGCTTTCGGGGGTTTCAATTCCTCCTGCGTTACGTGCTCTGACCGAGCTACGTTCCGTAACAGACGAATAACAGACCGCAACTCGCTGCTGGCGTGAGACGCAAGAGGAAGCTCCATCGCTGACGGCTGCTGAGCCAAGACTAAACGTTGCAGCGACGCTGGCTTGGTAATGGAGTGGAATGGGGGAACCAAACAACCTGCCTCTGTAGCCTGGCCGCGCATAGAAACGATCTTTGCGGCAGCGGCAGCCCGTGGAACTTATTTTACGGACATGCCTCGTATTATATTCAAGAATTAGAATGAAAAAAATAATTTAGAGTCTAAACGCACATTTCATTATAAATTCAAAAATGTTCAAACAAAGGAAAATAATTTCAGTTTACATTTTTGGTCTCATATTTACTTCGAGTGCTCGAATAGGAGAAGATTTCTAACACTAGAGTATAAAAATAATTTATGCCAAATGGAGGAGGAGGATGCTTTAAGTAGTCAAAAAATTCCGCGAACACTTCTCAGAAGTCTGACATAAAATTATTGATGACTTGGATGTACATTATCATACAAATATAGAAAAGTAGTAATTAGAATGTCGGTTAAGGAACAGTTCATAACAATCACCTTATAAATAAATATAAACTCATAAAATCAGAATCGATTTAATTTTTCCTATTAATTTTTCGTACTTTTTAACTTGAAATTACTTGCACAGTCAGTCTACGCATTTACAGACATGAATATCAATTTTCTTAATACTCAAAGGAGTTTAATTATTAACTCAGAACGTCAGCATCTGTTCAAATTGTTTTTCTCAAAAATAAATAATAAACTTGCCATAAGTAAATTGAACTACAGTTATCATGTCTTCCTCTCGTATAAAAGCTATTTGCTGGACTTTGATCTCTTTCAGTTACTATGACATAAAATATAAAAAAAAATTGTATCCACGTCACTTGGATCTGGAATAGAAGTTGTATCTTGGAAATGTTCAATTATTCTAGATTCTGAGTTTCGTTTATTCAGTAACCCTATATACAATGTCACATGGAAGCCACATGGTTACGACATGGATTGTCCATGTTTGCCATATGGGTTCTACGTGCCCATGCTTTGTGGAAAACGCATGGACTTTTGGAAAGTGGCCCCATGTGGTTCCCACCTGGTTAAGACCCGTGTAAAGGATGTGGGTCCTACATGGAAACCATATGCCTCGTGGCCATCCCTTGCTTCTGCCAGATAGGATCCATGTGGTAATAACGCATGGGTGCCAACTATAAATCAAGCAGACTTACCATGAATTCTGCCGACGTGTATTATACATTGTTTCCATGTGGTTATCAAAGTTGTTTGGTAGCTCCGGTGCCGTTGTAATGCCACGTCTTGTAGCAAATGACCTGTTGAGAACACGTCCCCCCAAAATGCCATTCTCATCACGCACTGAACCTTGATACCATACATGGTAATGTTATGTAAACTGATCGCAAATGTTTCGCGATTTTCTTTGAAGTAATTTATCAGCCTGTACAGTCATTAGAGGCGAAAGGAATGGCATCTCAGTATTCATAGGGTTTCATGGCAGCCTCCACCACCCGTTGTCGCGTGTTTTAGTGACATATATACAAGTATTATACTCATATTTATGTCACAAGGCTGTTAATTCATAAAGGCACGCATGCATTGTGAATGAAATATCAACCGACGATCTCGGAGCTACTTGCAAATTGCGATATTTTTTCCAGAGTGAAGAAAGTAAGGTTAACAGCCAGGCTAAGATGCAGTGAATAATTCCATTATTCAAACATTTCCAATTTTCTTTGTACTCATTGAATTGTAATATGAGAAATTCAAACATTGAATGCATCTATAAATAAAGCTTTCAAAAAAGAACAAAGACTATGGACCCTCCATAGCATGACTTATAGCACGCTATACCTGGTGTCCCATGAAAATGTCCCCGACTTTTCGGTTGATTTTATCTCCGCAGTCAATTAACGTATTTGAAATGTCTTTTTTTCACAGTGTAGCAAATTTAGTTTCTTTTTCGAATAATTTAAATTTTTGAAAATCGTTTAATAACCACTTAACAGTGATCGATTTACTGAAAGAAGTAGAAAAACTAATTGTTGAAAGGAAAGTTTTAAAAACCACACTGGTGATCTTCTTCAATTCTGAATACATACTGTTAAAAATAATTTCACAAAGATGTATCCTACATACCGCCAAGTCTTTAAACCCTCTGAGAGGTTATTTACTTTCTTGTTTCATCATTTGAAGACACTCAAAATGCAGCTCACTAACTATCAATGAATTTCCATCGTATTGAAATACGAAGCAATGGAAATCTATAAAAAGTTAAAAAACCAATTAATGAAACATTCCCGGAAAGGAACTCACCATATAAGAAGACTGTTTTTCTTACTGTTAGAAAATTTGGGAGAAAATTAAATGCTCTTCTTACTTTTTTACAGCTTTTCGTTGCTTCATATTCCAATACGATGAAAATTTTTTGATCGTTAGTGAGCTGCATTTTGAGTGTCTTCAAATGATGAAAAATGAAATTAAATAACCTCTCAAAGGGTTTAAAGACTTGGCGGTATGTAAGAAACATCTTTGTGAAATTATTTTTAACAGTAGGTATTGAGGAATGAAGAAGATCACCAGTGTGGTTTTTAAAACTTTCCTTTCAACAATTAGTTTTTCTACCTCTTCCAGTAAATCGATCACTGTTAAGTGGTTATTGAACGATTTTCAAAAACTCAAATTATTCGATAAAGTAACTAAATTTGCAACAGTGTGAAAAAAGACATTTCAAATACGTTAACTGATTGCGGAGATATAATCAACCGAAAAGTCGGGGACATTTTTTTGGGAAACCCGGTTTGGGTGTTCAGGGTAAAAACACGTTCATAAATTTTATCCAGGGCAGATATCCGCCACATTAATTTGGAATGGAAAAAACTGTCCGTCAGCAAGGAATTTTTTGTTTAATTTTGCAATGATTTTTTAGAAAAAATTAGTTCACTAATACTATGGCAGGGAATATTAATATTCAAACTTGAAAAATCATGATGACAGATGAATTGTTCAGTTATGAATTGTAACATTTTTATTAAAGCAAATCGAAGTTCTATAATATAATGGCAGCGCTAACTTCAATGTTCACATTTGAAACATCATGGTTCTATAAAAATGAACTATGAAGAATGAATTTACCCTTCAAATGCATGAAATTTTCTAACAATTCACTTCCAATCCGTTCAAATTCATATATATGGTTGTGAATACATGTTTATGCATTATTCTAGGGTGTAAATTTGTCCTTCATCGTACATTTCTATTGTATCATGACAAATTCAGACAAAACATTGACATTATGAATTATGCTTACAAAACTCATCCACAATGTGAAGACTGAAAAACCCTCAAAATGAAGGTCAACAAAATAAATAATGAAATAAGAAACAAAATCTTACCAGCGAATAATTGCAATGATGGATTTCTTAGGCGGTATTTAAAATAAAAATGCTTACGTAAATATATTTTATAGCATAAGTACCACAAAGCAACGAAATGAATTACAAGAAAAAGAATTAAACTATATTTTATTCTTTCAGCGCAAACGAGAAATGGCGCAATTAAAGTCATCATTGCCGTCGAAAGGTTTACATATATATAAGAACTAGAATTCTGTATAATAATCTTACACGATTTCCAGCGACTTATCACTTCTCATCACAACGGCGTGCTTATGAGAGAATTATTGTAATAACAATCAGATTATTATTCACGGCTTCAGTACCAAAATGAGCTACAGTTCAACAGAAAGTAATGAAGAGAAATTAACCAGCCGTATCGCTTTATTTAGCAGCGCATAAGAACTATGCTCAGTTTTAGAGTCTCTAATATGGACAGTGAAAAGCTCGTCTTGTTAATTACCCCTACCTTCCACTTAGACTCACTAATACTGCGAATTGAATGATGTTCCTAGAAATACACAGGAGCACAATTAAGACGATCACGTCTTGAGCAGAACTAAGTAACGGTCACGGAAGACGGAGAACGGAAGTTTGAATAGGAGGCGCCACAACGTCTGAGAGGAGGGGTAGTTGCCAGATGCACATTCTTTCGAAATCGAAACGTCAAAACTTATCCAAATAGTTTCATGTGTGTATATCAATTTATTCACTGGTGTGTTCTGTCTTTCAGTATTATTTTACGAAAGCTTTTGAAATCGCACCAGACGCATTTATAGAATTTAGTTGTCCCAATTTTTGGTTCAAAGAGATTATCAGCATATATTTTATAGGCAATGATTACTTTATTAGTTAATAAAAATGTTTAAAATGAGCATTAAAACTGAATAAGACACAATTAAGTCTTAAAAAGGCGTATGTTAGATGTTTTAGCACAAGGAGTTTCTTCTACATCAGCTTGAACCTGAATACTACAAATAATAACGTATGTATTTTTGACCATCAAGCAAATAATAGTTAAATTTGGGACTAATCTGATATGTAAACGGGTAATTGGTTATAAATGCAGAATTTAATATGGGCTCTGAAAGGAATCTTTGACATTTTATCAAAAACATATAACAAAAATTTTAATATTTATATATACAAAATATTTCCTTGAAAGTCGTTCATAAGCAAGTACGTTGCATACACACGTGCCTCCCATGTGGAAAAATTTATTTGAAGGCAATGTGGTAGCTAGTAGGAAATCACACGTGGATCCCACGTATCAAATCCATCATGCAACGTACTAAAATGGCTATGATGAGTATATTCAGTGGTAAATCCCTTTTGCCAAATAAAATCCACGTAACCAGCACCTAACCACGTGGCTTCCATGTGACATTGTATGCAGAGAAATTTCCAAAGAAATAGTCTATATTTTTTCTACTCATATCAAATAATTCAGTTATTTCAGATTGATTATAGCCTATATCAGAAGCATTTTTAAACATTTTATATTCTGGTTGAAATGTTAATTTACTCAATAGAAAATGGTGATTGAATAAAATCAACAAATTTTGCGAATATAAGCTTTATTAATAAAGATCTTTTAACACAGTTTGGCCTGCCAACGATGAGACATCTGAAATTAGGAGAAGTGAAAACAAAATAATTCTTTTGAATATGCTTTTACCATCTTTCCATACATAAATCATTTTATTCAACTAATAGAATATATATAACTCGTCCAAATTTCATTTTCTGTTTGTAACAAATGTAAACATTGTTTTATAAATCTACTATTTCATAAGAAACGTTTCTCATTCCTGTTTCAAGATGATTAAGATCTGATTGCAATTCATTTATAGTTGCATTGCTGAATTCGACATCAGTTTGAATTTAGTCAATTTCTAATTCCAATTTAATTATATATTTATTATGGAAAACAATTTTTTTTCAATATCTATAATAATTACAGCACGGATTTCTAGCATTTACCCTATTAATATTATGAAGATATTGAATGCAAATAAACAATTGCATTTACTGATAAAATACTATTTTACCATGAACGCTATTTTGACCAGGCATGAAGGCAAAAAGTAGTCATAATGCAATAAATGACTATAAAACCTGCACAAACTAGTAGTAGGCAAAGAAGAGAAAGAAAGAAAAAATGAAAAAACGTTTATTTCTAAAAGAGTTGATACATGAAATGTATGGCAAGATATTGAGTTTTTAAAATTTCCTAATATCGAACATTCTAAGACAAACGTCACATACGAGGAGTTCTAATAGACAAACTATACGAAGTGTACTAATAGACAAACCATACGAGGCGTGCAAATAGACAAACTATTCCAGGCGTACTAATAGACAAACTATACGAGATGTAAAAATAGATAAACCATACGAGGTGTGCTAATATATTAACCCTGTCAAGGGCTAATAAAATAGAAAATATCACCTCTTGGATATTTTATACTCCAAGAGCTGGCTGGCAACTCATAATAATTTAACTGCTACAGAAAATTCTTCGAAAAACCTAAATTATTAGATAAAAATGGGTGAAAATAGGGTATTTTCATATGCTATCTCCTCCGTAAATAATTATCCTAGAGCAATGATTTAGGTCTCATTGAATGTGCAAAAAGTTGTTTCACTGCGGGACGTGGGTTCATTTTGAAATTCGCAATAGCTTTATTTATGAAATTAAAATTTTTTTAAAGTCATGCATTTTTATGTAGATTTTTCAATGTAACTAAAAAATTACTGTGATTTCCAAAACGAACCTCGTCGAGCCATGCAACAGCATTTTGAGCATTCAATGAGACCTAATTCATTCTTCTCCGATAATAGCTTTTGGAGAAGATAGCTTGTGAACCTTTTACATGCAACTGTTCAGGAAGCGTTTTTTTCATCATTTTTTATTTTTCCATTTGGTAGCTATATTAATTGGAAAATTTGACGCGGTTGTCGTTCGGAAAGCTATCTAGAGATATGGCTATCTTTTCTTGTAAGTTTTTCATGGTTTCTTGAAGGGAACGGGACCACAAGAGGTATCACAGTTACGTATCACCGCGAAAACGAAAAGAATCACTTATCATCTTTTCTAAACGGACACTCAATTATTAAAATTCTAGATCTGTCAATCTCTAAAGGCAACGTTTCAATGTTACTAACATCAGCTTCTGGCTGTAAAATACGAAAGAAACAGTCACATTGTTAAAACTATGCCAATGGAAAACGTAAACTGCATCAGACTGGGTAAAAAAATAAAATATAGGTAATCACATTGCGAGAACACTAGATCGGACTAATTTTTTACAATATTAAAAGTTCAGTTGACTTGTTTTTATTACACATTAAATTTTCATATGTCAACGGCACCAAAGACAGGCAAAATGGACGAACGAAGGTTATAAACGTCTACGCCACAGTCCCACTGAACTTTAGAGCAAAAAAATCATTTGTGTTTTCGTTGAGACTATTTTCAAGCATAGGAATGTGCCATGCTTTTATTTTCTAAATATGTTCCTTTTTTACAACATTGTACAAAATTTTAGTATTAGAGTACAGATCTTCATTTGAGGGCTTACAACCATGATCGATACGGAAATGATTAAAAATGGAATCTTCATATTTGTGTGCAGTTAATCTTTGTTTCAGGTTCATCCTAGTCATGCCAATGTAACACTTATTGAGAGACACATTCTCTCCTGTTACACATGAACTGATACACTGTATATCACATTGGTTCTGTCTAGGTCGCTGACCCGTGATCTGGAAGTATTGTTTGTTCCATGGGGATCATTGATTTTGAGATTTTTATAATACACACGAACTTTAATTGCTTTCTCTGGATCTGTGGGTTTCACGAAAGATTTGAAAATATTTTTAAACACACGTTCGTCTATTTTGTAATTGTTTTGCATTTGATTTCTATAAAATACATATATGTTTCACTTGTTGGGTCTCGGATTATGGTCACTATTCAAAATTCGGTTGACATATTTACCTATGGTTTTATCAATAAGAGGATTGGGGTAATTGCTATTAACCAGTAACCGTTGGACTCTAAGTATTTCTAAAAAAAAAACTAACCCAGTTGCTGCATATTTTATAGCTCTATTCTATAAGGTAAGAATGACGCCTGCTTTGTACATTCTCGGTGCAACACAATCATAGTTTGTGGTTTTACCAGCATGCGAGGGCTATATAAACACGGATCTCAGAAAAGCACCGAGCGAAGCTTCAGCTAAAACATCCAGAAATGGCAGCTCCCCACTAGCACTCAGCTCACACGTGAAACGCAACACTGAACTATTAGTCATGAAATTTCTCAACATCTACTGCTCTACGGTCTCGATTTTAACAAAAATATCATCTACACATCTGCCGTATAAAATCGGCTCAACCGATATAGGTTTCAACGCTAGGTTTTCTACGTGTGACATGTAAAAGTTAGCAAATGTAGGGCCTTAAGGGGAACCTATAGCCACCCCATCAACTTGACGAAACAAACTATCATCAATATGTCGAAAAGGAACTCCAGTAGTACAGATAGTGAAGAATTGCTTTAAAATATCATATACACAGTTTAAAATTATCTCTATCGTGTCCGAAACAGTTGCATTAGTAAATAAGGACTCTACATCTATTGATGTACAAAAAGACTGATGGTGGAGGTGAAGAAAGTTCGAATTCAGAATTTTAATTGAATTCAACAAAAGATTAGTAGCCGTCAGTAAAAAGTCAAAAGAATCAGAGGGCGAGGAGTAGCCCTGAACGGGCCCGAGTGCAAAACACGCAGCTCTTGCCACACACCAGCGCCCACCTCTTGATCCGAAAGACCTACATAGACCTAACGGCCTGTAGGAAAAAACAAAGACTTGAACCTACAAGGACACGAGGTAACCCCGGAACAACTTCAACCCCTACCGAGACTGCTGATAAGATATCTGCTGCGGAAAAGCGTTCCAATTCTAGTTATCAAGTTATACGTAATAAGTTTTAAGGTTCATAGGTATCAAGCTATAAGTTATGCTTTTAAAATATATAGATATCAAGTTATAAGTTATACGTTTTAAGGGTAATAGTTATCAGGTTATAGGTAATATGTTTTAATGTTTATATATATAAAGTTATAAGTTATACGTTTTAAGGTTTATAGTTATCAAGTTATAAGTCTTTCATTATACGGTTTATTATTACCAAGTTTTAAGTTATTTTCGAATGCGTGAGTGGTGTTGCACCCTAATTGACCAGAGCACGAAATTGATACGTTGACAGCAAATCACAATGGCCGACCAATGCACATACCCCTCGGTGCTATCCAGTGCTCTGGCGTTAGACGGAGAGGAGTAAAACGGCCCCCGGTGAGGTAGGCTCCCATGGTCAGATCACGCGTCAGCGGGCGAAGAGGCGGAGAGGCGAACAGGCAAAGAGGCAAAGAGACAAAGAGGCAAAGAGACAAAGAGGCAAAGAGGCAAAGAGGCAAAGAGGCAAAGAGATAAAGAGGCGAAGAGACAAAGAGGCAAAGGGGCAAAGAGACAAAGAGGCAAAGAGACAAAGAGGTAAAGAGACAAAGAGGCAAAGATGCAAAGAGGCAAAGAGACTTGGAGGCAAAGAGACAAAGAGGTAAAGAGGCAAAGAGGCAAGGACGACATCTCTGCTTCCTTACGGAGCGACCGAATCGCACTGCACTTCACCCCTATCTTCCGGCGCCAAACTTCATTTGTACATACATGCACTTCTTCGGTAAACCAAATCTCCGCACAATACGACGACAACAACGCCAGGATTGTAGTTGCGACTGATCAAGTGGCACTGAACGAGGCGAAATCGGGGGCGAGACTGAGGAGGATTTCATGGCGGGTGATTTAAGTAAACATGCTTTCTTTGTCGTAGTCACCCGACCAGAACAATTCACTGCCAACGCACAAATCGGGACTGGTAAACTCTACGCACGAAGTTATTCTTTTGAGCTGTAGCCTCATTAATCAGGTAGCTTATTTCGATTTCCGTACAAATGAAGCTATCATTCCGCTTGGAGTTTTTCAGCGTAGAAAAGCAACAAATTTATCTGTTGATTTTAACATGTACTTTCGCGAGATATCCGGAGTTATAATTTTGTTCAAAGTTTTAGCAACAGAATAAGTGACGGTAGTAAACTGTGATATTATTGGCCTCGAAGGCGGATCAATTTGGATTTCATGAATTTCTGTATTGCCGTAAATATAGCCAGGTTGATAGTGTTCTCCAAGTTCTAGATTTAGAATTTCAATTATTGAGAGTTTTTTAGTACAGATGTAAGTGATTATCTTCGTATTTTAACACGTGTTGAACAGGAACAGTTCCCAGTCGGAAATTATGGTTGTATTTTTGGTAGGATATAGACGTCTATGTGAAATTTAGATCGATCATGGTTAGTGAACCAAGTTGGTATAAGTGTCAACCGAAATCTACCGTTAATTTTGGTTTATTTAGGTTGATGTTGGCTGAGACACTTTTGGTTGTTTAAGGTTTGTCAGGAAGGCAAGAACGATGGTAGGCCATAGAGGTTCTACGACCATAAATGGTAGAGCATAGACGAGCAATTTTAATACGGAACGCGCCACAAACGTCAAGAATTTTCAAGTTTATTCACGGTATAGGAAATTATAATCTACTAATTTGCCAATATTTAGTTTCAAGAATACTCTATTATTCCACATGTTGTTCATTACTCAATAACACTGAATAATTTTGAATACAGGTAATATTAATTGGGTGTCTCAATATAGTTTATACATACTTTGGGAATATATATGTATATATTTATACATATATATTCCCAAAGTATGTATAAACTATATTGAGACACCCAATTATATATATATATATATATATATACATATATATATATATATATGACATATCCAACATTGACTTTTAAACTAAACGGAAGAAGTGTAGATGCACTTATACAACGCGTTTATGCTAAATTAGATGGTGATTTGAAGTGATAGAGTAAAATTGAACTCATAAAACTGCGAAAAAGGGCGTAAGGAATGAATATTTTCTGGAATGAATTCAAGCTGGATAGAATCGAAGACATGAGGTGTATGCACATACGAGCTGCATTTACTCAGCTTTCATTGGCGCGTTCAGAATACGGAAATTTGATTTGTACAAAATAATGTAGAAAATATCTTAACTGGATTAAGTCAAAAGATGCATCATTCACTAGGGAAACATCAAGTACTAGGACGAGAATATAAACTTGACATCTCATTGGATGATGTTCATAATTTGGTCGTTACACTAGTTTAATATTTAATTTCAATCAATAGGATTAACCTTTTACTGGATTTTGAAAAAAATCAAAAGTCTCTTAACATGAAGTTAAAGGAAGTTTTAGGTATACGATATAGCAAATTTTCTTGTACAACGTTGAAACGCATTCGTTTTTAATCCGAATATGCCGTTCCAAGCTCGTTTCAAACTGACTATTACAAGCTTGCAAGTTGCCAACGATGTGAATCATCAACGGAATACGAGTTTAGCACTTGTTCGATTCAATTAACTCCTCAAGTTAAATTAGCTATGTATTGTAGTATTTTGTAGCACCCAAATTATCTCACGCAGTTCTATTGAAAGATTTTAGCTGTATTTCAGAATTTTCTAGGACAATTACTTGCTGCATAGCTCAAACGCGTATTAATTTGCTGTATTGGTAGGCTGATGTTAAGCAACTACCTGGTTTATTAAGAAGTATTAATTCATTCTGCCAAATATGGTTTCTAAGCATCATTTTAAAATATTAGAATCGAAGTAGCAGGTTGATCTTAAAAGCTATGAGGCCGTACATCGTAATAATTTCTCATAGCTTATCGCAACGCGATACTCGCACCTCTGGCACCCACACACGATTGCCGGCAGTGCTGCAGCGGGCTCAGTTTGAATGCACACATTGCGCGATCTGTATCTGTTCTCATTTCAAGTTCAGTTCAAGCTCAAGTGATCGAGCGTCAGTTCAAGCTCAAGTGATCGAGTGTGAAGACAGTTGTTTTCAATTTAACAAAACAATGGGAAAAAGAAAAAATTTCTTCGATTTATCTCAGAAACAGAAGCGGCGACGTGTGAAAAAAATCATAGAAATGTCCTTATCAGGGACTGGGAGGAACAGTGACGACGTACAAACTTCTAGTGAATGTGAGAGGTCTGGGAAAGATGACAACAATTGTACTGCCACTGCAGTGAGTGGTATGAAATGCTTCATTTCATTAGCAGAAACGTCCTGCGGTGAACTCTCTAAACCAAACATCCAGGTGAACACATCTAGTGCAAGTGAAGAATCGAATGATTCATTTGAAAATATCCAAGGAAGCACAAGGCCTAAACAATCTGCCAATGTGTGCACTATCGCTTGCACCAATTTTCTGCGATCTAATTTAGGGAACTGGTTAAACGCAGAAAAACAAGTTCCTCATGCAGCGGTTGATAGATTATTAACTATGCTAGCTCCTAGATATCCAGGCTTGCCTACTTCAGCAAAATCATTAGTTCAAAAAGAAAATGAGTTTCATACAAAAGATATGGGAGATGGTGAGTTTGCCTATTTTTCAAACTAGCGGTTTACAGTTAGAAGAATATATCTTAAACTCTCCCAAAGATGTGAATCAATGTAAAATAATTCACATAAAAATATATATTGATGGATTGCCGTTATGTAATGGTTCCATCAGGTATAATTCTTATCCTATCCTTCTGCAAGTATTGGAAATTCCCAGCCACATATTCTGTGCAGCAATATCTTGTACAAATAAAATATCTCTGTGTCACATGCCTCCAACTAAAGAATATCTAGAGCAGTTTTTGCTTGATTTTGTTACTCTGCAACAATCACTTGGAGCTAAAGGTTTCACAGTAAAGCTGGGGCCATTTGTATGTGACGCCCCAATAAGAGCAACACTAAAAGGAGTAGTCAGCCACAGCGGTTATTCAAGCTGTGAGCGCTGCATTCAACGTGGCCAGTACCATGATCGAACAGGTGTCTTCCCTGAAATCAACTGTGTTGAAAGAACAGATGACAGTTTTTTACAGCGCATAGATGAAAATCATCACAAGTCGCCTCTAAAGTCTCCATTAGAAGAATTTGGATGCAACATGGTTAGCGACTTCATCATTGATTATATGCACTGCTCCCTTTTGGGCACAATGAAAAGATTTTTGAACAGGCTTAAGATCAGTAGAGCCAATCAGAAAAAAATGCATATGGATACACGAGCAAAAATCAAATTCAATGAGAAGTTGGATCAGTGTTCTATGTATTTGCCAGATGAGTTTTCCAGAAAATTAGAAAGTGGGATTGAAAAAATGGTGCATTGGGAGGCTACAGAATTTCGTACATTTTTATTATACATTGGAACACTTGTTTTGTGCAGCTCTAAGGTTGTGAGTAAGGATGTCTACATAACCTTTTTGCATTTTTCACTGGCAATGAAACTTTTGCTAACAAAAGAACAAGAAAATAATATTGAAACAATTGAAAATCTTCTTCATATATTTATTGAAAAATCAGCCTGTTTATTTGGGAAAGGTTTCACCTCCTACAACGTTCAATCTATGGCCCATCTTTCACAAGATTACCTTAAATATGGAAATCTTGATAACATCTCTTGCTTTCCCTTTGAAACATTTTTAGGGGCCCATGTTAAAGCTGCAGTGAGATCTGGATATAAACCCCTGATTCAAATCTGTAAACACGTGGTCTATACTAATGCACACTGGAAAAGTGAGAAAAAGCAAAAATTTGTGACCAGATGCAAAATTGTGAACGAAGAGTGCAGTGAAAGTACACAAAATAGAAGGTGCTACAAAAAATTGTTAATGAAAAATTATTCTTGTCTGAAAATAAGGTCTTACTCTGAAAAGAACAGTTGTGTTCAGCTCGCAGATGGAAAAATTGCATTGGTTATTGAAATTCATGAGCGCGACAGTGAAATTGAAATACTCGTGTCACATTTCTTACAAAAATTAGATTTCTCACGGACCCTTTTCCATCATCAAAAGTAGGGGTTTACAAAGTATCTGATTTAACAAATCTCAGAACTTGGATGCCTTTCAAAGATGTTGTGTCAAAAATGATAATTTTCCCTTATAAAGAGTCATATGTTGTGCAGGTGCTGTCTTCATCATTAGCTGATAGCTAAAATTAGTCATTGCCATTATTCCATCTTGAAATAGGTAGGTAGCTACAATGATTGAACTTGAAAATGCAAAAAAATTTATTGCAGTAAAATTTAGTGACAAGACTCATGAAGTTGTGCCAAAGATTTGGCTCCAAGAAACCAAGAACAAAACAAAATGCTTGTGGCCTGCTGATGATGACTTCAATAAAGTTCGAGAGCGGGCATCCAAAGGACTGCCTGCTGCGGATGACTGGAAACCAGTCTCAGTTAAATTACTGGCGCATTCAAGTAAGTCTTCTATATTTAGCTATTATGTATAATTTTTCACACAAATAAGTATCATGGATCAATGTCAATAACTGCCACTTCTGAGTCTTTGCTACTTGCTGCCAGAATTGCATTAGAAGTTCAAATTTGTTTAAAATATTCAGTTGAGTACAAACTATAATAAGCAAGTAAACCTACACTAGCTTAACATTGTGAGATAGGCAAATGCAACAATTAGTCTACTGTCATGTATCAGTTAGGCTACCAGCGCACATTTTTGTCTGCCTAATAGCAATAAGTGGTGCCTAATAGCAATTTTTTTTTTCTGCCTAATAGCAAAATTTATGCAGTGATTTCTTGCAATTAAATTCCCCATACTTTTTGTCAGATACCCAGACTTTTTATGTAGGAATATTCTGAGTTTTACTTTAAGATAATAGGCAACTTTGCCAGTAACATACAGATTTTACTGTTAAAAAAATTGTGTTTTTTTTTTCATTTTTCTTTAGTTATTGCTTTTTGTTCATTTTCAGATAATCTTGTTTTAATTTCTCGTTTCAAATTGAAAAGTTCAAAACTATATCATTGAAAATTCACCTACATAATAGCTATTTCTAATTAGAGGGCAAAATGAGACTCACCACTATTTTGAGGCTTGATCTACAAAGACTAAGCATGCATTTAAAGGTTATATCGCCAGTGTATCACTATTTCAATGGTTATTTAATAAGTTGACTTGCTCTAGTAAACTATATGGGAACATATCTTGTGCACAGACACAGATATATATATACATATATATATATGTTCCACATTTGTTTCTTCCCTATGTAATGGTCCCATTTCTTCTTGAGGATAGCCTTGCAGGGGTTAGGGAAGCTCAAACTAGGTGCATCATAATAATAATTATGGTGATTTACACCAACTAACATATGCAGCTAAAGAATTTTCTTTTTTCAGAATCATTTTCAGGCTGTGAGAAAAAAACTTTACGTAGCTTCAGAAACGGATGGCTATACGAGCACGGTTGTGGAGGGATGCCCAAGACGTATCAACATCACTGCGTCACTTCTTCCTCGCTGTAATGCCATGTCTGCTTCGGAGAGGTAGGTAGTTGATAATCATTTACCTCGCTTATGTCAATTCACACTGGTTGCAATGCTATCATATTTTTTAGTCTCGTATGAGATTATTTCTCGAGTTCTAATGAATTTGGCATTAGGCTCCTATTTGAATACCTTATGATTTGTTAGCATGCAAAAATTTTTTTACAAGATTGAGTTATTGCATCACAGAAGCAAGTCATTGTTAGCTTGTGTATTGTTAAGACTAATCTTTTAATAGGTCTGTTCTGTAATAGTCTAATTGGTATGACTATTTTATAAGATATATTTCAATAAATGCATCAGACTAGCTGCTTTCTAATGCTGAAGGTAGTACATAACTCTTGTACACATATAAATCAACACTGAACAATTTGGCAGTGGACTGGTGAATTGGAAAAACTATATGAAAGAATAGTAGTTCATAAATGTCAAATATGTTCCACTCTCTGCTTTTTAAAGCAAACATTGTTGAATCTAGGTAATTTTCCATCAAAGTTAATTTGGTAAATTGTTTTTTTTTACATTTCTGCCGTGACCTTTATTGCCTTGTGTGCTTCCAGGAAAGTAAAAATACGTTATAAGTAATTTGCCTTTAATTCCATTGTGTTTTAATTGCAGTTCACTGGCTTCCTCAGTTCCGGAATTAACAAGTGATGTTGTCAACATTAAGAAAAGTTTGCAAGTGATTACGAAAAAAGTGGACATGGCTCTCGTCATGCTCCAGGAGGAACGCATCAATCGAGAATCTACTCAGCAGCAGCAGTTGGCTCGTGAGAGTGGAATACCTCCATCAGCTGATACTGATGAAGAACTAGAAGTTTTACTTCAGAATCCAGGACTCGTAAGTTAATTCAACTGCAGAACAGTTTATAACAGCATATATTAAAAGTGAAATTCATATTTTATCCCTTCTCAAGAATAGCAAAGTAGAGTGAATGTTGCCATTGTGACGTAGAAATATTGCTCTTCTGTGTACTTATTGTTGATCTAATATAGCGTAATGAGACCATTTAAGCTGATTTAATATAGTTATTGTCCAATAGAATTTTTCAACGGATTATTATGAAACATTTCGTTTCTGTGTCATTCTCAGTACAATTTTGTACTATAAATTCGTAAACAATTTACTCGTTTATATTCAGCCAAAGTAGTAGCTATGTAGTGGTATTCATTCCATTTCCTCATTGATTATGCTACATCTTCTAGTTTAGTGATAACATCAACCGTATTTAATTGAAAACTACACAAAAGGAATTACAAATGATAGACACTAATTTATTAGTTTATGTTAATTTCAACCTGCTGCTTTGAACGCGCTCGAAGGCAGGTCATCAGTTAACACTGTGCGGCGCCTCATTAGGAGGCTGATGACTAAAAAACTGGCAGCTTCCTTTAGCTGGACCGGATTGGGACCGCACAGGAAGGCTACAAAAAAAAGCTTCAGAGAACATCAAGCTGGAAAATGTTGTTATGGTATGACCGTATGAAAAATCTCATCAGGTTTATAATTTTATTTAGTTTTATCATTTACAAAACATGGAATTTGCATTGTAACTGATCGAACAGTCGTTGATGAAAATGACTAAGATAGGTTATTTATGACTTTTAACGATTTTAAAACTATTATTCGAGTTGGAGAACCAGAAAACCATTCTCTTGGTCCGTCTTAGTGTTCTCAGGTTTCAGACAATCTATCACTACAATGTAAACTATGAGCCCTATGTAAATTTCAGTCTAGATTCACGAATTTTATCAATGTTATTGTCCAGGCAAGGTCATATCTGTTTCGAAGTTGATGTGTGCCATGATAATAGTTTCATTAATGTTGGCACACGACGGCATTAACATTAACGGTATCAATACACTGGTTTCGTTTTGATCTAACCGATCAGCACTTTCATAATCTCTCTAATTTCATCAGATGCCTGGAAAGTAATCCATCCGCGTCTGGCTGTCAACAACTTCTCCAATGCTGTTGTCGCTGTACTCAAATCTGTCCCCGACTGGGATGGTGGTCGATCGCGCTCCACATCAATGAGGAACATAACGTAAGTTTTAATATTTTGCGTTGCGAACATAGCAATTATATCGAAAATATATGTGAATTAAGTTTTACGAATATTGGCCATAATACATTTCACTTTGTGCAGTCTTCAATACTATAAAATATTATCTACAATTGCTGGACCTCAGATAATTTTATGAATTAATGGAGGAACAGTTATTAGTGCACTGACTCAAGAGGCCTGTGAATTAATGAAGCAAGTAGTTATTGTCTGGTGAAAATATTAGGTGAATACCTTCTTTCATTTACATTCGTGCCCAACCCGTGGTGAACGCAAGTAATTCGTTGGTAGCTACTCTGATAAGCTCATGTCCCAGTAGGTGATGTTACTCTTTTAGTCAATGTAACAGTCATACTTAAATCAAAAATCTTTCTTCCCCTTACCAAATCAATTACACAGTTATTTGCTTCATCACGCGTCTTTCCCACACTAAGTTCCTTCGACACAGTCTATCCAAGCAGTTGGAGGTCTCCTACTTCTGTTTCTTCTTGACTCTGATAATGTAAGTTTCTTCATCAACATCTGATCCTTCATTCTCACCACATGACAGAAACATCTCAACATTTAACTTTATTCTCTCGCCCTACCGACATTCCAACCACTGCCGCTTTATGTCTGACCTAATTTCTGGGTTGATCAAAATCGTACCAAACATGCTTCTCAGACCTTACATTTCAAACCCTTTCAATATTTCGCTCTCTATTGCTCTAAAATTCCATGTGTCACATGCATAGCCAGCACAGCTGGAACACAGGCTTCTAGTTGTAACATTTTTTTCAGCGGAGATGTGCTTGGGTCAGCAACAGCACTGGCGGGTCCATCATCTGCTACTTCGGCAAGCTTTCAGGAAGAGGAGGAGGCTTAACCCTTTCACTGCGGGCGCAATGCGGTGGTACTGAGCGCGCGCTTCGAGGCCCACTGTGCACCGACGTGACGACAGCGCTGCGCAACCCGTGATGTCCCTTGATATCGAGAGCTCACCAAGCATATTTTATGGAATACATAATTTAACATAAAATGCATAAAACACTTAATATAATTAGAATAGATATTTTATATATATATTACAATATCAGTTTTCACACTCAAAATTTTAGTTCCTTGTGATCAATTCCAAAGCAGGGTATAACACTGAGTCCAAGAAGGTTTTCGAAAGTTTTGTACTGATATCGTGATTGCTTTCTGATTCCATGTTGATAACTTACATGACATCTTTTTCTGGAATTCTCACTTGTAGCAGAAGTTACGTATCCCTGAAAATGTATCCCAACTAGTCAAAAGTTTAGTTTTTCTCAGTCGAGTACTTCTGTTCAAAGTGGAAGTTAATTCTTTTATCAATTTCATGGAAAATTTAAGATAGGTCATCTAAGTTTTGAAAAAAAATTATAAATCCCAAAGGCATCTAACACACGAACTTGAATAAAATGTGGTGCTAGTTTTTTGTACCACTTGATAGTTTTTCTACTTATTGTGTGGTAGTGCAGCATTTGGTCCGTCTTATCTACAAAGCCCATGTTCAAATTATAGTCGTTTATGCAACTTGGAATTTGAACACAAACACGGCCTTCTATCGATCTTCGAGTAACTGTGGTTTCTGCATTCCAATGGACATTAGACGGCATAAACACATTTCGTTTATCACTGTAAACTAGTGCAAGAAGAAGATCACTGCTTTCGAATGCTTTTTTTTTTGTTCTTTCGCTAATTTTATATTTCAGATGATTCGCCAACTATATTTTTTCTGATTATTCCAGTAGCATTTGTTTTATGTTCTTTGATGAACTGGTACAGTTTGGGAAACCTGTAATAATAACCAGTGAATATGTGGTGTCCTTTTCTCGAAGTACTTTTCCATAATGTTGAAAGGGGTCTCTGTCTCGAGAAATCAACTTTTTTGTTCATCGCCCCAGTGCATATTTTTGTGTTCAGAGTTTCGCCACTTGCGTCAACTAGTTTGAAAATGTTTACCGGAGATTACGGTCGGTTACAGCGGAATTCGTGTATGCATGGTGACTTGAATTTGAAATTAGAAGCTACGATAGCCTATTTCGTATAAATAATTAATCTTATAATCTGCATAAAACCTCAACTCATGGTATTTCATTTAATTACCAAAGTCAATTTTTTGTTTACATTAAAAGAGAGGTTGTTGAATGTTTTAGGTTTATGTTTAAGATGTTCAAGATTAATTATATCTTGAATCCTCTTGCGTGCTCAAGACGTTCATTGGATGTCTCCGGGATGTTTATTTTTTGTGAGCAATTATGGCGCTTGATATTCTTCTAGTCTTACATATCTGGCTAAATGATTTATTTGTTGAAACGCGTATGAAAGTATTTTCTTATTACAATATTGAAAATATACGGTCTTTTTTTGACACTTCTTGTAGATAAACAAGGGGTTAAAAGAATAAATTATTCATGCAAAATCAATAGTCTGTCTTTCTAAACATACCAACCATAATCTCACAATAACTATAATTTCATGCCATATATAGCATATGCAACTAATTTCAATCTTAATGATTTCGTACGTGCGACCTTTACCATTGAAACAGTCACATTTAACTATTTACAACTACTGATGGAACTATACGAACTACAAAGGTCAACCTTTTTCATTTTTTTTCATTTTATATTACTTTGAAGAACTTGATTTAAGCTAATATCACTGACCATACAATAGCGTCAAGCGGTCGATAATTTGTCTCTTCAGCCCCCTGACGCTACTGTATGGTCTCTAATATTGGCTCTTCAAGTCCTCCAGAGTGATGCATAGTGAAAAAAAAGATTGGAAATATTTGATTTTTGTAGTTGAGTTCTATCAGTAATTGTGAACAGTTGATTTTGGCTGTTGTAATGGTAGATCATGGTTGCGCGTTCGAAATCTATATGGCTGTAATTAGTCGAATATTGTTGAATGTAGTATGAAATTATGGTTGTAGTTAGTCTCATATGGTAGATTATGGTATGAATTAGGGTTGTAATTAGTCGCATATGGTATGACATGGTTGTGATTGGTCGCACATGGTATAATATGGTATGATATTATGGTTCTGAATTGGTAGCATATGGTCGAATATGGTATGAAATTATGGTTGCTATGGTCGAAGATTCGGGACATATCCTCACCATAATGTACCCCATAAAGGTTGGACATGGCAGATATTTCGCCGATAAAACACCGATTATCTCGACCATAATCATCGATGATACATACCATAATTTCCGACTGGGTTTCGCTAGGTCGAAAAATTGGAATTGAAAAAATATTGAATTTGTTAAAAACCATTGGGAAAATTATGTATAAAATGTATAAAAAATGGATCTGATCAAACTAATACAAAAAATACAGAGAAGCATATTAAATAAAAAAATTACGTGAAGATAACTTCAAGTAACCATTTTTGTAGTATTTGCAATATGTATATCACGAACTTTAGAAGACATGAATATAAAATACAATAAAAATAAGAGTAAACTATTAATCTCATATTTAAATTAAAAAAAAACAAGACTTCTGTAACATATGTAATATACCATACATATATATGCCAGGCTTCTCCTCCCTATGGGAGGATAGCCGACAGCAGGCCACAATCAACACTATTAGCACTAGGAGGCGAGAGAGGCAGCACTGGCCGCACCAGACTGCCAGGATCAGCAGCAGCCCAGCACAACCACCTTCCACAGTCAGGCCCGACAGCCATAGATGGTTTACACCGAACGCTTCATTGAGTGCAGCCCCTCTCCCCGCATAGGATAGATCAACCCCATCACCCGCGGGAAACTTCCAGTACCACGTCAAAAATAAAATTACATTGTGGTGTTCTCCCCCAGGCTGCAACACGCTTCGGGCAGACTTTGAGCTATCTTTTTCGTGATAGGATAGCCCGAAGCGAGTGCCTGAGGTACAACCGTATTCGGCAGGATATGGACAACACGGGGGTAACACGGTAATTATATTGGTGACTGTTAGGTACACGGAACACGGACCATTACACTGGGCCCTCGGTGACTACTATGAGCCCTGTTCGTTACTCGTAAATTACGTAATGATTGGAACACAGCACTAATACGTGATGGTTGAAATACAATACTATTCGAGAAGTACGTAATGATTGAAACACAGTCCTATGTGAGAATAGTACAAATATGTGGTGATTGTAGTACAATCCTATTCGAGAATGACATAAATTGAAACAATCCTATGCGAGAATAGCACAAATACGTGATGATTGAAGCACAATCCTCTTCGGGAATGACGTAATGATTGAAACACAATCCTATGCGAGAATAGCACAAATACGTGATGATTGAAGCACAATCCTATTCGGGAATGACGTAATGATTGAAACACAATCCTATGCGAGAGTAGCACAAATACGTGATGATTGAAGCACAATCCTATTCGGGAATGACGTAATGATTGAAACACAATCCTATGCGAGAGTAGCACAAATACGTGATGATTGAAGCACAATCCTATTCGGGAATGACGTAATGATTGAAACACAATCCTATGCGAGAGTAGCACAAATACGTGATGATTGAAGCACAATCCTATTCGGGAATGACGTAATGATTGAAACACAATCCTATGCGAGAATAGTACTAATACGTGATGATTGAAATACAATCCTATTCGAAAATGACATAAATTACGTAATGATTGAAACACAATCCTATGCGAGAATAGCACTAATACGTGATGATTGAAATACAATACTATGCGAGAATTACGTAATGAATGAAACAAGCACCAATAGCGGGTAACGTCCGCGAGGACGCTACTTACGAACGCAGCGGCGAGACGTGATGATTGGTGCTACGTCGTGCGACTGTTACGAACAGGTCGGCTGGTGCTAGCGGGGCGCCGAGACGAGGCTAGTCAGCTGGGTCGGGCCCAGCCGCCACGCGGTTCACCGTTGTAGCTGGTAAGTAGCTACGGCGAGGCTAGCCGGCCGGAGCGGGCGAGAGATGTCGTAGAGCGGCTTGGCCGACGACGCCGGCGCGGGGCGTTGCAACGTGACTTTTTTAAGGCTTTGAAACACCTTGAAGCGTCAAGACGCTACTAGGTTTGAGACCTTGCAACACCTTGGGGCGTCGATAGGCAGGGCCGGTCTCCGGAGCTTGGTGCAGGTACGCGAGAGACAAAGTCGATCTCGGAAGCTAGATGCAGGAACACGAGGCTGGTGCTGGAGATGTGGCTTGAACGAGGACGAGGGCTTGAGTGAGAGCGAGCCTTGTTGGGGTCGCCTTATGTAGGCCTCGAGTGCAAGCCTTGAGTCCGGGCGTGAGTCCTGATTGGTCGCGAGTTTGTGGGCCTGTGGTGCTGGAGGCAGGAAGCCGTTGTAGCTTACGGGCACCTTTTCTCATAGTCGCGAGGCGGCTTCTCTCAGGTCCCGTGTTTGGTTGACTAGGCGCTTCGGGTCCGGAGGTGCTCTGGAACGGATGCGGTTGTAGTCTGGAGGCAGCTTTTCTCAGGTCTTGTGGAGGTCCGCGGCTTGCCGCTGGGATCACCACAGGTGTCCCTCTCCTGTTTTTTTTTTTTTTTCTCTTTTAAAACACTTAGTACCTCACTGGTGGTCTGCTTTCTCTGCCGTATTTAGTGAATACTGCCTGTTTTGCTGTTTCAGGGATTGCTGTGCCTGTTCCAGGGAACGGAACTCCCTCGAATACTTCGTAGTTTGTTGCTCTCGGTGCCTTAGCCTGTTGTTGAGGTTTATCATCGATGGTGGGTAGGTACGCTGCTTTGACCCTTTCCGTCGCGATGTTAGCTTTTTTGCCTTGTATATCTACGGTGATGTAGTTTGGTGTCCTTTGGAGCACGGGAAAGGGACCTGCGTAGGGTTTCTGTAAGGGTCTTCTGTGCCCCCCGTGTTTCACGAAGACGTTGGTCGCCTTGTATAGAGCGCTCGGGACATTGGCTTTTTGGGGTCCCTGTTGTCGTGGCAGTATTGGCTGCAGGTTTGTCACTCGTTTTTTTAGGCATTGTAGAAATTCTCTGGCGGGCCGGTCTCCTTTTTCTTTCTCGGGTAGCTCTCCTGCGAGGCGCAATGTTTGTCCGTATACCATTTCGGCGGGGGAGATGTTTGCGTCCGTGTGTGGCGTGGCTCGGATGTTAAGCAGTATGAGGGGTAGTGCGTCTGCCCAGTCTGCGTCAGTGACCGTAGCTTTTAACGCCTCCTTCAATCTTCTGTGCATCCTCTCCACCAGTCCGTTGCTCTGCGGGTGGTACGCTGTCGTTCGCTGTCTCTCAGCGCCCAGCGCCGTCAGCAAGTTTTTCCATAAGTTAGACTCGAACTGGACGCCTTGGTCCGTGATGATTGTTGTTGGAGCGCCGAATGATGCTACCCAGTCCTTTAGGAATGCCCGTGCTGTTGTTTCTGCCGTACAATCGGCCATTGGGGTAGCGGTGCACCATCTGGTGAAGCGGTCAATGCACGTCAGCAGGTACCGTTTGTTTTGTGACACGGGTAGTGGTCCGACGATATCGATGTGTATCGTCTGGAACCGTTCCTTGGGTACCGGCATCTTCCCGGGCGGGCATTTGGTGTGCCTTATTATTTTGCTTGTCTGGCATGGAATGCACTCGCGTGTCCACTTGCCGACGTCTTTGTTGAGTCCGGGCCAGATTACTCGCTGCCTCGAAAGGTCCCTTGTTGCTTGTATGCCGGGATGACTCGCCCCGTGGAAATGCTGAAATACGTTCTTTCTGCAGCATTCCGGGATGTATGGCCTCCGTAGGCCTGTTGACACGTCGCACCAGAGGGGTGGTTTACCGGTCTGTCTGATTATGGGGCGTAGTTTGAGCGCGTTCTTTGATGCTGGGTGCAGCAGTTCTTCTAATTCTGCGTCTCTGTTTTGTTCGGTCATTATTTTGTCGTAGTTGATCGCGGGTCCTTTAGGTATTATTGTTGACACCAGACGTGATAGCGCGTCTGCGACCGTGTTGTTGTCGCCGCTGATGTGCTTGATTTCGCAGTCGAACTGTGAGAGGTAGGAGAGCTGTCTTGCTACCCGGGGGCTGTTGCCTTCCGTGGCTTTTCGCAGGGCAAAACAGAGCGGTTTATGGTCTGTCCTGATTTCGAAGCTTCGGCCTTCCAAAAAATGCTCGAAGTGTTTCACTGCGAGGAATATCGCCATTAGTTCGCGGTCGTAGGTGCTGTATTTACGTTGGGTGTCGTCTAGTTTTTTAGAGAAAAATGCTACGGGGCGCTGTTCTTGCCCGACTTTTTGTTGTAGTACGGCGCCGACTGCGGTTCCTGATGCGTCTGTGATTAAGGTGCTTTTGCCTTCTGGAGCGGGGTGCGCTAGCAAGGTGAGTTGCGAGATCTCGCGTTTTAGGCTAGTGAACGCTGCGTTTAGTTCTGTTGTCCAGTTGATAATTTTCTTTGAGTTTTTGGAGTATCCTTTTGTCAATCCGGTCAGAGCTTGCATCTTTTCTGCTGCGGCTGGGAGGAATCGGTGGTAATAGTTGACTATTCCTAGGAATTGTCGTAGCTTTTTTACTGTTGCTGGTTGGGGAAAACTGCATATTTCCTCTATTTTCTGAGGGAGTGGTGAGATTCCGCCGGCTGACACTCTGTGTCCGAGAAAGTCTAGCTCGGGCACTCCGAAAATGCACTTGGCGGGGTGCACGCGCAGTCCTTCTCCTTGTAGCCGTTGGAAGAGTTGTCGGAGGTGTTTTTGGTGCTCCTCTGCGTTTGCGGACGCTATCAGTATGTCGTCGATGTATGCCGTTACGAAGTCCATGTCTCTTGTTACCGCGTCGATGTATCGTCGGAACGTTTGGGCTGCGTTCCGCAGCCCGAATGACATCACGGTGTATTCGTACAGCCCAAATGGTGTGGTGATGGCCGTTTTCTGGATGTCCTCGTTTTTGACGGGTATTTGGTGATAGGCTTTGAAGAGGTCGATTTTGGAGAAGATTGTTTTGTTATGCAGTTTGTAATGGAAGTCTTGACAGTGTGGTATTGGGTAACGGTCAGGTTTGGTGCTTGCGTTCAGTCGTCTGTAGTCTCCGCAGATTCTCCATGCCCCGGGTTCGGCTGCCTTTGGTACCATGTGCATGGGTGATGCCCAGGCGCTCTTCGACGGCCTGATGATGCCATGTTCCAGCATTTCCTTGAATTCTTGTCGCGCCGCTTCCAATTTTTCCGGAGACAGTCTCCTTGGTCGTGCATATACTGGGGGTCCGGTTGTTTCGATGTGGTGTTCTACGTCGATTTTCTTTTGTGTGTGCCGGATGTGTTGGGAGGTCGGTAGTATTCCGGGGTATTCCTCGTACAATGTGTTGAATTCCGGGGCGGTTTGGTGTTCGATCCTGTGCACTCGTTGGCTTCTTGAAACAACACGTTTGCAGGGTACTTTGGTTCCGGAAGTTTGGGCGTATAGGCTTGCGTTTGCGGTGTCGACGCTTAGCTGGTGTGCGGCGAGGTAATCCATGCCAATGATCGGTTGTCCCACGTCCGCTTCTATGAAGTTCCAACTTACGGGCCATAGGGGGTTGAGCAGGATGATGCGCTCAGTCGTCCCGTAAGAAGCTATGGGGGTGTTAATGGCGGCGAGTAAGTCGTAGGACGGGGGTTTGAGTGAGTGTTTCTTTTTAGCTGGTACTAGGCTGACGGCTGAACCGGTGTCGATGAGGTATCGTACGTTGCCGGTGTCTGTGACGTACATTAGCTCGCCTTTTTTTTGTCTGTGCGGAGACTGGGGCGTTTACCATTCTCCGCGGTCGTCGTTTCCCGCGAAACTGCAAGGTTGGGTACAGTTTCTTGCTCGGTTACCGAAAGTTTGGTGGTAATAGCAGATTGCTTGGTCCTGCTTGATTCTTGTATTGCTTCTGTTTCCGTACCTAGGTCCTGGGGTTTGGTTTCGCCAATCTTCTGCTTGCTTCTTGTTTTCCTGTGGGCGTAAAGCGTTTGCCAGCATTTTCTTGAGTTCTGCTATTTCCTGTAGGGCTTTGTCAAATTCCGCTCTTGAGACGGTAAGAGATGGTGGTTGTTTGATGGCAGTTACGGCGATGGGTTCACTCATGGCAGTTTGGCAAGCGGTTTGCCTTGCTATGATCTGATCTGCGATTACTCTGTATTCTTCGTCCGTTTTTCCCCTGCCTAGTGCCTCGATCAGCGGTTGTGCTGTGATTGGTAGCTTTGCGAGGTGCATGGAACGGATGACGGACGGTGGTAGGGGTGCTTGCCTGCAGCTGTTCAGTCGTTTCATTTCGAGGAGCAATTCTGATGGCGTATTGTCTCCCATGGTAGTTTTGACGATGGTGTCGTAGTTTGCTTCCTCGTCGTGTCGCACGAAACGGTGCGTTAATGCGGCTTTTAATGCGTCGTATTTGTCGTTTGCCGGTGGGTTCAGAAGTATTTCTTGGATCTCGGATACGATGTGTGTTGGGAGTCCTCCTAGTAACGCTCCGAACTTTGCGCCGTCGTCCAGGTTTGGTACTTGTGCGAGGAACAGGTCGCAATGCAGTAACCATCCTTTCACATCTCCGCTGAATGCGGGCAACCGGATATCTTTCCCAGCCATGCCTCCTATTGCCTGCCGAATACCTCTGGGGTCAACCAGTGTGGTGTTCTCCCCCAGGCTGCAACACGCTTCGGGCAGACTTTGAGCTATCTTTTTCGTGATAGGATAGCCCGAAGCGAGTGCCTGAGGTACAACCGTATTCGGCAGGATATGGACAACACGGGGGTAACACGGTAATTATATTGGTGACTGTTAGGTACACGGAACACGGACCATTACACTGGGCCCTCGGTGACTACTATGAGCCCTGTTCGTTACTCGTAAATTACGTGATGATTGGAACACAGCACTAATACGTGATGGTTGAAATACAATACTATTCGAGAAGTACGTAATGATTGAAACACAATCCTATGTGAGAATAGTACAAATATGTGGTGATTGTAGTACAATCCTATTCGAGAATGCCATAAATTGAAACACAATCCTATGCGAGAATAGCACAAATACGTGATGATTGAAGCACAATCCTCTTCGGGAATGACGTAATGATTGAAACACAATCCTATGCGAGAATAGCACAAATACGTGATGATTGAAGCACAATCCTATTCGGGAATGACGTAATGATTGAAACACAATCCTATGCGAGAGTAGCACAAATACGTGATGATTGAAGCACAATCCTATTCGGGAATGACGTAATGATTGAAACACAATCCTATGCGAGAGTAGCACAAATACGTGATGATTGAAGCACAATCCTATTCGGGAATGACGTAATGATTGAAACACAATCCTATGCGAGAGTAGCACAAATACGTGATGATTGAAGCACAATCCTATTCGGGAATGACGTAATGATTGAAACACAATCCTATGCGAGAATAGTACTAATACGTGATGATTGAAATACAATCCTATTCGAAAATGACATAAATTACGTAATGATTGAAACACAATCCTATGCGAGAATAGCACTAATACGTGATGATTGAAATACAATACTATGCGAGAATTACGTAATGAATGAAACAAGCACCAATAGCGGGTAACGTCCGCGAGGACGCTACTTACGAACGCAGCGGCGAGACGTGATGATTGGTGCTACGTCGTGCGACTGTTACGAACAGGTCGGCTGGTGCTAGCGGGGCGCCGAGACGAGGCTAGTCAGCTGGGTCGGGCCCAGCCGCCACGCGGTTCACCGTTGTAGCTGGTAAGTAGCTACGGCGAGGCTAGCCGGCCGGAGCGGGCGAGAGATGTCGTAGAGCGGCTTGGCCGACGACGCCGGCGCGGGGCGTTGCAACGTGACTTTTTTAAGGCTTTGAAACACCTTGAAGCGTCAAGCCGCTATTAGGTTTAAGACCTTGCAACACCTTGGGGCGTCGATAGGCAGGGCCGGTCTCCGGAGCTTGGTGCAGGTACGCGAGAGACAAAGTCGATCTCGGAAGCTAGATGCAGGAACACGAGGCTGGTGCTGGAGATGTGACTTGAACGAGGACGAGGGCTTGAGTGAGAGCGAGCCTTGTTGGGGTCGCCTTATGTAGGCCTCGAGTGCAAGCCTTGAGTCCGGGCGTGAGTCCTGATTGGTCGCGAGTTTGTGGGCCTGTGGTGCTGGAGGCAGGAAGCCGTTGTAACTTACGGGCACCTTTTCTCATAGTCGCGAGGCGGCTTCTCTCAAGTCCCTCCCGTGTTTGGTTGACTAGGCGCTTCGGGTCCGGAGGTGCTCTGGAACGGATGCGGTTGTAGTCTGGAGGCAGCTTTTCTCAGGTCTTGTGGAGGTCCGCGGCTTGCCGCTGGGATCACCACAACATTCTTACGCACTGCCCCCACTCACTTCTGTCCGCAGTCATCCCTCTCGCCACGTCCACAGTCAGATCCCTCTCATACAAAACACGTTTCACCCCATCCCTCCAACTCATCCGTGGTCTACCTCGCGCTCTAACACCACTCACTTCCGACGTATAAATTTTTTCACCAGCCGCTCAACATTCATTCCTTCATCATGCCCAAACCATCCAAGCAGTCTTTCATCCACTCGCCTGCTAAACTGTTTGATGACACCCGTCTGCACCCTAACCAACTCATTCCTGATCCTATCTCTCCTTGTTACGCCATACATGCTCCTCAAACACTTCATCTCAAATACATCCAACTTCCTCCTCTCAGCTGCTCTCAACCCCCAGGACTCTGATCCATACAACAAAACTAGCACGATCAAGCTTTCATGCAGTCCCCTCTTAGCAATCATACTCAAACTCCTGCATTCAAACACTTTCCCGATTGCACCCAGTGTCTTACAGCCTTCACTCACTCGATGCCTCACTTCTACTTCCATACTATCCTTAACAGCCACATCCGACCCGAGGTACCTAAAATGCTCCCCCTCCTCTAACACTTCAGCATTCATCCACACATCCAAAGTTGCAAACACTCCACCTCTTGAACATCTCATCACCTTACTTTTATTCACATTTACCCTCAATTTCCGCCTTTCGCGCACTCTACCAAACTCTGCAACCAGTCTCCGCAGTTTTACCTCTGAATCAGCCACAAGCGCTGTATCATCTGCAAACAACAGCTGACACACATCTCAATACATACCATTTTGTCCCATCAACTGCGCACCTTTTCCCAACACTCTGGCATTCACTTCTCTCACCACACCATCCATGAACAAATTAAACTACCACGCTGACATCACACAACCCTGTCTCACAACTGTCACAACTGGGAACCACTCACTCACCTCATTCCCTACCCTCACATATGCTCTGCTATCAACGTAGAAGCTCTTGACCGCATTCAACAGTCTCCCACCCACTCCATACAAGCTTACAACTTGCCATAGAGCCTCACGGTCCACTCGGTCATACGCCTTCTCTAGATCTATAAATGCACAATATACATCTTTACCTTTTGCTAAGTATTTCTCGTTTACCTGCCTCACAACAAACATTTGATCCACACAACCTCTACCACATCTAAAACCACATTGTTCTTCAGCAAGCACACGATCCGTCATCACTCTCACTCTTCCAATTAAAACTCTTCCATGCAACTTCCCAACGACATTCAGTAGACTTATACCCCTAGAATTACTACACTCATACCTGACACCTTTCCCCTTGTACAACGGAACTACACACGCGCTACTCCAATCCACCGGCACTTTACTAGCCTCGAAACACACATTTCATAAACGCACCAACAATTCTACCACCACATTTCCTCCTTTCTTTAGACATTCAGCCGTGCAGCCATCCATACCTGGAGCTTTCCCATTTTTCATCACATCCAACGCACCTTTCACTTCCACACTTCTTATTCAACTACTATTCACTTCATCAAACACAGGCATTCTAACATCACTTCCAACAGCTACCACTCTCGCAACCCAATCATCCTTCACATTCCAAAATACTCCGCCCATCTCCTTCTCACATCACCACCCTCCACTAGCAACCTGCCATTTGCATCCTTCACTCTTGCCTCACTCTCCCCCTATCCTTTCCTAATTCTCTTCACTTGCTTCCAGAAAACCTTCCTTCTCTCCATGAAGTCCCCTTCATGAAGTCCATGAAGTCCCCTTCACACCTCCCCACACTCCACTTACTCTTAACTTTCCTTCGACCAAGTAATCATCTGATATCCCATTCATCTCACCTCGGAACACATGCACATCGAGCTAACGACCCATCACTCCCCTGCTAACCAATATATAATCCATCAATGCTCTCTCCACTATCACACCTCCGTATGTCCTCACATATGTATACTTGTTTATACGTTTTTTTTCAAACATACTATTTCCAATTACTAACTCACTCTCTACATATAACTCCACCAAGTATTCACCACTCTCATACACCCCAGCTACTCCATACCTACCAACAACACCATCCACCACCTCATCGCCCACTCTTGCATTCAGGTCCCCCATCACCACAACTCTACAACCATTTCCCACTCTTGCAACACACTCGGACAGCTTCTCCCAAAACTCCTCTCTCTCCTCCCCGCTCCTCTCCGATCCCGGTCCGTACGCGCTAACAAACACCCATGACTCTACCCCCATTCCACTCGCACCCACATTATTCTTGCTCAGAACTCACTCCATTCAACTACTTTCTCTCTGATTCTTTCACTCACTAATATAGCCACACCCTCTCTTGCATGTCCCCCCGCACCCCAGACACTCTCCCCCCCACACTCCCAAACATCAACTCACCACTACCTCTCAACTTTGTCTCACTCAGGGCCAACACATCCATCTTACGGCTTATCATCAGTCTTCCGATCTCCTCCCTCTTACTCTCAGTTGCTCTACTTCCACACACCCTTACATTCATAGATCCTAGTATTAGGGTTTAAGTGGTCTTTCGACCCCTCTCACCCCCTCCATTGGCCTGCTGCCTCTCGGGAAAATCACTAGAGAGAAGGGGATCCCCAGTCCCCTCGCTCCGTCCACTTTAGTCGCCTCTTACGACACGCAGCGGACCACGGTGGGAGAATTCTGGAACCCCCCCCCCAACAGGGGAAAAGAAACCCCCCCACAGGGCGAAGACATATGTAAAATAAATGCAACTAATCTAGAAACACATCAAAAATCTTCAGGACATATTAGAAATATAAATAAAGAATTATTTTCAGATTCAAATTTTGAGAAAACAATTATGTGAAGTAGAAGTAAAAAATGTTGAACAAAAAATATAATATAACATGTATTTTAGAAACGTTCATGGCTGTAAATTCATAGGAAATAAATGTACTGTAAATGAACAATGTTTTAATCATATGTTCTCTGATATATCAATTATAGATCCAACAGACTTTATGAGGAATATGACTCCGGTTGTGCGATCAATTTTGAGAAAGCAAAATTTGGTGGTATGAAAATATAATTAGCAATTTCAGTTCAATTGTATAAATAGAAACCTGAAATATGAAAAATAACATTCATCAGCGTGAAACAAATAGGAAAATTTATTGTCAAATCGAAAAATTTCAAAAACATTGAGGACCTGTATAATGACACTATTAGAAAGATTTAAGCATGTACAAAATACTCCTCTTGGTGAATCACAGGTAAATTATTAAATTTCACTGAAAAATTATAGAATACAAACCAATCAAAGATTATACTTCCAATTGGACGATTCGTTAAGAATCTTATTCGTAGAATAAAAAGAAGAACAAGAGTAAAAACGAACATTACGTTTATTGCATACGAAAAACTCGACGTACAAAAATAGTTTTAACAAATTGTGTTTTACAAAAATAGTTTTAACATTGCATCCTTTTTTAGCAGAAAAGAACGATTGGATGAGTGCCTGTGGAGTGGCTGTGTCTATTTTTATAAGTGTGACTGCTGCATGCAGACTTACGTTGGTAGTACCAAACTCCAACAATTCATCAGACATAGCCAACACGCAGGAATATCTCATAGAACCGGCCGTGCACTAACCGTTCCACCCCACTCAGCAGTTAGAGATCACTGCGATGATTTAAACCATTCATTTAAAAACACTAATTTTTCAACTTTATGCCGAGCTAACAGTGAGCACGACCTTAGAATTTTAGAGTACCTTTTCATATTCAGTCAGAAACCTAACCTCAACAAAGACATTAGTGCCGTTAAGTTATCATTTGCCCCCACCTACTGACGTAATTCTGTGTGTGTTTGTGTGTGTGTTGTTCGTGTGAAAGCTTAGTATGTGTTCACTGTGTGTATCTGGATTAGCGTGTATATGTGTGTTTGTGTGAATTATGAGTATGCAACTGTTTGTGTATGAATGAATAAAAATTAGGGTTTTTACATTAAGAGAATTTTGTGGAATATATATATTTGTTTTCACTAGGATCTTAAGAAATTTTTTCTGTTTTCTCCTATTTCAGTACTGATGATGGAATTTTAAAAATTCCGAAACGTATGCAATAAACGTAATGTTCGTTTTTACTCTGGTTCTTCTTTTTGTTCTTAAACCAATCAAAGGTTCTAGATATATGAAGTTGCCTGAAAAGTTTCCAGAGTCGCCTTACGAAGTATTCAATATTTTAAAAACAGACAGAAATGCTAATGTGGAGTGTTGCGAAATATTATCGCAGAGATGAGAAAACGGTAATAGAATATCAAGGAGATTATATAGTTATATGTCAGAGACACAACATTTCCAGTATAAACGAAATATATCGATATAATTGAGGGAAACAAAAAAAATCCAATAAATGTTAACAAATTTATTTAATTGGTATAATTATGTCCTCTGAGAATAGCAAAGCCAAAAAATCAAAATATTGTATCATTGTTATGATGAACTAATGAAAAATGGTCATTATGTTTCAATGATGTCGTTAAGCCAATTTATTCAAACAGAAAATGGACACAAAAGAGTTAGTCTACATTGTTTATGGTCATTCACAAGAGAATATTTATTAACAAACGATATTAATGATTGCTCAATTCACACACCAACTAAATATCTGTTCAATAAAGATATACTGTCATTCAAGAATTACTAAAAAATAATTACCCATCCAGTTACAATACCTGGAGATTCTGAATCAACTTTACAGAGTATAGGTTCTTGTCTAACAAATCTAAACACAAGTTATTCAATGAATGAATATTCAGAAACATAAACCAAACAGTTCCTGTTGTTAAACGAAATGTGAAGCAGATGAATATTCCTGATCAGAAATGTATAATGGTGCACATGCTGCTCAAAAGATTGTAAAATATATAAAAGATAAACTAATAGAATTTATAACCTGATAAAAATAAATAAGAAAATGCATATACTATCAGATGAATTTAAAGACTATAAAGAAGCCACTACGAATTATGTACATATGTCTTGAATTATTTACGGAAAAAACTATAAAATTAATGATCATAATCATCTAACAGGGGATTCCAGAGTAGCAGCTCATTTGAAGTGTAATTTCAAGATTCGAGTCCAAGTTTTATCCCAGTGTTTACGCATAATTTAGCAAATTCTGATGCTTATTTGTTTATAAAAGACTGAGGGGAATTAGCAGGAAAGTTATATGCCGTTCCCCCAACAGATAACGAATATATTAGTCTCACATTAACAATAAAAGTTGATACTTATCTATGTGATAAAGCGGAAAGAATAAAAGAGATCACCTAAGACTTACGGTTCTTAGACAGCTATATGCTTTTACATTCGTCTCTAGATAAACTTTCGAATAATTTAACCGAACACAAAAAATTTTCCATGATGAACAGTTTGGTTTCGTTAAGAAAAGAGGGAAAAATCTGTACGAATATACAGAGAGTTATATAAGATTAAATGTGTGAGTTTAACACCTAAACGTGAATTTTACGGTCGGTTAAAAAACAACAACATAATACTAAAGATGAATACCAACATGCACTGAAAGTTTGTAAATCATTCATTTGAAAAACATTAAAAAACTATCATAATATTTATTTGAAGACTGGAGTATTTGAAGAATTTGAGCAACATGTATGGAAACATATTCTCTGGATCCAGTGCATTTGCTTAACAGCTCCAGGACTCTCTTTCGATGCATTGCCTAAACATACACATATTGAATTAGATTTGATCACAGATCTTGATATGATTTTGTTTACTGAAAAATGAATAAGAGGATGAATTTCAACAATTTCAACGCGATATTCAGATACACACAATCCATTTACTTCAGAAACATTTGGTAAAGGAAAGCCAAATCTTTTTATCACATATATGGATGCGAATAACTTACACGGTTGGGCTTTGAGTCAAGCATTACCAACAGGAAACTTTCAATGGAAAGATCCAATGTCGAAACTTAAAGCAGATGGTTATATATTAAAAACTGATTGAACGAATCCGGTGAAATTAAACGATATTTATTATGATTACCCATCAGCGCCAAAATATACATAGAATTGATACCGGACAAAAACTAGTTCCCCACCAAGGCAAACGGGAAAAATACGTCGTACATTGCAAATCTCTAGAACAATATTTGAATTTAAGAAAGGAATTAGGTTAAGTCTACAGAATATTAAAGTTTGACGAATGTCCATGGATGAAATCGTATATTGATATCAATACAATAATGCGTCAACAAGCTAAATCTGAGTTTGAGAAAGACTTTTACAAACTAAAGAACAATTCAGTTTTTGGCTAAACAATGGAAAACGTAAGAAATATATTGGAAGTTCATTTGGTAAAACCAGAAAAACAATTAATCAATTTAGCCAATAAACCAGTGTGCAACAGTTTCAAATTAATCTCAACAGACTTGATAGCATCTCATATGCAGTAACAGAATCAAATTGGAAAACCATATTATCCCTTAGGATGTTCTATAATAGATATAAATAAAACATTATTGTATAATTTTCATAACAAGCACATAAAAAGAAAATATTGACGAGCAAAGTTGTTGTTTACAGATACAGATTCGTTATGTTATGATATAAAAACAAAAAATGTGTATAAAAATAGGGAAATAAATAAGTACTTGTATGATGCATCAAACTATTCTAAAGAACACTTCCTATATTAAACTAAAATTCATGGAAGTAATTCGGAAAATGATAGACAAAAAAATTGTACAACAAATATTGCAGAACTCGTACGTCTCAGAACAAAATTATACTGTTATAAAAGAAAACACTAATTAAATATGATTGAGAGGAGTAAAACGGAATATATGGGAAAACGACATCACTATGGATGAATATAAAAAACAATGAATAATGAAACGATATACAAAACGATGTACAATATTCAAAGTGTTAATCACTAATTACATACTAAAAAATAAATAAGATTACTCTCAATGGTAATAATGAAAAGACACCTACATCACCTGATGGAATTAATATGCTACCGTTAAATCACTATGAAATAAGTTCATTAAATGAGGTATAAAAAATGACTGTCTAAAATAATAATGACTTCTAAACCCAAGATTTGTTATCTGTTGAAAATGAACAGTATTTGAGTGATCTAAAATCATTACTTAAGGAGGAAAAACAATTTGATATGTATTGTAAATACAATGCTTATAAAATTGACATTACCTGGAAGTGCATGTGCAATTTCCAAATAACATTTAATCTGAACATATTCCGAACAGCTTATTCAACATTAAAAATACTTATTCATTTTGCGGTCCAGGAACTAAGGCTCAGAAGAAAATTCAAAAAATTTTGTCGAGGCTTCAAGCTTGTAAGAATCATGACATATTTCATTCACAACATCTGAAAACGAAATATAGAAATTATGCTGAAAATATTAATGTCTAAATTCAATATAAAATTTTGAATGTCAAATTCATTTTAAGACTGGGTATATTGGAATGAAATAACTTGTTAAAAAAATCCTGCTTATTTTTGACTCATGTACGGAATTGGTCAGAAACTCAAAAAACTTACACTCTACATAAATCAACAAAGCATAATTTGAAAACGAGGTGGATGAAGGTATCATGAACTGATTATCAATGGGAGGCTGATTTAATTGTCATTTGAGCGGAATTCCTACATTCTAGCTCCAAGTACTGGAATTAAGGTAGCTTTAAGCAACGACCGTGAGGCAATAGCTACCATTGATTTAAAGGATCATTTAAGAAGTAAATCAAATTCGAATACTCATCGATGCAGTCACTTATTTCAAACTGCTTCTCTGACTAGCACAGTTGTGGCGTACTAGAGTAAGCTTTCGCTTTCCACAAGTAACTTGTGTGGAAGCTCCTCTTATTCCCACTGTTCATCATCAGATCCCGTTGAGAAACCACGCTCTCAACTTGTCCCGGATTTGACTCGACTTCTTCATGAATAATCACCATTATGCTGGGACGTTGGATGACGTCGTTAACGCTCGCGGGATCTCAATCTTAGCTACAAGTGCCTGAAGAATTTTGATCAACTAAATTGCTCATTCATCTAAAAAATTCAGCATCATAATTGTTCATTCATGAAAATGTTCAAACAAAGGTTTGCCCTAGAAGGATGGGCCGGCAACCGAGATCGTGGAGCGGACAGAAACGCTAGGATGTCGCCCGGAGGTTGGTTTATTGCCTCGTAGTCAATGGGCTATTTGGGGACGGTGTGAACTTTTTGGTGATTGCTTCCCATGATTAATTGTCACGTCCGCATGTAAAACTATAAATTATTAACCTAAAAGTTTGGTGATATAACTCATAGAACATATTTTATGATACACAAATTGTTTATCACGCAGTTATCTATGCGGTGGTCTTACATGCCGTTAGCTTGTGCACCACCACAAAAGTTACGAGCGGCCAGCCGCCACCCCACGCTACGGCATGCTTCGAGGCACCACCCCACGCAACAGCGAGCTAAAAGGAGCCACCGCACGCAACGGCGGGCATAGAGATACCACCTAACCGCCAACCAATGGGGGGACGCGTGCTCAGCGCGTTAAGCTGGGTTTACACGGAGGGTGACTTCCCCGGGGCAACGCCCTCTCTCCCTCCCCGCCTCTTCAAAAAAAACCCAATCCCCCGATCTAACGCCTCCCACTACTACCCCATGCGTGTCGACGCTGCTGCCCCACATGCTGGGACTGCCTGTGGAACGACGGAGAGACAGTGCGCTCCAGACAGTCTTGAGGGTAGGATATATGTCTTGGCTGCTCTGTCGTCATGTTCTCATGCGTAATCTCAATCCAAAAAGTCTCTCCTGATCTGGAAAAGTGGCTGAAGGCTAAAGCTTTCACATTGATAGATTTATTGAAAGCAAAGCGTCAGTCTGATTGTATTTATTACGGTTGTAAATATAATTTTTTTATCAAGAACTATCGCTGAAATGATCTGTAGCTGAAATGATTTTCGATCTAATTCAAAAGTAATTACCTCTAACAATAGTAACACAAATTGTTCGCTGTCATGCTATTATTAACACAAGATGGCCCGTGATAGGACTTAGACTGATATAATTTTTTTTACTTATTTCTATTTCCTCGTATCAGACTCTATCGCGCATATTTCATTTATTTTGGTCTCTATATGCATCTGCTGGGCAAGTTATATTTCGTTATTCCTTAGTTTGGGCATTAACAATAACGTCATAAAAGAAGCTATATCTGCGCGAAGTTTTATTGATTTACCTCTATTCCTATTCAACCAATTGACACATTCGTTTCTGCCAAGGCACTTGGCCTTCGTTTAAGAAGTAATTCTTGAATTCTCCACGAATACGTTGATATCTTATGCCGGCCTCCGTGAAATAGTTTACAGGTTAAAAATAGCATCTTCTTTTTTGCACGTACCTTGAATTACATTTCGATATCCTCACTCAGTAACTGTTATCTCCAGGGTTGCCGATTTTTTTTCTGATTGAATAAAACCTCCATGAAAACGTACCAAAAATTGTTAAAGTGTACCAAATATATTAAACTAGCAATAAAACGAAAATTTTAGGGTTTTACCTACTTTTCCTGTTTGGATGAAATTGTTTCCTCCTCTTCTTCCTTCATCTGCCAATTTTTTTGTATTTAATTTGTTGACTAAGCTACCGTGGTGGTTCCAATTTGTGCAATCTATGTTCTCTAACGTAAATTTTGATCGCATTCGTGCATTTAGTCTTGCTCATTTTAACGAAATCCTGTTTTTTGTTTTTATGTAGTTAAGGTCAAAAAATTCTCTAGCTGCAGCAAAATAAAGCGGTATTGACAAAAGCTGTAATTTACTCGGGAAGCAGCGAGTAACAAAGCTGCGTATCAGAATTTTTCAGACACAATTTGTGTCTTGAAAGGAGCATCTTAAACAAACAGTTCTCGCCACTTCATCTTTATCTTTTCATGCTGCTCTTCTGTCACGAAATTGGAGAAATGCATTGAATATGGTGTCATTGAATTACATTTATTAAGATCTTTCAATCCAAACTCTTCTAGTTTTTTGGTACATATTTTGTTGACATTTCCCAGGAGAATGCTTTGTTCAGCAGCACCAAAATAAATCTCATTTATATTGACATAGTTTGTGGGGTTGCCTACATTTATTTTGCAATTATTGTCATTCGAAATAAATAGATCCCTTTTTATGAAGTTGCCCATAATAAAATTCTCACTCAGGAAAAATTAAAATTCATTTTTGTAAGGGGAACTTGTACATTTTCTGAACGCACCAATTTCGGCACCCTGGGCATCTCACCCTCCGTCTAAACGCAAGTGGGGAAGCTTGAGCGGGTGAGAGGGGTAGGGTGGGGGCGTCACCCTGGGGAAGTCACCCTCCGTGTAAACCCAGCTTTACCGCACCCGCCAGACCATATATAATGGGGTGCAGTAGAACCTCGGTCAGTCTTCTCACAGCGGCTCTGATCTTCGACACTCACCGAAGACGCTCCGCCAGCTACAGTTTCAACGCCTCTTCCGCCGCTTCGCACTCAATAGTCACTCAACCGCCATCCACGCTGCCATTCCACATCGCCTGACAGTTCCCCAAGACGTAGCTTGGTACATTACTACACAACTGCAATATTTTCTTTGTGTTCCATCACGGTAGGCGATATTCACAATAAAACGGCATTTATTACAGTTTTGCTTTCTTACCCTGTCGGGTGCGTTGATACCTCAGGCATTCGTATCGGGCATTGATATTCAAAGTCCTTAGATATTCATAGTCTGCTCGGAGTGTAAAGTAGCCTGAGGGAGAGTATCATACTCTACTATTTTCCAGTTCCGTTCTAAAACTATTAACTATAATCTTAAAACTTTGCTGATAAAACAATGAACCCATGAGCCTAGTTTATCTCTAAACTTGGGACCTTTACGGTGAAACTATAAACTGGCAAATGAAACTTTGATATGAAACTGTTGCTTGCTATCTTAGCATCAAACTCAGCTGCAGTTGATTAAACTATGGATATTACATCGACAGTTCGCTTTTGGACGCATATTTAGGGTGGACGATGTCACGTCAGGAGGTCGGGCAAGGTAATGAACTATTGTAGGTTCATGCAACCCATCTTGTCCCTGTGTTCTATACTACGGTTTAAAAATTGTAATCATTACTAATCTCTTTCCGGAGTAAAACTTGGACGCCGCTTTAACTAATAATTTTTAAACGTTAACAATTTCTTAATTTCACACGAAATTATATAACATGAACAAACATAAAAATCAATGAAAAAACTACATTTTAACAGTGATTGACGCTTTCAGTATATATGCATGGGTGATTCCAATTAGTAAGAATACAGGGGAACAAATCAAACCTTTTTTCATAAACTGCTTAAAAACGAATTATTTCTAACGTTAAGGAGATCGTCCCAGGCTCCTGCAAAGCCCCTGTCGCTCCGATGGTCATTTTTCATGTTTTTGTTGGAAAAGGACCCTTATATGGTGGACTATTCGATCCTAAAATTTTATGGCGCTACGGACAATAGATCCCCCCCAGGGGGGGTAAGGGGACCAAAATCTTTAATTTTCGAGCCCATTTCAACGTGTCACCGTGTTTAACTGCAAAGGATTCAAGTCCTCTCCAACCGTAGTCAGTGCATCCACCGCTGCCGCCTCTGTCTGCGTAAAGTTCCGCTGCCGCTTCATCTCCTACCTCAAAATCTAGAACTTGGGAGCCAGACCTTCACGACTATATACCTACCGATGATGTCGGACGTCACAGAATCCTCTGCGGGGAAGATGGAGTAAGACCTCTGCACCGACTTCCGGTGCGCCCGTGGCCTCGTCGAGTGGACAGCGCACGAGCTCGACTTTCAGCAATGGTGAGACACCGTTTATGAGTAGCGTTGCGAAGTGGTGAGTTGTAACAGTTCAGTGGCCTGCCTAGCGTATCCTTAAATAAATATGGAGAGATGTAACTTTGAACTAATATTATTGCAGCCTTGTGCCCTTAATTCATTTACCTAATTCTCTAATTGCGGCCTTGTGCCCTTAATTACCTAATTATCTATCTTGTTACGGCCTTGTGCCCTTCTCAACGTAATTCTCTTGTTTGCGGCCTTGTGCCCATCTCAACGTAATTCTATTGTTTGCGGCCTTGTGCCCTTCTCAACGTAATTCTCTTGTTTGCGGCCATATGCCCTTCTCAACGTAATTCTCTTGTTTGTGGCCTTGTGCCCTTCTCAACGTAATTCAATTGCTGATTAGTCTCTCCTTCGACAGTAGTCGTGGCAATTCAGGCACCGGGGGAGCACTACTCGAGACGATGCCCAACAAGCATACTCTCCGTCCCTCCGGTCCATAGTTAGGACTTCATGAATCTATTGATCTTCCGAGCGTTTCCTAAATGCTAGTGCCATTAAAAGATCTTCCGTTCTATTCTATTTTTGCCTCGTAATTTCCCGGCATATTATTTTCTCAGTAGTTGAAGATAACGAAAGTTTTGCAGCCACAGAATTCGTTACACAGGCTGGACAAAACAATAAAGGTATAACCTTTCAAGTAAATGTTTTACCATACAACAATTCTTTCATCCAAGTGAATTCTTCTAAAATTAATGAAAAAATACTGTTGAATTTTTAATGTCTTTATCAAAGAGTAAAGTTAAACTACGACGATTTTAACGAGTAAGCTGAGAAAAATTATTTACATAAATGGGTCTCATTATTGAGAACGTACCTGTGTACAAGCCATTGAGTAATACTTCATCAAGAAATATAACAAAATATCAGCATAGCATTTAAGAAAAATAATATCAGCACAATCTAAATCAAAAATGAGATGATGATTCAACATATTTAGGGGCATGAACTATAAACATTAGCATTTTCTTAAGGTATATTGATATGAATTCAACTACAGACGTTGTTGCTTATGATTTCAGGCATAGTAGAATAGAACCTATTCACAGAATAGAACAATAGAAGTAATAGCATCACTTTGCCACGTTTTTTTTATCTCGAAGTTCTCAACCATTTAACATCAACTGAACTAAAAAAACTACCCAGTCTAACCTTTTCGCCGGAGCATGCATGCTTATCGCCGCCCAAGCGATTTTATCGCCGAAGAGGCGGCTATTCTACTTATCGATTCATATCGCCGCTCAATGTATGCATTTTTATACAAGATTTTGCATAAAAATGCAAAAAAATATGTGTTCCAACGGTCAAGCGATTTTATCGCCGAAGAGGCGGCTATTCTACTTATCGATTCATATCGCTGCTCAATGTATAAATTTGGATGCAACATTTTGAATAAAAATGCATATAAATCAAACTGCAAGTGCGACCGCGCGGCTTCAATTTTTACTTTCATTTCACAATATTGCACATACTTTTATTGCTTTTGTAAACATTTACAAACTATTTACAAGTTTTGAAACGTGTCAATAGTTTTCTCATGACTCTACGAGTATTTTGTTTTTTTCTTTCCCGTTCTTTTCGTTTTTGTTCTTTTTGGAAAAATTAATTTCGGAAATGCAGTCAGATAATTTTAACGTAAAACATATCGTAATTGGAAATGCTCAAATTGCGATGAAGCTATTCGTTCGCCTGTTCAAAAGTTGAAGTACTATACACTTCCAAATTCGAATTTTAATCTTGAGGTATACGAGTTTAGTGACACTGCATTACAAGTTTTTAATCTTCAAATCACGCGAAGTATTTAATCCTTCTATGCAAGTGTATACACGTAATACTTGATGCTTAGGAATTTAACTTCATTATCTGAACATTTGTGAGGTGGTGGGTCGTCTAGTTTTAGCACGGGCCGATTTGGTTATCTGAGAAAATTTGCATTTATCTAAAGCTATTCAACTATTTAAAATGTGTTTGATTACTATCTGCAGATTGCTATAAAATATATGTGTGTATAAATATATTCATCATATATAAACATTTATTTATGTATGGCATTAAAATCCGAAAGTGTTTTTTTGCAAACGTTCACATTCAATTGTTATATTTTGAATTGTTAAATACGCTGCTTCCAAGTTCAGAAACATGAGAAAAATTAAAATAAGGAACACATATGATGAAAGTTTGCCTAAATCAAGAACAAGAATGTCACAGAGTTTATTCGTGCTACGTTTCTTAAATAAGGTAAAAAAATCCAACCTGGGGTTTCCATTTCAGCTTTACGTTTTCGTATTGAAAAATAATCAAGTCTTTAGGATAATAGTTCACAATGCTCCTTTTGAACTGTCTGTTTCGCCGTGCAATTAGAATTTGACTTGAAATCAAGTAAACTTGATTCAATCAGAAAGTTTAGAAGTATGTTGGCAGGTATTAATCTTATTTTTGCAGTGCATTTACCATGACTCAGCGTTGTGGAAATGTACACATAACCGTTCTTAGTAATTTTGTTTACAAGGAATGTCCGAAATCAAGTTCAATAATACATAAAAATACATTCTTCTAAGTTATTTTACTGTACCTATGATTCAAATATAAAACTACTGGAATTGCAAGCTATCTACGGATGATTCTATTGGCATCTCTGATCGAGTCTTGTTTTGAAATTTTCGAAGGTTGGCACTTGTGAAAATTGGCGCAAAGGCGGGTTACATTTAACCCGATACTGTCGGCCCTCAATTTCAAGTTCAAGTTCGTTTGGCTCTTGCGATTGATGTTGGTAGTCTGTGGTTAGGTAATATTTGAGCGTAAATAATATCGAAAGATAGAAATGTGACTTTCAGTTGAATCTGGGCATTTTTGCTGAAATGACAGGTGCAGTGCCCAAAAAACGAAGTGCTTCTGTAAGCAAATGTTGTGTGTTTCACAGCCTGAAATAAACTTTACATTTAAAATGATGAGACAGTGGTGTACTAGTAGGCAGGCAGAATAATGAAAGGCAATGTTTTGAATTCTGTGTTGTGTAAGCGTTGTTCAGATGAATAGGACTTCCCCTGCATTTGGAAAAATCAAGTAAAATTATAATTGAAGATTTATGGTGTTATTTGTCAATATCTGTGGATAAATTATTCAAATTTTAAGAAATTTTTGATGTGCAAGTAAACATACAGTGTTAAATAAATGTATCAAGCAACATTTCAAATGGCTAAATTTATTCGTGCAATACAGAAACCTAAATTGTGCTTGTTTTGTGAGAAGTTACTTCTTTAGATTTGAATTTTTGTTGCACAAAACAATTTGATACCTATCATTTACACACATTTGTTTTTTTTTTGCCATTTTTGCTCAGTGTGAGCTTCTTTGCCTGGGATCTGAGTAGTATTATGTCAGGTTAGGTTAACAATGAAGCCACTATAGGAAAACAATATTGTAAAAATCTGTGAAAATGGTAATTAATCAATTGGTTGATTTTTAACAGCTTTTATTACACATTTGGGGCATAGCCCTTCTAAATTTTCTTTATTTTGTGCCTTACTGTGTCACTTTCGGTTTGATAATATTATAACTTTATTAAAAAATTTAAGCTTTGTTAGTAAATCTTTTTAAACTGTATCGTTGTAAAATCTTTGAAATATTTGAAAAAAGTCTAGGCCCTACCTGAAAACTCAAATAATGGGTGAATGAGGTTCTCAATTGAGGGACAATAATCTTGCTATTTATTTGATAATACATTGTGTTAAAAAATAATTGTAAAAAATAATGACTGAGGATCATTTCAATAAAATATTTTAGGTTTTTTAATTTTAATTGATATGTAATAAGTCTTGATTTGTTGATCATTTTTAGTGCTTGAGTGCAAATTTTTTGTTCAGGCTCACAATATAATTCTTTTTCTGTCAAATAATAGTAATTATTTTCTACAGAAGCTGCCACTTATTGCATATCAAAATGTTTCCCAATTGAATTAATATCTATTTTGTGAATATACATTTCTTTGAGAGAAATATGCGTGTTAAGTACTTACATAGTTAAGCCGTATTTCTTAGTGTGTAAAATCTTTTCATGATATGATATGTGTAAAAATTCTTCTCTAAGTGCAAGAGATCTTAATTAAAACCAGCTGATTGTATTGTAGGCTACAAAGTAACAAATTTCTCTCCTATTGTTGCATCATATTTGTATGATTTTATATTGAAAAAGTAGGGGTATTTGTGAAGGAGAGGACAACAAACAATTTTCTAATTTTTGGTGTTTGATTATTGGTTATTAGATTGATAAAAACAATTTTTCTTCTATGCATATTCTGTCATGGCTTCATAGCCAGAAGAAGAAAAATGCATATTGCTGTTTTGCTGCTTTAAATGTCAAACCTACCACACTGAGTCCTTTCATTGCATGAACTTTCAAAAAATAGCCTGATGAACATTCTTTATATTTGAAAACATAACATCTGTGTCAACCTGTGCCATGATCTATGTTGCAGATTAAACCAAGCGCAGTGATGTCTTTGAATAAAAAGATATTTTCAATGCTTGCATTTAGTGATAAATAAAAAAGGGTGGTGCCATCAAGCTGGCTTATATAATAGAAAAAAATTTTTGCAACTGGCCTTCAAAAAATTTAGAGTTGAAAATATGAGACTGTGTAGCATCATCATCACACTGGAAAACTTATGTGGTCACAAACATCATAGCAACTTCAAGTAAGTGTAAAGTTACTTTGTCACTAAATATTATTTGGTAAATAATCTAGCTTTTAATCCTCAGGGGATGAAACTATTGTATTTATGGGAAGTAGTTCCTTCTGTGGCAGAATATAAGGGCTAGAGCTGATGGTTTGGTCTCCCTTCTTATTGTTGAAATGTATATTTTTTGTTTCGTTAAAGACTAATTTTTGTCTCACTGCTATCATTTTTTCAGCGCTTAACAGTTTCTCCTTGAACTGTTATCGTGTTTGAACTTTCTTCCTGAAAAGCTGTTTGTATGTGCGGAGAAAGCTATGAGGGAAAACACTGGTGCATAGATTCCCCGTGAACGTGTTCATGTGTCTATACCTGATGGCCTCTTTTCTATGCCTCTCTTGGGAACACCTTTGTTGTGGGGTTATGTAGGCTTTAACTTATATAGTAATAATGATATTGATCTAGTCCATGATCTTTTATCATAATTATATGTTATTTAAATTATTATTTTATAAGTTGTGCGATATTCATGATTTACAGCAGTGTTTAAAATATATATATATTTTTTTGTTTAGTGAAGAATTTTCCATCTCTAACAGGATGTTAGACATCCTGTTATTAGTAATAACACTTAAATATGTACAGATTAGTAGTTTGCTTCAAATTTTTGTTTCCACAGATACTGTTTTCTAATAGAGCAACTGTTCTAAGTTATAGGTATATTCTACATATAAGATTGGATAAACAATAATGCTTGTACATGTATACTAATTAGTATTAGCACCTCGGCCCATGAGAATAAATTTTAATTTGTTTGCTCTATTCTGTGTCACTTTGTGTTTTTCATCAATTGGCGAAACAATATTTAATATTCTTAATCAATATTTACTGTCTTTCTATTCATCTGTAAGCTTGTAGCAGGGAGTTCTGCTGTTCATCTTTACTCAACTTTCTCATTTTTTTCTAGTGTATAGCTGAATTTCTGTTTAGTTTTGCTACGTTTTTTCTCATACATTATGCTCTCACAACCTTCTAGATTCACCAGCCAGATGTGGGGAAAAAGGATACCTATGAGCATGTCTTTCTTCAGCCACCAAAAATGATTCTGCGCGCAGCACCATCTAAACACAGCTTCCATCGTTTCAAGTTTCATAACTGGTGCAAAGTTGCAATCCTCCCAGTTCATCACGGTGAGATATCCTCTATACAGTACGATACCATTTCCCTGACTTTCCTCGTTCACATTAACATTAAATTGTATGCTAACTTTCTAATTATCATAACCTTTCTTCAATCTTCATGACATCGGAAGGCTACATTTGTATCATAACTACTTCTCTGGTATTGACATTGAATAAATATGTATTCCACTTGTTTAACCATATTCACTTTGGAATGCAGGGCAGTTAGATATATCATACTGTAGTTGACGAAGTTTTGTTATCTACAGGAATGAATGCACTTCCACTGAAGTGATGGGCAAGCGACACAAAGTGGCGAGTAATGTCAACGATCTACAAACTGGGCTGAAGCGCATCAGCAATCAACAATAAAGATTTGCAGATATACTGTCAGAGAAATTTAAGAAGTTGGAGCATTGGTCGAGGTGAGAAAGCGCCAACCTTCAAGCAACGAGCCCTTACCTGGACAAGCCAAGACAGTGGAAGAACTGGACGTTCTTTTGAAGCAACTTGAACTAGTGAGTTAGATAGAATGATTTTTATTTCGTGCATAGATGATGCTGTTCTTAAGCCCCTGCAATAATTGTTTATGTGCAGGTAACTATTTTTAATATTAAGGTTAGATCTAAGCAGTAATAATGAATAATTTTTGTTTATTTTTTATAGTTTGGATGAATTACAATGTGAGAACATCCATTTCTTAGAATGAATGGAGCATTGTAAACATCATAAGAAATATCTAAGATAAATTGTTCATGGAAGTTTTTACTAAATTATTACCTTCAAGAAACGGTTTCTCATGTAAGGGCAAACAGAGGCATTTCACATGAAGGCCCATAACCTTGCAAAACCTTGAAACAAATTTGAGAACAGGAAATATTAAGCTTCAATAGGAAATGTACCAATATTGAATTAAACAAATACACTAATGATGCTTTCAGGTAGTCATTTTCTTAATTTGTCTATGGTCACGAGACTATTGTGCAAGTCACGGTAAGTGTAAATATGAAGCTTGTGCTAAAACCTAGGTAAAATATGAATCTAATGATAAATATATTTTTTCTTGCAGCCGGTAGCTCTCAAAGGCCATATACGAGTAAGCGTTTCAGAGTCCAGAGACGTATATTGAAGCGCCTGTTCACAAGAGAACTGGTGATGCAGTTCAGCTTCTGAGGACTTGGTGGTCATCGGAGGCAGCAGTCGAAAATTGCCTTCAAGGACCACAATGCAATGCGCATTATTCATGGTAAGCAGTTATTACTGAGAAATGTACTTACCCTCCCTGATAATTTGTTTTTATATAGATTACTAACCTATTCAAATAAAGCTCTGCAAGATAAAAAAAATTGTACCAGTGCATCAAAAATAGGTGGTTCTTTTTAATATAGATCTATTTTCCTTTTCCTTGTTGATCATCTTGTGAAATCAGCTGTGGAAGCCATAAATTCTGTGTAGCACATAAAGAACTGAAACTTAAAAAGGTTGACATTACTTTATTTATTACGTGATGATCAACTAGAACATCTAGATTTATTGTTTTTTGCGATTGTTACATTCCTTTTGAATGCAAAGCCAGTCACTCACAGATCATACATTTTTCTGCTGAATTATACCCTAACAATGATAAAATAATTGTACCAATGGGAAGTAGCATTCCCAGAATGAAAATTTAAGCCTGAGCTTGAAATTTGGCTCTCTACTGGTTGAAATAGTATGATTTTTGTTTTGTTAACGACAGCTAGTCATTTTTTCAGTCTACTTCTACCCTTGTCTTCAGCACCTACTTGTTCCATCATGAACTTCTATAGTGTTTGAACTTCCTGACTTGCTGTTTCTATGCGCATGCAGTATGTGCTGTGTGGGAACGCACTTTGGCTCAGATTCATCTTGTACACAGTCCATTCTATATGATCTTTTCATTATTCCTCTCTTTGGATCACCGTTTTCTTAGTTAGGGAAGCTTAAACTAACTCATAATCTAATATCTGCTATATTATCTATTTTGTCTCAATTGCGATAGAACATTAATAAACTTGCCATTCAAAATAGTGATCATTGATATAGACATTAGTAAATCATTCTTTAGTCTACAACTAGTGTGTAATATCTGCTTATTCACTATTGAATTGGTACAACTGTATCAATCACGGAACTAAGTTGTTCTCATATTTTGTAGAAGTGTTGGCAGCCGGTGGGTTCACTAGCCACAAAGGAATCGCAGTCGTCACGCAACGAGGTCTGCGTGAATCGGTGGATTGAGTTGAAAATAGCCATCTCCGTGGAACAGGTGCTACAGAGGCTGCAGGAATAGCAACCACCACCAATATCAGCACCATCACCACAACCGTATCAACTGACACTGTCCCCTCACCGAGCATCACTTATGCAGCTGAGCAAGTGCCTTCGTCGGATCTAATTGTGGAATCAGACACAGAAAATAAGTGGGTAATGTTGCGTTTACACCAATGAATGTGGCTTAAATTTCGACGTTCTGGGTAGGTTTGTCCCCTCAGGGTAATTCTATTGTATAAATGGGAAGTAGCCCTCCCAGGGGGACATTGTGAGTGCCCTGTGTGAAACCATACTTCAGGCATAAAGTCCCCATATAATTCTCAATACTAAATGGTGCTTAGAATATTCCTGTTTTGGGGACTCCTGCTGCAATTAGTGAAACTCATAGTCTCATACAATGATATATAATGAAAATATAAAAATTATTCAATAGATTATGCCCCAGGGGACAAAGTTAGGGCCCAAACTGATTGTGGGTAAGCCTCTTTTATGTTGAAATATATGCGTTTATTTGTTGAAGGACAATCTTTTTTTACGCGTTAACTGCGATGGATTAAAATGAAGTTCAATATTCAATTCAAATTTTAAGTAAATTGTAGTAATCAACTTTGAAAACGGCAAACAAAAACTGGATCTGGCTTTTATTTAGCTTTCATTAAGTATTTATAAAAATAGGTTGGTGACTGCAGATGGGTCAGCAACACTATGAAAATCAGTCAAGTGACCACCAGTGGGTCACTTCGCAGGAAATGTGTCAAGTTCACTACTATCTTTCACTTAAGCACCTACTACCTTCTTGAGTTTTCGAATTATTCTGGGTTTTTCTTACCTGAACTCTGTAATACTTATTACCAAGGAAATATTGTATAAGTTCTCTGTGTTGCTATTTTTATATTTCGGTGAAAACTTGTTTTCAGTGTGTAATAGATGACCAAATATAAAATATGTGATGATATTGATTTATTTAAACCTGTTAATTTCAATAGTCAATTAATAATGTATAAATTATGCAATGTTATCGCCGCCTTTCTCTTTATTAAACTTATTTTCCATTCGAGGCAGCGATAACTTCGAATGGAAGGGATATGCTTCATAATAGCTGAAAATACTCACGGTACGCATAATGGCGCACAAAAATACGTGTATTTACGTCTGTATACCGTGCTTTGAAAATGCATACTGTGTTCAATATTATGTATACTTATGCATTTCATCAGCCGCCTGTCATGCCAATTTATGCACAATTATGCTTTCGAAGCGGCGATAACTTCGAATGAAAGGGAATTCTTCATAATAGCTGAAAATACTCACGGGACGCACGAATTTTAATAATGGTGCACAGAAATACACGTATCTACGTCTGTGTACCGTGAAATGAAAATGCATATTGTTTACAATATTATGCATACTTATGCATTTCATCAGCCTTCTGTCATGCAACTTTATGCACAATTATGCTTTCGAGGCGGCGATAATTATCGCGGCAAAAGAGGTCTTTGGCGACGATAAAGTCGGCTATATATCGCCGCCTTGGTGACGATAATCTTGCATTAATAAGCATACGACTCGGCGAACCGTGTGCATACTTTTCGAATAGGCGGCGAAAAAGTTAGACTGGGTAAGCTCTAGAAGTCAATCTCAATGCTCATTTAACACCTGAGTCAAGAAGAAATGATAGTATAAACTTGAAAAATAGAACAAATTTCTAGAAAAGTTCTCTTTTTTGAATAAATGTAGGACCTACGTTGGTGTAAATATCATGAGAAAAACTATTATTTCAGGTTGTAACTAGAAAATATTTGAAATTAATATTTCGGGACACAATTTCGGGTGAAGACAACGTCAAGAACTAATTGCTTCTATAAAATCTTCATGAATGACACATTCGCCAAAGAAAGTCAACAGCAAACCAAATTAAAAATATATGAAACAATCTAACTAACAATAAAGAGCTTAAACCTCCTTACCCCGTGCGTATATCTACAGATAATTTTTTTCACATGTGAATGGATATCAAAGGCCGGAGATGGTAAAAATTAGAAGCTCCAGTAAAAGCTATTAATTTTATATAGTTCGAAACCTAATCTTTTAAATGAAATAGCGATTCCTATAGACGCTTTACGTGGTTTGAACAAGTAATTGTAATTGCTTGTGATAAAGGAGACACCTCTGGGACACACTTAGCGAATACGTATAGAGACTGGTAATATCAGATTGCTGGCAGATATAGACTGATAATTACACTGAGAGAAAATATAGGGTCATTTTGACACGCTTAAGTGTGTCATACGTTTGTCGCAAAACCGGCACACAATTTTGTGTCATGGAGGCGCCACGACACACTTAAGTGTGTTACATGACACACTTAGGGCAGTCATGACACACTTAGGGGAAATCTACGGAACCTAAAACATAGATTTAACTTACTCCTCCCATACCCCTCTAACCTGCGTGTGAATCAAGAAATATAGTTGTACAGATTCAATGAATTATTCGAGGCATTTGTTGTACCACCCCTTGAGCAATAAATTTTAAATTAACACAATATTTTCACACAACCAAATTCAATTCTTATAAAGTCAGCGTATTCTGCAATCTTACAGAAAGCATTAAATATTCCATGCCGTTGTGAAGAGAAACTTCATGAATTTATTGAGTTGAACAGATTTGTTGAAATATGCAAATAAATTGATATCGACTTTAATATATTCCTCACAACTGTGTTAAATGAATTTCCACATGATATATGAGTTCGAATAATAGTGACCATTTCAATGCCTATACGTTTATCGAATGAAAAATGCCCCAAATTTCATTTTAAATTACATTCTAGATAACTAAAAAATATTTCGTGCGTTAAAAATAGGCTTCAGCATGACCACATCCTACATTCATCCGTTCAAATAAAATCAGCATCAGGTCAGTTCACTCATTTTATTCAGCACTGAAATAACACATTTTCTCCCTATTTAATTCGCGGAAAATTAATAGTTTAATTCTAAACAATAAAAACGGGGAAAACCAATTCAGCACTGAATGATCATCTACCTAGAACTGGAAGTGATCGAAATTATTTAATGTTTGCGAGCACATTTCCCCATAACAAGAAATGTTCTAACAATCAAAAATAATTATACTTTCCACTTTCAGTTTCACATTTAATTAACTTGGAAAGTAAAGGTCTCACGCTTCGGTACAAGAACTCTCCATTTTGAAACAACAAATTCCAACACCTGTTATTACGCACAAACAAATTTCAATTTATCACAATACCTTAAGAAAATTTAAATCTCATTTTAAACACAAGCGAAATGAATAAATCCTCTAACAATCGCAGATCGAGTAATGAATACTATTATATAAAAGAACTGTATAAAAATGAAAAAATATCTACCTCTGTAAGCATATTTCTAAGCAAATCTAGAAATATTTAAACGGACGAAAATAAATAAGTTCTGCAATTAGTTTCATAATTAATTCAAGTTCTCACCCCTCAGGGGGAAACAATTATTGTATCTATGGGAATTAGCGCTGTATCTATGGGAATTAGCGGCCCGAGCTGAAGGTTAGGTAGGCTTTCTTTTTGTTGAAATAGAATAGGTTTTTGTTTTGTTACGGACCATCTTTTTTCGGTTCACTGCTGTCCTGTTTTTTCAGCACCTACTACTTTCTTCTTCAACTTTGATCTTGTTTCATGAACTTCTTTCTCATCTTGCTGCTTCTATGACCTTTCTGCATAGATTCCCCATTCTCTCATTTCCATACTAAATGGTGCCTTCCTCCTTCCTCTCTTCGATACGCTCTTTTTTGTAGCGGTTAGGGAGGCTTAAACTAACTTATAATCTAATCTATAATCTAATTCAAGTTCTCATAAAATTGAGCATGTTCTACACTGTGATGAAAAATATTTCATTTTGAAAAAAAAAAAATTTCCACACACTTATCTCGCACAAATGAAATCCTGATTCATCTCCATCATACAAGATAATTTCATTTTTGTTCAAATAAAAATTTAATAATACATATTTGTGCAGGTCAAGTTTTCCACTTTTACACAAGTAATGAAATAAAAGTGACGAATAAAATATTCAAAGGATTTTTTGCACGTTCCCGAATAAATCAGGAAACTTTCGAACAAACGGAAAATATTTTATTCATTACTTTCAGTTCCATAAATAACAGGAGTTCTCGCAAAGTTAGAGAAAGTCTTACACTACAGTAGAGAAAGCATTTTTTGAAGTTATAACAGCCAAAAGAATTATATTATAATTACCACACATAAGAATTTTTATTGATAACTATGGCAATACAGTTTAATCACTCAGCACAAAATAGAACATTACATAATACTAATCGTAGTCTAAGGCAGTGGATGCTATAAAATCAAATAATTTTAGAAATCGTTAATTTTTTCACAATTGCACGCACATTTCTATATAAATCGGAGAATGTTGGAACAGACGAAATAGTTAGTATTTCATTTACTTCAAGTTCACAAAACGTGATCGTCTCATACAACACAAGGAAAGATTCTCTCTATTCTGAAACTGTAGAATAATTTCTCAACACTTATCTAAATAATGACATTTTCATTGACTACTACGCCATTACAATGCGAGTTTCGTTCTCACTCAAGAAAAAATTCAACAACATTGATTTGCACCCACCGTCAAAGTTATAGGTTAGCATTAAAGTAGTGAACTGAGAGGTTTGTTCGTTTGTGATTCAGATCACAGCTCAAGTTAATAGCTACTATTATATATATAAAAATTAAAATGGAAAATGAAATAATTTAACATTTATTTGCACATTTCTTCGTGAAGTCAGAATTGTTCAAACAAATGAACATTATTTAATTTTACATTTCTAGTCTCATATTTACTACGTGTGTTCATAAAATGAAGGATGTCTAGACAATAAAATTAAAAATTTTTTGTTTTGACGCAGCCCCAAAAAATGCGCGAACACTTCTCAGCAGTGAGACATAAAATTATTTATCATTTGGATATACATTATACTCGTAATACACATCAATAAACGTTCAAACAAATGAAAATAATTTTAATTATCACTCAAATTCTTCCTACGTTAACAATATCTCACAAGTAAGAAGTTTTGCTGCGATACAATGAAAACATTGAAACTTGTATTATAACTTGGAATCTCAAATTTTTTTACTATAAAAAAAATTTACAGAATTCGGCACTAAAAAAGTTCATGTTTAAACCAACTTCATCTTAATGGTTTTAAAACACCTGATATTCTTGGGAAGAAACTAACCAAAATTTCATTCTTAATTCAATCGGCGGCATTCAAATTAGTCAGTCATATTACGCTGCCATACCTATCTGAAGGCCGCATAAAATTCTCATTAAATAACCAACTCCTATAAAGGAATAATTCTATTTTAATTAACATGAATACAGTAATCCCTAAGCAAACATACCTCAAGTTCTTGGCTAGTATTATAAATATGATACATTCGTTCAATACGTTTTCTGCTACGGGTTAAACTGAAGTTCAGTAATTAATTCAAATTGAAGTCAATTGCAGTTACAAGCATTGGAAATATCAAACATTAACTCGATCTTACCTTTACTTAGCACCTAATAACTATTTATAAAAATTGAGGAAGAGACCGCAGGTCGGTCGGCAGTATTTGAAAATCCATCACGTGACTATCGGTGTGTTTTTCAAGCGAGAACGCGGTTCAATGCATTCTACATATCTTGTGTTGTCACATAAGATCCCCTGCGTGCAGACAGAGTACGTTGGATGACTTCGCTATCAACGCACTGGTGGGGTGAGTCTCCGATACAGACTGGGACGAGGTAGGATGGGGACCGCAGCTGCTGAGGTTGTCGGAACTGCTGGTCGAGACCACCCAGCTGCCTTTTGCGCGTGCTTTGCTGAAACAAATGAGCATATGATTTTCAATCTGAAATTCAAAGCGCTACACCTAGACAACTTTTATTGAGCAGTGACTTTGAGAAGTATCTATTTATTGAACTTACTAACTCAACTGCATAGCTATGTAACCTGGATTGGGTTTAAAAAGCCACTTAGTCCCAAGTTCAACTTTAAGAATATATCATGTTTGTTTTTACTTCAAAACAAATGAACGATATTAAAAATCCTGCATGAATTTACTAATCATTTACCTAAAAAATTAATTCGCTAACGCATAATCTGAACAAAGCATGAAATACCAAATATTGCTAATATACTCGGTTATATGTGTGATACGGCTACGAATAATTTTCAGACCTCAAGTGACCATGAATTTCCAAACACTATTGAACTTCATCAGTCCACTGTATATTTTAAATACTGCAATGCACATAGCAAAACGTGACATGTAAATTTGGATACAAGTTGATCTAAGCAACCCAAACTTGAAAAAAGGTTCCAAAAAATATGAAAGAACGTACTGTTAAGGATGGAATGAAGGGAACGGGGAATTTACGCACATTGAGTTTCCCAACAAGTTGTGCATGAAAACCATACGATTGGGAAGTGCCTCATGATAACAAGATACTAATCGAATTGAAACCAGTAAAATTGAAAGAAGCTTTTGAAATTAAATAAGAGTTGAAGAAGATAGTAATGAGTTACAATTAAAAAGATCACCAGTATACAGAAAAAAAATGTTATTCAACAAAACAAAAATCCTACTTAATCTGTACAAAAAGGACTACCTAAGCTTCAGTTTGCGAACTCACTAAATGTGATTTGATGTTTACCTGACTGTTCTCTGCTCTCGGAGCTGCTTGTGCTCTCCAGCACTCCAACACAAACTGCCCGGTCGCACGGACTTCTGCTGAAGAAATCCATCGACTTTCAATATCCTCCTGGTTCCCCCCTGAAAAAGAAACTAATTGTGAAACACACACGAAAATGCATAATGAACGTTGAGAAACATCCTAGCTGCTACTTCAGCAGCGGCTTCTTTTGTGTTTGCTGAATTAGCATCCACTATTTTTTTGCGCTACAAAGGATTATTATTTTTATTATATAAGAAAGTTTTAGCCTCCCTTTACCACGACGAAGATGTTCCAAGAGAGGAAGGATGAAGGCACCATTTAGTATAGAGTTGCGGAAACGCGGAATCTATGCACAAAGTGCATAGGAACAGTAAGCTACGAAAGAATATCATGAAACAAGAAAAGTTGAATAAGAAAGTAAAAGGTGCTGAAAAACAGGGCAGCAGTGAACCGAAAAAAGATGGTCCGTAACAAAACAAAAACCAATGCTATTTTAACAAAAAGAAAGCCTACCTAACCTTTAGCTCAGGTCTTCTCATAGTCATAGTCATGAGGCCCTTGGAGCGTTAATTCCCATAGACACGATAGTTGTATCCGCCTGAGGGGTGTGCTACAAACGATGAAAGTGAATCAACCAGCCCCAGTAAAACGTGTGTTCATTCGAACATTTGTGTAGCACTTCACTAATCAACAATGTAAGAAATGACCAGCTTCAGCCTCTCCTCCTTGCAACCAAGAAAATGGAATATTTAAAGTTCTTTTCCAAGTACGTATTTAGCATGTTAGTTGCCTCATTGTTCCAGCATGCATGAAACTTTACCAAATAACTGAACTCGTGGGATGAGAACACTATAAGACCTGTCAGAATAAACTTTTTCAAAAACTTTGTTTCTTTAATTCAATGTATGTCAGGCCAGAATTCAAATTCTATTCAAAATAGCATGGGGTGGATTATGTACAAAAAAAGGAAATTAATCATGAATGAAAATAAAATTCCCTATGAAAGCCTCACTGAGCATCTTTTGAACCAGGTTTGTGCCAATTATGATTATATCCAATATGATTTGGTTAAACTCAAGCTCTTCAAAATATATGATGAAATCTGATTTGCCATGAAATGAAGTTATTCATGTTGTAAAGCGATACAATGTAATGACTGAGTGAAAAAGTATAAATGATGCTCATATATCCCTTTGGTGAACAGAGACAGCCAGACTGAACTACATAATACCTAAAGCACTGAAACTGATACTTTTTTCCTAGAAAACTTCAAGCTTTGCCTACATATAGTTTTAGTTTTCCTTTCAAATGAATTTTTTTTTACAAAATACCACCAAAGGTTCCTTACCTTATTGAAAAGTTTTTTGAAATGTTTCAAACCAAGTGTTGCTCTTCAAAGAAGAAATGTTTGACAAGCAGCAGAAACAAGTTAGCCAGACCATCATGAATCATGCCCTCTAGAAGTCTTTCAATGATGCAGACCTCCTTGCAACATGCCAGTGACAGTCATAGATGACCACTGGTCATGGTACCTGAAAAAACAAAAAAGTTTAGAATGTGTACAACATATCATTAAAGACACTAATAACTTTGCTTGGTTGCATTTCCTTGTTTGGTTAGCAATGCGTTAGCTAGCTTTCTCATCACCATTCATCCTCTGTTTTCAGTAACAATGAAAGAGTCATGGATATTACAAGCCTAGGTAGTCAACCTGAATCTCACAATTTCTAAAAAGTGGGAGAGAAAGAGAATACATTGACATGAAAGAATTAAACTTTGTTATTAATTTCAAATTGTCAATGTTCTTGATTAGGAAATAATTAAAAACAAAGGCTTCCCAACATATACCTATGCATGCTATGAAAGAGAAGATAGTGATAAAATATTTTTGGTTTGTTTTTTACGAAATGGAAATATCACTTAATTTCTAATGAAGTTAATCCAAAATCAGCATTTTATTTTAAAATATGTTAACATAAAGTTACTTGCTTGGAAATCATAGTAGTTCATATCAATGTTTTCACAAAAGATTGAAAGAAAACCACAAATACATCAAAATCATTTCAAGCTAAATTTGATATTAATACTGTTAATTAATAAAACAGCATGACAGAAGCACTAAATTGCAAGTTGATGAGAAAATTTACATTATATTTTATTCATTTAGTGCTTTAATTTTTTTGGAACAGCATTTGATAGTAATATACTCATTTCAATATGTCTAAAAATAGGTAACGCACATACCATGTACTGAAAGAAGTTTCTTGGTACAGAAAGTGCAGACCACTTCTTTCTCATGTGACTCTCTGGTAGATTCTTATAATGAAAGCACATTCACTTTGTGCAAGACACAAAATTTTCAAGACCATTATGATACCAACAAAATATCTTTAGAGCCGCCCTGCAAAAAATCATATCATATTTGGTATATAAGTATACAAAGGCTTCAAAAATTCTGAAAGTTAAAAACATAATAATTGGCTAATATCTTCAAACTACATTGTAATATTGAAACATTTGAACTTGGGCCTATCAGCAACTGAAGTATTGTGTAACTATAATAATTATTTTAACACAAGGCTTCGAAATAAGTTTTTTGGCACAGCCTACCAATTAAGTCAACAACAGCTTGAAAGAAATTATAGGCAATCTATAATGAATCATAGAACTAATTCAAAATTATCAGATGAAATTGAAACAAAAATGATAATAATATTAACTAGAAATTAAATTTTCTTTAAACTTTAAATTTATATTTCAGAAAGTATTGTTTTTTTTTACCAAAAAAAGTTTATGAAATCATTAAAATTTAAGTCACTACTTTTGCAAAGTCAACTTAGAGGAGGATAAATTTTTTGTTGTAGCAAGCTGGTGATAGAACTAAGAGACAAGTTGTACTAATTTATTGCCAGAAATATACTTTCCATTAGTATAATAGTACAAAACTCCTAAAAAAGCATCGTTTTGCATTGTGAGTTTGGAAAAAAATCCCATAAAGATTAGGTTTTTCATTTTTATCTGCTACAAAATATTATTGTTGATCATGATTTAGAAGCATATCCACAATCCTTAAACTCTTGTTAAACTGAGTATGGAATCTAGCTAATCATTCCAGTTATGCACCTCTCTTCACAGTTTAGTGGAAATTAAATGTAAAATATACTTAAACTTACATGCAGTAAATAAGAAATGATAAGATTATCTTGTGAATAGTAATTGTATGCAATAGTTAGCTTCATGTATAATCTTTCAATAATGTAGGTATACAAATAACCATATATCACACCTGTTAGAATTATGTACACTATTTCAAATACTATAGGGGGAAAATATTTGATGAAATTTGATTAAAAATTTCAATGCAAACATTTTATGATGAGCAATAAATATCAGTTTGCTCTGAGCTAAATTACATTTGGAATATATTTTGTTACTAATTCACCAGAATCCACATTATCCCTAAGAAACAGCTTTCATAACATATATAAAACTTGCAGTTACAATATTCAAGCACAAAAGGTAAAATAACTTTCTTCACAGGAACCCTGTAAAATTTTCAACAGAACATTGTTTATCACTTCAAAATTTCATGTTAGCGTCAGGGCTCTAACCACATTCAACACCTGAAAAACTCATGCTTTTAAGTTCAAATTAAATTGCCTTTATTTAACAATTGAGAACAATCATCTCACACAAGATACACAAGAACCATCGTGTGAGTTGCTGAACTTTTTCAAAACATCCGGGCGGCACAATTTGTAATTTTCGCCGCAGTGGCGCAGTCTGTGCTGGCGGAGCGCGGACGTTGGGTTTCTGTCTGATGTACGATACAAATCCGCATAAAAAGAGGAATTCATTGTCTCCTCAAATTCTTTAATTAACCGAATGATCTTCCCATGGCGCCAGCCTTTGAAAGTCAGCCTCTTCAACGCATCTTCAAAAGATCACATAGCACCCAGCACCAGGTATGGAAACAGTAAATCTAGTCGTCTGCAATCTAGTGCTTGACAATACAATGTTTCGAGGCTGTCATGTGCTCCCTCCTACAGATGCACCAATTATTTTTTGCAGAAGAAAAATTTATACATGGTTATTTGCAATCCAAAGCATTAGAATAACAGACATGAGGAGAAAATGTCCTTTCTATGAATACCAATGAAACCAAGTAAATACGACTTGAAGAAGAGAATCTTCAGAGGCCATATTTGTGTTCCCCGAGTAATCTGTGGACTAAATCATGCAGTCTACTGAAAGACAATCTGAATAGTGATGGAATAACTTATACTTGAGCACCTACCAGCATATTATGAGCTTTCTGTTTTGTGTTTAACGATAAGTTTAATGACCAACCGAAAGAAGGTATAGAAATATATTGCAGGTCAACGTTATTTTAATCGAAATGGCGATTAATTCATTTTATTTCGGATAAAATTTTTTTACAACATATTTGCTTATCTTTGGTAGCTACTTTTTGAGCGAGTTTCCATCGAAGAGATTCTGTGCTAAATAGATAAATGTAAGCGATCTTATGCAAACAGTGTTGATTTCTCTGTGTTATACCTTACTGAAATTAGTGTTTTATAACTTTTGAAAAAGAAAAAATAACGTTTATTAAGGCGAGAGATTCAGGATGTTTCAATATTCCAATATTCTGAGATCCGATCAAACAAGACATGAGCAAACCAGACCAGAGACCAAACCAGAGACCTGACCAGAGACCGAACCAGAGCCGGACCAGAGACCAGACTAGAGACCGGACCAGAAACCGGACCAGAAACCAGAACATAGACCGGACCAGAGACCGAACCAGAGACCGGACCAGAGACCAGATTAGACCGGGCCAGAGACCAAACGAGAGACTGAGACTAGAGACCGGACCAGAGACCAAACCAGAGACCGGACCAGAGACCGGACCACAGCTTGACCATACACCGGACCAGAGACCGGACCAGAGACCGGACCAGAGACTGGCCTAGAGACTGGACTTGAGACCGGACCGGAGACCGGACCAGAGACCGGACCAGAGACCGAATCAGAAACGGAACCAGAGACCGGACCAGAGACCGGATCAGTGACCGGACCAGAGACCGGACCAGAGACAAGAATAGAGACCGGACCAGAGACCGGACCAGAGACCGGACCAGAGACCGGACCAGAGACCGGACCAAAGACCGGACCAGAGACCGGACCAGAGACCGGACCAGAGACCGGACCAGAGACCGGACCAGAGACCGGACCAGAGACCGGACCAGAGACCGGACCAGAGACCGGACTAGGGACCGGACCAGAGACCGGACCAGAGACCGGACTAGGGACCGGACAAAACGCTGGACCAGAGAAAGGATCAGAGACCAGACTAAATGCTGGACCAGAGACCGGACCAAAGACCGGATCTGGGAAAATTAGATAAAACTAGATTAGAGTAGATCAGATTACATTTTTTAGCGCAACAAAGGGTTTCCAAAGAGAGGAAGGAGGAAGGCATTGATTAGTATGACCTTAAAGGGATGCAGAATCTATACACAAGGCATATGGAAATAGGAAGTTGAGGAAGATGTTCATAAAACAAGATAAAAATAAAAGAAGAAAGTTGTAGGTGTCACGATACAATGCTGGTTAAGCACGAAACGTAGGAGGACTTGCAACATCCGTAAAATAAATAAAATGTACACCTTTCTGCTCGCCAGCTACCCACATAATTAGTCATGGAGAATAATGGTCATCAAAGATTAGCACATTTATTTTGAGTGAACACATGGAGCTGACACAGGGAAATTATGTTATCGCAACACTCATATTCGCACCAGAGCCCTCAGGCAAGATGCTAATGATTTACGACATGGCACTTTAAAAATTTAGACACACGAAATGAATATTCTAGTTAATGCACACATGAATGAATGGTCACGTCAAACATAGATTAGAACCTACTTCTTAAATCGAACACATGAAATGAATCTTCTAGTTAGCGCTCACATAAATTAATGGTCACGTCAAAAGTAGATTGAAATCTCGGCCATCAAACATCACGTGCTGCCTAATTCATATCACACACTGCGCGCCAAATGGATTTGCACTGTTCAGCGTGCTTGCGTTGTTGCCAACCTCGGCTATCAAGCCTCCTTGGGAAATTTTCTACTGCTGAATATTGGGCCGACGTGGAATCTCTGCGAGGTTAAGAACGCCCAGCAGCAGCCCTGCACCACGGTTGTGTGGAGCCACCGGCCGCGGCACTACGCCTGCCGCGTTGGCCAGTTTCCCCAACCTCCCCTGCGAACAATGTGCATCATGATTATATAGCTCTATTTGAGTCTTTATTCCCTGCAGTATGCCTACTTCACATTGTATTAATTGAACTAATGCTTTACTCCCCTCTAATTCTCACAATCAATCATAATTTATTTCCCTCTGAAATCAATCCGGATGAGTATTTTTGCCCCGCTTCACAAAAAAAATCACTAAGTACTTTGTTACATAAAAACATAAAGCCTGCACTTCAATAATAAATGCCGTCTCAACACAATTCCCCGTTGAAAAATTATCATTTTACCCTCATACAAAAAGTCAAACTCAAGGCATCCTGTTTGAGATAATAAATGTAATCAACAATGCAAATGACTATACTTGGCAAAATCACTGCGTCCAGAAGTTAGACGTACTACGTTTCGATGACTCCATATGAACTATCACTAAATTAAACCACGTATTCTCACCTTCCCTCTGGCCGTCAGAAAGCCTACATCTTGTCACTGCACCGGTCAAATAGGCCGGTCCCCGCGCTTGCTCTGCTTAAATACCCCCGCCGCACAAAGGACGCTCATTGTAGCTGGTGCGGGCTACCCGCTCAAATTGTTAGTGACGTGGCATCGCGCGATTGGTGCTTCTAACGCGTCACCTCTGACGTGTCCCCTGCGTCAAGCTGAACGTGACGTATCCTCTCGTGATAGGCTAACCCTCAAGCGTCACCTGCGGCGCTGGCTCCCTGCGGCGCTGGCTCCCACGCTTCGGCTTAACGGTCTACATTCCTCAGCGTCACGGGATTTAGCCCAAAATAAAATGTGCCATGAACATATCACCTAATGTTTTACGTGATTTTTTTTTTTAAATGTGTATGCCTAATATAACTTTATCACGACACAGGCACCAAAAAAAAAAGCACAGTAGTAACCGAAAAAACAACACATGTTACAAAGAAAAACATATCTTACGTCAACAGAAGTAAGGTCTACCTAACTTTTTGCTCGGGACCTCACACATTCCTTTGGGAGCCCTAATTCACATAGATACAAGGACTGTGTACCTCTGAGGACTGAGGAGTGAAATAAAGTTTCATTTTTCTCAATACTAAGTTGAAAGAAGCGAATCCGTCACAGAAATAACATAAATTCAATAATTACTACATTTAAATTAAATGTGTATATAAAAAAATATTAGTTGTCATAGATTAGCGAGGAAACACTCAGCAACGGTAACCTTGGCAACGTTCTATCGGTTGATGCTGGTCAACGTGATCGGTCAACTTGAAGGTGTCATGGTGACACACTTAAGTGTGTCATGATGACACATCCAGGTGTGTCAAGATTTCTCTGAGTGTACAGATTGCTCGCAGCTGTCACTTGTGTGATGAACAACAGAGGTGCGTAACATCACATCACGTATCTCCATTGTTCTTAAGCTCGGACATATATTTCTTTCATTTTGAAGTTGATACGTTGGTCAGTTGGTCGAAAAATATCTAAACTCTCAACAATGGTTCATGGTTCATTTTTATGTTATCTGTGCAGGCTCTTATGAACGTCAACGGAAGGTATGAGCATAATAGGGCAGCATTGTGGCTCATTTCCCTCACACTATATTTTTTGTTTAAAGTTTGTGGTATTGCAATGAGAGAATACTTTTCGGGTAATTATTTGCACAAAAAACAAGTGAATAAGTCATTTCCAAATCGCACAAGTTGTGGGTCTATAATATCTTACGAATAATACGAATAAGTTACTATTTCTGAAAATGCACCAAGTTGTCTACTCCAATACGAAAATGTGAATGAATTTTGAAAAAAATGCAGCGTTGGGAACCATAATTTACATTGATACGAGTTTATTCACTTATGTTAGACATAGAATAGACATTATAATAGAAATAGATTATGTTAGACATAAGTATTTTCACATTAAGACGAGATTTTTGTCGAAAGTTTGAGGAAGAGATCGAAATTGAATATTTGCGACCATTTTCGACAAAAAACTTTAGATTTTAGTACTACAGTCCAGTCAATGACAAAATAATAGTTTGCTGCCGATTATCAACCATGAGACGGGTGAAAAAGTTGATCGATAGTAGACACCGGCAGTTTTCGTAAGAAATCAATATCAATATCGATGTGTCCTGTAACTTCTGATAGCGTGCCGTTGTAAACAGCTGGTAATTGCTCATAAATGAAGCTCCTGTGATTCTCAGCTCTAGATGAGTACGGTGATGTTAAGAGTGTGACATAGAGTTGGTAACTTAGTTTCCTAAACGAAAAAAATAAGTTAATAAATTACACAATGAATGAAATTAATTACAAAACTATTCGTACAGTATATATGTCCTGCCTTATTGAAAATCGAGGACGGTGCAACGGTGGAATATGGTTGACAGGGCTTATTATCCGTGATTTATTGGTCATTCGGCCATCCGACAGGTAAAACAACGGTACACCGCATAATTTACGAGCATGTTATGATTGGCACTGCCATCCGTGGCCTCCCGTCCATACACCGTCTTTAATTCGCGGCATCTAGTAGCGATTCGAGGTTGACTTGGCCAAGGACGGCCATCTGGCTCAGAGTCGCTGATACCGTGTTTTTCTGACACTTGTTTCTCATGCCCTCTCCCATTCAATAATTACTGCTCTGCATTTGTGGTTAATTCTCAATTGCATAAATTAATCCTTATCGCAGATCGTCGGTAGCTGCAGCAACTGGTTCTAAATGTGCACTCAAACAAAATACGGTTAAATATGACTCATGCTAATAGTTTACTTCCCGTTTTAAAATATGATCAACTCTATGGTCGAGTTAAGCTGCATCAAATTGCCGAGGTGTATTGTGGAACGTTTCAATTATATTTAACTTGTTGGGATATAAATGCACAGGCGTAGCCCAAATACATTTCAACAATATCATAAAATTATTATTTATGTAAAGGAGGTGAATAATGTATTTCATGCTGTGATTATACATGATAGGGTTCAACAATACATGGAGAAATATTACCAAGTCGAAACACTTCAACTGTTTGTCGTTTCATTTAAAATGATAAACATATTGCAATAGAGAACTAATTCTATGATCCTATCGAAAATGCATAGTAAATATTTCTACTTGTGAATAATATTTGGTATTTGAACTTGGAATCTCGTAACAGAATTCTAATTCAAGTTACTCACTAGAACAAGAAATAACATAATAAAACGCCTAGGGGCAAAGTTTGTTAATCGTGATGTTTAGGATGCAGTGAACAAACGAAGTATCGGACATTTTTCTGTCAATCTCTAATCAGCGTGACTAATTCATCTTTCTTAGATGTTTAGCCTAAGACAAAACCGTTCATGCCAAATATATCTCCCAATTTGGACGATGAAGTGAACGGAAAAATAAATCCTTCGTTCGTTTTGAAGCTGCTCTCGATAAATTATGCATATTTTGAATTGAGATGGAGTCTCAGTGTCCTCTGAGACTCCATATGGTGAGGATGTGCGTTGCGCTCGCTCCGCTCGCTCCGAAACAAAGTGCCTATTGTTAGAAAGAATGTACTTCTAGCCTGAATGGGTACCATCTCTCGCCATGAGGATTCAAATGTGATATCAACATATAAATCATCAAACTAAGAATATAATATTTCCTCATAAAGTGTGAAGGTGTTCAACCCTCGTTTATACAAGAAAGCCAACTCTCTAAACCTACAAGATGGGACCGAGGAAGCAACGCAACAACATCAGCAGCTGCAATAACAGCTGTGAATATCAACCAAAGTTTGGTCAATATCCTGATGTGTCTAGCCTAACGCAAGACTGCAAAGAAGTGGTATCTGTTCTAATAAAATATTTCGACTCAGTGATGACAAAATTTAATAGTGATATTGACGAAATGAAAAGTGAAATAAGCGACCTTAAAACACTATCTGAAACAAAAGCAGGAAAAGAAGCAGAACACAAACAAATTATTGAAGAGCAGAATGAAAAAATACAAAGCTTGGAGTCACGTCTCGATCGCTTGGAAAAAAATGATCAGCGTCGAGACCTGGAAGATAGAAAATGTACTCTCGTCATTTCCGGGGGGAACTACCTCATTCACACAACAACGAAAATTGCAAAGAAACAGTCTGCAAAATTCTGAAGGACATCAACATCGACCTCAGTGATGCTGACATCACGTCAGCTAACAGAACGGGAAGAAAACCACTAAGTGGAAACGAGGATCGAAGAAACATCGCTTTCGAACTGAAACATTACAACAAAAAACGTGAAATTCTCTCTGCCTGCCGAGTAAATAAACCAACGTTCTATATAAATGAATATCTAATACCTTCACGAGCCAAGATCATGTACACCTTGAGAGTAGCCAAGAGAAATTTCCCGGAAAAAATCGGAACCCCGAGGACCCAAGATGGAAACATCTTCGCATTCATCCCTGGACAACCGGACTCGAGACGTCAGATTAACACGCCAGAAAAGCTCGACCAATACCTGATGCGGCAACTGGATAAATCATCGAATCAGGTCTTGGGTGTTCACCTCAATTAGGTATCAAAACATGTACCTGTGTCAAATTATATACTCGTATGCCAATAACGCCTAGAATTCTATAACTTTACACTAGATCTTCAAACTGCATAACTTCATGTCATGAATCAGTTCCAACCTCTAAAGATATATACGGCAGTTTTTACCTCAATTTTGACAATCTTATGACAGATATATATGAACATTTATGACAACTGCATTGGAAATTGCAACAACACCATCAGCAATTTGTACCTACCAATATTATGATGGAATATTGATATCCACCTTGTTCGCCTTTCCTCGTAAATTGTATGTAATTTTTAACCAACAAACTATTATTATGTGTAAAACATATTAGCTGATTAGATTATCATCGTCGCTAAATTTTTTCTATTTATTTTTATTTTTTTAAACTTATTACCTATTGTATGTGAACTTTGTAACAACGCCTTCAGCAATTTGTACGCATAAATTTTGTATATTGAACTCCAATATTAATCGCTCTTGGCTGAGTATTGAGTGTACTCACGAAATCACGCTAGATTTCTTACTCTTATCTATACTTTCTAAGCTAGTTTTTAGATAGATATATCCTTTTAATCTTGACTCTGTATTTCGTTTTAAGTTGTACAATAGTACTTACTGCCTACTGTTTACTAATTTTGAATGACTGATCACGCTGATATATTAGATGAAATCGACCCGGATCTCAATCATTTGAACAGAATATTTCCAAACCTAAACGACTCTGAAAACTGCAGATATACTAATATATCAAAATTCAACGAATCTATACGAATAACCCGGCAGGATTTTTCGCTACTGTGTTGGAACTGTAGGTCACTCTATCCAAAATTGGAAGAGATACAATGCACTATTACTGAACTTAAGTGTACCTTAGATGTGATTAGCTTCACCGAAAGCTGGCTAGATGACTCGACCAAAGACATGATTAAATTTGAAAATTATCATAGTTACCATTCGCTACGAAAAAACAAGCGAGGCGGGGGCATCAGTACATACATTTCTAAGCACATGGATTCGAGAATCATAGCAAGTGCAACACTGAATCAGGATCATATAGAATCATTATTCGTAGAACTGTCTAGAGATGGCAATTGAATTGTGCTTGGAACGGTGTATAGGCCGCCTACAGCCTGTCCTATATCCTTCCTTAAGGAGCTTAATCGAATTATTTCTCAGTTCAACAGGTCCTTCTACAATGACATAATAATATGCGGTGACTTCAACTATGATTTGCTGAAACATGAAAGCTATGAACCAATCTCTAATTTCTTAAATGCATTTCATTCTAAATCTTTCCTTCCGATCATCACAAAGCCAACACGAATAACCTCAGAATGTGCCACGCTGCTTGACAATATCTTTATGACAGACCCACGTGATTTTCTTGCTGGAATAATAACTTCTGACTCATCAGATCATTTTCCAGTTTTTCTTATTAAGAAAAATGTCTATCTTGCGTGCACCAAAGCACGGGCTGAAACTTACTCATATCGTAAAATAAACGAATCAAATTTAGAAGAAATGCGCACCGTTCTAGAAGATTTAATGCCGACATTGCACATCACCCAACAAAACAATAATGCAAGGAGCATTGATGAATCAGTAGTAAAGTTGACTGAAACTATAATGAACGCATACAATCAGTGTTGCCCAATTGTAACTCGTACAGTTACCCGGAAAAATAAACAAAAGCCCTGGATTACTAGAGACATCGTGATAAATATAAAGAAACGCCAAGCGTACCTAGCCCTCCTTTGCGAAGGGCGAATATCTAGAGAAACATATAACCGATTCAGAAACTATGTGACAAACCAGATAAGAACATCAAAAAAGAGCTACTTTACCCTCAAGTTTACTCAATTCAAAGCTGACGTTAAAAAGACTTGGCGCCTCCTTAACTCTTGTTATAAACCGAATAACGCCGATAAAAAGAAAATTGGATATATCACTCAAGATAATGTAAAATACCATGAGAAGAATGAAATTGCTAATCTCTTCAACAACTTCTTTGTAAACGTAGGGAAAACTATAGCCAATGGTATTCCAAGTGAACCTACTGATCACCTGGAATTTATGGATCATATTCGAGAACACAACTCCTTTTTCTTTACGCCTACAAACTCCTCCGATGTAATTGCGTGCATAAACAACATGAAAAATAAATCGAGTGGGTTACAAACGTTTCCAACTAAAATACTTAAAATAATTGCTGATATTGTGGCCCCGCTGATATCCAATATTATTAACCAGTCTCTCTTACTAGGCACTTTCCCGAACTCCCTCAAAGTTGCTAGAGTAACCCCTATCTTTAAAAATGGTGAAAAAACCTGTGTAAACAATTATCGACCTATCTCCATGTTACCAATTATTAGCAAGGTATTCGAGAAAATTGTGTATAAAAAAGTGTACTCTTATTTTGAACATAAATCATTTCTCTATGATAAACAATACGGCTTTCGCTGTAAAAAATCAACAACACAGGCAATATTAAATCATTTACAATTCCTTTATTCTAATATAGATAACGGAAAGACTGTCTTCTCTGTATTTCTTGACTTTCGAAAGGCATTCGATTGTGTGGACCATAACATATTACTCTCGAAACTTCATTGTTATGGCATTCGTGGGGTTGCCCATGATTGGTTCAGATCATACCTAACAAATCGGAAGCAATACGTTGTCATTGACGACGCAAAATCGGACCCACAGAAAATTAACCATGGAGTTCCACAAGGATCTGTTCTTGGGCCTCTCCTTTTGCTGATTTCTATCAATGATATTATTAAATCTACATCATTTATTAAATTCATACTTTTTGCCGATGACAGTACGCTTTCTGCGGTCCTTCCGAACGAAAATCCCACTACGATTGCGGAGAGTATAAATAATGAACTCCATAAGGTTTCACTGTGGCTTAAAGCTAATAAAATAAGCCTCAATATCGATAAAACAAATTATATTACGTTCTCATACAAGAAAAATATATCTCTACCATCCATTAAAATTGGCGAAGGTGAAATCAAAGAAACCAACTCATTTAAATTTCTGGGCATCATAATAGATAAACATCCGACCTCCAAAGAGCACATCACTCATATTAGTTCTAAATTATCAAAATCCATCGGAATCCTGAATAAAGTTAAAAATTTCCTGTCTGAAACAGCCTTACTAATGCTTTATCGAACGCTCATTTCACCACACCTGCAATACGGAATAGAAGCATGGCATGGAACTGATAAAAATAAAACCAATTAAATTTTTACTCTGCAAAAAAGAGCCATCAGAGCGGTAAAGAACCTAGGATATAATGCTCACACAAATGATTCATTCAAAAATTTACAAATACTTAAACTCTCGGATCTCTACAAAATCTCCATCTGCAATTTCATCTACAAAACATTAGCTAATGATGGCGACAATAGCCTTCAACAGTTATTAACTGCGCAAACTGGTCATCACGACCATTTAACACGAAATAAAAGTAAATTCATGCTTCCTTATTATTCAAAGGCCCGCTCGCAACATAGTATACTATTCGTTGGAACTAAAACCTGGAACTCAATACCTGCGGAGATCCGTGAAAGTAATTCTTACAAGGTATTTAAAAGAAATCTTGAGTCTCACTTCTTATCAGAATACTAGTCGTGTAAGATCACCAAGTCAAATCCTGCCTCCTACATGTCTGGTCCTAATAATGCAATTTGCCATGAGTAATATCGCCGATTTTCAGTCTGCTCCCAAATCTTTATTGAATATACTGTTAAATATTGTCCATATGACCTATATTGTAAAATTAAACATCAATATCGAGTTCATTATCCTGTTGATCAGTCTAATGCGAAACTAGGCTAAGTGAATTAGGTTGTACGCGCTAGAATAATGTAATGGTAGGATGCCCTAGAAGTCGCTGAACTTATTCGGGCCCACAGGTAGCTATACTCAACTCTGACCATTGTATTAGACTTAAGAAACATTCTACCTCTGTATCTCCTGTGGTAAATAAATTGTTTAAATTGTTTAGATTAGTCTCATCTAAATGTCATAAATGTTTGGCAACTCTAAGCTGCAGAATAGGTTGTTTATTGGTATATAATACATCTACGGCAATCATGCTAAAGTATTGTGTAGTATTTTCTTATTTCGATATAATAGTACATCATCAAAGGCTTAAAAAATATCTTAACTCAAAAATATATCACGCTCCCAGTTTTGTGCACAAAAATATTTCTTCACCTTCGGTGAGCAAATGATTGTTCGTACTTCTAAAATTCACTTTGCTGTTATACACTTCGTGTAAGGACCTCAAAGAGCTCTAAAAAATTTACTGTATGGTATCTCACACTTATCCGTTTATGTTTTCGTATGAACGTTCAAGCAGAAAAATGCAAATAGTAAATTATAATCGGTTATTTTGGCTTTTCAATGTTGCGCGGTACTCGATTCAGTGATTGTCGAGTTAACCGTTTTCGTCAGTCTACATCTGTGTTGCCTACTGTGTGCGTGGTGTGAATCAGAGCGAAAGAAGTGAAAATTGTAAAGACAATACTCGTATAAAAAGTAAACTGTTCAATTTAGGCATTTTGTGACTAGCTGCGTTAGTCAAGAATTATTTTCGAATGTGTTTTATTATTGTATTCTGAGTATTGTGTACGTGCATTAACTTTAGGGTCACCACTGATAGATGGCGAGATGGCGGGCTAAACTGGCTGAAAGGGCAATTTTCGCCTAAATTTTTATAATTATTGTTTTTTTGTTAGGGTGAAAACCTGAAAATACAAAATGCTGGGTTAGGTGCAGTGAAGTAATTTTTTATTATCTTATCAACATATTTCATTGACATGTTAGTTCGTAGAATATCAAACTAAGTTAGTTAAATATGAAACTGGCGCCGTTGCTGGATTTTGGATGGATGATGTCAGAGCTTCACCATGCCGAGGCGCAATAATACCATCTAGGGTAATTCATCAAATATCGAACTGAACTGATTATCGAACAACTTTGAAAATATGCGCGTAATAAATTTCGTAAGCATCCAAACTTGCACAGTGCCGGTGATCTTACATCTAAAACTCCTATTTTAGTGATAAGAACTCATTTCTGTGAGCTGCAAACTGCTACCAGCTGTTGCGAACACATTTTCTGTACGACCCTTACAAATTTGTCATATTTTTTCACTTGAAAAATCTTACGCACCTCGGGAAAATTGCGACGGTTTAACTGTTGTTGTGCCAACGTCAACCTCCCGTCATAACTAGAGAATAGTGTTGTCAAATGATGTTCTGTTGCTGTATTTTTTTCTTTCCCGCTAAAAACTTGATAATTATTCCATGTTCGACATTCAGTTCCTATTTCATGTCAGTATTAAATACTGAACAAAGGTGTTCCAATCAAAATTCCTTAAAAATCATGAATTTATGCCTCGAACCAGGCTTTTCGATTCTTAATTCTTTTAAATAACTGAATCGATCTATTGAACGCCTGTTTCATTTCCTTAAAATATTGTATTAACGTTTGATAATAACAATGAATAGTTGAAGATGGCGACCAATCATCTGCTGGTGTTCCAAGGCCCTCAAGATCATCAATGATTCGTCTGGCTACATTTACTGATGATCAATCCCTTGCCAAGACAATTGATGCAAGCATTAATAATAATTCATTGACGCGTGCTCTACACTCTACTCCAAAAAAGGTCATACAGGTTGATGATCACAATGATGGTTCAACAAGCACTGCAAATGAAACATCGACATCATATTCAAATTTTGATAACTCTCCATTCAAATGCTTCCTAAAAATAAGTAATGAGACAGTCATTTTAAACAAACAAACAAAACAAACACCGGCATCTTTGGGATGCTTTATTTCCAATCAAGCCTGATACAAATGATCTTAAGCATTGGTTTTTCAAATGTCTTATAACTAACACTATATATAGGACACCATGACGGTTCCCCCGTAAAGTCGGTACCCATTTCCGACACCTGGGTCGAGTGGGGTATTGTGCTTGAGCTTTCCCTTATACCCAACGGGGAAAGTCACAGTGCCAGCGCCGGGATACGAACCCGCGACTCCAACATACAAGTCCGATCCCTTAACCGCTGTGCCACCGCGAGCACTTCCAAGAAAATCCAGTGCACCAAAGAAAAAAAGAATGAAAGAAAAACGTTTATTTTCCAAGTGGCCACATGAGGTGTACAAATAGATAGACCATACGAGGCATATTAATGGACAAAATATACGAGGCGTACTAATAGACAAACCATACGTGGCGTGCTAATAGTCTAACAAAAGTTCTATACGAAGAGAACTAATTGACAAACCATCCTGTTCGAATCAAAATTCTTGTTCGATTCATGTTCGATATTGATGAAGTTATGTTACTAAAGAATTCGATTTTTAGAACAATAAATACATTTCAATAATCTACGTTGTCTTTCAAGCGACATCACAGAACAAGAAAGCAACTGTTCAAGAATAACCTTGAGGCCCGCAAGAGTTATTCAGAGCAAATGTTACCGATTTATGAAGGTTGTTTCTAGACACACGTGGTTTCTGTTCGATATTTGATGAATTACCCTATCGGTTATGCGCCGCAACTCAACGAAGTAACATGTTCTTTTAGTTGCTTGTTGAAGTGGGACGTATTTATGGTGTGAATTAGCTTAATTAGAAATTTTTTATAATTAATGAAAATAATAGCTAATTATCCGAGGTCATCTATAACTTGTAAACACATATTTCTTTAGGGTAAATGTTGAGGACTTGACCATAATCGATTTTCCACTTTTTGATCAACAGAGATTGTTGATCAGACCAAAATAAACAAGTTTTCTTCAATGCACTTTCCGGCGGAAATGAGTATTTTAAAAGTTATGGCGTTAAATGAGTTACCGGAACTCCAGTGTGCATCACCCTATTACAAACGTAAAGAGGTTGGGTCGTGAGGGGTAGCCACAGTTCTTTTAGTTTTATAGTTTTCACTAAAAGAACTGTTGCTACCCCTCACGACCCAACCTCTTAACGTTTGTAATAGGGGGTTTGCTCTTCGTCGGCTTGGTTGGCGCGCGGGAACGCCTGTTTACTTTCACGTCGGACCGCGCGGTGTATTTTTCCCCGCCTCAAACACTGGAGTTACGGTAACTCATTTAATGCCGTAACTTTTAAAATACTTATTTCCGCCGGAAAGTGCATTGAAGAAAACGGTAAATGTAAAGGACTTGACCATAATTTATATTCGAATTTTCGATGCCTTAATAATGTTAATCACATGAAAATAAACAAGTTTTCTTCAATGCACTTTCCGGCGGAAATGAGTATTTTAAAAGTTATGGCGTTCAATGAGTTACCGGAACTCCATTGTGCATCACCCTATTACAAACGTAAAGAGGTTGGGTTGTGAGGGGTAGCCACAGTTCTTTTAGTTTTATAATTTTCACTAAAAGAACTGTTGCTACCCCTCACGACCCAACCTCTTTACGTTTGTAATAGGGGGTTTGCTCTTCGTCGGCTTGGTTGGCGCGCGGGAACGCCTGTTTACTTTCACGTCGGACCGCGCGGTATATTTTTCCCCGCCTCAAACACTGGAGTTACGGTAACTCATTTAATGCCATAATTTTTAAAATACTCGTTTCCACCGGAAAGTCCATTGAAGAAAACTTGTTTATTTTCATGCGATTAACATTATTTAGGCATCGAAAATTCGAATATCAATTATGGTCAAGTCCTTTACATTTACCAAGAAAACTTGTTTATTTTGGTCTCATCAACAATCTTTATTGATCAAAGAGTGGAAAATCGATTATGGTCAAGTCCTCAACATTTACCTTCTTTAGGAAGTATTTACAGATCGTTTGTGATTTCATGTGCAAGAAAGGAAGATTCAAGATGGCCTTATTCACCCTAGTTTTTATGAAATAGCTAACTTCAGTAAATGGGTAACCTACATGTTTAGAATTTGTATGAATTTAATAGGAAAAAGAAATAAAATTGTAGGCTAATTGTAGACTCTCATTTTGATGTTTTCAAGTTATTATTGGTAGAAATAGTCATTTTGATAATGCATTATCATTAGGAATATTGGCCATATATTTTAAGTAAAAAATTACCACTGAACAGTGGTAAAGGACAAGATCAGGATTGGCAGATTTTAAATATTTTAACAGTCAATTGTGGTTAACTCCGACATTCACAAAAAATTTTCACAAATATCTACTAATTTTGGCATGGTTTTTTCTATATTGTAGTTAGTTCATACCAAGGCTTTTGGATTGTCTGAGATTTTTTATTTGCTCTGATATTTACATGAAACTTTTTATCGAACACAAAACATTCCAAGTTACTTTTGTATATTGTAACAAATTATTTGTCTACTTTTTATTATTTGATTGAAAGATTTTTTATTTTGAAAAAATTTTTGGTCAATATTGAATATATTGTTGTCAACGAATTTCATAATTTCGTAGGTATAGATATGTAATATAGTCGATTTTAAGACGTTTTACACGAATGACAATGTGCCCGGAAATGCTTATTTTTGGAGATATTTAACTTTGAAGTTATAGGAACGTCGTTTATAAAATTGAACAAACGGAGAGGTAAATAAGCAGAAATCCGGTTCTGACGTAACGATAGGTTAGGTTAGGTTTGGTAAAGTTAATTTAGTTAAGTATCCTAACCGAAGTAAGCCTAATATATCTTAATTTAATTCAACCATACCGAGGCCGATGACTCCCGCCAAAAAACTTGGCGTGGTCCGCGTCCGCAAAACGCCGGAAGAGCCATATCGAAACTGCCGTTAATGCTATTCTTACCTGGCGTTATTTATCCTATATCTCCTAAACTAAGCATTTCCGGGCACATTGTCATTCATGTAAAACGTCTTAAAATCGACTATATTACCTATCTATACCTACGAAATTATGAAATTCGTTGACAACATTATATTCAATATTGACCAAATTTTTTTTAGCTCAGGTACACACAAAAGTGTCTTAATTGTTCAGTCAGTTTGGATGATTATGGCACAAACCTGCTTTAGATCCCTAATTGCCAACAATTCATAGTTTTTAACATTTTACATATCAGTACTTATTTTGGAAAAAATCCCCCAAAAATTTCTTGAGCTATACCTAGGTATGAAGAAACGATTATCTTTCTTTTGAATATATTTATGCCTAACTTCCACGAAAAAGAAACATCAATTTGAATGCAGTATTTACGGAGTGATATAGAATTATATATGAACAACTTATTCCAAGATGTGCAATATCACTAATTTTCAACATCTTAGAGAATATATTTTTATCATCTTTTGTTATTTACTGCACCATTCAAATGAAATTTTTTCATTATGTATCAAATATTCTGACCTACATCTGTTTATTTAAAGCTTTTGAATTCTATCAATTTGCAGTGAAATTTTTGTTTGATATTTCAGAAACAATTAGGTCAATGTGAAGTTTAATGCAATCACGGAAAATAAGAATTCCGATCTTAGGAATCACTATAGGAACCCATTTAAGAACGTTTTACACGAATGACATTCTGCTCGCTGATGCGTTATTTTCGAATAATTGAACTTTGAAGTTTGCCTTGGCGCCAAAGGAAGCGAGCGCGTGAAACGGAATTTAATTAATAACGGAAGCTATTACAAACGAAAAGAGGTTGGGTCGTAAGGGGGAGGCACAGTTCTTCTAGTGAAAATTATAAATAAAGCTTCTAACCCACCCATTAGAGTGACGACCGCAATCTTGTTGACATCGGGTCCAAGATGGCGGCGCCCATGGTGGTCGCCATGTTAGACCCGATGTAAACAAGTTTGCGGTCGTCACCCTAATGGGTGGTTTAGAAGCTTTGGTTAATGTGAAGTTTAATGCAATCACGGAAAATAATAAGGCCGATCCCAGGAATCACTAAAGGAACACATTTCAGAACGTTTTACATGAATGACATTCTGCTCGCTGATGCGTTATTTTCGAATAATTGAACTTTGAAGTTGGCCTTGGCGCCAAAGGAAGCGAGCGCGTGAAACGGAATTTAATTAATAACGGAAGCTATTACAAACATAAAGAGGTTGGGTCGTGAGGGGGAGGCACAATTCTTCTAGTGAAAATTATAAATAAAGCTTCTAACCCACCCATTAGGGTGACGACCGCAATCTTGTTGGCATCGGGTCCAAAATGGCGGCGCCCATGGTGGACGCCATGTTAGACCCGATGTAAACAAGATTGCGGTCGTCACCCTAATGGGTGGGTTAGAAGCTTTATTTATAATTTTCACTAGAAGAACTGTGCCTCCCCCTCACGACCCAACCTCTTTACGTCTGTAAAAGGGGGTTAGCTTCCTTTTTTAATTAAATTACGCTCGCTTCCTTTGGCGCGGGAAGGCCAACTTCAAATTGAAGTTCAATAATTCGAAAATAACGCATCAGCGAGCAGAATGTCGTTCCTGAAAAACGTTCTTAAATGGGCTCCTTTAGTGATTGTTTGGAATATCATTTTCAATTTCCGTGATTGCATGAAACTTCACATTGACCGAAGCTTTATTTATACTTTTCACTAAAAGAACTGTGGCTACCCCTCACGACCCAACCTCTTTACGTTTGTAATAGGGGGTTAACTTCCGTTTTTAATTAAATTACGCTCGCTTCCTTGGGCGTGCGACGGCCAACTTCTAAGTTCAATAATTCGAAAATAACGCATCAGCGAGCAGAATGTCGTTCATGAAAAACGTTCTTAAATGGGTTCCTTTGGTGATTGTTTGGAATATAATTATCAATTTCCGTGATTACATTAAACTTCACATTGACCAACAATTATTTTAATGTATGTGCTGCAATTCAAAGAAACTTTTGTATTGGATATAAATAATTGTTAATAAAATTAGTGTGAATGGTAGTCACGTCGGAAAGTTCGGGGGCCCCCGCGCCACTCATGATGCGGCCGGGGTAAACCAGCGGTAGCTGTCGGGCCTGGCTGCTGAATTCATATGCCTGGAATGCAAAGGATGTGCGATTGTGATTAGACGGAGATGAATGAACGTTGAAAAAAAAATTTTTATTATCTATGTTTTTTGCAATTTTTTGGTTTTCTGCACTTGTTATAGCTACCCTTCCCTTGTGGAGGGAGAAAGCTCTCGCATATGCACACATGAAGAAATATGAGCAGTTGAGCTTCCAAAGAAATGAAATAATAGTTGCCACTGTAAATTTATGTGTATATAATTCAAAGATTTTATATCATCAGGGCAAGCAATACATAGGCCCGGGTGACTCTAATGAATTGTATGTTTGACAGGTTACAGTGAAAAAATATAATGAAATGGATAAAACTCAAAGAATCAGAGAGCTAAAGTTCTTTTCTGCTTTATCGTCCAGACAAAAAAAACGTCGCTGTAAAATGACTTTGGCTGCTTTCGAGCGTAGAGCATCAACGATCAGCCGAACATAGAAGTAAACCGGAAGGTATCTCAACAAGTGAATCTGCCAAGTTCTTCTTCTCTAAGTGTCTCAAATTTAATACAATACAATTAAATTAATTAATTAATTAATTTAATCTCAAATCTCAAATTAATCTCAAATAATAATTAATTGATTATTTAATTAATCTCAAATACAATTTATCAAGCTCTGAAGAAGATGAAACCATTATAGTTGATGACACAGTAAGAGAAATATCTGAGGTAGAAGACAATGAATATATGACTGTTGAAACTAAAATTGAAACTGCCGTGATGAATTGGACTGCAGAATGTCCAAATGTACCAGTTTCTACTGTAACAAGCTTGCTTCATAACTTGAAATCATTCTTCCCTGGACTTGTATTAACTGCAAAGACTCTTCGAGCAGTCGAACCAGATGTTTCTATCCGCAGAATTCATAAGGGGCGATATGCTCATATCAATAATTGGCAGACAAGCATCAAGAAGCAGTTGAGTTTCCACAAATATATTACCAATATCAAGATTAATATAAATGTGGACGGCATTCCAATTTGTAAAGATACCAGAAAGTTTCATGCTTATCCTATTTTAATTCAATTATGTTTGCAGCCATCTAGAGTTATATGTGCTGGGATTAATCTTTTCGAATCAGAAGATTCTAACAAAATGCCACCTGTAAATGAATTCCTTGAGCAATTTGTAGGAGAATTGAAAATTTTGCTTACTGATGGTGTAGTAGTTGACAATCACAATATCCAAGTAGAAATTCAGGCTTTTGTTTGCGATGCTCCTGCTCGAGCAGACTTAAAGCATATAGTGAATCATAACTCATATTTCGGCTGCGAAAGATGTGAGCAAAAAGGCTCATATGCTGGAGGGTATGTTGTTCTATTATCAGTGAATGAAAAACTACGAACTGATGATGAGTTTCTAAGAAAGGCTGATCCTAACCACCATAAAAGTGGGCCACACACAGTACTCACGCAACTAAACGTAGGACTTGTTACTTCTTTTGCTTTAGATTATATGCACATGAGCTGCTTAGGAGTGACACGTCGACTGTTGCTCAGACTGAAAGGGTCAAAGAAGGGTGAAATTAAATGCTCTTCAAGCTCTCAGAAACAAGAAATTCTGCAAACTAGACTGCTAACTGTTTCATGTCATGTGCCTTCTGGTTTTAATAGAAAATTAGCTGGTGGATTCAATTCATTATTGCACTGGAAAGCTGCAGAGTTTCGACTTTTCTTGCTGTATGTAGGCATTGTTGTTCTTTTTGACCTACTTCCAGATGATTATTACTCAAATTTCATTAAATGGAGCTTGGGTATGCGCATACTTTTAACTAAAAATCTGGTAGACAACCTCTATTGTGCCAAAGCTATACTCATTGATTTTGTGCAATTATCAAAAAAACTGTATGGTGCAAGCTTTATATCATACAATGTGCACTCAATTGTTCATTTAGTTGATGATTATAAGAAGTGGGGGCCTTTAGATAATGTATCATGTTTCATTTTTGAATCTTACTTGGGTCAATATGTTAAAGGTAGAGTAACAGGCAAAAATCGAATACTGGAACAAATTTGCCGCCACGTTTCAGTTCAAAACGAGAATTGCACATCTTGCACAACCTCAAAAAGTTCAAAATTTTTAGTCTTGGGGAACAACAATCATTTGAAGGTTGGACCCATAGGAGCAAGGGATAACTGTGTCATGCTGACCTCAGGAGAGATAGGGTGTGATATGTCATCTTCAAACAATGATCTAACTGTGGCCTTATTTGAAATAGGTCCACTATTTACAAATCCAGTCGACTCCCAGCTGGTGGGTATCTACAAAGTTACGAACAAAAATATTTGCAAGAAAGTAGGACTAAATGAAATCCATGCCAAAATGATTTTGTTACCTAAAAATGATTACTTTGTTGCCATTACCTTGTTGCATTCTAGTCTTTGATGAGCCTGATTCTATGCTAGGCTTGAAAGTACTGTACAAGATGAATTTTTGGAACATCTGTGGTCAAATGGTGCATTTACTAGTATTCTTCATTGTTAAATTCTGGTTGTTACTCCAGGTCTTTTCAATATTGAATTAATATAACATTTCTCATCTAGAATTATATCAATGTAATAGATGTACTCGTATGTATTGAATAACTGCTTCAGATGCATATACTGAAATAAATAGATGAGACAATAAAATAAAAAAAAACCATGCCCCATCCAATCAATGAGTGACATACATAGGCGCCAGAAAGTAACTCCGCACTGCCTTATTTTATATAATATTTTAAATTACAGCAAATATAACTAATCATTTGAAGCAAACCTTACACCTTAAAATTCTACGCTTTTTAATCTATAGATATGCATTCTCAAATTTATTTTTCTGCCACCCAGTAACTGAGTAGGCATCATTTTATATGAAATGTAAAAAGTCTGCAGGACAATTAGAAACTCCGCATGTTAGGATTTCGATGTAAATATGCTACAGTGTCCCCTTTTAAGCTGCGATCGGGAATTTGTAATTGTTATCAGTGCTAGTGAAGACCATAAAGTGCTAAAATCTTTAATAAATATTAGTCATGCCTCGTTTTTCCGTTGATAACCGCAAGGAGATAATTAAACTACACAACAATGGAATATCCAACCGTGAAATTGGTCGTCGAATGAATTGTGACGAAAAAACCGTCCGGCTAACATTGCAAAAGCACCGAAAAACTGGCAGCGTTCATGACATCCCAAAATGTGGACGTCCAAGGGTGACATCGGCCAGAGAAGATCATGCCATCAAGATCCGGAGTCTTCGCAACAGATTTGAAAGTGCCCTAGAGATGCGTAAAGAGTGTGGTCTTATTGGAAAGTGCTCTGTGTCAACTGTCAAGAATCGGCTGAAAGAGTTTAAGCTAAGGGGATGCATTGCCAGACGTAAACCAATGATATCCGCAAAGAACAGAAAGCGTCGCTTGAATTTCACTAAAGGCCCCCTCACACGCGCAAATATATCTGCAAACATATCTGAACTGGTGCTGAATTCGTGCGTTTGTACGCTCATTTCAGGTTAGCACAGACTGTACGAGGCAGATGAGCCATGCTTGATAATTTTGGAGCGACCGGCTGCAAACCTTGTCACCAGTCACCACGTCAGTGTCACGCCAGCCTTCGTGTGTGGTGCACGACTGTACTCTGCCTCTCTCCCTCCTTATGCACTTCAATAAAAGCAAATTCTTATTTGTATGTTCACTACTTTTTAGGAACTATTCTTTTAACCCATTTTGAGCGAGCTTTTACATCTCTTTTATTTCTTATTCATTGCTACTATAGCGAATCCTATCAACTGTACGAACTCGCCGTCTGAAATCACTATTCTTGTGCGTACTCTCCACCTACCTGCAACTCGTATACTGAAGCGTGCGCCTGTCTTTGTCAAGTTTGCAGTGTGTTGTTTGCATTGTGTGAGGGGCCTTGAGACCGACAAATCAAATTCAGTTCAGATTGTCTGCCAACATATTTGTACGTGTGAGAGGGCCTTAAGAGCCATAAAGAAACAGACGCTTTTTTGTGGAGCAAAGTGCTGTTTAGTGATGAATGCAAATTCAATAGGCTTGGAAGCGATGGCAGGCAATACGTTAGACGCTACAAGGGCGAAGAATTTAAACCCAGGTGTACAGTATCGACGCTGCAAGGTGTTGGTGGATCCGTGATGGTCTGAAGTGTCATCAGTGTTTATGGTCCCGGGCCTATTGTTAGGCTGGAAGGCAGGGTAAATTCCGGGAAATACCTCCAAATGCTGGGACAACACTTATATGATTATTTTGAAAGTCTTCCAAATGAAGAATGCATTTTTATGCACGATAATGCGCCTGCCCACATGGCTCGCAATGTGAAAAACTTTCTTCGGGAGCGCAATATCCCTTGTTTGAATTGACCTGCTCAATCTCCAGACCTTAATCCTATTGAGAATATTTGGCATAACATCAAGCACAAACTACGGCACGAAAACATTAGAAATTTGGAAAAACTTTGGGGTAAAATAAAATAGGAGTGGGACTGGCTGGATCAAGAGTATTGCCGTAGGTTGATCGAGGGCATGCCGAAGAGATTGAGGGCTGTTAAGGTACAGAAAGGTGATGCCACTAAATATTAACCTAATGAATAGGATAAATCACCAGAATTGTTCAATATTGTTCCTTAATTAAAGTTTTTTTGTTGTGCGGAGTTTCTTTTTGTCCTGCGGACTTTGTTCATTCCATATGAAATGACGCCTACACAGTTACTGGGTGGCAAAAATATAAATTTGAGAATGCATATCTAGAGTTTAAAAGGCGTAGAATTTTATGGTGTAAAGTTTGCTTCAAATGATTAGTTATATTTGCAATAATTCAAAATATAATAAAAAATACGGCAATGCGGAGTTACTTTCTGGCGCCTATGTATTACCTCCCCTCAGGGGCACAAAATAGGCAATAAGGTTAGGTTAGTTAGGTTTGCCTATCTTGTGCTATGGGGTGTGGCAACCCCAGGGGAAATTGTTAGGAATTTCCAACCTTAGTTAGGCCTTTGGGACTTCTATCTTTCGTGCCCACTTTGCTTCCTTCCTCCTTTATGCCTTCTTCGCTCAATTTTCCTCTCTTCTCTTCCCTTCTTTCTCAACTTGCTGTTGTCATGCGCAGGGAACGTGTGGACTCTGCTTGTGCATGGGATCCGCGTTTTGTTTAGTCCATACTAGATGGTCCCTTCTCATTCCTCCTGTTCGAATATCGAAACGGTAATAACGGGAGGCTTAACAACTACTCTATATAACATGTTACATTACTTAACTCAGTTTTAGTTCATTGAAATACCCCACATTCATTCTATATTGATGGTAATTATCATATTTTTCAAATGTTTCAGCTAAATCACAAATATGAATCCAACACATTGTGTAGTGACTAGGCTAATTAGTCACTGGAGTTACACTCTTGTGCCTTATAATTTTCGTGTCACTCATTGATCAACTGGTTTGTACTTTGTAGGGGCAAAAAAAAGAATCCATCTGTTTTATTTAAAGCAACTTTCTTCATTTCTACATTTGAAAGTGTGCTACATACATGTACCTACTGAACTCAATCCCTGAGTTTATATGCTGAGTAAGGAAAATGTTCTAATTATATTCTATCAAACTTGATGATTTATGCAACCTTTTTCTTTGCAGAATAAGTATAATTTCCGGATTTTGTGTGAAATGAAAAAATTTACAGGAGTCTTTTTCAAAGACTTAACGTTGCAGGTAGTACCAAATAAGTGGATTACCACTGAAGACTCCAAAACCTACGTTTTTTGGCCAACTTCTGGTGATGTGACCATGAGAGCCAAAAATAAAGATATGGTTGGACCAAGTTGGGCCAAGTTTGAAGTGCATGAAATTGCAGCACATTCAGGTTAGTATCCTATAATAATAGGGTCAAATTGTTTGCATACGCAGGGGACGTGTGGACATAGGGTCCACCCTATGTCCACATCGTAGGTCCACATCCATATGAGGACCCTATGCACATTCTGTGCATAGGGTCCACCTTTTGCTAAGTTCATACTAGCTGGTCTTTCTCATTCCTGTCTTTACAATGGCATTACTGTTTCGGCTAAGGAGACTTAGCCCATTTATTCAATTCAATTTGACCTAATCTTCGATTTGGTTGAAAACTAAAAATGTATTTGCATATTAATAATTCATGTATGTACAGGCCATAGCTCCCTCCCTCCACGCATGATGGGTAGCAACAATAAGCACAGAAAACAAATTGGTTCTAAAATGTAGATAAGAAAAATTTTTACAATCTCAAGTCACTCACAATTGCACAAAATTTGGCATTTCTGGGATATGCTTTCAGCAGTTACGCATGACACCAAATGCTGGTTCACCCCACCCATGTATAGGTGGCGCGAGGGGCTTTGAACTTGCCGAACTGACTGCTATTTTGCTTGGACTTGAAACTATGAGCCAAGCATAAATATACCTGGGCTCCCCCATGGCAAGCCTTTTCTGCTGCGTCAAAATCCTATTGCGTCTAAGTGTTTAACATTTAGGTTATGAATGCCACATTTAGCTTCCAGTCATGGATAGGTGTATGCAAAATTTAAGGTTTGTTCTTCTGTTCTAGATGATTACTTGCGCGCTGAGAAGAAAATGATATTTGGCGACTCGACATCCGCAGCGTCTGATGTTGAACAAATAGGGATGAAGAGGAAACGACGCACCTCTCCGTGCAGCAGCCCATCTAGAGAAAGTTCCCATTTGTCTTACCAGTTGAACCGTAGCCAAGGCCTTAGTCCTTTACGACGCAGCCCTCGAATCAAGAACAAGGCACTGGTTCCCAAGATTGTTCGCAAAACCGTCCCCTTTCAACTGCCAGGTTTGTAGAAAAAAATTTAAGGAACATAATCTCTCATTTTTGATGAATTTTGTCAGGAAAATTATAAAAAATGAGTTTAAAGAATGCAATGCATAATCAAATTGTTATAAGGTGACATAAAATAATCAAAAAGGTTACGTCAGTAGGTATCATACGCGATTGATATAGGGAACATAATCTCTTATTTTTGCTACTCGATGAGTTACTACTAGGAATCCTCACCTATTAAGGAGTTAAGTAACGACTTCTAGCTTTCATCCACAATCTTTTCGTCATATTTTTGCCTTTGTTCAGTTTTCATTGTCTGTCATTCCTCTTATTTCATAATTTTATGTTCGTGGGCGCAGGCTTTGATGGCAAATAGTATTCTCGTTTGGATATATTCATATATAAGTTCACTCATTCATGTTCTTCTGTTAATACTTCGTTGCGATTAAAAAACCTTACATGGGTGTTGCACACAAAGGAAGTGTGATATACTGGTTGCATCTCATCATTCCTAGTTTTGGATCATTTTTCTTTCATTTTTTATATACCAGATTATCTCAATTTAAATTCAGTTATTCGTGGCTCATGATGGCTTTTATGGAAAACAAAAAAATGTCTCACTGACATGTAGTAGGATGCGTTCATTGTGGACTCGTGGGCAGATGCAGGTCCTGTCTTATATAAGACAAAGGAAAAAGGAAGGCGAAGACAAATTTCGAGCTCATGCATTCCCCACTCCTCTCACAATTGCACAAAAACTTGCCATTTCAGGCTGCATTTTTATTCAGCATGAGGCCCAACATTTGTATTTGAGGCCCAACTATTGTATAAATCATTTTGAATCAAAAGACGTCATCATTTCGACAGTAAAGTAATTGTTTAGAAACCTACTGTTCATTTAATCCATTTATATCATCTGGAAATTATTGATTATAATCAGGAATTACAAGAAAATGCATTATCTACTTACGGTAAATAATTCCCTTGTGGGTGGTGGCAGCTTAGTTTCTCATTCATGATTCATAATTGATAAAATATAATAAAGTGACCATAGAAAAGGTCACGATGATTGAAACCATGGCAATGATGACGTATATATGGGAATGCGGCACGTAAATCACGGCGAAAACAAGGAACCACGATAATTGATAGCAGCAGTGTGGGATTCCAACAAATATATATTCCGACGATAGGTAGGAACCACGACAACCACATTATAGGCAGCGAGGAGGTAAACCGCTCAGGAGGCAAAAGTTAGTTAGGTTTGCCTATCATGTGTCATGGGAAGTCGCGACCCCCCGAAAAAATCGCTGGTAGGCCTTCGGGACATCTATCTTTCGTGCCCACCCACTTACTTCCGTCCTCCTTCATGCCTTCCATGCTCAATTTTCCTTGTCTTGTCTTCCACATCTTTCTTAACTTGCTCTCTTAATGCATAGGGAATGTGTGGACACTAATTGTGCACAAGATTCACGCTTTGATTAGCCTATACTATATGATCCCATCTCATTCATCCTGTTAAAGCACCCAAACGATAATGAGAGGCCTGAAAACCACTACCCATAATAATAATGTTTCAGATCGTTCAAGCAGCTCGGAAGACGATTCACCAGCTCCAGTACATGAACCCATGTCTCTACTGGCTACTAAAGAATTCTACATGCATCCGTAAGTAATCCTCGTGGACCAGGAGAAGTTCATTCATGTTCTTCTGTATATTCGTAATTCGTAAAGTTTTTTGAAAGATTATTTTTCTCTAAAGTGATTAAAATCTGTCAAGTTGTTGACTATTTTGTTTGCTGAATGACTAAGCCTGTTTTACAGAGAAACTTTAATGCTCCTGAGGATATTCAGTACCGTATGGGCTCTCAGCTGTTATTATGCGCCAAAAGCTGCTGCGTGGGAACGCGCTTGTTGTATCGAATATAAGTTCTTTCATTAGTATTCTTGGAGTTTAGTGAGCTTATTTTCATTGTGAGCTTATCAAATGCGCCTCTGTGGATTCCAAACTCCTGAGCAGGCACTAGATGAGCAGCGACATTAGATTAGGTAGGTTTGCTTACTCATTGCTATGGAGACTACTATGAATACTTGAGCTAGTTGGAGACCTAAGATATGGAAGGCCTATGAGACATTAACATTAACATTCAGGTCGTGGTCTGAGGGCCGAACTTGATATTTCAGTGCTATTTGCTTCTCATGTATCCTTTATCCACTTTTTCTTCCACTTCTTTATTCATTCCTCAAGGTTTTTTTCATGAATAGTGCGTAGAAACTCTCCAAAGTCTTGAAATTATTTGTCCTCAGCTCAATAGTGTTGATTATTTTTTATTTCTTTCATAATTGTCACAAATCACTGCAGTTTCGGATGCCAGATAACGGTTTCGATAGGAATAATGAAGAATTACATAATTGTTAGGTTTCTCTAGAAGGTAAGAAGGTGGAGTGAATGTTATAGCAAATAAGTCACTTATTGAAGAAAGATATTGAAGAAATGCATTCAGAATTTACTTAGCTTCATAATAGCAAAAAATATATATTATTTAAGGAAAGCTGATAATGACTTCAGCAAATTCTGAACAAAATTAGTGATAATTGAGTGTATTTTATGGTTGACATTTCTATGTCAACCATCAAATGCGTGCCTTCTTTGCTCCATTTTCTCTCACTGACTTCCTCATACTCTTCAACTTGCTTCTCTTGGCAAGATCCACCAAGGTGCCTGACAGCCTTGATAACCTTGAAAAGGCCTTGAATTTGCAAAAATGATAGAATTAGCCTTGAATTTTGAAATTCTTTGATTTTTTTATTTTTCTATTGTTAACTGTTGATTTGGTATCAGCTATGCTTTTGTAATAAGCTTACATTTATACTATGTAGTCTAATGTTAGAGGTTGTCTATTAGGTTGTAGAGAAGTAAAATATGGTAAAGTCTTTAAAAATAATAAAATTTGCTTGATAAATTATTTTATTTTCGAGCAAATGTGCATTCTTTTGTACAGGTGGGTTGGTTAAGGGACAGGGTGCTGGGTACGAACAGGATGATTGTAGGGGTGTCTAGTGTTACCACCTCAAATGACACGTATCTATGTGAATGAACTTACTGTAGGTTCTACAGCTATTCTTGTAGGTAGATACATGAAGGATCCAGGCACACCATGGAAACACAGTGAAGACTTCATCATAAACTTGGTAAAGGCAGCAGGGTCATACAGGACTGGGGGATGCAGACTTCGCTGTGTTCTATCGTGAATCTAGATTGATCTGGAGAGGAGTTGTTAAGAGAGCGGACCGTAACAGAGTAACGTCCAAAGTGCAGAGCGCTGTGTTCTGCCCAGTAGCGGCTTACATAGCTGCATAGAGCGGGGATTCGGGTTCACGGGGTAACGTGACGACACACAAATAAGTTTGCTATGAACCTTGAATTTTGCCATAAAATAGCCTTTAAAACCTTGAATTAGCCTTTCATTTTGATATCTGAATCTGTCAGACACCATGTCCACGTTTTTGCTCCCTGCTCGATTGAACCTTCTTTTCCTCTTTCCTTCTTTTCGAATATAAGAGGAAGAGATTCCTGGTCTCTTCGCCTGTCCCTTTTAACTGCCTCCTACGACTCGCATGGAATACGATGGAAGTATTCTTTCTCTCCCCTCCTATAGGGAGAAGAATAACAATATTTTATTATTTGTCAGTTTATAAAATGTTTCATTCATGTACTGTAGAGTCTCATTGTTCATTAGTAATGTTTGCATCGCCAGTGGAACTTCAAAAGAAGCTTGCAGTGCCCAGGGATGCAATCAAAAAGCAAGGAGGACATTATGCGTATGCTTCGTCAGCTAATGGAGATGGTGACTGAAAACCATCTTATGCTGACTGACCTAGTGAGCGCTAGAAAAAACGCAGAACAATTTCCAGATAATCGCCCTGCTCCAGCTGATGCGCCCTCTGAATTAGACTCGCTGGTTTCGCAAGATGCCATAGTAAGTTTAAGCAAAATTCAACATCCGTACTATAAAGAACAGGTACATTCATTCCTAAGGTAAATTAGGGTCCAGATTAATAATAACGCAGTATTCAATAGAAAAGTTCATGAGACAAATTCTCAACTTTATATCTTGATCAACTGGGTATAGTTCCTCCTCAGGGGGCGCACGATAGGCCATTGGGTTAGCTTAGTTAGGTTTGTGTATCTCGTGTTATGGGACGTGGCGAACCCAGGAGGAAATTGCTAGGAATCTTCAGCCTTGGTAAGGCCTTCGAGACTTCTATCCTTTGTGCCCACTTGTTTCTTTCCTCTTTTATGCTTCTTCGCAAATTTAATGGGACTTTTCTTCCCCTTCTTTCTTAACTTGCTGTTTTCATGCGGAGGGTATGTGTGGTTAGTGCTTGTGCAGGAAACCACGTTTTGCTTAGTCCATGCTCGATGGTTTTTCATTCCTCTCTTTACAGCAGCATTATTGCCCCAGCTGGGAAGACTTCAGCCCATATATTCATTCAACTGGGTTAGATCATATCATTTTCACAAGTTCGTTGACAGCTTGAAATATTTAATTGGGTGCAGCTTCCATGTAGACGTACTGATTCCGCTTATTAAACTAAAATTGTGCTTGGAGCAAACATTTGTTTTTTGACTTTCTTTTCCAATAGAAAAATGTGCTGTTGACCACCAACCAGCCAAGTCTCAGCAAGACCGTGACGTGCATGCTCAAGATTCTAATGACACGGAACCTTGCACTCAAATACAGCATTACCGGATTTTGAACCTCGTATGCTGTTTTGCCAGTGGTTAATGCAACAGGAAAGAATGAATCGCGGGTTCTCAAAACTTATTCTCTTCACAGATGAAGCTTATTTCTGTCGTGATGGGGTTTTCAACCGTCACAATAATCATTACTGGGCTGGAAATAACCCTCATGTTATTCAGCCTAATAGTCACCAGCACAGATTTAGTGTCAACGTGTGTGCAGGCATTATTGGCAATAATTTAATTGGTCCGTACCTATTACCTTCTCCTCTCACGGGACCTGCGTACACCATCTTCCTACGCGAAGTTTTGCCTGGACTACTGGAGGACGTGCCCTTGGAGACACGCAGGCGAATGTGGTTCCAGCATGACGGAGCGCCAGCACATTACTTTCGTGAAAAACGCCTGTTCCTGAATAACCAATTTCAAAACCGATGGATTGGCAGAGGTGCTCCTGTAGCATGGCCAGCTAGGTCGCCTGATTTGACGCCACTGGATTTCTTCTTGTGGGGTACCATGAAGGACCTCGTGTATGGCACTCCTGTTGAATCGGAACAGAATCTGGTTGGACGCATTTGTGAACTCAGCTGGCCGTATTACGGAAATGCCTGGCGTGTTTCAATCTGTAAGGCGCTCACTGGCTATTAGATGTCGTAAACGTGTTGAAGTTCATTGAGGCCATTTCGAGTAACGGTTGTAATAAAACTGTATTCAAGTATGTTCTTGTGTTGAAGTTCTTACATTAAAGTTTGTATTGATTATGTTTTTTACCTGTGTCCTGCAATGCTTACTGATTAATGGTTAGCTTACATGAAAATAATTGATAATTACTCATTTAGGACAATTTATTCATGTTTGTAAAACGTGTACACGCAAATTTCATTGTGAAATTACAAAAATACTACCTTAGTGGGGCCCAAAAACCTCTTTAACTATCAAAGGTAGCGCTAAAAATGGTGCTTGCGTGCAATCCTACTTGAAGTTCTGATATTCTTCAAGTAACTATAAATCGAAAACTAAAGAGTTTTGGACATTTTCATGAAAATCGATTTATTTTGAGTTTTTGTACCTAAGTTCGAAGTTTGTTCAAAGTAAAAAAAAACACCCTGTATAGGTAGTAGCAGAGAGCTTGTTAGCGCTTCAGAGGGAACCTCTATGTCGCACCGAAGGTTGGACTATATAGGAGCAATGTTTTGTACAGTAGGAATAACGATCATCAGCAGACTAGTTTTTTTCCGCCTGAAGATAATAGTTCCATCGAAAAGCCGTATTTTACCGATTGACAGAGGCGTGGAATTTTAACGACATCTCACAGTAAAAAATGTTGAGTGAATTCTATTTCATTTAAACACGTGAAGAACTGAAAAATACTTCGCAGAGTTGAGAAGTCGAATAGCAATTGTAACTAAATTTATGATACATAATGAAAGCATGTATCACATATACAAATAGATATTACTGCATGCAATTGTCTTTCATTTTTAATATATTTTTCATTACTTATATAAGAAGTTTTGAAAATGACCATAAACATCCTCTAATATGCTATAGTTGTCACGTGTAGACTCAAAAAATAATAACTAACTTGGTAGGATTAAACAGTGTGGCCTCGAGCATTCAATATTCATTTGTAAACTATCTCTAATCGCCAGGGTAACTGGAAAAAATTAGGCATTGATGAAGCATCATACTTGTATGCCATATATGACAGGGGAATGGGGGTGCACAGAGGCTGTGCACTATTTCCTGAGGGAAACTAAAAAAAGGTGCAATATATGATGAAATTTATAACATTCAAAGCTGGGCGTTATCGCGATAAATTATCGCGATAGTTTATCGCGATAACGATTTCGGGTTATCGGTTATCCGATAATTTTTTTTCCCGAGTTAACGATTTATCGGTATCGCCGATACTTATGGTTCCAAACTATCGATAATCGATAAGTTCAGTTTTTCCTGCTGGGATTCGACATGACGGGGTGGGACGAGTTCGGGACAGGAACTATACGTGTAGGATGTACGTGTTATGGTGTGATAAGGTTGGCCTCTTTTGTGGCCTTTTTGATCAAAAGTGTGGCATCATGTGGACTGGGACATCTAGCTGGCAACCCTGTGGGTGAGACCGTGACGACACGTATTCAGTTCGTATTTAGCTCCTCTGATCGTTGGATGTGCATTCAAGTCCGTCTTGTTTCAGGTCAAACTTGCATTATATTAATTCATTGATAATATGAGTGATATAGAAGAACTTGGTGATAGCGATAGGGAGGTAACCAGTGGCCCTAGTGGAGCTAGACTAGCTCCACTAGGGCCATTTTTGTGGTATTATTGTTGTTGACGACTTGCGTATAATTCTAGTGTACCAATATCGTTATCGCATGTATCAGAATTTTGGATTTATCGATTTATCGGTTATCAATTATCGGCGAAAAATTTTTCGCCAATTATCGGTTATCGCCGATAAGGTTTTCGTTATCGATTTATTGGTTATCGCGATAACGTTTTTTCGTTATCGTGCCCACCACTGATAACATTGATACTTCGTGTGTTAGCGTCAAGATTTCTTTTTCACTAATGAGAGCATAGAGGTTCCTTTATTTTCCCCTTTACGACCAAAATAGTATGATATTAAACAGTAGGGAAGGGACAATTAAATATACTAATATGAGCACATAAATACTTCTCACTGAAATTTTATAAGTAAATAAAACGAATTCATTTGGCGTAAATATGCATAGAAAACATCTTGCAGAACGCTTCAGCATTTGAATATTTTAATTTATTTCATATTACAAAAAACTGCAACGATGCTTTTATTCAATTGATATTATAAAGAATCAGTTAATTGCTCGAATTAATTACGTATTTATAGTATAGACTAAAGAGATTTACATTTTTAACAATACATCGCCCCTCAGGGGGATACAATTATTGTATCTATGGGAACTAGCGATCCCAGGGGGACAATGTGAGGGCCTGAGCTGAGAGTTAGGTAGGCCTTCTTTTTGTTGAAATATAATGTTTTTGTTATGTTAAGGACCACCTTTTTTCGGTTCACTGCTGTCCTGTTTTTCAGCACCTACTACTGTCTTCTTCAACTTTGGTCTTGTTTCATAACCTTCTTTCACAACTTACTGTTTCTATGCCTTTCTGCGTAGATTCCGCGTTTCCTTAACTCCATACTAAATGGTGCCTTCCTCCTTCCTCTCTTTGGATCGCAATTGTTGCTGGGTAGGGAGGCTAAAACTAACGACTAATCTAATCTAACAATACATCGTGACATTCGAACGATACATTATGACATACGGTAGAATCGTAGTAACTGTGCTGTTATGTTATTTGGTCAAACGCAATATATAATATGTATCTTTTAAGGCGGATGTGACTTTTTCAGTTTGAAGTGAAACATAGAGTATTTAATTCCATTATCAAATGATACTTCTATGGTAAAGCTATACCATAATACATGTTTGTACTAAAATTATGTCACGCAGCGACGTGCAGCAGCTGTTGAAGTGGACGTGGCTCTTGGTGACAGTGACTAGCCATGCGCGTACACAGACTCGCACACGCACACTGAGAGGAGCAACTTTGACGTGGGTGCACCCCGGTAGAAACCCTCAAACAGGTATTCTGTATAATGTCCAGTTTATTCAGGTAGGACTCAGGAGCTACTCCATAAAACATTGAACCATAGTCTATCTTGGCACGGACCACCATTTTGTAATAGTTGAGCAGGCATGATCTGTACGCTCCCCAGTAGTGGTGAGGTATTGCTCTCATAATATTTACTCTGGCAATGCAGCTATCTCTCACACTCTTTATGTGGGCCTTCCAAGAAAGGTTTGGAGCATCCAATATAACTCCCAAATATTTATAGGTGGGAACAAAATCTATGGTTATGCCTTCAACAGTTATGTTAGGTTGTACAGTATCCTTTTTTGTAAACATCATTCCCTTTGTTTTTGTTTGGTTCAGTTCTAAGCCCCAATACTTTGCCCAGCTATTAATCCGTCAACTTGCTCCTGAACCTTCCTAGTTACCTGTTGTATATCTATACCCCTACATAAGGTAGTTATATCATCTGCATACTCTAAAAGAGTGACTCTATTAACTCTAGGGAGGTCGGACAACATAACAATAAAAAGCGTGGGTGCAAGAACTGACCCTTTGGGACTCCTGAGCTAATTTGTCGAACACAGGAATAACTACCATCAAAATATACCGTAAATTCGCTCTTTCGCAAATACTCCCTTATCCAGCCAAGTGTACTACCAACTATTCCGACTTTAGAGAGTTTAGAAAGAAGGCCAGTATGCCAAACATGGTCATAAGCCTTACTTAAATCACAGAAAATCACCACGCAGATACCTCGGTCTACCAGGGTACATCTAACATTCATTTCTAGCTTAGCCGCCTGATCCAGTGTGCACATCCTCTTCCGAAAACCACTTTGAGTGTCACTGAGAGTCTCATATTTTTCTAACACATAATACAGTCGGTTACAGATCAAGCCCTCCACTATTTTTAACATTCATGATAACAGTGATATAGGTCTATAAGCATTTGGGTCAGATGATACTTTATCAGGTTTTAATATAGGTATTATAGTAGCTAGCTTCCATGAACAAGGGATTATACTATTTTTAAAACTATGATTAATTATGGACAAAAATCAATCATTATATTCCACTGAAAGGTTTTTGATCATTTGATTGTTGATCATATCATCACCGGGTGAAGTATTTTTACTGTGCTTTATCACTAGCTGAAGCTCTGATAGGGTAAAAGGTTCATTATAATCTTCTATATCATCATTTCTTAGTGCTATAGCTAGCTGCAAGAAGTAGGTGCTATCTGGGGTGGAACATTTTGAATTTAGTACCTTTGAGTATACATCTGCTATGGCTTCAGACTTACTTTGAGCCTCAGTAATCACTTTATCATTCAGAACTAAGGGGTCTGATTTAATAACACGTCGTTTTCCAGACAAGGCACCTATTTTTTTCCATACATCACTCACTGGGGTAAATTGGTTTATTTCAGTACAAAAGTCATGAAAGGCTTTGATTTTAGCAGCTTTAGTGACCCGCTTAACCATTGCTTCTGCTTTCTTAAGGTGATCAAATTATCAGGAGTTGGGTGCTTCCTAAAGTTATTATTTGCTGCGTGACGCCCACTGAACCACGCGCTGCACTCACTGTACCACCAGGGCTTAGAGTATTTAGGGGTGATCCTTTCTCGAGTTCTAGTAAAAACCCTTCCTGATGTCTGGATAAGTGCCTCTGTGAAATTCACAACAGATTCCTCAAAAATTTTCCCTCTATTCTTTGGGGAAGGGAAGCTCACCATTGGCCCCAGGAACCCCCACCAAAGCACCAGTGACCTCTAGATCTAAAAGTAGCCTCGTCAGGGGAGAAGCCCACCGATAGCAGCACTGGTTCATGATCACTTCCCAACTCCTCCCCCAAAGTAACCTGGGATATTGGTTGAAGGTCAGCAGAGCTAGAAAACAAATCCAAAGTGGATTTTGTCTTTGTAGGCATATGGTAATAAGCTGGTAAGTTTAATGGTGTGAGCAAAATAAGGTCATTTAGTAAAAGTATTTTCACAAGGTTATTTCCGGTCCTATTACTTGGGGCTTTTGTGTCCTACATTCGGTGGTGGGCATTGCAGTCACCAGTGACAAGTTTACATGAGCCAAATTGAGAGAAATAGTGATTAAATTTGTCTCTACTGACAACTGAACTTGGGTTATATAAATTCAAGGTTTCATTAGTTTTGGATTTATTGAATATTTTATTGCCTGTATTTCAAGGCTCCCATTTTGGTATTCATTCAGTGATTTTTCTGAGCAGTGCACATCATTCTGAACCAGCATTGCTATGCCTCCGCCGGGCCTCACAAGTCTATGCTTGTAAAAAGTACGATAATTTATATAAGTTGATTCTCTGCTGGCCTTCAACCATGTTTCGGATAAGCAAATTACGAGTATATGTGGCTTTGTGGTATGCACTGTTATTTTAAATTCTGATAGTTTGCTGTAAAGGCTATGGCAGTTCCATACAAGAATATTTAAATTGTTACCAGTCTCCATTTTTTCCTCGCCCCACTTTTCAACCTCTGTTCTGTGTCCTATTCAGTGTTTTCTGAGTACCTTCTTGACGTCCATTTTGACCCCTGGTTTGGTGGGAGTTGAATGTGGGTCGAAGGCTGTCTTGAGAAGTGCGTTGCTCAGCCTCCAGCTGCTCAGGGTTTTTAAGATTGATGGTCCTTACTTGTTTTCTTGCATTATCAATTGGGTGGGAGCGTGCCTTGACTATTTGGGACTCATCCATCCTCAAATCCGGTTCCTCCCATGTTGCACGTAAGACTGATCCACCAGTTATGTCCACAGAGAGAATGTTATTGCTCATTTCATTTTTTTTCCCATTCAAGTTCACCATTGCTAAGGTTTGTATGCGTTTCTTCATTAGTGATTTCCAAAATGGAGCAGTCAGGAATAGTCATGATGCTATTTACAATTAGCTTGAAAACCCTTGCCTTAGTAAGGGCTATCTGAACATGGAGATGCTTGCTGGGCTGTTGCAGTATATTCTGGGTAACATCTTCATGTTCAGTCTGGGTAGCAGCATTTTTAGTTTTCTCTGCAAACATCCTCTCTGGTGGCTGACTTTTCATGACGTTATTCTGCTTGGAGGAGTCGATTTGATAAGTTGTACCATCAAATTTCCTTGGCGTGTTGGCAGTTTCGTCTCGTTGTTTGGCCATTACGACTGCATCTCTATATGACATTTTGTTTTCGGCCCGAATTTTTTCAACAAGCTTGACATTTTTCATTCCTACACATCCCCCATAGCTTGCTGTGTGGTCTCCTTTACAGTTTGTGCATTTCATTGATTTTTTTGTTTCCTTAGAGATGCATTCTCTTGATTGATGAGGTCCATCACAGATCACACATCGAGGCTTTGAACGGCATTCTCTTGCATTGTTTCCAAACTTTTGACAGTTGTAGCATTGCCAAGGCCTGTCTACGAATAAGTAAACTCTAAACCTTTGGTAAACCAGGTACACGCATTCAGGTAGTGCAGGTCCATAAATGTTAGCTTCACACAAAGTGTTGATTGGTGGTCTTTTCCTTTTGTCAGACGCAGGACGTTAAGGAGATTTGGGTTCTTTATAGATAAGTATTCTTTAATTTCATTGAGGTCTGAGTCAAGTCCAACTGGCCCTATAACACGAAAAGATTTTTGCATCGCTTCTGGCAATCTGCAGGTTACGGACCAATCTCCAATACAAGTGGTTTTCAACATAGTGTTTAGTAGATAGCTGTTAATATTTTTATCTTGACTACCAGAAGTTTTCGGCTTATATTTTTACTTGTATCAATTATGTTGCATTTTCCAAATTCAGATGACTGTAGATCTCTCATTAATTTTAGTTCGTTTGAGAGGAATTTCATTACATCTCGAGAGGAATTTCTGGGCTCAGTCAGGTCTGTGACAATTTCAGGCTGGCTGTCCTCAGGATATACAAGCAGGTCACTGGACATGACAGAAGACTGGTTTCTAGTATTAGGTAGGAGTGTTTTTTCTTGACTGGTGGGTTATCAGCCTGAGCAGGGCTATTTGCACCTCCTGCAGTGGATACATTAGTTTGGAAGTTTTCAGGTTCTTCAGAGTAATTACGTTTTTTTCCTTTCCAAAGGCGTTTTCCAGTTGGATTATCAGCATTCAAAGCTTTTAGGAGTTCATTGTCAATTCCAGGAATATTTCCTATAAGTTGGTTTTCTTCAGGGCTCAGAGTAAGTTCCGGTAAACTCGGGTTTACGTAGAGTATTCACAAATCGCAAGTGGGAAGGAACTACACTACCATCATGGTGGGTAGTTACAGAATCCATAATTGATTCATTAACAGTGGCCATAGCGGTGTCCGAAATCCCGCTGGAGTCTATTGAGTCGACGAAAAAGATATTTGTTTCCTCTTCGAAGGTATCGAAGTCTTCTCCCAGCCCCTGTGGCAGACCGGCCATCTTTGGCGGCGGTCTGCCTACTAGTAAAATTCCTTCTTTTCGAAGCAGAATAACCTGGTGTCTTTCTGCTTATTTTACAATTGTTAATATGAACAAAGAGAGAAAAAAATAAATATAATTTACCGTAATATGTAATATCTACGATGATTTTAATCATCTTACCTCGCACGAACATCCACACGTCGACCGATCCTCCTACATCCTACCTCATTTGCGGCCAAATTTTCGTCGTCGACGCTGAACAGCCGACAGCGTAGGTTCAAAATTGACTAATTGAACTTTGCTGCTTTAAAAGTTATAAACTCGTTGAACATAAAGAAAATATGCTTTGAACTGAACCAGAGCGCCAGCGTAACATATTGGATAATCGGACTCGTTGTCTCCAAAGAGTAAACGTGTTCTAAATAACTCTTATGCTCGTACTACCCAATTGAAAATCAAGGACGTGTCGCCGGTGGGTACGCGCGGGTTCCTAGGCGTTTTTTAGTTGTATTACGCGCGGCTTAAGGGTCAAATGTCCACTTTTTCGGACATAAAACTCCACGCGAATCGCCGTTGTTCCGCTCTACCTAACGGCCGTTTACCGCCTCAGAACCGCGCGTATCTACTCCATTCGCCTCTAACCCAACTTCAACCCAATTTCGAATCGCGGCTGGCCGTCCGTGGATTATAGGTAAAAAAATTGCTCCCGGTTGCGCGTGGTTCGCCTCACGGGTTGTGCAATATCGCACAGGAAGTTTAGGATCTTACAATACATTCACGCTTATTGCATAGTGAATGTGTTGACCCAAAAAACTCAGTACAATATTGTACATCCAATGAGACCAAACCACGTGCAACCGGGAGTTTACAAGCACATGAGTTATGTACAATACATTAAAAAGGATAAGGAAACTAAACATTCTCTGAAACATTCAGTTAGTAATTTTTAATGCAGAAACTAAACATTCTCTAGATCACAGCCTTCCTCATCACGGGAACACCAGAATAATACTGGAATTTAAGATACAATCACAGTCCGACTAGAATACTTCCTATTACAAATATCTTCACTACATAAAAATAGGCATGAGAATTTAATTCTCTATCACACAGCGCTCATAAACATTGCATATGTACACAGTGTGTTGTGTAATTCGATGCACATATTTTAACCATCTACAGAGTAAAATGCAAAATAAAACGATTTTCACGAGTACCAAAAATCCTTGAAAACTCTGTTTCCGAGAAATTGTGACTTGAAATAATTGCAGTCCCGTTAAAATAGGCTTACCATGCAGAACAAGTAAAATTTAAATTCTTGGTCAGGCTGTTGGCGCGCATTTTAGGCTATTCCGTTGGGAATCTAAAACTATTTTAGGTCATCATTTCTCGGAAACGAAAGAGTTTTCAAAGTTTGCTCATGAAAATCTTTTTATTTGGCGTTTTTCTGTACGGGGGGTTAAATAAGTGCATCGAATTACCAAACACCCGGTACATATATATTTTCCTTGGTATATCTATATATCAAGAAATAGCAATATATTATAAACCAATAAAATCTGGTTTATTTCTTGATATATAGATACACCGAGTTCCGTTTCAACGCTCGTCTACATTATATATATATATATATATATATATATTTATTGGTTTATGGTACACATTTATTACTTGATATATCTATATTTCAAGAAATAAAAGTAAACCATATACCAATAAAATCAATCATGTTTTTTTAATTTCTAGACGTATAGGTATACCAAGTCAGGTATACGGAGTTTCCTTTTAACCTTTTAAAGCTCGTCTACATTATATATCTGTATAAATAATTATTGACATATCTATATATCAAGAATTAAAAATAAAGTATATATTTCATGATATGCAGATATATCAAATCAAGTTTACAGAGTTCCCTTTCAAAACTCATCTACATATTATTCTTGATATCTATATCTATACTTCAAAAAATATAAATAAATCATAAAGCAATAAAATATATGGTTAATTTATATTTTTTGGTATATTCATATATCAAGAAAAATAAATTAACAGTTCTGCGTAGCTAAATAATTTCGACTCAAATTTATCGAAATCGAGCTGTACTTCACACATTTGAGGGTGAGGGAATGGTACTCCCGGTTTTTGCAGAGTATGGCCCTCGTCTTCTGCCGGTTCAGTGGTGTGCGCTTCCGATGGCGGTTTCACACGAGTCCCTCTGTGACCATCCCAGTTGCCTGCACCTACACAGACCAAAAAATAGTTAAAAACCTGACTCCTATTAATGCATATATTCGTCTGTCGTCTTTCACGTCTTCAATACTCTCAACTGCGCGCTCCCTTTATTACCACAACCCATTATTTCAACATATTTTTAAACCATCTCAAACTGTTGATATCCCTCGGAAATACAGCGTGCGCGAAAATAGATAATACCCGTCTGCCTAAACGCCGATTCGCGAAAACAGATGATACCCGATCTATTTATTTCTGTATATGTATATGTATCAAATGTTTTCGTGTTCTTTAGCGATAAATAGCATCGTACGTCTTGCAAGCTAAGATTTTGAGAGAGAATTGAGAAGCATAAGAATTCAGTGCGTATCGAGCTGCCGTTGAATGCTCATTTATGCTCCAGTGGTTACTCGAAGAATTGCCATATTTGTCATACCTTGCCATTTTTTCCATGTCATTTTCAAGTTTATGCATTTTTGGGTTATTGCATTATTAAGCCTGGGAGAGTACTCACAGAAGCAGAAAAGGCTACTGCATTAGCCTTGATAAGTGAAAAAGTGTTCTTGCTACTCTTAACGGCAAAAATCATTGAATTTTCCTAAAGAAAATTCATCAAATGGACAACTGAAATTTGAGAGAATGTTATGTGGAGCAATGAGTCGACATTTAGGTGCATTGCCGAACGTCAAGGAAGAGTGAGCCTCTTGGTTAAGATATGACCCAAGGTATACCAGCCGAACTGTAACACACCCAATTTTGTCATGATATGGGGAGGGTTTAGTGACAAAATGGGCAGAAGTGGCCTATACTTCTTACCTAAAAATCAAACAATGAATGAAGATTATTACGTACAAGTTTCAGACGAACATTTGCTCTCTTTTATTATGATCCATGAATGTCAGTTTTTTATGTAAGATTAGGCTCATTGTCACCAATCAAAACATGTCTTAAAAGTTCTCATGGACAAGATGATAGAAGTGTTTGAATGGACAGGTCATTCACCGGACTTCAACCCGTCGAGAATTGCTAGTCATACATGAAGATTAAGCTCTATGACCAAGACACTACATCAGTCCTAAAATTAAAAGAAGCCCTACTTAACCTCTTGGAGAAGGACAGGGATGCCTTTAACTAAAAAACCTTGCTCATTTCGTGCCCAAGCGTCTCAAAGGCGAAATTGCAGCCCGAGTTCATTTGACTGAAAATTAAATTGTAAAAATTTGGCAATTTTGTAACTCTGCCACTCGAAATTACAGCCACTCAGCTATTTTAAAATAAACATCAATTTTTATTGAAATTACCTAAAAATAGACAGAGTATGAACTTTTCGCGCACACTGTACACCATGCAAACCTGCCTTCTCTTTAACTCTACACTTCGAAACTACAGTAAGTTTTTTACCTCTAGAAATAATACATAAATGCATCTAACTTTCATGTTTTTGTGATATTATTAACTGAACCGAGTCCAAGGCATTCGTGACATGTCCTACAATGTGATGTTGTATCCGTAGAGTAGTGTGTAACTTATAAATTCCAGTGAAAAATCCTTATTCTGATGTAGAAAATAGTTACTACACATATTTGAATTTCATTCTTAAACGTTGGCCTGAGAAGCTCACCTTTGAGAGCTTTTTGAATGGCTGCTTTCACTTTGCAGCGAGGTTCGGCAGCATATTCCGGCATGCTGGAGAGGATGCCTGTAAAGAGTTATTCAGAATATAATTCATCTATGGAAAGATTGCCTCAGAAAGTTAACATTTATACTGTATGCACCCCTGTAATGAAAAAAACACCCCAAAATAGAAAAAAAGACCTTAGATCTCAACAGAGAAGACTACTCCATAAACAAATCGACACTTTCTCCTTCAGGATTTATTCTTAAAGTACAAGAGTTCCATAATCATTCTGAAGCCTACATGCACAGCCTGTGATTGGCCTACAATAATATATTTACGACAGCCTGAAACTTGCTACAAAAATATGTTGCTTTCATTCATGTCGAAATATAATGTACAAAATTACAGACACTCTGCTATTTATTATTTGCAGATTCGAGTGCATTCAATCGGAACAAGATCATGGAAAAATAACAAATGAATGAACAAAAATTTAGGTTAAGACCGAATGAATACACAAAACTGTAAGTACAATGTAGCCGATCTAGTAAACTTATTTGAAGATTTATTTGCTAAGAACGTGTAATTTATATTTCTGTAAACCACAATTCTGCCACAATAATACGGCATGACGTACAAGCCTCTAAGCAATACATGAGCAACCTGCCTAACCAATATCATACCTTCAATCAAGCAGCAAGCCGGCGAGTTGTCGAATTTAAACTTCGACTTCTGTCGCTTGAGACCCAAACCCGTCATGCTGAACTGGACAGCAAGGTTTCGGGTCATAAGGATCCTCAGCATGCTGCTAACCGTCTTTCCGAGCGACGATTGTCTCGAATTCACCAGCATGGATTTCTGGTGAATAAGTTGAAAACAATTTTAGCATAGTGTAAGTATAACTATGTGGAACACGTGTGTTGAAATTCATCTTAACAATGATGTAGCACATGAGTTTGAGCTGTAGATGTTTCAAAAAAAGTACTGTAAACATATGCCCTTAAGGCAGTTTTATTTCATACGACTGGCTTCTCTAAAAATTTGCAAACAAGAATGCATATTTGTTTGTTTTATTGAATCAAACTTGGCACTGTACGTTCTTAGAATTCACCAGTTCTGTGCAGTTACTGAAGAAAATGATTGATAGCTTTTTGTTTTTACTCAAGATCAAGGTAATTTTTTTCATTTCAACTCAACGTCTACTGATTTATCATTTTCCAGATTAAATTAGATTATTTGTTAGTTTAAGCCTCCCTATCCGCAACAAAGGCTATCCAAAGAGAGGAAGAAGGAAGGCACCATTTAATATGGAGTTCAGGAAAAGCGGAATCTATGAAGAAAGGGCACAGAAACAGAAAGCTAAGAAAGAAGATCACGAAACGAGAAAAAGTTGAAGAAGAAAGTAGTAGGTACTGAAAAACAGGATGGCAGTGAACCAAAAAAAAATGGTCCATAACAAAACAAAAACCTACGATATTTCATAAAAAAGAAAGCCTACCTAACCTTAAGGTCGGGCCCTTATATAGTCCCCCTGGGAGCGCTAATTCCCATAGATACAATAGTTCTATCTATCTCAATAGTTGCTGTTGTAGATACTGGACAGAACATTACAACTAGTTATAGCGTAACGAAGCAATGTTTCTGAGCTTACATCGTTAAGTTCTATAGTTCTTACCAAAACATCTTATTTGAGAATGGACTCCAATTCAACAGGCGTATCAGCTGGCACTGGTAAGCAGTGAGGAACTGGAGCTCCCATGGGGGCTTTCTTCTCACCGTTCGTCTTGTGGACTATCTCTTCCAGGAGTAGCCGATTCCCCTTCACAACTTCCATAATCTTGTCCAACTTGAAATGCAGATGATTTTCTTTCTCTGGACCTGTTGGTGCTTCTTTTGACGTTCCACTGAAATCCGAAGAACAATATTTATAAAATTGTTTTTACACGTGAATAATATGAAATTAAAAGGAAACACAGGACTATTGAAATACAAGACATAGCTATTCAACTTGCAGTGGATGCGTACTGTTTGATGTAAGTTCATATTGCAGATACTGTTCCCAAACTATCACTTGGATATTTTCGTTAGTGTCAGATCCTTCAACGGGTAATGTAAAGCTGATCTCTACACGTAGGCATATGTAAACGTTGAATGAAGTACTAGCAATAACATGAGGTCATCCAGGAAAATACTGTAGGAAATTCCTTTAGTGTTGAACTTTCAAATTTATGGGAGTCATATTGGCGTACACATCCAAATTGCCCCTACTAAAAGCTAATGAATAAATTATGTGCTAGTTTAAGCCTTCCTAACCACTTCAAAATTGAGCGTATCGAAAAGATGAAGGATGAAGCACCATTTAGTATGGAGATGAGGGAATGCGGAATTTAAACAGTAGGGGCATAAAAACAGTAAGTTGAGAAAAAAGTTCATGAAACAAGATAAAAGTTGAAGAAGGAAGTAGAATGTGCTGAAAAACAGGATAGCAGTGACCCGAAAAAGGTGGTCCTTAACATAAAAAAAGAGAACATTTTATTTCAACAAAAAGAAGGCCTACCTAACTTTCAGCTCGGACCCTCACAAATTCTTCCCACTAGGAGTGCTAATTCCGATAGATAGAATGGTTGTATCCCCCTGAGGCGACTAGAAGCTAGTGAACAGCAAGCCTTCTATATAGGATAAAACACTCCTAATTAATATACTCATTACTAGGTTGAACTCCATGGGTCTATTTGAATGGGAGCTATTTGCATCTAGCGAAGTAGAACAACACTCAACTTATACGTAATGTTTAATTACAGATTCAATGTTTTCAAATTTATCACCCCACAGTTGCCCAGAGCTTTCACAATAATGAGCTAGAATTTTGGGTTAAGCGATGTTCAATCGCAATCAAAGCCATGAACAGGGTGTGACACTAATAAACAGACTCATTGGGAGTGGAAGTCAATGTGGCATATTTTAAAGACAAATGCTATTATACTACTATTATTCTTATCATAGTTCGTGCTTAGGACTCCCTAGCTACCAAAAAACCTCAAGATAGGAAGGAAAAAAACAACATTCAGTGTGAAGAGACGGGTATGAGTAATCTACACAGAAGTTTCCTTGCGCATAGAAACAATGGTTGAAGGAAGTTTACAAACACGATAAACGCTGAATAAGGAATAATGGCGCTAAAAGCATTACAGATGTCTGTAGGAGAAAAATTGGCCAGTAAAGAAACAAAACCTATTCTGTTCAATTTCCGTAAGTGTAATAGTAACATTCCCGTTAGGGGGACTGAGAAATCTTTTACAGCGTGAAATTATGGGATACTCACGGCATTTGGATGAACTCTTTTGTTGCCATGAGGGTCAGTGTCTGTGGAGTTGATTGTTCTTCATCAGAGCTACTCTGCTGCTCTGTTAACAAAAAATATTAGGCCCATAAAATTTGTCGATAACGGTTAAAAAACATGACAAGGTGAACTTAGAAATACACGAGAAAATTTTTGTAATTCCCTCAACAACATAAATTAAGAACAAGAAACCAATCTCATTATTTATGTAATGAAACTGCACTATTGAGCATAATCATATCATCTACATGAATCCAAGACTTATTTCATTTATGTGAGTGACCAGAGAATGATGGGTCAAATTCAGTTTAATTTTGTAGATTTAGAATAGGTTTTGCTAGAAATAAAGTTTTTCCTTATTCTAGTTTGGGATTCCCTAGTCACAACAAATGTGATCTCAAGAGAGGAACAATGAAGAGATCATTTATTAAGACATGGACATATACACAGGCAATCTATGCATGAAGTGTGTTCCTACACAGGACACCAAATGCATAGACACGGCAAGTCAGGAAAGAAGTTCAAACAAGAGAAAAGTTTGAAAATCAAGTAGTCGGAGCTGAAAAAGTATAATTGAGAACAAAAAGAGTAGGCTCTCAACTAAAATGGACCAATTCTATTAGAATAAAATGATGGCCCCCCTAATCATCTGCTCAATCTATTTCCCATAGATGTGACAGCTGTGTCATCCTGAGGGGACTGAGATATAGTTTTCAATATACCACTATATCCTTTCTAAGGTGAAATGAATTGAGCTTTTATGTCATGAAATGTGTTGGCCTTTACCTGAGGGTAAAACAGAAATTGGCTCGGGGACAGAAGTGCCTTCTTCCTGCTTCTTAAAGCGTGGACTTCGCCGTGGACTCAAAACAAGACTTCTTTTGGTTGGAGTCCTAAGGCATTTAATTGGACTCTGAAGGTACCCTTGAGTCCTAAGGCATGTTGGCAAAGTACGGCGGCGTCTTCGCATTTGAATTTCTTCACTCTCTGAAGCTGTCGAAGTTGAATCACCGTAGAGCATTTTATTCTCTGCTCTCTGGTAGTTATCTACAAAAGAAGACTACAGGTAAAAATAGAGATCCCTGACAAAAAAAAGGAGAAAAAAGCCTCATGTACAAAAATTGAAAACACATATACAATTCAGTTTAATATGATTTTTAGCAACCCTATGTATACTCTTATATTTGATTTTTGTTTACAATAATTTACAGCGTTGGTCTACAAAACTCTACTACCTTTTATGCAGAGATACTGTAACCGACTTCAAACCTCTTAGAAATTCATGGATTATAAAGAGAGTTGAAGAAATTTGTGGGCTTGAGTTTATTTAAATCTATATGAAATGGCATGAATGAAATCTTGTTTTAAATTGACAAATGGTAACCAATTTAGTAGGTATATTTTCAAAGTTTCATAGGAAAACTACACAGATTCTGTAAAAATACAATTACCACTTCAATAATGTGATTTTTAATTTTTGGTCACATAAATAAAAATATATCATTGACTTTCTCTCACTAACTTATTTAATCCTAGTTGTGGATCTCCTAAAAAATGCGTCATAACTATCACATAATTCAAAATACATATATTCTGCATAGATCAGAACTCAATCATACTATTACAGTCACTTGTAACCTGTGTGTAAATAAAATATTAGCCTAAAAATATAAATATATGCACAGTAAAATATTAGCCTGAAGTACATGAGTAGATAATTGTCATATCTGCTCATACCAAAAATTGATGCACTCACTTGATATTATGTGTAACTGATAGAAAACAATACAACTAAACATTAGACAAACTGCTGGGCAATAGAAAGAAGGCACGTACCGAAAGATGCTGCAATTTCGCGGACTTTGTGTCTTGACCATGTAGTTTCTGCTTCATCTTGATTTTTTGCTCGCATTGTGACGTCTCCAGTTGTTGGCCAAGCTACAACAATTCCATCAATGGTAGATGACAACCATTTTGTTGGCACTACTTGCCATGAGTCGTCACTAAAGAAAATTCCACTAAAATTTTTAGACATTATAAAAATGATTTGCCTGCAGGAAACATGTTGAATTTCATTAAAGAACATAACAAAACAAATTAGTAACAATATTAGTTTTTAATACCCCTACCTCAGCCGAGTGACCAATGAACAAGCACCAACAAAAAACTTTTGCGCAAAACGAGATCATTCATAAACTACATAGGTAGGCACTTAAAAATTGACTGAATGTAGACTGAAAAAATGGACAAAAATTGACTGAATGAACATGCTTGTTTATTGGCTGGATGGGGAATGGCATTTTGTTTTATTACAAATTCAATCACAGAAAATCATTCCATCAGAGAACAAAATGCAAAATAAAAGCAGAAAACTGTAAAAAAATTCCCTGCATTATTGATGGGTTTTAGAAATGAACTAAAACATTATTATATAGTGCAAATACCTACCAGATCAGTATTCACAATGAACCATGCCCTCAAACGAGACAGATAGGGTGTACTGTTGCACAAAACTCAGTGCACAGAACTACAAAACTTGAGAAACCTATTAAACAAGAGAATAGTTGAACAGCAAGACGAGCTGACATCAACGGCAAAAAAAAAATTTACCATCATGAAAAGGCAAAACAATAACTTATTAAAATATAAATTGACCCAACTTCACATCTCTCAGACCCTGTAGGAATTCTAAGTTTTAAAAATACAAAAGTTATACCATGCAGCTGTTGGTCTTATTTTGTTGAAAGCCAGCAAACAACTACACATTAATATGGTGAAAATATGGAACTTATTGTGAGAGCAATACACACTTGAAAAAAAAGTCTTTGTGACCACTCTGAAGCACACGAGTTATAATATTGAATTCATATTTCTTTGGAGAATCTTACAGAAAAATTGTTATTATTATTATTATATAAAGAAGGTAATTTGAGCTTCCTAAACTACAACGGAGGTATTTTCAGGTGAGGGAATAATGAAGGGATCATTTAGAATGAACACATACATGAGGAATTTATAGACAAGGTGTGTTTCCATATAGGACATCCTTGCATAGCAACTTGTGTCACCACACAAGATACCAAGTGCATCATAAAACAACAAGACAAGAAGGAAGTTAAGGTTAGAAAAATGTTGAAAAGAAAGTGGTTTGTGCTGAAGAAAACAATAGCAGTGAGCTGAATAAGTTGGTCCTCAACAAAAAAAATTTCCATTTTAGCAAAAAGAAGGCCTACGTAGCAATTAGTTCAGGCGGCCCTTACGTAAGGTCTTAGCTCGGGCCATCCCCAGCAAACGCTACTTCTAATTGATACAATCATTGCATTCTCCTGAGAAAATCTTACACAAAAAGAAATCAAGAAGTATGCAAAAAAGTTATTGCAACAAAGAAGTTGCCTTTGGGTATCATCATCATTTTCATTTGAATTGCACTGGGTGCAACTTTTTTTGCAAATTTACAGACTCGTGACCTTATAAATACCTACCAGTTGAGAATCAACTGGATATGTAAAAAGAGTTTTTTTTCCAAATAAGGTGATGGAAAGTAAATCACCTATTGCTGTTATGCATCCTATTTCTCCTGTAACGAGCATCACACAATTATCTCTTGCACCAATAGGTCTACTCTTAATCAGTTTAGAACCAATGCTTACAAAATTCTCACTTCTGACAAAAGTTTTGCTCTCTATTAAGCGACTATTTTCTGCCGAAACATGACGACAAATTTGCTCCAATGGTTTATTCCTTCCAGAGAGCCGGCCTTTAATGTATTGGCCAAGGTATGATTCAAATCGGAAGCAGGACACATTATCCAGAGGCCCCCACTTTTCATAATCCTCTACTAAGTGAATGATGGAATAAACATTATATGAAATGAAGCTACTTCCATACAGTTTTTGGGCAGATTGAACAAATCTCAACAGCATTGCCTGGGCCTATGGAGGTTGGGCTGCTGATTGTTTGTCAAGAGTATGCGCATAGCCAGGCTCAAATTGAGAAAATTCAAGTAGTATTCTTCTGGGAGAATGTCAAGAACTACTATGCCAATATATAGCAAAAAAAGTCTGAATTCAGACGCCTTCCAATGTAAAATTGTGTTGAACACACCAGCTAATTTCCTAATAAAATCTGAAGGCACATGAGATGATGCTGCAAGCAAAGAGTTGTGTAAAACTTCTCTTTTTGCAGGGCTCAGAGAACACTTAATTTCACCCTTTTTTGAGCCTCTCAATCTGAGGAGCAACCGGCGCATTACTTCCAAACACACCAAGTGCATATAATCTAAGGCAAATGAGCTAACTAGCCCTATCTTCAATTCAGATAGAATTGTACGGCCTTGAGCTTTGTGATGACTCGGGTCTGATTTTTCATCAAATTCATCATCTGTTCGGAGATTTCTATTCACTTCTAACAATACAACATGCCCTCCAGCATACGAACCTTTCTGATGACATCTCTCACAGCTATTATAAGCATTATGATTTACAGTAAGTTTTAAATCTGACCGAACTGGAGCATCACAAACAAATGCTTGAATCCCAACTGCTACTTTACGATTGTTAATGATTAAGCCTTCAGCAATTAAATTCCTCATTTCATCTACAAATTGTGCAAGGAAATCATTAACATGGGGCATTTTATTGGATTCTTCTGATCCAGACAAATAAATCCCACCGCATAAGACTTTTGAGGGTTGATGACACAATTGAATCAAGATTGGGTAGGCATGATATTTTCTGGAATCATTAAACAAAGGAATGCCATCTATGTTGATGTTGACTTTCAACACTTTTATATCGCTGAAATGAGACACATGTTTTTTTAACTTTTCACGCCAGTCATTGAAATGGGCATACCTTCCCATGTGCATTCTAGAAATTGTTACATTCACTTCATTTTTGCAAAGAGTCTTTGAAGTCAAAACTATTCCTGGGAAAAATTCACTTAAATGGTGGAGTAAGCTTGTAACACTCGCACCTGGTACTCTTGGGCAGTCTATTGTCCAATTTATCACTGCACTTTCAATTTTTGTCTCCAGTGACATGTAGTCATGGATGTCTTTGTTTGTATTTTTCTTTATCAAGTCTTCTTCCTTGAAGGAGTCACACTTTTCATCAATATTGAGGAAACTGGCATGATCAGCATCCTCTAGCTCTGCACTTATTAGACCAGAACCAGGATCTGCAGTGGCAGATGAACAACAAGGCTGTTTAGTTCCACTATCAGTTGATTCGCCGATTGAACCAGAAACATGATCTGCAGCGTCAGATGAACCGCAGGGCTGATTAGGTCCGCTATCAATTGATTCACCCAAACTTGCGGAGTTGAAAGCCGCTCTCCGGCGATGCTTTTGTTGACGTTTTGATAACGTCGAATAGGATTTGAGTGACTTAGCCTTTTTTTCATCCATTGTTTACCACTAACTTAGATATTTGTCGAGGGTTCAAACTGTAAGAAAAACAAGCTGATGAAACTAAATGCCATACATATAGCCATATAGGATGGAATAAAAAAATCATTGTGATACAACATAGAAATACTTCAGCTTAGTAAGTACTCCTATATCTATAAACTTGCAAAGCTATGAATAGCATGTAGTAGATTCATTGGTGCAAAAAACTGAGCTTCAAGGATGAATATTTTGAGCGAGCAAATTTTTTTCCATTTTTCAGTGAGCGTATCTCCTTGTGAGTTTTATCTCACCTTCTTGTGTAAGGTGGACTATATCTCTATGAAAACATCCATCCTGGATCACGCTATCCATATCCAGGAAGCTGGAAACCAACTCACGCTCTCTCATACTCATAATCCTTTCATGCACTTCCCTGTTCACCTCATTTTGTACCCTTTCATGCTCCTATCACAAGCAGGCAGGGTTGGCACAAAAAAAAACACCCCAAAATAACACCCAAAAAATAAAACAAAAAAATTTAAAAAAATACACATGTACATATTATATACATCTGAAATAGAGGCAACTGGAGCTATGTGAATTAACTTTTTTAAACAAGACCAATAAATCCCAAAAACAACAATAAAATACAAAAAAAATTTAACCCAATAAAAGCCAAATGGATTGGGGTTATTCTATTCTTGTCTCTATCCGTAACAAATTGGATTCAGAGAGGAAGGCCACCATTTAGTATGGGGTTGAGGGAATACGGAATCTATGCAGAAACGGCATAGAAACAGTAAGTTGAGAAAGAATACTATGAAATGAGATCAAAGTTAAAGAAGAAAGTAGAAGGTGCTGAAAAACAGAACAGCAGTGAACCCTTAATCATCCGAGGCCCCTTTTCTCTCCGATGTTCATTTTTCATGTTTTTGTTGGAAAAGCACTCTTAGGTGGTACACTATTCGGTCCTAAAATTTTATGGCGCTACGAAAAACAGATCCCCCCCTCCCCTAGGGGAGTAAGGGGACCAAAATCTTTAATTTTCGTTCCCATATAAAAGAAAACAAAATGGGAAAGGAAAAATTTGCAACTAATTTTTTTGTTAGACATGTTCCAAGGATTCTAAAACTGTCTTTGTTTTTGTTTTAGCATAAAAACTCGATGAGTTCTATTCTTTTGAAATAGGAATACCAATGAACTAAAAACCAATATGTCAATTTTTTCCAAACAAAGGGCTGAATAAAAAAAATGCAGGGAAGAAATTGTGTTTCTTTTTGAAAGTTACATACTATCATCAAATATCAGACTGAAAATGGAAAAATTCATAATTTTTATGGAAAATATTGTTTTGGTTATGTTTTTTCATGGAAATTACAATCCACAGTGTGAATATGAAGTTATGTATGGAGATTATCAGAATAAAAATGAAAACAGCATTCAATTAAATAAATTTTCCATTATATTACACTTCATCAAAAAATTTTATTTATGGCCTGTACTGTAAAGTTACTTACTTTCAAAATTCAAAAGAATAGAACTCATTGAGTTTTTATGCTAGGAAAAAAAACCAAGACAGTTTTAGAATCCACGGAACATTTTTAAAAGTTATATTGCAATTTTTTCCATTTTTACATTTTAATTTTTTATCATAGTTCAAATTGAAAAATTTTGGTTTATATGATATATTGGTAAAATATCGCATATATACAAACAAAAAAAATCCCTGAATACAACTTTGATGGAAATGTTCCAAGGATTCCAACCCTGTCTATGAATTTGTTCTAGCATTAAAACTCAATGACTTCTATTCCTTTGAAATAGGTGTAAAAATGAACCAAAAAACTAATATTTTAAATTTTTTGGAAAAACTAAGGCCTAAATCAAAATCTTTTATAAGTTCAAATATGTTTGTCTTGCTTGCAAAAATACATGTACTGATGAAATTTCACACCAATCCGATAAAAAAAATTTTTTTCCGGAGGACCCCCTTAAAGAGAGTACCCGCACCTTAACATAACAAAACATTTCATTTCAACAAAAAGAAGGCCTTCCTAACTCTGAGCTCCGGCCCTCACATTTCCCCTGGGAGTGCTAATTCTCATAACTAGACACTTAAGTTGTATCCTACAGAGGGGAATATAATATTCATATAGTGTAATAATTCAAATAATAATGTAATAGAATATTGGAAATAAAGTAATCAATATTTACTCAATTAGTGTATAGGTATAAATTTAAAATAGAGGCATCTCGAATAACTTTGGTAAATATTAAGGAGAATATGTCATTTTATTGTGATAAAGTCATTTCCCTCAAAAAGCGCATGGAATAAAAGTTGTTCAATTTAATCGAATTACCATGATACAGGCAACATAAATTTAGAATTTCATGAGTTTCCTCTGCTTAATATTTACCGTAACTTATTTAAACAAAAACAAGTATTACAAAAAAAACAATAGAGTTGAAAAAATGTTAGTTGTGGTTTTTTAAAAAACCAAGGGTTGTTTCGATCCCTGTACCTAATTGACATTCTCAACCACAAACTTATATCTCAGCACAGACTTACAGGCAAATAGAAGACTACCAGTCAAACGTTGCAAGTCACTATACAAACGCCGTCTCAGGCAGTAAAAACACTAGTTACTCACTCAGGCTACTTATATGATGTTACACATTTTGGTCAATATGGAGTTTAGGTGATGTGGGGAAATTAAGCAATCCGTTTCTATAAATCACTTAAGAAGCCCATTTAAATAGTTTTAGAAGAATGACATTCTGGGGGCTGATGCTTAGTTTTGAGTTACAGCGGTAAATTAGTTACCGCAACTCAAGTGTTAGAAGCGTCAAGAAATGCATGTATGGCAACACTGTCATGGGTGCCGCCTTCCCGCGCTCGAAAGATAGAGCGCGGTCGCGCGCCATCTAAGACAAAAGTTGACATACTGCTATAACGTGTTATTTTTTGGGTGATAATTTTTATTGTGTTTTTAACTAAAAGATCCTAGAAGTGGGTTCAGGCTCCGCGGGGCCGGCAAATAATAAATTACAAAGTACTTTAACGTACGCGCAAAAAATAAAACTAACTCGGAAATAACGCATCAGCGCCCAGAATGTCATTCATATAAAACGTTTTTAAATGGGCTCCTTTAGTGATTTCTGGAAACGGAATGCTTAATTTCCCCACTTCACCTAAACTGAATATTGTCCCACATTTTATTCACGTGATTATAGGAAATATATCAGAATACACTTTAATTTCATCCACCTCAATTTTCATAGGAGGTTCGGTAGCACACGTCCTCACTCGACAATGACTCAACAACTAAGCGTCGGCAACCCAATTGAAAATCAAGGACGTATCGCCGATGTGTTATGGCCGGGTAAGGAAGAACCTAAGGGACGTAACATGGGTAAATCACCTCCGAATCGTAGGCGAAATGTCCACTTGAAGACGAACTTTTGGCTCAGATACGTACGCGGCCGTCCGCGATGGTCATACATGCCAAGTCCATGCTACGTCCCTGCTCGACCCATTTCACCGGCGATACGCACATGATTCGCGGATGGCCGTCTTTGAATTTGGCGTTAAAAAAAAAAACTTTCGGCCGCGCACAGACGAGATTTATCGCCTCTAAGCAACCCTCAAATATATATTTTGAGGGTTGCTTAGAGGCGATAAATCTCGTCTGTGCGCGGCCGAAAGTTTTTTTTTTTACGCCAAATCACACACCTCACATATATATGAATCACATATATAAATATATATATATATATACGTATATATATATATATAAAGGAGGTCTTCGGCTTACGAACTCGTTCCGTTCTTACGAACTTTCGTAAACGGTTTGCTACACAAGTCGGAACTTAGGCCTAAGCACCGCAGAAACATGCGCCTACATACGTAAATTATGCTGCCAACTAATGATGAGAAAATGTACATAAACCAGTTTATCCGCAGCATTATATGTGTTCACCCGCGCGATAAAAAACTAGTTCTTAGCGCTCTTCGTATCTACGAACGGATCGCTGTAAAACAGAACATGTATTAATAGGGCTTATGGACACTCGTTCGTAACGGCGAATTGCCGGAAGTCGAAATGCCTTAAACCTGGGACTCCCTGTACATTCGCTGAGCGTAGCCAAATTTTCAATGACTAAGCTAGGTATTAATAAAATAATCGATTGAAATAAATCCTTTATTCGAAGAATTTCGAAGCGTGAATTAGAATCCAAGCTAGTTAAAGGAAACGGAGAATCTACATGACCGAAGCGCGTCTACAAACCTTGTGCACAGGCACAACATGATAGGAGGAAAATTATGAAATGAAATAAAAGTTGGAGAAGAAAGTAAAAAGTTCTGAAAAAAGGTCACAAGTGAACCGGGAAAAGTTGTTCCGTAACAAAACATATAGCTCTATTATTACAATTAATGGAAGGCCTACCTAGCCTTCTGCTCGTGCTCACAAATCTAATTCCCATTGATACAATAACGCTGGTTTCTATAGATACAACAGTTGAATGCCTCGAGGTTGTATCAATCAGAACATTTACGACTCCAACTTAGAGAATGGCTAATGAATTCCCGACTAACTCTGAAACTGACAGTGGATCCCCACTGGCTTGTGTACGATTTTCAGATGCTGGAAGAGAAGTGACGGGTCTCCTGCCTCTCCCTCCATTCCAGTCAACCGATCCTGTACCAAAAAACTTGGTTATTTTTCAAGTATAGGATTACAATCCAACAAATGAAAATTCAGAGTATGAAATACCTTTCATACAGTTTTCTGGTATTTTGTAATGCTGCAAACAGTTTTTATTAAGGAATGGTAATTTTTACACCAACCAGTTAAAAAACTTGTGCTAGGAAAACTTCGGAGGATGGCCCTATGGTGTGGATCTGTTATTTTATTTAAACTTTCAAAATTCAAATTTTAATGAGGATAAATGCTTCTCACAGAAAAATATTTACAAATCTTACCCTTCATTTTAGGTTACATGTCAGTAGCTTTACTTATTTGAATTGGAATATATTGGCTAGTAAAGAAACTCTGTATAAGAAAAAAGATCGAATTACTTGTGTTATAAAGGTTTAAAAACATTCTTATGTATTACAAACCTCTCGTTATAATTATATTCTCACACATTTATATTAAAAACACATGTACAATTATACTTTCACTGCTACGTGCGCAATGAGGTTGGTAAATCATCGTCAGTTGGGACAATACCCATATCCAGTACTCCTCTCATCCCCCATTTACTAACAGTTTACACTTAGTATCGCTCCAAATGACAACTATCAGTAAAACTATCCATCAGCACTTTGAGCGTAACGCCATGGAGAGGATGTTCGTAATGCTGCTGACCCACCAGTAGTCACAAACTCCATTTCTAATAAATACTGAATTAAAACAAACTGAAGGCAAGTTCCAGTTTATGTTCACGATTTTCGAAATAGCTAACTTTTATTAACTTGAAATTTGAGTTGAACATTTAACATCAGTTTAACCAATTGAGGTAAAAGTGTCAAAACATGTACTCATGAAGTCATAGTTTTCATAGTTTAATCGCATGCATCGACAAGAAACTATTTCATCATATTCCTTTTGAGCTTTGTCAAAAAAAAATAGTTTATAGCAATAGAAGATCCTCCCAATACATTCCGTACCTAAACTTTCACGAATATAATTAGCAATACATAAAATAAATTTTGCCATGTTCCGAAATTCATGTGCATTCACTGAATTTTCCTCGCAACTCAAAGTTGATGACTAATAAGTATGATAGATGAGATATATAGCACGTCGTCATCTCTTCGAAAAAGGGGCTTAAAGCCTTACTGTGAGCAGTGGGTGACTCGAGTTGTTCATGAAACTATGAAAATTTGGCACAAAATTTGTTTTCTGTGTGCCCCCATGAGATTGTTAAGCCTATCCTGATGAAACTTCATGGAACGCTATTCAGGAGAGCTTACCTTTGAGAGCTTTCTGGATGGCAGCTTTCACTTTACTCCTAGGCTCGTTGCAGTACTCGGGAATTTGAGCAAGGGTACCTGCATTGCAACGAAGAAAAAATATGAAGAATGTCACACGCAACAAATTATGGCATACTGTATCCTACTCCTGTATTTTACGAACTTGAATTAATGCTTTGACTGAGGCAACTAAATATTAAGTTCAGCACATAACTCAAATTCAAAGTCATTTGTAGTAAACTATTTTTAAAATTCCAACATGAACTAGATTGTGCCTTGATTTAGTTTTGATTGAGTATTTATGGAAAATGAGTTTGCGAAAACTGGTCGGTCAACAGCATATTGGAAATTACCTCCGTGTACCACCGGTGGCGCACATCGCAGTCAATGTGCTAAAAACAATCAAGATGTTGTGAACAAGATTTGCAACTATTGATGTTTTCTGTAACAATACCCTTGGGCTCATGGGATCATGGTTACTCACTTTCGATTACTGCACAAGCGGCGGAGTTGTCAAACTTGATTTTGGTCCTCTGTCTGTGCGCGCCTAAACCTGTCATGGAGAATTCAGTCGCTAGGTTTCTCGCGAGCAAGATCTTCATCACCGATGTCACTGTGCGACTGAGGTTTGCTTCCCTGGCGGTCATCAGATAAGGAACCTGGAAATTTGAGAACAGGAAACTGTAAAACATATTTAAAAATTTGAGTTTATCTACATAAGTGGCCATTTCGCATTACTCATTTATTTCGTGCCTACGTCCCATCATAACGAAAAAACGTCAAATTCACTATCCACAAATACTTAAATGAAAATTTGAAATAAATGGAGGGATATATTCAAGACTACTTGGTTACAATATAACTTACAAGATCTTCGCGCTGAAGTATGCAGTCCAGCTCTTCCATTGAAGTCGCAGGCTTGAATCCTCGAGCTGGTGTTGGGTAGGTAGGTTTTTCTGATTGAAGATGCTCCTTCAGAAGCAAGGCGATCCCAGCAACTTGATCATTTAAAATCTCAACTGTGCTCTCCATGCGATCAAGTTGACTTCGAATCACAGCCATTTCCGATTTTTTTGGCGACGCAACAGAACTGGAAATCAAAAGAAGGATAGAATTCTTTACTTAGCATGTTCATAAATATTATTTAAGAGGTCTTATGGCAGTCATGTAAGAAAACTGAAATGATGTGCATATGTACATCATAGTTCTCAAAACCAGAAACACAAGTACAGTTATTGCGACGTTTCAAAGAAATTTTTGAAATAACGAGCATGGAAATTAAAATGCTTAATATTAAGAGAGAAGATGTGCACCATATTTGGACCAATTAAGTTATGAAGTAATTCAAAATACATTTGCATTGTCCCTGGTAGTGCTATAAAATTAGATGTCCTTGGTGTGTTCCCTGAAAAGATTGCATTTATATTAATTGATATACAACTATTCCTAGGATTTAATTAATTTTTGAGGGAAAATAGAATACCACTGATGAAACCAGAATCACATTCCATGGCAGAGCTCTTGTACTGATTTAGTTAATGGTAAAACAAACACTTGCGATGGTGTAAAATATGAACTTACGCACACAGCCTTTAAAACTAACAAAAAAAATGCAAAATAAGAGTTTTATTACTTACCTAAAAAATGTAAAATGAGAGATTAATTACTTTTATTTTTTCCTAGTTTAATCGCATGCATCGACACGAAACTATTTCATCATATTCCTTTTGAGCTTTGTCGATAAAAAAAGTTTATAGTAATAGAAGATCCTCCCAATACATTCCGTATCTAAACTTTCACGAATAAAATTAGCAATACATAAAATAAATTAGCACTCAACTTGCACTGTAATAGATTTCTTTTTGGTGCAAGGACTCATGAACAAAGCAAATAAAACGAAGTTCACGTATCAATGTAAACGAAACAACGTTATCAGAACGTAATTCTCACCGGCTCACGTTGGGAACGAATTCATCAGTTGTAACAATTGAGAGAGATTGAGCACCTTGCTCCAGGTCCTCGGATGAATCCGATTCTTCTGGAAGTAAAAACACGTGCGTGAGATATTTCCAGATAAGACAAGGTAAGGACGTGTACCATATTTTTCCTGATAGCCAAACTTCTATATTTCTCTTAAGCATCTTTACAATAATAGTTTTACCAAATTTTCGGGCAGAAGGTTAACAATTCCACCCCTACACCCCTATAGGTGCTAGCGTGGATGACTGCTTAAAACATAATCTCTAAATTAAAATGTTGGAAATTGAAGTTTCCTGCTGGACATTTTTATGTGTTTTTATGTTTAAAGCGGGGCACATGCAGAGCAAGGTTGAATTAAGCTCTGTTAGGGTGAGTTATGGCAAGTCATGTTATGTTGAATGGAATAAATTGAAAACTCATCAATGTTAACGGTCAATTTAAAGTTTATTATATGGTTAACGGCATGGTTAAATATTGAGTAGGTTGCTGTTTTGCCATGTTGGATTTCGTTCACCAAATATCGATTGCAAGAAAACTATAGAGAGGTTTATTAGAAATTGAACTTGTAACCACGAACGGAAGTCGTTGTAATATTCTATTCATATTAAGGTTATATTTAAACCATGACGTATTACTGTCATTGATGCGTCAGTACTTCAAAGCTCGACACGCTCTATCCTCGTTGTTGATTAAAGTATCGTAAAAATACGATTCAAATTCCCACAATACTGAGAAGCAACAAAATTTAATGAGAAATCATCTGAAACTGGTTCGAATGAATTAGAACTGAGCAATTTTACGCACATGTTATTAGATACCGCAAAAAAGGCATTGAGTGCAGCAACACGGGTGATTAAAAAGCACTTACTTTATATATTGAACGTTCTGTACCTGTTGCGTTAAATGCAGCTGTCAAGTTTCGCCTCGTCGCTTCACTATTTGTAGGATTGATTCGAGGACTTCTTCTGATTTGATTCACCAATGGTGACCTGGGTAACCGCTGGCTATGGAGAAACCCAGGACTCTCTCGAGATGCGTTTTTTCACCCTGGCGTTCGATTTGGATCCGAGCGCCTTTGCTGCTCCATCAATAGCAGATTTGGACTAGTAAGTCCCCCTTCAGAGTCCGCAGCAGATGCTTCACCAAGCATCAGCCTTTCAGCTCTTTCATAGCTATCTGTCAGGAAGGGCCAGTATTAAATAATTTATTTCAATCCACTCGGCAGAAAACGTGCAAGACATTGAAAAGTGGGGCCATGAAATGATAACATTTGTGGTTTGAGTAAATTAAAGAGTTCAACTTGCACAAAGATTCTTAATTCGAGTACCAGCAAAGTTTTCGCAACATACATGAACAGCATAATTTGTGCACCATTTACCCAAATACGGGAGGTGGGGGAATGACAAGTTGGCCGCCGACAAAAAAATCTCTTACCTCGTCTGCACACTACTACAGTCCCTATATCCCACTTTGGAACCCCAATTAACAATAAGATTGCCTGAGATCAGCCTATTTTTAGCTTTGTAGCGTATACCTTAGCATAGTCTATTCCCCTTCCATTGATCTTTTAGTAGTCCTATTCGACTACTCAAACAACTCTTGAACTGCGTTCAACAACCCCACTAACTCTTTACTCAATATGCACATAATAAAGTTAGAACTTGAATAATTGAATACAATGGAATATTTGATGTGTATATTATAAAAAAACATAAAGAAAAATTATTCACACACGCATAGAATACTTACTTGATGTGACTGCTATATTTTTGAAGGTGAAATGACGCCAGCTTGCCCCTGCAACAGTTTTCTTTCGGGCAATTTCAGTAACATTTCCTTCAGTTGGCCACCATACCTTGTTTTCACGACCTTCACAAAATATCCATATCGAAGGAACAACTTGCCACTTATTATCCTGAAAGAAAATGCCTGAAAAACTTTTTTTAAATCCATATTTATAAGCCTGTAAAAAATATCAAAAATTTAGAACCATTCACCCACGGGAATTTATCACATTTTATTCTGTTTTTAATGACCCCTACCAAAGCCTGATGACCAGAACAATATTCCATTATTTTCGATGAGAATTTTCTGTCCTGAATTTCGTTAAAAATGCCGACCACACACAAACGCAAGGTCACATTATAGGTCACGCTTTCCAAAAGATACTTTCAAAAGTTTAAAAGAATCTCTGAATCGTTTGAATTTGTTCAAGGAATGTATTTTTGATTAGATGAATGGAATATTTCCTCCTGGCTGGATGGGGAATGGCTATGCACAATTTATTCAACTCATACATTACAGACGTACACTTCCCTTATGAATAAACAGTTTGTTGAAGACTCGATTGGCTATACATAAGAATGAAGAGAGAATGTATTTTTCCGCTTTGAGTCGAGCGTTAGCGATGTTCGTGCCGGAGGGCCATCACGATGAATCCGGAAGCGAGCTGAATTATAGGAATTAATAATGAGCTAACAGCGGGCTCTAAAAAGTGATACCGAGCTTGTGTTACGTGGTTAGCTCTCCGTAAAATCACAACATCGCCGACGCCTGCTGTTCAAGGGGATAAACTTTCAGAAGAATACTAAGTCAAGGTAGGCATACGAGTATACATTATTTCATTTGAAGGTGACGTCGACAACTATTACAGCATACAACATGAATTAGCGAAGTACGCATTAATAAACTACAGTAAATTCTATGCAATAACTTGATGGCAACAAACTTGTTCCGATGAGGGATAAGCATCATTTTACTGTGGATTTGCTCCACAGAGACAATTTGACTATCACCGGTGTTCATTACGCAATGAATTCCTAAAACCTGTGAATTTATAGGTTGTTCAAAAAATGGAAGCGAGTCCATGAGATCAACAGTAAGTTTTATCCCATTGATTGCTCGAATAACCCCAATTTTACCAGTTTTAACATGACACAACTGTCTTTAGTACTGAATTCACCCGATTTCAGTTGTGTCCCGCCTTTAAATGTAATTTTATTTTTTAAATATACATCCTCATGTAGTTGATTTTGAGGAGGTCTGCTATTTTCAGCAGATACGTGCCTACATATCTGCTCAAGTGGCTTGTTTCGTCCTGAAATTCGACCCTTCATACAAAATCCTAAATAATTTTCAAATGCAAAACTCGAAACTTTATCTAATGGACCCCATTTTACATAATCATCGACTAAATGAACAACTGAATGTACATTATACGACAGAAAACTTATTCCGTACAACTTGGAAGCTGAATGAATGAAATTTTTCAGCATTGTCAGCAATAGAAAAATGCACATTTTATTTTCAGTCAACAATATCCTCATTGCTAGACTCAAATTGAGGAAATTTCTGTAGAATGCGTCAGGAACAATGTCTACTAGCACGATTATACCAGCGTATAAAAGAAACAATCTGAACTCGGTGGCTTTCCAAAATGACGATGAAGATAAACCTCCAAATAATTTACGATTGAAGTCTGATGGCACATGCTCAGAAAATGTTTTAATTCTATCATTAAGTAAATTTTGGTCATTGAAATTAAGGTGGCATTTGACTTCAGACTTCTTCGAATTTTTCAGACGGTTCAGGATTCGTTTCATAATTCCTACGCACACAAGGTGCATGTAGTCTAGGGCAAAAGAACTTACCAAACCTACACCCAGATCTTTTATAACTGGAAGAGGTTCAGATTTATGATGATTCAAATCTGTTTTCGACAGGAATTCTTCATCTGTTCTTGATTTTGCCGCCGTATCACTGAGGATGACATGGCCTCCTGCATATGTTCCTCTCTGGTGGCATCGTTCGCATGAATTATAGGAGTTGTGATTCACAATTCGTTTTAGATCGGATCGTACTGGAGCATCACACACAAATGCATTTATTTGCACTTTAACTTTTCTTTGAGCGAGGATGCATCCGTCACGCATCACTTGACACATTTCTTGTACAAATTTTCCAAGGAACTCGTCGACATGAGGCATTTTGTTTGACTCGCCAGTCTCAGAAAGGTAAACTCCGATGCAGATATTTTTTTCAGGATCAACGCACAACTGGAGCAATATAGGATCTGCATGGTATTTTCGCGAATCATCGAAAAGGGGAATACCATCAACATTGATGTTAACCAGAACAATATTTTTTTCATATTTAATTAATTTCAAATGTCTCTTCATACTTTCTTGCCAGTCGTGGAAATGCGCATAGCGACCGCAATGCATATTTTGGATGGTGACATCACTTTTCTTCTCATCCTTTAATGTTTTAGCAGTGAGACGCACTCCTGGGAAAAAGTTATTGACATGATGCAAAAGATTTGTGATGGCAAGGTTGGGAACATTGGGACAATCAATGCTCCAGTTTCGGATGGCAGCTTCAATTTTACTCTCTGTAGATAAATAACTAAATTCATTTCCACCAAATTCTTTAATAACGTCTTCGTCATCGGTGTATTTGCTTTGTTCTTCGAAACTTGTTGTTGTTGTTGCTGTTGATGTTTTTGTTGTTGTTGTCGTCGTCGTCGTCGTCGTCGTTGTTGTGGACGTCGTTGTTGTTGCCGTCGCTGTATAAATGGAGACAGTGCTAACACTACCGAGGTTTTCTTCATTTAGATTATCACCCGAAAATACGCGACTTTTTTTAGTTTCCCTTGTCTGTATGTTAAGCGCTGCAGATGCCAATACAAGTTCCCTACGTCTTTTCTGTTGTCTCGATGATAATTCACTATAGGGTTTGCTATTCATAATGGTGATATGGTTAGACAGTTCGTTATCTGAAACATGCATGACAATATTTAGTGGTGTACCAATACTAATTTTTGGCCGATACCGATACTCCGATACTTTGACCGATACTTCTACCGATACCGATACTTTTACAATAATATTGAAATAAAAACATCATAAGCCCTACATAGGTGTTATAATATAATCATTTACTGAAATATCTGATCATATAACAATATCGATAATAGAGTTTTTGATTATGAATAATGAAACTGCTCCTGCTACGTTAACTATATTGTTGAGAAAAAAATAAATCCATTCGATAGATAAGTGTTTCTATTCGTATTGCAACGTAATGTAGACAAGCCATAATAGCAGCTGGTTCGAAAAGTGGACCAACACAATCAAATCGATTTCAAACAAAAACAGTTAGTTGAATAATTTTTCTACAAAATGGTTATCATTTTTGTGTTTTTCACACCAAAATACATGCTTAGGCGAAAAGAAAACATTCAAATTCGATAGGCCCCGAAACCGAAAAGACCAACAAACACGCAATCAGCTATAAGATTGTTCGTGAATTTTCCAAACATCTTGAAATATAAGAAAAATGCAAGATGCGTAATGTACGGCGATTTACATCATGAATTAAAATAAAATTATTAGCTTCGTAATATTTGACGATTTACCAGCTACCTTAAAATAGAATTTTAATTTTCAGCTACTTCTATTTAAGGGAATCGAACGATTTATTTGTAGAAAACGTCAAAAACAAATAAAAAAATACTTCGAGAGCGTCAGGAGCAAAATAAGCTTGGAGGTATTCACAACATGTTTAGAACATTCAAATGGACGTTCAGAGCCCTTAAGCTTTTAAAATTTGCCCATCCCCCCCCCCCCCTCAGAGGGAAATTTCTAAAAAAAAACTAATTGCAAATATTGTTCATAGAGACGATTAGTTTTTTTGGTTAAATTCACAATGCAAATATCTACAAAAGCTAGGTCCATGTGTTCGGTTTTGCTTCAAAAAAATTTAAGAAATTTTTTAATTTTTCTAAGTAAAATATATTAATTTTTAGTTATTACTTTGCATGTCAATAAAAAATTTTCTAATTAACTTATCAATAAACAACTAAGCGGGTTTACAGTACTCACCTTGATCTTTACGATGCAAGCAAGATCTCTTTCATGAGTAAAAAACTGTTGGAGAAATGATTAAAAAACTGGAACGCTTATTCCTCATCAGAAGTTTTTTTACGAATGTGCGGCTCAATTTCTCCTACAGTTTTTCAATTATGAAGATTTTTTTTCCAACGTGGAGATCAATGTAAGTACTATAAATGCTAGGATTTGCTTTTTGGAAAATTTTAATCGTGAATTTTTTTATTGTCCATGTAAATAGAATTATTATGTCTTTACTATTCAAATAGGTATAAATTTTTTTTAGAGAAAATAAAAAAAACTCATGGATTTGGTAGATATTTGCATTGGGAATCTAACACAAAAAAGTGTCTCTACGTACAGTATTGGCTGAGAAATTGAAAGCTGAAAAAAAAAATTTGAGGGGAAGTTTCAACATACTCTTTAAAGCTTGTGAAGAGGTGCATAGATAAATCTTGATTCGTGAGAATACGAGAACAAGTTTCACATGAAGGTAAGGTTGATCCTTTCAACTTGAGGTGAAACTGGTTGATTTTATGGGCTATATACCCAGCGAAGTAGGTAACGGCACCCTCTACCTCCATTGACTCGAACATCCCTCCAACAATCGTAGATGCGGAGAAAGTTTTGGCTGCCTCTATTTCTTGGTAGGAGAGAACAACCGCCTCAGGGGCCTCTTCAGGAACCTGGAAATCAAACCGTAACACAGCCATAAGAAATCGTGACAAAATTATCAATAAGAATCGTCCATACTTAACTTAATATCACTGTAATAAATACACATGGAATGATATACAACTAAACATTATAGAAGTGAAACATACATCACTAGAGCCCAACAACAATGGCTTAATTTGTAGAACAGCTCGTTTAAATTTACAATGGCAGTACCGTCATTTTAGAGTGTAATTAGAACTGATACGAGCCTAAACGTCAAGTATATACGCTTCATACAAGTAGCCTCAATCAGAATGAAGAATCTATGACGTTAGAACAACATCAAGAAAATTATTTCTTCATTACCTCTTCAACTATGTTCCACATTTCCACATTCAGGTCTTCTTCGGCCACCTCAACATTGCTCTTCATTGGTGCCCTCATGAGAGAAGCTGTCGACACTTTGCAGTAAGCGTCAATGAAATTTTGAGGCGTTGGAAACTTCTGTACGTTTCTGATTTTACCAAAGAATTTTTCCAGCTCGTCTTGACACAGATTCCCGACGCACATGTAAGGTAGGACATCTTCCTTGATTTCTGTTCTCAACAATAAAAGTGCATTGATGGATTGAATCCACCCGTCAATAAAGAAACATCTTCGTTGGGGGTTCAATGAGCGCAATTCTTGTAGCCAAGAGATGTAGTCCTTCAAGATTTCAATAGACGGAGAACTTTGTGAGAGTGGTTTCCTGAGAGGCACTTTCTCTGCAGGAGACTGAGAGTTAAAAATATCGAATAGATCATTAAATTTTTTACAGTACAAGCTGGTTGCTGACGCAGAAGCTGAGAGGGATTGTTTTGAGACGCAGTAGTCTAAAGCCGCACTTGTTGAGTTCGACAACACTTGAGTGGCTAGTTTGACTTTCATCCTTTGGGCAAATTTCAAATTGTACACATGCTCATGCGACAGACGAGGAACACATTTTATGCTACTTTTCTGTTCCAATTCAAAAAGTTGTTTGATGTGATGCCAAGAAGCTGTGGAATTTAGAGTGGGCATGATTAAATCACCTTTGAGAAGAAAGTTTCGAGCATTTTTAATTAAATGAGGAGGGTCTTCTAACACAATATACTTTTTATTTCCAAATTCTACAACAGGATTGGTTGATGAGCAGCCCATTTCCTTGAACGCTTTTTGGAAATTGCTGCCTTGGTCGCTCGTTATGCCTAAAACAACGAAGCCTTGCTTTTCCATTGCAGCAACAGACTCCCGCAAGATGTCTTTGATGTACGCAGAGGGCATAGCGGATGATGTAAAGTAGAAGCCAATTGGATGTTTCCACTTTTTGGCTACCCCAGAAGCCATAACACAAAATGCAGAAGTAGCCAGTTTTTTGCAATTTCCGGTTTTTATATTTTCATATCCTATTACGGTATCTTTTTCTTGATTATATGATAACCCTCTACGGAGGGACATTTCATCAGCGAAATTATAGCATAGTTTATCTTTCGGGTTTGTGGGTTTCACTTTCATCTTCAAGATGGAAACACTTTTACTACTAATGCCTGGTGATAACTTGAAATTTCGCAGCACACTCACCACAGTAGTATATGAAGGCAAGGGTATGATGTTCCTCATTAGCTGATAATGGCTGACAGATGAACTGACAAGGATATTTAGAGCCAGCCATTTATGATACATGCTGTACCGTTGTTTACCCCTCAACTTATGTTTGACAAATTCACTGAGGTACGGTCCAAGTCTGCCAGAAACGCTCCTCAGAAATGCATCGGTGTTCAATCTCCTGTACAAAACCCGTGATTTCTTACAATGCCTTCTTTCTTTCTTAGCTCTCTTTGTAGTTGATGTAGAGGAGCATTCAAGGGCAATCCGAGTTCCGGAAGGAGACTCTATTAGGCGTCTTTTGCAAGGCAACCTTGGATGGTGAGAGGTTTGCAACTCGGACCATTTCCTTTTACCTAGAGAGCTCTGAAACAATTTATAAATGATTGAAGTACAGATAAAGTTAGTTAATTTTATTAAATGTCCTAATAATAATATTGAGAAAAATTTCTACATTGCCTAAATGGAATCAAATCATCCCACAATCGGTGTTCACAGAAATAGTATACTCATGGCATATTGTTTACACCATTTTTCGACATAACTATAGATCTAAGGTTGTTCCCTCGCTTCAAGAAGGAAAGGTATAGCCAAAAGCGCCAAGTCCTAACCACTCACACACAAAACTTTAGGTTTTAGGTTATCGAATTCGGCAGCAGGCACTTTTCACTGGTTTACCCTTGCTGTATCATGAAAGTCACGTGCACCCCAGACCTGCGCCCATACGTGTCCAAGACGTCCGCCACACCCCCTCGGGGCTGCGTCAAAATCAGGCATTCACAAGCACCGTCCATTAACATTTACCTTCTCCGAGTCATCTGGCTTCCTCAAATAACACACCACAACCACGCAATGGCCACTCCCATCCCATTCACCCACCCTAACTTTGGTCTACCTCTAATGCCCCTTCCACACACCTCCTTGGAGTTAGCACTGATGGCAGGTTCTACAGGATCAGGAGTGCCAGACGCAATAGCTGGACCTTCTTGGGCAACCCTACATTCCTCAGACGTTGCAAACAAGCGCCGTTTACAATGGATTGGAGGATTGGCACTCTTGGAAGAGCTCTGGAATAATGTACAAAACATCAATTACACTCGTTAATTTACTTGCAATCAATAAAATCCTACAGACAGAAACAGCGAGTTAAGAAAGAAGAGGAAAAACAGGAAAAGAAATGATAGCAAAAAAGGTACGAAAATTGGACGACTCAAAGTGAGCACACAAAATTAGGATTGCCGAAGGCCTTTTTATAGCTTAGGTCACGAAACAAAATCCCCTGGGGTCAACAATGCCCATAGCATAGGATTGACAAAGGTAACTAAACTAAAATTGCTTACCCTATGCCCCCTAATGGATTTCCCAATCTGTAACTGAAAATGCAGTAAGCTGTACTTTCAACATGACTTACCTGTACTGATGAAGCTATTACAATGTTCACTTTTGTGTCCTGTTGCGCAACATCAGAAGTGACAAAGTTGGGTGCATTTTGTGCTGAAAGCCTTTTAGCGCAAGTAATGAAAGGTTTTGCAGCACCTGAGGTTGACGGCTTGGCAGCACCTGGGGTTGACGTCTTGGCAGCACCTGGGGTTGACGGCTTGGCAGCACCTGGGATTGACGGCTTGGCAGCACCTGGGATTGACGGCTTGGCAGCACCTGGGGTTGACGTCTTGGCAGCACCTGGGGTTGACGGCTTGGCAGCACCTGGGATTGACGTCTTGGCAGCACCTGGGGTTGACGTCTTGGCAGCACCTGGGGTTGACGTCTTGGCAGCACCTGGGGTTGACGTCTTGGCAGCACCTGGGGTTGACGGCTTGGCAGCACCTGGGATTGACGGCTTGGCAGCACCTGGGATTGACGGCTTGGCAGCACCTGGGGTTGACGGCTTGCCAGCACCTGGGGTTGACGGCTTGGCAGCACCTGGGGTTGACGTCTTGGCAGCACCTGGGGTTGACGGCTTGGCAGCACCTGGGATTGACGGCTTGGCAGCACCTGGGGTTGACGGCTTGGCAGCACCTGGGATTGACGGCTTGGCAGCACCTGGGGTTGACGGCTTGGCAGCACCTGGGATTGACGGCTTGGCAGCACCTGGGGTTGACGGCTTGCCAGCACCTGGGGTTGACGGCTTGGCAGCACCTGGGGTTGACGTCTTGGCAGCACCTGGGGTTGACGGCTTGGCAGCACCTGGGATTGACGGCTTGCCAGCACCTGGGGTTGACGGCTTGCCAGCACCTGGGGTTGACGTCTTGGCAGCACCTGGGGTTGACGTCTTGGCAGCACCTGGGGTTGACGTCTTGGCAGCACCTGGGGTTGACGGCTTGGCAGCACCTGAGGTTGACGGCTTGGCAGCACCTGAGGTTGACGGCTTGGCAGCACCTGGGGTTGACGTCTTGGCAGCACCTGGGGTTGACGTCTTGGCAGCACCTGGGGTTGACGTCTTGGCAGCACCTGGGGTTGACGGCTTGGCAGCACCTGGGGTTGACGGCTTGCCAGCACCTGGGGTTGACGGCTTGCCAGCACCTGGGATTGAGCGTTGGGCAGCACCATAAGCATTACAACCATTACCTTCTCACAAGCAGTGCATTTATGCCTCAGTTTGTTGACACCAAACAGATCCTATATTAAGTTTTGCTTTTGTGAGGTAATTACAATTTTTGTAAGTCATCTTTCCAACACCAACAAATGATTTACAAATGCTTCTCAAGGTTCACTTCTATTGTGCCTATTGCAGATATTCTCATTTGTTGAATGAAACACCCGGTTAATATGAACTGCTTGATTTTTGCAAGAGGAGTCACTGGAAACCGGACCACAAAAGTTGATACTCATTTGCCCATTTGCAATGCAAAGTTTTTTTGGAGGGTTTAAAGGGTATGGATAGAAATTGTATGGCATTATTGTTTGATAATTAATATGAAGTATTGTAGCTTAAATTGAACAACTAATTTGCAAGATTTTATCCTAACACTAGCAATATTGCAAATACTATATATTTCATATTATTAATGACTATGATGCAGCACTGTAGATTATGGTATAAAATTACCTGCATTGTTCTTTCCTAACATCAACTATCATGCAATTACTTTGTCATTTTTGATTGTTTAAGAACAACATAAGCATGTTCTGTACATACCCATAGAAAACATGTTCAATCTTTCCGAAAAGTAAGAGAAAAGTAAATTTGAATGTTATGGTATGTAATATGTTTGGAGTAAACATTCAGACACAAATGCACCGCTTGTGAAAAGATAACGGTTGTAATGCTACTACAGCTTTTTACCTTTAGTATAAGAAAGCTGAAGTTCAATTTAACAAAGGTAAAATTCAAGTTAACAGAGATCAAGTTTAATTTAAAAAAAAAAAAGTTTAATTTAAAAAATTTCAACTTTAATTTACAAAAAGGCCAAGTTTAATTTAAAAAATATATCAATTTTAATTTAAAAAAGGTCAAGTTTAATTTTAAAAAGGTCAAGTTTAATTTAAAAAAGCTCAAGTTCAATTTAAAAAACATCAAGTTCAATGTTGAAAAGGTTATGTTTCTAAAATTGCACACCTATGCAATAATAATATAATTGAAGCTTATTTTTGACAATGCATAATTGTTTAAAATTACTGGCACTGAAAATAGAGTAAATATAATATCAGACAAACAAAAGTGCTGTGATTTTGTACTTAATTTGACATTCTTCAAGTTTTACCTATGAATCATTTGCTAAACAGATCATAGGTATTTATAGCTATTTACAAAAAATGGTCCAAATAAACTTTATGTAATAAGTAACTGTGACAATTAGCAAACTGCACTGACTGAAAAGTTCAGCATTACATAGCTTCAAACTTACATTTAAACAATCAGGCTACTACAATAGTGGTTTATTATATCATGTTATATAAAATAGTATTATACATACAATGTAATACCAAATTAGAGGCCAATCTCTTAACTAATAATTCTAATATAGCCTAATACCTAATTTAAAATATAGCCTACTTTAGAATTTTTAAATTCAACTTGAGCTTCATTAAATTGAACTTGAGCATTTTTAAATTAAAGTTAAAAGGCTCTAGAGTGGTCTCAAGTTGACACTATAGACATACCATAGGGTAAATTGTGAAATGAAAATAATTATCAAACATGGAAAAATTAGGTAGTATTCAGTCACTTGCCAGTCATCACAATAATGAATGGACCTTTCATTGCTACATTTAAACAAATGTTCACTCCTACACAACTTGTAGCAGGCAAGAGTGGTCACTCATGGGGAAGTTATGTGTCATGACTTTTTTTATTTACATATGCTCCAAATAATAATTAGTAAAAATCACTCTTAAGCACAATAAGTTTGCATTTTAGAAGCAATCTCAATAAGTAACAATATTTATGTTTCTAGGTTTATTGAAGTTCACATAGTAACCTACAATTGAAGGTTTCTGTCACTAGTTTTAGAACAATATGATTTAAAATAGAATTCCTCTGAGTTACGTGTACTAATTTCTAGTAACTTCTTTGATCAATTGACTTACTAATTTAGGAGCGCTTCAGCAGAATGATGCCCATATATTTTTACACGCAGTGCATTTGCATCAGAGTTTTGGTCATTCTCAAACAATCAAATTAATCAAAATATTTGCATTATTCATGATGTTACAAAAGAATAATGCAAATAAGTTTTAAAGCATAGGCTACAGTAATGCATTTCAATCAGAAATAACACAATAATTTAATATCTAACCATTACCATTCAACTCCAATAAAGCCTTGCAATAATAAAGCATCCAATAATAAAGCATTACATTGTCATCATTAGATCTCATAACAAAATTGAAAACAATTCAAAGGTGTCACTCTCATGAATGAGACTGCATTACGAAATACTGAAAACAAAGACAATTGCAATTTGCAACTAGATATTTTTAACAATTACACATTACCTGGTTTGTCCACCACAGTTTGTTGTGGAATAGCATCAGGTTTTAACAAGAACTTATTTTTGAATGGAGATAACACATATGAATAATCCCATTTGCAGAAGTGTTGGGCACACACATAGTAATTCCTAATTAAATTTCGCAGTTTCAACAAGTGAAGAGCCTCATTACCGCACGCTTCAAGCCACGCAGAACAAGTTTTCTTTCTAAAATTGAAATAAACTAAATCAGGGCGATTGACGCTATTATTTTCGCAATTAGTCATACAACAACGCTTCACACGAATACAAGGCGCCATGATCACTGTGCCATGACACAGACTCTGTGGCCATGATGCAGAACTTTCTTCTAATAATGTCAACCAATCAATGCGCACCAATTTCAAAACAAATGATGTCATGAAATCTCTGCGCCCTGAGTGGTCATTGGTGATGACGTTTTTTACGTCTCCAGCTCGGAGCAAAATACTGATGAATCCCGTATCTTCTTGTATTTGGTCTGTGTCGCTGATCGACTCACGAGCTCATTAGGCAAATTTTTAGGGTAAGTTGACTAACGTATAGTAACGTATGAATTCTCGAAACAAATTTTGAAAGAGTTCATAATACCTAAGACAAAATTTATACAAAATAAATAATATTTCATGTGCGCATGCATGGATGTGAGGTTGCATTAGATTATATTATTATTATTATTATTAAATTCTAATTCAACCTAGCAAGGCTAGGGTAACTTATAGATTGATCCTCGATTTTTCTTCGATTATTCACGCATCGACCTCGTTTTCAACGAAACCTTGAAAAATAACGAGCAAATTTATTTTCCACTCACATGTTTTTCATTTAATATATACATCCTCGGTATTTTCAATACATTTTGTTGATGATGAAGTCTTTCTTTTAAATTGAGTAAAAATAACAATCGATCCTTAGTTTTTGTTTTAAGTGCTGTGGTAAGTGACGTATGTTTAAAACGCACTCAACGACTAAATTCTTTTTTATATGGTTCAAGTTTAAAATTTGGTCCCATTGCTAAAATGCACTAATTCTCAAAATTCAATTATTTGTAAGACTAACAACCATTCCTGAAAATTTGGAAAGACCGAAAAATAGAATTGATCGTGAAATCAAGTACATATGCATATTTACCTCCCGCGTGATTTAATAAACTATTCCAGATGATGTGTGACAAATAGTCTGATACCTTCATAGTAGGGTTTGCAATCCCGGGACGAAATGAAAACCCAGCAATCCCGGAATTTCTTCATGTTTTAACATTTGTACTATAATATTTTTTTTTAATTTTCGGCCTGTAATGACTACTTACATTTTAAATCACATGAAAAATTTGCAATGTTTAATACATAACAGCCTTGCAGGTTAAGAAAGCAACTTACGATTACATGAACATTGATGCTGCGATAACCAAGGCTGAGATACAATCGTGGCGATACAGGTCAGATGATCTGCATCGCCACACAAAGGCTTTAGTTTCTATATCTGCCATTGCCATCGTATCTATTACAGTATTTAAACAATTTTTCAAACAATTTATTTATTTATAAACAATATATTCTTTACTACCTGCAAAATCAAAACATAGAAAGTAAAACAGCAAGTCGGCACCATTGAAATATAAATAAAATATTAGTGCATTAAAATGCGTACATTAATATTATTAATAGCGTATTCTTCATTTACAAAATAATTGAAGTCACTGACAACACGTACGGACTCGTAACCTTTACATAGGAAGAACCATACACACACACCACGTCCAAATGCGACAGGCAAATGCTGATGCAATGATTGCGGTGTTTGAGTTATTGAGTGATGCTAAGCAGAAATTTATATTCTGGTACAATAGTGTTGAGATAGTGTAGACTAAATTGTGTAGTGATGTAAATTGCAATAATATTAATTGCAATAATATTAATTCCCGGGAAAAAACGAATTCACGGACTGGAAAATTTCGGCCCCAAATCATTCGGGAACGCGGGATGCAAATCCTACTTATGCGATATTTTGTCTGGGAAACAGCAGCGGTTATCATCAGAAAAATTTCTATTAGAAACTATCATTATAAAATACGTTTTCGCTTAGCACTGTTTGAAATTATGTTCTTCCTGAATGAATGATCTTAGGTATAATTCGAATCACTATGATTCGCAATTTATCCATTTTTTTCGTTACTTCTCATTTTAGGAATTTCCGAATTATAAATAAATTCGTCAGAATGAATTTAAAAATTTAAATTGATTTCATTCTTGGGTGTCATTTCTCAATTTAGAATATTGCTTTGATGATAATTAATATTCATGACCTCTCAGTAGGTCTCACTTTTCTTCTAAGAGAGAGATTGTAGGGACCGTGGTAATATGTTTGACTTGTCTGGTATTGAAGAATGAAATAAAAATATACCCATAACAATGGTACAGTACGAGTACATAAATGAACTCAAAAATGAACTCATAAATAAACTTAATGAACTCATAAATGAACATCAATGCTTTTACTGTTCTTCGCAGTAAACTGTTCCTTTACTTTCTGGTGTACATTTTTGGAGAAAGATGAATATTAAATAAAATTTTCGATGAATAATTTCAAGTTTGATACCGCGTACGCTACAATTTCAAAACACGCGTTTAATGGCAAAGTCCGTCCTTTATACGACGATAATTCATCGACATTTGCACTCCTTCAAACAACTGATGGCCGTCCTCAAATATTACGCCTTTAACCAACTGAAAATTTTGCGCCCTCAATTCATAACTGGCCGGCTTAAAACATCACGTCCAAGTTCGACCGTACGTAGTTATGAGCGCAGAGAGAGAGTTATAAGGCCGAGCCGGCCGATTCGCCTTTAATTCATACTTGATCGACTGTCTCGTCCTTAATTCACCGGCGACACGTCCTTGATTTTCAATTGGGAATGAGCCAATGACTCGACATTAGTAACGAGTGCTTGAAACGAGCTCATTGACCGAACTTTTAGGGTAAATTAACATACGAACAGATTTGTTTGAATGTTCAAAACAAATTTTTTGGAAGAATATTTAATACTAGACGAAAAAATATTGCAAATGTTTCACACGTGTATGCAAGGCTGTAAGGGAGTATTAATTAATGCCTTTATGTTTCTTGACTTTAATTAAAACTGGCAAGGTTAGGGTAATTCATAGATTGATCCTCGATTGGTTTTCGATTTATAAACGTTCTATCAAATATCAACCTCGTATATACCGAATCTTTGATGAATCACGTGCACATTTTTTCCAAACAGGTTTTTTATTGAATACATTCTTGGTATTTTCAATACATTTCGTTGATGATGAGGTCTTCGCTTTAGATTGAATACGGACAACAATTGATCTATAGTTTTTGTTCTATGGGCTGCAATGTGTGACGAATGTTTACGAAAGAAATCGTTTTTACGGTTAAAGTTTGAAATTTGTGGGCATTGCTAATATATATTAATTCTTAAAGCTCAAATATTTAAACAAATAAACTAATAACCTTGTATGACAATTGGGAATAACCGAGTAATAAAACTGATCATGAAATGAAGTGCATTTGCAACTTTAACTCTTGTGTGATGTATCAATCTAGTTCGGATAATGTGTGACATTGCGTTGAAGAATGAAATAAGAAGTTTCCCATCACAATGGTAAGCACATTAATGAACTCCAGTGAAGGCACAAATATTTTATTGAACAGCATAGTAAAATGTTCATTTAATATGTTGTTAACATTTTGGGAGAAATATGAATATTAAATAAACTATTCGACATATATTTTCAAGCAGTGTGCAGTGTACGGAACAATGTCAAAACACACGTTTGAAGGATGACGTCCATCCATCATAGCACGGCGATAATTCGTTGCAGCAAACTACCTGCATCACCTGCAGCACGCCACCTGCTGCACACCACCTGCAGCACATATTTGTGCGGCTTTAAACAACGGATGGCCGTTCACAAATGTTACTGCCATTAACCAACTGAACATTTTGATCCCCCAAATCATCTATGGCCAACAATGAATTTCACGTCCAAGCTCGACCGAGCGTAGTTATGACCGCGGAGAGAGAGTCGTGTGGCCGTGCAGGCCGACCAGCCTATAAATCATACACAATTGACCGTCACGTCCTTACTGCAACGGCGACACGTCCTTGATTTTCAATTGGGTAGCTGCTGCAAAAATTCGTACACAGTAAAATTTTACGCTGGTAGAAGAATATTCCTTAATTTTTTTCACTGAAACCAAGGTCGCTGGAATAAATTGTGAATTTTTTTGAGCTAACTTTCGAGATATTTTAGTGAAATTGCTTTCATAATCGATATGCAAATCCTAGACGAATAATCCTCATACCGATACCATTATCAAGTACTAGGTGTACTAATAAAATATAAACTGAGTTTATTTAAAACGTTGAAACACATTACAATATAAAGTTCATAGAAAAGACGAACAATTTTACAGCAACTATTCCTATACAATTTTTTCAATCACTCGCAAGAAAAATCAATATGTACATGTTCGTTATCGGCTATTAGGTATTTTTCAAAACAATTTCATTTGACACGAATATTACAATCAAACTGAGAATAGCCCAGTAAAATGTACCACGAAGAGGGTTTTGTATCGGTGCACATAAATTTATTCCCATAATTAAGTAGGAACATTTACACTGGAGAAAATTTAAGACGGCAGTGGGACAAGTCTTTTTAATATAAAGTAAAAATTTCCAGGAAGTTATTAATTTCGTAATATTTCCACAAGAAATAATTTATCATTGTTCTCTCATTTGTCAGGATGTCATTGTTGCTTGCCCAAAATTTTTTTCATGATCGTCGAAGTATAATATGACGCTATATACAAAGAGTTAAAAGTGGTGTTTGTTTCTTTATATACTGCAAATTAAAGATGTTAGAATCTGGAAGTGTCAATTTGCGTCAACCCTATTGTAATTCAACTAACTTACTAGAACCTCCTAAGTACGGTCCATTATTTCATTCCTACATTTAAGTTCGTAAAATTTTTCGGGTGTTACCTAAGCTCCTATGAGAAAAAAAGTCACTATTTGTTATTCGACCTCCATTTTCACCAGTGTGGTTTGAAGTTCATCATGTTGTATGTTTAGACACGTTTAGATTGAATGCCTTCCCTCAAAACAGACGACATTGTATGTATATTAGTGTCATATTAGCAGCAGGCAAGAAATTTTTGTCGGAGAAACTTACGATCCAATCAGTTTTCCCATCCTTTCTCAATATTGGTGTAAGATAATTCGTATTGATTTGTAGTCATTCGAATAAAAACTGATCAAATAGGTCAAGGTGAATGTAATGCAATATTTATCAACCTAATTTTCTAAAGGATAAAATGTTATTCGTCTGCATGGCAAATCATTAATTTTGTTCTATTGCGGCCAAATTTGTAGATTATCTAACATTACCTGCATCATGAGGTTCGTTCTTCTAGTCTATGAACATTCTTACTATCAATAGAATTATGCTATAAATCACACGAGAACACACTTGGTACAGCACGAATTAAATTGACTCACTGAACGGTGATGGCCATGGCAATTGGCCCTCTTGATTGACAATAAAATACAGCTATTACCGCATGGGTTTAGGTAAGATATTTATTTAAAAAAATGAAATGTACTGTAGATATGGCATCTACACGAATTGAAAGCGGTTTTGCCATTTTAAGGCAATATATTAAGATACAAAAGACTGATGGCTGTAATCATGCGGAAGGTTCATCAGCTACTCGCACGTAATTCAAGAGAGAAATTCGTAACTCAAAACTCTTCAGTATTTATCAGCACAAGTAACAGCTGCTTTATTTTACTCGAAAATTACTTTTCATTGCATCAACAGTTTACCACAGACACATTTTGCATCTCGAGTCGGAACGTCATCTACTGGGAAGATAAATATTCTTTATATAAACGAACGAAAATGACAATTTCAAAATTGTAATTTAGTTTTCCTTTGACAGAGTTTGCTCAACTAATTGAGTTCGATACTGTTTAAAAAATCTCCAACATGGACTTGAGATACGTGGCCGTTACTCGAGTTCTATCATGAAAGTTATGTGAGAGCATCTCAGAAATCGTAACTCAGTAATAAACCTGTTATTTTTGATGAAAACTTATGTTCTGAAAAGAAAAATTCAAGCTTTCGTGTTGTTCAGCAGATAAATTGGTGACTCCTGACAAAAGCTCGAAATTACGGCGTCCTTGGCGTCCATCATAGCGTGCTGAATTTTTAACTCGATTTCTTGCTGTAACCTCTTCCGAAGTTAATGACTTTCCTCGTTCTCGCCCTCCGGAAAGACCATCAGCCCTGCAAGAATCTTTGCAAAAAGCCTCCCAACGTCCATTCCTATCGAAATAAAAATATCTGCGTCGTTTGAATGGTTCATTATTCACCTGCAAAGGACTGGAAGTTGAATAAAAACATCTCTTCAATTATCAACTGTCCGTACGACGATGAAGGAAAAACACTTTTGCTCCGACAGAAAAATCCGAACTGGGATGAGATAGAGAACCTTACAGAGGTATCAAAATTTACTCATGAGTAATGAAAGCCAGGTATTTATTAAAGTAGAATGCGTCAAAAATGTACTATTTCATATGTTCGTGTGCGGTTTACTATCGTTGCTTTTATCTGCGACGCTTTTAATGATATATGGAAATTATTCGGTAAAATTTATGATATCTAAATTAATTTCAATGGGAAACTGAATTAGCTCTCAAAGTTTCAACGCATTAGAGAAAATTTTACTCTGGGAGTAACGAGTGCTCGGATAGAAATGTACAAGTCGTCTCAACAGAATTTATCACAATGCACTTATGAAATTGCGATACACCAAACCTATCAATGTATGCGTAGCATGCTGGTGGTCATAGTCAGAGTTGCGAGCCGAAAATTTTTCGGTAATTTGAGAAGATTCAAAGACAAAAAGAAACGCTATCTGCTTTCAAAATCAACATCAATTTCACATATTCTGTTTTTCGTCAAAAGTATGCATAAAGCTTTGTTGTGTTTTAGGGCATGTGCATTAATACGTATGAAAGCTCATTTAAATGCGTTAACTCAGTTAGAATTTAGCCTTAATGAAAACGACACTGTCAATTTAATTTGCTTTGAAATTATATATAAGGAGCTGACGTTGAATATGAAAAAAATACAGTCAGGTAGACATCTATTACACATTTCGATACAGAACAACATCCATTGATGTTACTTAAGTATTCTCGAAATCGAAATTGATCCTTGGTTTAAAAAACACATACATTACAATTTTTAAAAAAATTATCTAAACCTTTCACATACTTGTTTCTTCGTTTACGTTCTCGAGCAAATGAAGGCTAAACTTTAGTTACCAACCTAAATCATCCGTGCAAATCTTCTAAAACGTTCCCTGCAAAAAATGTTGGTAATTTATTAGAAATTTCAAAGTATGATCAGACATTGTTTCAAGCATTTCCTAAAAAATATTACATCGACTGCTGAAAAATATCCTCCCAACAGTCCCAAGTAATCGAGCAAACTTATCATTTGACCATCATGCAAAATGGAAAGCACATGTATCGGAAGACCTCAAGCTTTCTTAAATTCATCAGCACAAACAAATCAATTGTGTAGTTTACCTGTACAGTAGTTGGAGCTGAGTGCATCGAAAACTTGGACCCAATCTATGTGTTTCACGTAATATCTATCATGTTTTCTTTAGCTAAGGAGAAACGCCTCACGATTTGAATATCAATAAATATTATTGTTTTATAAGTGTTCCAGAATTTCAATAATTTTATTTGTTTGATTTTTAAATTGTGAAACATATAATCCTTGAATAATATGAAGTTAACTCCACAAAGTGAATGAAACAGAATTAGATTTTTACACTTTATATAATACCTGCAGGTATGTAAATATTTCACGATTGAAAATTAGTTTAGGGTAATTTTTCAGGTTTCGTGTAAAAAATCATTTGTGTTACCCACCAAATTTTTGTGTTACCCACTCCGAATTTTATCGTCGGCGAACGGGAATTTATAATCGATTTCCATCGTTTATCTTAAGATTTCCGACATTCCGTAAATTACCGGTGATCACCAGAAATTTTAGACGTTATAAATGTCCACCGACAATGATGACCGTTATCTACCGTTAATTTTTGTCGGTCATTTCGACCATAGAAAAACGCCGGTACAAATACGGTCGTTTTTTACGCTATATTTCATAATTTTGAATTAACGGTAATGCTGGATGGCCCAAGCCTAGGTTTAATTAATGACAAGTTACATAACGTTATGTGATGTACGAGGGGGCTTCAAAAAGTTAGTGGAAAAAGGGCAGTTTGAAAAAACGGTCAAAGTCATATAATGTTTATTTTTCAACATATGCTCCACCTAGGTCAGTGTTTCCCATACTTTTTTGGAGTAACACCCCTTTGGACAAGACTTTTTCAACAACGCCCCCTTTACATTAAATTTATCCTACTCACATTTCATTACCTGAAACACAATATTTTAAAGTAATACAATAATTATAAATAAGACACACCTTTTATCCTTTTAATGAGATAGATGAGCTTGGTGTTTTTTGACCAATTCGTCTATTCTTGGCTCAGTGCTACTGCGAAGTGGTCTTAAACCTTCCCCCTGTACTATCTGGAGTCGATTTCTTTGTTTGCTGAGAAGCTGCGCAACTGCGTTAAATCCACGCTAACCCATAAATGAAGAAGAAAATGCGAGGAAATAAAGTTTTACTACCTCTCACAACTTCGGATATTTTTTTTAGGATTTTCTCGTTGTAACAAGAATTCATGGAATAATTTTTTAAAAAGAGGTTTTAATTCGAAGTTGTTTTTTACACCTAACAGCTCTTCTTGTATTGCAGAAATGTTGTCACTTCCTATATCATAATAAATATTTCCTTTCTGTGAACAAATAAATCCTTCCTATATCATAATAAATATTTCCTTCCTGTGAAAAAATAAATCCTTCCTATATCATAATAAATAATTCTTTTCTGTGAAGAAAAAAATCCTTCCTATATCATAATGAATAATTCATTTCTGCTATCAAATAAATCATTCTTATATCATCTAACTTAATAATACCCGTTGTGTGTTTATTTATATATATGTTTGGTGTCCGCTTCTTACGAAACATAGGATGTCTGAGTTTGCGGTATGATGGATACCGAATTCCTCAGTATAACTTCAAAGGATGGCCTTTACATGCATTGATGTGTTTGAATTGTACCAGGATGTGTTCGTTTAGGATAGGTTTGGTTAGATTAGGATAGGATAGGTTAGCATAGTTTAGGTAATATTGACAAAATTTTTATACAGGTCCACCTAGGAATTTCCACGGATCCTAGGAATTTCCACGGGTCCTTCTACTACCTAAAAATACCCTTGGTTTATTTGTTTTGAGTCCGCTTCTTCCATTCCTCTGCCATGTTCATAAAGATAGCCATAATGACCGTATCTGTGATACGAGTTTCACCAGTACGCAAGTACAATACTATTTTTTACCACGGGTACTGTTGCAAAGATATATTTGATAGTCATCCGCGTGTGGAAAGTTTGTTCAAGAAAGGTATTGAATCCCGTCATTTTCGGCGGGCCGTACACTCTAGTAATGAATAATTACTTTCTGTGAACAAATAAATCCTTCCTATATCATAATAAATAAATATTTTCTGTAAACAAATAAATCCTTCCTATATCATAATAAATAATTATTTTCAATGAACAAATGAATCTTTCCCATATCATGATAAATAATTCCTTTTTGCATAAATAAAATCATTACTGAGAACATCTGCAATGGAACGGTTGAGGTATCGCTACTTGAGGGCCTAACTCAGTTCAGTGACTTTCTATTGCATCTTATGAAAAATAACAGAACGTTTATTATAATAAATTGATCAACCGTTATAGAACAGATAGTGTTACCTTATATGATAGCTTACGCTATCGTAACCCCAAGTGCGGTGTTCCCAAGAGAAGAATGAGGAGAGCACCAATTAGTAAAGAGTTTCGGAAACGCGAAATCTAAGGAGAAAGTGATAAGGAACAGTAACTTGAAAAAGAAGTTTATGAACAAGATAAAAGTTGCAGAAGAGAGTAGTAGGTGAACCAAAAATAAGACAGCACTGAACGGAAAGACGAAGGTGCGTAACAAAATAAAAATCCTATTCCATTTCAATATAAAAATCTAACCTTTAGCTTAGAACCTCACATGTTTCCCCTAGGAGTGTTCAGATGCAGATGAAGTTTCAAAATACAGTTCGAGTTGAGTACAAGACGAGGACGTGGCCGAGTGTCCGCGCCGGTAGAATGTTTGCATAGCCGTGCACACGATGCTGTCTGTGGTGCACCCAGAAGTGAGCTTCGGACAGACAGACGGACGGACGGACGCGGCTCTTATTATAGTATAGATTACAGAGACATAGGCGATGACATAGCAACGTCGCGCCGTCAAGAAAGGGCCAACGAGGAGGTGTAACATGATAGAATACCCCTTCCCCCTCCCTTCTCCCCCATTCTTCGAACCCCCGTAGAGGGCGAACGAGTGAACGTACGAGTCTCATTTTTTCACAGGATGTACCTGACCTTTTACACTTCCTATTGCAGCATAAGCCCTATTTCTCCAGTGGTCTCAAAATCCTGTAATCCTATGGGGGCGAATGGCAATGCAATACTCATTGGATAATCCTTTCATTCCAATAATGTTAGTATTAGATTTGTTTTGATGGTTCAGTGTAAAAATAAAATTTCAAACTAATTTTTCTTCTGATGAAAATGATAATCATAGATGTACAAAACAGGAAATTACTTTCCAGGAATATTGTTGTTTGTGAAATACATGTGTAAGTTCAAATTCCTTATCAATATGAAGATAGATATAAAGCTTATTATAGATGTGACATCAAAGTTTCCAAGTTCCAACTACAGTCAAAAATAAGGATTAAAGGGGCGACAAACTAAATTTTAATTTGTGAACAGATTGTTCAGAAATTTGACAGTATATGTAATTTTTTAAAGAATAGCATTTTGCTCCGCGTAAATTTTGTGATTTTGACCATAGTTTTTGAGAAAATGAGAAATATTTTTCATAATTTATGTGTGTTTCTTGGACATTTCATTGGAATAGTAGTCTATGAGCTTTCACATCCTAGAACAAAAACTAAGACAGTTTTAGAATCTTTGTAACATTACTAGCAAAGTTACAGAACTGGATTTTCCATTTTCTTTTCGTTTCTTTCATATACTATTTTTAATAAATGACTAAAATATATAAAATTGTTGGTATAAACTGTAATCTAAAGTGGAAAAATAAAAATTGAAAAAATTCAGCTGTTAGTATGCTCGAATTGTTAGAAGGATGGCAAAACTATTTGTTTTCTCTAGCATGAAAACTCATTGACTTCTATGCATTTTTAGGTGGAAAATTTAAATATCTACGAAAGAGGCAAAAAGCATAATTTTGTGGTGAAATGTCATTTAATGCACCTTTTTGCACTATTGATGAAGTTTACATGCTGTATTCAGGTCATATTTTCTTCAAATGATTTGCATGCATGAGTTCAAATTTTTACTGTGAATTACATATTACATGCATAAATTCCATAAATTTTCTTATTTTTGTGCACCATGGCAAAATTTTTTTTTGTGCACTCATCGTTCTAAAATTTACAAAACTTATGTAATTCCTTAAAAGAAACACATTTTGATCAATGTAACTTTTTCGATTTTAGCTAGTTTCAAAGAAAATGGCAAACATTTTTATAATTGTGATTTTCTCGGGCATTTCAAAAGAAGTCTATAGGTTTTTATGCTAGAACGAAAACTAAGACAGTTTTAGAATTTTAACATTTCTAACAAAGGTATAGAACCGAAATTTTCATTTTCCTCTCCGTTTTCTTTTAAAACATGTATAAAAAATTCATGATTTTTGTCCCTCACCCTCTATCTATAGACCCCTCTTTGGAGGGCTCTAGTGACCGTAACGCCATTAAATTTTAGGACACAACAGCCTCGTTAGCCTAAGGAACCTTTCTCAGCAAAATACGTAATTTGATCAAATCACACAGATGTCCCTCAAGTTATTAATAAGAACTTGTTGAAACATGTGGTGAGACTGTAATTTCTATTGTGATTTACTTTTACTGTGTATTTTGATATGAAATGTAGAGTTTTTGGATCAAACTGATTAACACAAGCAAAATCATTGTTCGTTCAATAATTCATTGTAAATACTTTTTCAACCCTCAGTCATTCACCCTGGAAGTTACTTTCAGAAAAACCTTCGTCAATTTGCCACTGACAATCTACCATGTCTTCACGGAAACGCAAATTATTTTCTGAATTGTCTACGCGGCAGAAGCATTGAAGGATTGTAGAAAGAGTTTTTTCAGAAGATGGTTCACATGAATCAGTTTCTCATACTCTCCCAGATGAAGATCGGTGTGATTCAAAATCTTGTGCTTATGATGAACTGATCCCAGAATCCTCCAATAATGCTACTGAAAGGAACTGCTCGGAGTTTTCAAGTGATACTCTTCCTGATAACAGATCAGACTTGTTCAATGAAGACATTACTCCATTGAACAGTCAAAATTCTATATGTGATGCTCCTAATCGCCAAGGGTCAATCAAAGAACCTTCAGAGGAATGTCTGAGCTACTGTTAGGGTGCATGCACACCAAAAGATTTGAGGCGAGAAAGCGAGCAAGCTTGAATCGATATACAGGTTTTCCTATGGGAGTGTACACACCACAAGCAAGCTAGCGGGCGAGTGAGAAAGATTGAAGATTGGCTGAAGCGAGAAAGCGACTCGAAGATGGTTTCACGCATGGAGCTAGGATATATGGAGGGAGCATAGCGCACTCTGATCGGGCTCAATTTGGCTGCAGAAGTTGAAACACTCGGGCACTCTCAATGCCCGACACGTCACATTCTGAGCCAACCACAGACGCTTGGCTGAAGTTGGCTCCACCCACATTCCTTACAACACCTCCTCATTTTCCAAAGCAAGATTAGTACCTCACCACAGGTCAAAGGGTGAGGTGTGCGTGCAAGTCGCTCTAATTTTTTATAATCAAGGGCCTGTAATGTTTATAGTTTTCAACTCTTAATGTATCTTTGCTAGTAATTTTGATATTATTAAGTGTCCTCAAGTTAGGAAACACAATTTATTGTCTTTATGAGTCTTAGAATTCCAAATTAATCATTATCGATTGAATGATTAACTAAACAGCGGGAAGAGCATTCAGCGAGCGTGTGCGCACTCTAGCGTAGTTAGTAGGTAACTGGCTTCCGTGCTGACGTCACACTCGCGAGACGGCTATTGGTTACCACAGACATAGGAGAAATCTCAAAAACTGGTTCTCTTCACAAACGGCTATGCTCCCTCCATATATACTCCCTCCACGGTTTCACGCTTGAAAGCTGCAGCGGGAAACGTCCGGCAGTGCGTTGTGATATGTCGACGAGGAAGGTGCGCTGCTCAATTCTTCCAGCATAAACTGAACTCCTTATATTCAAAGTTTATGCTGTACTGTGCCTTTGGAAGTCAAAAGATCCAAAGCACAGCAACAGATTACGTGTTTCAAAGCAATGGGATGAAGTAGGAATGATACCCAACGTTACAAACACATGCTTGTTCCGATTACTTTTGTTATAGACCTCTCTTCATGACATTCAGGAGCAAACTGGCTATTTTTTTTGTGTGTAATAGATTTCGCCTAACATCTTTATCTCTCGCTTGCTTTGTCGCTTGCCGTCTTTTAGTGTGCAGCTACCCTAAATCAGTGATGTTCCTGAGCATAGTGACACATCTTCATTTCATGGCGATTCCTCATGTGATGTCTACAGTGATGGTTCAAGCAATTGTGTACGAGATTGAAATTTTGGCGTTTCTTCACCTACTACATCGGACAATCGTGAAGAATTATTGGGTGAGCTCTTAGGTAAATGGGCCACTTCTGAAAAACAATTGTCAAGTGATTGTTTAAGTAGACTGTTATGCGATTTAAATGTGATTCACCCATCTATTCCAAAGACTGCTAAAGCTCTAAAAAAATCGTATCAAGGAGTGGACGTCCAAACAATGGGTGAATTTGGAGATTATGTTCATTTTGAAGACTGGATTAGATGTTGTGCGAAATTAGTGAACAACTCTGCAATGCCTAATTTGCCAAAGTTGAATTTGTGTATTAATGTTGATGGTATTCCTGAGTACACAAATTAAAGAAAATATTGTGCATATCCTATTTTTGTGAAGTTTATACACATTGAAAAGGTAGTGTGTGCAGGTTTGTATTGCAGAAACACTCCTGATAAGTTACTTCCACAACCAAAAATTTTTCTAGACCAGTTCATCAAAGACTTAATGACTTTGAGAATAAGAGGGCTATGCTCAGAGTTGGGCAGTGTGCTTGAGATTGGCCCTTTTATTTGTGATGCTCCATTGCTAAGCTATTTGAAGCAGATAATTGGACACTCCGGATACAATAGTTGTGAACGATGTGTGCAAAATAGAGAGTATTGGGGTGGGCATGTCGCTCTCCTTGAAACTGAATATGAAGTAAGAACAAACGACTCACTCAAATCTAAAGCTGACCGTGATCATCAGCTCAAAGATAAGGCATCTTCTCTTCTGGCACTGTTAGATTTTCCAATGGTTTCACATTTTGTTCCTGACTATATGCACCTTGCATGTAATGGGGTTAGGTAGCGTTTGCTGACAAGGTGGAAGTTGAGCAAAAGGAAAGAAAAAAGTGTTATATTGGACAAACATAAGACTTTATTGGAAGATAAACTTTCAGTTCTTCTGGTACCAAAAAGGACTCCACTGTATTTCGCTTTTTTCTATGGATTTCATTTTCGTTCTATTGAACATGAGATATCGGCATTACGGAAACTTCAGTGGCTGGAATGTCAAAAAAACGGATGTCAAAATAATATTTTCATCCACAAATTAATGAGTTCATTCGAAGCTAGTATTTTTAATTTGATGTGCATCTGTTCATCTATTTTTGGTACCAAAAAAAATCAATGCATGTTGTATTTTTTTCTGCGGATTTTATTTTCGTTGAATCGAACAGGAGGTTTCGGCATTAAGAAAATTTCTGTGCATAATAGCACCAGTTTTATGCAGAAGTTCCATTTGAAAAATTCGAGTCGTTCATTTGTTTCGGATGTGAATATCTTGTAAATTAAGAATCCTGTAGAGAGTACAAACGTCGGAGCCGCATAGAAGTGGGAGGTGGAGGGTAACTTCTTCTGAAGAGGTATAGCTGTGGAGGATAATTCCGCCCTCTGCTACTTGCGACACGATAGCATTAGTGCGGGCCCTGTCGTCTCATCCCAATTTAAGGACTAAGATGTGTAGTGGTTGAGAGGACTGCTCATTGTAGATATTTGATGTCTAAGAATGGAAGTGTGCAAATTTAATTTAAAATTGGTAAAATTTTTTTAGTAATCGGTTGCTTGATGAGTCCTTTTGTGGTGGTGGTTAATTTTAAATGAAAGTTATTAGGTAGTGTTTGCAGTGGTGAATCTTATAAACAACCTGTGATGGAATTCTTTGCGTACCGATGATATTTTTGTGAGAATTTATTTCAATAGTCAAATGTTAGCTGTTGAAAATGAAATTAAAATATATTTTAGACATGTGTAATGTTTTAACCTATTCATAAATCAATGGCGATTCGGAATAACCTTATATTTTACTGTGAGACTTATCATAATTATCTCGTGTTCTACGATGAAGATGACAATTTGAGCCCTTTTATTGTAGCATTCATCTGCATCGCAGCTTTTTTTTCTAATAATGCATTGTTACTTGTTACAATAGGCCTCACCCTGTAATACTAATCTGTTCAATTATCGCAATTTGTAAGAAACTTGATGAAATGTATAGACAATATTAAACAAATTTGTTGAATTTAAATAAGTAATTTCGGTAATTTTTGTGAAGTCTTAAAATTCACGGTAATTGGACAGATGCGTTTCACGAGGTGTGGCTTATTATTTATGGGAGCAATTCGCAATTTTTGGTAAAAGTCGTTGCACTGCTTATGAATCTCTCGGAAAATAGTTAGAGTAGCAATTTTACCGTTAAATTATCGGTAATTATCGTAAGTTTTGAACGAAGACCGACTAAAATCGTTTAACTACTGGTAATTAACTGGTTAATTTCGTTGGTATTCGTCCAAAATTTACGATAAAAACCGGTAATTTACCGTTAATCGGACGATAATATGAGACATTCGTGACTCTAATTTCGACGATATATCATCGTTTAAAAGAAGAAGATTATAATTACCGGTAAATTCAGACGTTAATTATCGTCGGTCAGACGATAAATTTCTGATTGGGAATAACTGCCAATACAAATTTATAGCCAACATGAGACAATTTCAATCAGCATTCATTTTTCTATTGAATCATTATTTTTTACAACGGCATTTGTGGCTAAATCTTGTATGAAAATCTTACAATTTTTCATCCTAATGTAAAATAAATTTGTAGGTTGTCTACTGCATTCTTTATTTCAATTAAATGTAAAAACAATGTTTTACTTATTTTTCTTAAAAAATTGAAGCACATATAAAATCTACTCTTGGTTAACAGAGTGCTATTATGGGTCAATCAAATAGCCATTCATTTTTCCAAATGAAGGGTATTAGGAAACTCATTTCTATCGACACACTTATTTACTACATTAATTTCGAATAAACGATACAACTAAAAGTTTTACATTACCTTGGCCTTACACAGCTCGTTTTGGAACTGCTGAAGATTTCAATCCCTTTCTCGTATTTCTGATTGGAAACAACATGAAGTTATGGTCAGAATGACAGAAATGCTCGGCACACACATAAACCCTCTCCGGCCATTTGGATCTCTTATCATTCTTCAACGTTGCATTACCATATGCTGCAATCCACTTGTCGTAATTTCCCTGTAGAAAATTGAAAAACGACAAATCAGGACATAGACGGTTATCACTACCCCCATTTGCCATCAAACACTTTTTTAAGTGTACTTAAGGAGCCATTTATGCTGCAATTTTCGTTTCACCAAGGTCCGTTCCATTTAATTTTCACAAGTCCCAGCTTTCGAAAATTTCAAAAGAAGACTCAACCATTTCTGCCAATAGAATCATCAGTATATAGTTTGCAATTCCAATGGTTCATTTGTAAATCATTATGCGCCATGCGCCATCCATGCATGGCGCATATCATTTGTACAGTTGAATAATTTAAAATAATGTATTTAAACGTTTTATTGAACTTGATTTCAGAAATTAATCGCTAACAATATTACTAAGTATGATTATGTACAAATTTCCACAACGCTGAGTTGTGGTAAATGGACTTCAAAAACATGATTAATACATAACATGCTTCAAACTTTCTGATTGAAACAGGTTTACTCTAATTGTGCGGCAAAAAAGGTCAAAAGGAGCATTGTGAACTATTATCTTAACAAATTAACTTTTTTCAATACGTAAACGCTAAGCTAAAATCAAAACCCCCAGGTTAGATTTTTTGTTGCATAATTTAATAAACGTAGCACTTGAAGGAACTCTGCGACAGTCTTGTTCTTGATTCAGGCAGACTTGCATCATATGCGTTCCTTATTTTAATTTCCCCCTCTTTCTCAGCGTGGAAGCAGCGTATTTAACAATTAAAAATATACCAATTGAATGTGAAAGTTCGCAAAAAACTACTCGTTCACTTTTGGGTTCCAACGGCAGATATATCCACATATTAATATATATTGAACATGTATGTATATATGCGTGCATTTTATATCGATCTGCAAATAGTAAACAAAAACAGTTTAAATCGTTCAATGGCTTGAGATAAATGCATATTTTCTCAGATAATCGAATCGGCCCGTGTTATCACTAGGCGACCTACCACTTCACAAATGTTCAGATAATGAGGTAAATTCCTAGGCATCGAGTATCATGTGTATATAATTGCATACAACGATTCAATACTTCACGTTATTTGAAACTTGAAAACTTGTAATACAGCGTCACTCAACTCAGATATCTTAAGTTTAAATTTCGAATATGGAAGTGTATAGCACTCCAACTTTTGAACAGGCGAAATAATAGCAATGTCGCAATTTGAGCATTTTCAATTACGATATGTTTTACGTTAAAATGATCTGACTGTATTTCCGAAATTCATTTTTTTTCTAAACGACCAGTACTCTTATAGACATGAGAAAACTATTAACACGTTGCAAAACTTGTAAATAGTTTGTAAAATTTGTCTACAAAAGCAATATAAGTATGATCAATACTGTGAAATGAATGTAAAAGTTTAAGCCCCGCGGTTGTACTCACAGGTGGAAATATTTTTTGCATTTTTATACAAATTTTGTATGAAAAATTATACATTGAGCGGTGAAATAAATCGATAAGTAGAATAGCCGCCTCTTTGGCGATAAAATCGCTTGGAGGGGAAACAAATAAATTTTTTTGCACTTTGATGCAAAATATTGTACACAAATACATACATTGAGCGGCGATACAAATCGATAAAGAGATTAGCCGTCTCTTCGGCGATGAAATCATTCGGGCGGTGAAAAACTTGCCTGCTCCGGCGAGAAAGGTTGACTGCGTAATTAACAAAAATAACATTTTACTGATAAGGCCGCTATAAAACGTGATAAAAGATGGAATAATAGCATATAATATTGAAATAGGAAGTGAAGTAATTGAAATAGATAATTTGGTTGAACTTCACACAAAAACCAATACACACGGATTTTGATAAAATCAATAAGTATCTTCTGAATGCCTACACTGCAGCGACAATACACATCAATATTAAGTAATGAAAATAATATAAATATGATTTATCAACTGAACAACTATGAATAGAGTTTATTCGCAGTTAAAGTTTAATAAGGTTTATTAACCAACCAAGTAAGTCACGAACACAAGAATAGTTCCCACATACCAAAATTTCTTCAGTTTTGTCGGATAATTTACTTTTGCTAGACAGTTAATGATTATAGGAAATACTAGAAAAAAATAAAGAGAAGAGTTATATACACTTTCAACGGGGCAAATGTTTTAGCTCCACATTCTCTCAAGTCAATAACTAACACCACCAAATGACACGTCGCGAGCAATGTATTCACAAATATAGAATGCGGTGAAACCTACATTACAGTGCTCACGATAACAACAGGCTTGTTTCTGCAATGATGTCTCCCTTTGGGAGCTATGCTTGAACTGGAGCAAAAGAAGAATGATCAAAATGTTAAAAGCCATCTGTATATATGGACGTGAAAATGCTTATACATGAATTATCCAAGTTCACTTCTGTACAATTTCATCATTCTCAAATGGTATACAAACTAGAGCTACTAGAGAAAAACTAATTTCAGATTTGAAATCAGCGTCTAAAACTCCTTCTGAATCGGTTTACGTATCCAATGACGCTCAAAGTTACTGAAAAGTGTTCCCAAATGTAAGCGCTAAAAATTTTCAACGATGTATAGGGTTTGACGAGAAAGAAACATATAAACGTAACACACGCTAATAGCTAAAATTAACAAATTATATCAGTCACGTTAACTATGTAGCTACATAATTTTAAGGCTCTCTAGTATCGTACAACTTAGAACTTCGAAAGTGAACTTTTAAGGAGAATAGAAGTGTTTTCTGAAAGCTAAAATACGGATGAGACATCTCCAACTGAAATCTCATTACCGGTCTGGCACAAGGTATTCACAATTATAATCAGATAGATCTCTGATGGAACTGTAAAGTTGATTTGGGAAGGGCCTGCTAGTACAGGATACACTCCTTTGGCAATGCTTCCCATATTTCCAGACCTGATCGATGGCAAATCCTAGCCACTTACCAATGTCGTTGAACTTCTGACCATAGCAACGGGGCCAGTTTAAAATAAATTGAATCAGAGTTAATGATGAGCTGTGTATAATTTTTGAGCATTATTTTTGTGACACCAGAGTTCAGAAATTACGAGTGAGTTGATTGAAAATTTCTAATGATGAGAATGTACATTTACTGTAGCTATTTGAGGCGTAATTTTTGATTTTCATGAGTATTAAAACCGCGATCGCAGTCCAGAACGATGTAGCGCTTGACAGATCAAGGCTGTTGATCAGGCGGATTTCACTAATAGTGTAAATTTTATCGCTCACCTTTGGTTTGATGGAAGGGTTAAGGAGGCCTACCTAATGAAACTTATACGCTCCAGCGATAAAATAAGAAGCGTAAGCTTATAATGCATGGAGGTGTCTGAGCACAGTACTTCCTTAGCTTAAATGTCCTAATTCAATGACGCAAGCTTATAATGGACATTCTCGACTTTTCGCATTCCATTCCTATCGAATCAGAAATAGTAATGATAAACCGATTTTTTACACTCGTTTGACAGAAAAAGGTTAGTACTAACCCAATTAGGATCAGAGCTTACCCAATTCTTCCTTTAGATTCGTTACTAATGGTACAAAATTTGAGATCAGGACCGTAACGCACCGATTTCTGCAAGCAGGCTGGGAGTTGGAGAAGCCATCACCGATACCTAACAACGTGGGTGTGGAGATGGAAACTTTAATCTCTGTAATAGATAGATTTACACTAATTACGGTTGCATTAATGGCATCGTGACATGTTTACGCGGCAAGATTTCATTTTGACTCACTTAGAGCTTTTATTTAATGCTTGTGTGAATGAGCATAACATCAACATTTTGTGAAGCCCTAGAATTATTTGGTAGCTTAGAAAAGAGTTCTGCGTGTTTGGTAACCGAGACAACTCAATTTTAAACTTGGGGCTATTAATTCAATTCACGGTGTTAGTTCACATAAAATAGATTATTAATTCCCAAGCTTATGTTTCCCGCTATTTTTCATTTACGATGATCGGTGCTCCGATCATTTAGTACAGAGCTCAAATTTTTAACGTGGACTCGCGCACACGAGATCACAACATTCGGCTTGAAGTATTGTGTAGCAATTAATGAGGTGGACTTGCGACGGGCCAGTTAGTGCGGTGAAACATTGATGCTCAGCAGTGCGAGAATGGCGATGACTATTCATCTCTCTAGAAAAGGTAGGCTCGCCCTGGCTACACTGATGCCAATAGACTACACTGTTCAGCATCAGAGAGGGAATCTGGTTCTTAACATTAAGCAAGCCTCCTTTACTGCAAATATTCTGATAAATTACTTAACATGTAATAGGTGTAAATTCCTCATTTATTGTAATAATTTTTTTTATTACATCATTAACCCTGAAGTGAGGAATTTTTTTTCATTAGCCGCAGTCAAAACAGAGCAACTTTAATACAACCATTTCCTCTGTTTATAAAAATTTAAAAGCCAAGAAAACACTAATAAAACTAGTCATATTTACTCAAATTGAGAAAAAAACAAAATCGAAAACGTTTCGGAGTCCAGCTCCATCTTCAGTTCTGTAAAATACAAAGAATTCAAAATAGTGCAAAAAATTCAAACATTACGAAGAATACAAGCAATACAAAAAAAGCAATAAAAAAAGTAAAACGAACACAATTGTATCAACAAAAAGATAAATGAATGTCAAACTATGCCAAAAAAACTAGCAAACAAGTAACGAAAAAATACACACTATGAATTTACCATTTGAAGGGGATAAGAACTAAGCATATTCTTTAGGGAAGGTTTTCCTTCGCAAAATTTTTTAATATGAAAGGATTCTAAAATTCGTAGGTCAAACTCATTGGGAGCGCTATCAATGACTTTAAAATCGTCCGCACGAACTATACTATATTGCACTGTTCAGCATGGTTGCGTACGGCTGAATGAGGAGGATGTGCAAGTAAGTTTCCGGTACGGTGGCTCATACCGCGGTGTTCTGCTATTCTTGTGTAAATACTGCGTGACGTCATCCCGACGTACGCTGATGTGCACTGCACACAACTATATTTATAAATGACACTAGAACGCATTAGACCAGGGATGGATTCCTTCTACAGAAAAAAGAACCTATTTTTGCCGTATTAATCATAATTACTCGCAGGTTGATAGTAGGAAAATACCTATCAAAAAGAGACTTTAATTCACGGGCCAGTTTTTCAGATGGGGAACCATGACGGGATGACGTCGGGATGACGTCATGCAGTATTTACACAACTAGCATATTTTTACAACTAGTATATTTTATTGTGTTGGGCTTAGCAAAACATTAATATATTCATGAAATTTAAAATATTTTACACCTTTTAACATAAGAGAATAATATTCTCACTCGAACAAGCCACTCTCTCAGAGCCTTAAACTAACAAAACTGCCCATACTGAAACAAGCCAAGAGCAGTGGATCCTTCCTTTAAGCAACGCATTTTCTAGGTCTTCGAGAATAGGAGAGAAGATTCAAAAGATCATTGTTATATAACAATTTACCTTCAACGTTACATCACAGCTGTGTTCTTGAAGAAAATATTGGCAGATGATAATTTCCCTAGACATTGTACACGATCTGACTGATATCGTGGAATACCCTACAATGAGCTACTCTCTAGTCACTCATTTTATATATTAACGTACGAAGGGAGATGAAAACGTGCTTTGCGCGAAAGGAAATTATGTCAGTTAGCTCTTTTGAGTCGGCTTTCACGAACATTTTTTATTTAGACAGGTAAAAAAGATGCAGATCCATAACCCTTATGAAAACAAATTAAGGAGATCGTCCCAGGCCCCTGCCAGGTCCCTGTCGGTCCTGTGAGATTTTTTTGTTTTATTGTTCGAAAAGGACCCTTAGGTGATGAACTATTCGGTCCTAAAATCTTATGGCGTTACGGACAATAGATTTGTCCCTAATTGGACAAAAATTTTGAATTTTTGACCCAATTTCACCCCCATATAAAAAGAAAACAAGACGGGAAATGGGTAATTTGAAAATTCTCTTTAGTTAGAAATGTTCCAAGGATTCTAAAACTGTCTTTATTTTTGTTCTAGCATAAAAACTCAATGAGGAGATACGTTTGAAATATCCGTATAAATAAACTAAAAAACCAATATGTCCCATTTTTATCAACAACTAAGGCCGGAATAAAAAAAATGGATAAATGAAATTTTGTTTTTTATCAAAAGTTACATATGATAGTCAAATTTCATAAGAATCAGACTGAAAATAAAAAAATTCATAATTGAAAAAAAAAACCTTTTTTTTAGTTGGAAATCACAATTCTCAGTGTGAAAATGAAGTTATGCATGTAAATTATCGAAATTAAAATGAAAACAGCATTCAATTACATAAGTTGTCTATTTTATTACACTTCAACAAAAAATTTTGTTTTTGACTTATACCCAAAACCTCTAACTTTCAACATTCAAAACCTATCTCCTCATTGAGTTTTGATGCTAGAACAAAACCAAAGACAGTTTAAGAATCCTTGGAACATTTCTAACGAAATAAAAAAAGGCTTTTTTCAAATTTGGGGAAAAAAAGTTATACAACTCTAAACACAAAATTAAATTTTTGTGATGTAATCATAAAATATCACTTACCACAAAAAATTCTTTTCAAAATGTTAAAATTTTACTATTTGATTTTGTTATAAATGTTCCAATGTTTTTAAAACTGTCTTTGGTTTTTGTTTAAGCATCAAAACTCAAGGAGGAGATACGTCTTGGAATATACATAAAAATGTACCAAAAAACTAATTTTTCCTAAAAAAACTAAGGCCTGAATCGAAAAAGGGACATGGGGAAAAAAGGTTTACTTCCAAAATATACATATACTGGCCAATTTTCAAACGAATCGGACGAAAAAAGTTGGAAAATTGGGACTATCTCCTTCAAGCAATAAAAAAAGTTTATGATAAACATATCATGAGAAATATAGCATTGTCACCCTGGTGTGCCAACAGACATGTTCGTTTATGTGTACTGGGATGATTAGGTCCCAGTAGACATTTACGAACAATAAGGTTCAACAAATTTTGAATGCACATTTTCTTCATAGTATTACGACAATAATTTTAGTTGGTAAAAAAATCTGTAAAAAACTCGGCAAAAAACATTGCAATAAACTAGAAAAAATATACAAAAAATGACTTCATCAGCAGTAGCGGGTTAATTGGGCGTATTGCTCTGTGACATTGTGCAATAGATATGTAGCAGAAAAGTGACGGAAATAGTTAATGAACCTATAACACGTTTCTGGGATATAATTACATACCCACTGAAATTTTGACATATCTGGTGTGACGCGGGTGTCCCGGCAGATTCGAAAGGGTTAGTTAGGTAAGGTGGAAACCAGCTGGTAAAATGACGCTTGTCTCGTCACACAATGTTGATTTATCAGTTGATTAGAAGCTACTATTTTATTAGTATGAGTACGGTGTTCATCTTACAGAATTCGACAAAAATCTCCTTACATGCTATGAGCAACCGCGTGCCTTCGAATGAAGCGCTTGAGAGAATGCAGGATCGAAAAGCGAACTCGTTCGACTTTTTTACGTGCCGCAATGGTCCTCATTCGTCTGTTCTTTTTTAAACACGTTCTTATTTTACCTAAATGCACCTATCTACAGTAAAATGAACTTCGATTATATCCCCGAATTCGCTCTATTACTTCGGAGAGGAAACGATACACATATAGCACGGCAGTGAACGAGTGGCCGGTAGGAAAAAAACACTATCACAGAAAAATAGAAACAGAAATAGCGAGATGTCTTCTAGGCAAATGTATCATAACTACTGAACGAGCTGGTGAATATTTCCAACATCTCTTTGCGGCGTGCTTCATTGCAATCAACCCCTTTCGAAATGGAAAAGAGTTTCACAAACCCTATCTTATCCATGGTCATAATATTGAAGTCAAGCGTACCGAACAATAATTAATTTTCTTACAAAAAACTATCAGAGGTATATTATGAATGACGTTTAAGTACAATAAACTTAATTCCCTGAATAAAAGAATGCGAATACGACTTTTATTCTATTCTATTCTGTTCTGTCTTAATGCAGCTAATATTGCTACTTGATCTTAGCTCAACTAGAACAAAAATATAGTTAAACTATCAAAATGAGAAATTGTTACACTCAGTTGAGGTATTCAAAAATGTTATTATCTGTCTTTTTATATCGTAGATTCAATTGGAGAAAGATGAATGTTTTGGAAATTATTGAAGATTCACCCTATCCCAAACCTGAAACGTTGAGAATTTTCTTAAGAATTAAAATCTATTTAATTAATTAAGTTGAATATCAGAATGCATTTTTAAATTTGAAAACCATGGACGTATTTTTCGGATTTCTTTCCAAAAATTTGCAGTGAGGAGCAAGATGATACAACACGTTGATTGAATTGCCAGATTCCACATTTCTTCATACACAATAGTTTTTACACAGTGCTTCAGAACAACAGGTAAAAAATGAAACTATATTTATGGAAAATCGCAAAATAAAGTGATTTTCACAGGTAACCAAAATCTTAAAACTTGACCGTTTTCGAGTAATTCCAAGTTCATAGGTTCTTAAATTTTATATTTTAATCGCTAACGCACCGGCTGCCAACGAAGTTAGGATTTAGGTGATTAATGTACAGGCACGGAGAATCATAGAAAGAGAAATGATTACGGAACAGTTGCATGTTTGTATCGAATCTGAAAATTAAATTCATAGTACTTAGTTAAGTGGAGAAGAGGGCTTTTATTTTATTGCTCATTTGTTAACTGCACGGCGATCAGTAAGCATTAAACCCATCACGAGTGGAGAACATGCTGACATGCATTTCATGTCCGGAACTGCAGCAGGAAATGCTTTACTTGCTTCATAGTTGTACAGAGAACGTTATCCTAATCGTGAGGTTCCTCGATACAGGTTCTACACTAACTTAGAAGATTGCGTGAAAATGGAAGCTTCAGCACTGTAAAAAATTTCACCGTGATTTCACGGTAAAATGTCTGGCAACTTCGCTGCCAACAAAAAACCGTGAAAAAAACGGTAAAACCTGGAGGCAAAAAACGGTAAAAAACCGAGATTTTTAAGGAGTTTCCGTGCTTTAAACGGTAATACCAGGAAATAAAAACCGGTAAAAAACTGTGATTTATACGAAATTACCGTGAAATAACAGTAAAACCTGGGCATTGAAAACGGTAGAAACCAGTATTTTTTTCGATTTGCCGTGAAAAAACGGTGGTAAAATGAATGTATTTTTTTATTATTGGTCGAATAACCGTGTAAAATGCAAGTACTCGTGACAAAAAAGATGAAATTCTACAATTTATCAATTGCCAAGAAAACACAGTCACTCTTTGAAACTTTCAAATACGATATAGTACAAGCCATATATCGTAGGAAACTGTTGAAATTTGTGTAAAAGAATAGTTTACCTAAAGCAATAGAATGCTATAACGGCTTCCATTGGTCAACCCTAGTACTTCAGTAGTAGTAGTAGTAGTAGTAACATGGGTTTGCTAGCGCTTCAGTTACTCAAACTATATCGCACCGAAGGTCACATAATTTAATTCGTATCAGACTCTTCTAAATAATTACACAAGATAAACATCAATATTATTAGAAATATCAAAATTATATGAGCATCATGGTCATAATCACGACTCAAAATTACAAGTGTCTCCCCATTAAAATTTGTACACAACGCAGTACATTCGAACGCACTGAGCAGCCAAACCCCGTAGGGGGTTTCAGCTGCCCACCCATTTATGGCCGGACGCCTTACCCACGCTGAAACCCCCGAGGTATCAACGCAGCGCGTCCGGCCATATTACAGTTTCTTCATCCTCAAAACTTCCAAGACGAAAATTACGTCTGGCTATAACGCCTTACAGCGTGGCTTCCCGTTAACTCTCTTGAAGTAGTGCAACAAGGAGTACATACGTTTCCAAGCGCGTGAAAGTATGGACAACAAAAACGATACGGATGATGAAGTATGACCTTCGATCAGAATTCCGACAGCAATTTGCATCTCTCAAGAAACAACACCAGAGCATCCACATTGAAAGCTACACGTTCGATCTCCGCAAGCATCTTGGTTAGCACCTCATCCACGGCAAAAAGACGGAGGTTTGGAAAGCATACACTTCGGTCAGCTGCATATCTCGGGCACTCCGCAAGTATGTGTTTGACGGTCAGAGGAACGTGGCACCGCTCGCATCGCGGCTGCGGTTGTCGCTCCATTAGATAGCGGTGGGTCAGTCGAGTATGTCCGATGCGAAGACGGCAGAGCAGCACTTCCACCCGGCGGACGCGACACCTCGACGAGGGCCATTCCAGAACTGTTTCTTTAATTGTTCTCAGTTTGTTGTCCATTCTGTTGTCCCATTCCTGTTGCCACAGACGTCTTACAGCAGCCTTGATCACGGGATAGTAGTCCCGAAAGGGTACCATTTGATTTAGAGTTTCCTCATTACTATTCGCAACACGCTTCGCCTCCTGGTCTGCTCTCTCATTGCCTGACACCCCCACGTGTCCGGGCACCCAACACAATTTCACATGTTTGTGCTCACGCACAAGCTGCACCAGCATCAAGATGATCTCACCAATGAGGAGGTGAGTGCTATCATAAGCCTGAGCAGAGTCAATGACGCTTTTCGAGTCAATAAAAACAGTGAATTTATCATGCGGGTGTTCCTTGACTAGTTGAAGTGCCTCCAAGACACCATAGAGCTCCGCGGTGAAGCTCGAGGTCTCGGGTAGCAATCTTCTAGCCCTCACCATCTCTCCGGAAACAGCAGCACAACCTACAGCTATTCCCGTCTTGGAACCATCTGTGTAGATCTTAAAAGACTCCCCATGCACCTCCAGCACATGCTCCATAAAGATATGCTTGAGAAAGTTGGCTGGCATCGACTCCTTTCTTGGCATCCTGCACCCGGGGCAGAAAGTCTCCACTGGCAGGCGCCATGTTGGAGAGTTGTCAAAGAGTACCGGAAGGACTCTCGTGGGTCTCAGCTGCATAGCGGCAACCAATGTCGGGTAATCTCTAGACGAAGGTAGAAAATATGGGAAAGGTAGGTGCCGTCCAAGAGGTGCGTGTACGCTGACCCACGTTGGGGACAGAGGCAGCTGATCAAGTCGGGCAAGATACTGCAGGCTCAGCTGCACACGACGGAGCCAGAGAGGAGGTTCACCACTCTCCACATACAAACTTTCCGTCGGAGAGGTTCGGAAAGCACCAGTACAGAGTCTGATAGCTGCATTATGTACCGGATCCAGAGTTCTTAGCGCAGTTTCCCTTGCATGTTGGTAGATTATGCAGCCATAATCCAGTTTACTCCTAATTAGCGTTCGGTACAGACGAAGCAGCGTGGCACGATCTGCTCCCCAGGATAGTCCAGAGACACATTTTAGAAGGTTCATCCTTCTGGTACAGTCCGCCCTGAGGGAAGCCAAGTGAGGCTTCCACGATAGCTTGTCGTCAAAAATCATTACGAGGAGCTTGGCACTGTGCACGAAATTAATCGGCTCCCCACGAAGCAACAACTGCGGAGGGTCGTGTCGATAGCGGCCTTGGAAGAGAAGAGCTGCGGTTTTTGGTAGGTGAAAAGCTAAATCCGTTCTGTCCAGCCCAGTAGTTCACATTGTTTATTGCCAGCTGTATCCGACGTGTCAACGACGGCAAAAGAGTTGAAGAGGAGTATATCATAAAGTCATCAACGTATAATTACGAGGCAACACCAGCTGGCAAGTTAGATGTGATTCCGTTGAGTGCGATGGAGAAAAGCGAACAACTCATCACACTCCCTTGTGGAAGGCCCTCCTGTTGGATTTGCAGCGGGGATAGAACATTCCCCACTTTGACACGAAAAGTTCTCTCCCTCAGGAACTGCTGTAGGTACAACGCCATATTACCCCGGAGGCCGCATTCATGCACACGCTGCAGGATCCCGTGCCTCCAGACAGTGTCGTAGGCTTTGAAAAGATCAAAAAAGACACACAGAGTCTGTTTCCGGGCCGTGCCGCTGCTAACGAGATGGTTTTGAAACCGTACAAGAGCGTCTGTAGTCCCTCGGAGTTGCCTGTTGCCGAATTGAACCGGGTTTAAAATTTCTTCAGCCTCCAACCATCTGACCAGTCGTACGTTCACAATTTTCTCCAGCAGTTTCCCAACGCAGCTTGTAAGGGCGATGGGGCGGTAGCTATCTGTACGAGCAGGAGGCTTCTGGGGCTTTGGAAAAGCGAGAAGCGTAGCAGTGCGCCATAGTGTCGGGTAATCGTGAGTGCTCCAGACTTGATTGAAGATAAAGAGTAGTTGGCGGAACGCTGAGGAGTGCATTTTCTTTAGCATTTTATAATGGATTCCATCAGGCCCAGGCGCGGTGTTTTTACATTTCTTCAGGGCACGATAGATTTCAAGGATGGTGAATGGTTCGTTATAGGAGACACCCTCTTCAGCTGTAAAGTTCAGTCTTAGCTGTTCCTGTCTCTCTTTGTACACACGGAAAGCAGGAGGGTAGTGTGCGTCACTGCTTACGGAGGAAAAATTCTCAGCCAGAGCATCCGCCACTCGCTGCGGATCCGCCGTGAGGGAACCGTTCAGTTCTAGGCAAGGCTTGGTGATGCTGTAATGCCCCTTCATTTTCCTGATGCGTTGCCAAATCTTGGACATGGGCGTGTCTGCATTAAGACTGGTGACATACCTGCGCCAAGAGTCTTTGCGGGCTTCATCCTTGACATACTGTGCCCTAGCTCTGGCCCTATTATAGGCAATCTTGTCCGCTAGCCCACCGCTACGCTGGTATCGCCTCAGTGAGTGCTCGCTTCCGCTCAACATTTGCCACGGCGCAGCTGTTGGTCCACCAAGGGACGCGGTGTTTGGGAAAACCCCCGCGCGACACCGGCATAGCTGAGTTCGCGGCTCTTCTCAGGGTTCCGTTGAACTGTTCGACAAGCTCATCCATACTCCCATACTCAGCATCCTCGTCCATCTGCGTCATATCCTCATAGGTCTTCCAATTTGCTCGCTTCATCATATATCGTGGCTCCGTAGGTATTGGCTCACACTGCTCCAAATGAATGACTATTGGGAAATGGTCACTGCCGTGGGCGTCCTCCAGCACGCTCCACCGCAAGACCGGGATGATATCGGGGGTGCACAGGCTCAAATCTATTGCCGACGTAGTGCCAGTTTGGACATGAAAGTGTGTGGCCGCCCCGTTGTTGAGCAGGCAGGAGTTTGTATTAACAATGAAAGAGTCCATCAACCTACCATGTTGATCACTCTGTACATTGCCCCACGTTGGATGCTTTGCGTTGAAGTCCCCAACGAAAAGGGAAGGTTCAGGCAGCTGACTATACAGGTTTGTCAGGTCTGGCAAGAAAACCGGCTCTGCTGGCGAAATGTATGCGTTGCAAATTGTTAGTGGTTTATTCCCAATCCAAAGGCGAAGCGCCATAGCCTGGATTTGGGTATTCAGTACTAGCCTCGCATAACCATAGTCTCTCCGGATGAGAACGGCCAGTCCTGATCCGGGAACCGGGTCGGGCACATGGGAGAAGGTTTCGATATTGTAAACCCCAGGAGGTGATGGGGTTAGGTCTCCCAGCATTGTTTCCTGGAGACATATGCATAATGGTTGATATTGTTGTATGAGGGTCCGCAAGTCGCCGTAGTTTCTCCGGTACCCCCTAACATTCCATTGAATAATGGTTTGCATCAAATATTACTATTAGGTTTTATCTTCCGGATGTTTCTTTTTGAGATCTGGTAATTTAAGAATAGATGGCGGATCATGCTGGCCAGGTCTATCGCCCCATGCATGCAAAGGCACTTTGGGAGGGGGAATTGAAGTAGGTTTTGGTGGTGGGCATACTTTTGACATGTGGGAAGAAACGGCCTCGGGGACGGTTATCACGCGATCTAACGAACGTACGCGCTGCGCTACGGAGGAGTCGCGCTTCACGATGGCATCACGGCTCGGTCGGGTGCCATCCGCACCTCGACAGGTCAGCGAGTCGCATCTTACATCGGAACGTCGCGAGGCTGCAGGATCCTCACCAGTCCGAGCTACCACCGGGGCTGGAGCACAACCCAAGCCGCTAGAAGGCTGCAAGTCCTCCTCAGGCACCGGCGACACGTCGTCGCTCCTGCCGCTTACCATGCTGTTTCGTTTGCGCTGTGGGGCATCTTTATTCCAGACATTCCCCGTCAAAGCTCTCGCTACTTTTGCTGAGGCAGCGCCAGTAAGGGGTGACGATGTGCTCGGAACACGTTTTCTCGAAACAGTAGGGGCAACAGTGCCAGTGGAAAATTCAACATTCGGAAGGTCTGGCTGCAAATCGATCTGAGTATCAGCAAAAGAGGGTCTGGGAGCCTGCGCTGGTTTGGTGCCATGCTGAGGCCCAGTCATATCAGAGCGGCCCGCAGCACGCAAAGAACTCCCCGCAGCAGCAGTGGGCTCTTGACTAGCCGCACCAGAGTTTCCATCTGGTCCCGCTGGACGCACAGTCGTCAGAACACTTGGTCTTCTCTGAGGGGCTTGCACTCTTTCAGCGTATGAAGTACCACCAGTGATGTATCTGCTGCTAACTAAACGTTTCGCTTCTCCATAGCTTAGCCTTTGAGTCGTCTGCGTGGCGAGCACCTCCTCTTCCACTTTGTAATAGAAGCATTCCCGGGATCCAGCAGAGTGTTGCTTATCACAATTAGAGCACATCGGAGGTCGATCACACGGCGGCTCGTGCTGATCTTGAGCACAGTTTGCACATACGCTCCTCAGAGATCGGCACGTCTTTGCTCCGTGACCGTACTTCTGGCACTTGAAACATCGGCGTGGCTTTGGGACGTACTGCCGTACCCTACACCTCGTCCATCCAATATCCACCGCCTGAGGGAGAGAGCAACGGTCGAAAGTGAGGATGTATATAGACGTGGGAACCAATATGTCATTTTGCTGTCTCTTTATCCGGTACAGGGCCTTAACTCCACACTGCTGCAACTCTTCTAAAAGGCGCTCATCAGTGTACTGTGGGTAGTTGTCGTACCATATGGTGCCTTTGCTTTCATTTAGGCTGCCATGTGCGGTCACCTCAACACTCACGCCAGCCAAATGGCGGATGCACAAGATGAATTGGTTGCGCACCTCCACCAAGAGGCCACCTCCACGAGTCTCCGTGATCTTGGCCGGTTTTCCTCCCAGCCCTCGGCACAGATCACGGTGGGCTACAATGACATCTATATGGGTCAGGGGTGAGCCGTCGTTAGCTTTGATGTTAAAAAATCGCTTGTATTCTGTCGGAAGAATTGGATCAACGCTGTCAGCAGCCAGGAGGTGCAGTTGCCTGTTACGGCGGCCTCCACGGCGTGCCTGATTGCTCCATCTCCCACCAGGAACGTCGGCTGCGTTGGTTTTCATAGTTGGGCGTTGGTAGGGTTCCATTGTAAGTTCAGTGGCCTGTTGTTGTCCGCCTGCAGCACCTCCACTCGCAGGGGGAACTTGCGATGGCAGCTGCGGTAACGGCTCTTGAGAGGGAGTTTCCGTAGTAATGTCCATTTGAATCCGGGTCGTCAGTGGCGCAGTTTGAGAGGGTTCCATGAAAAAAGGTTGTTTAGGTTTCGTTCGCACGTCAAGCAGGCAGTCATGTTAGGCCTCCAACAAGGGGATCCCTGGAGCCAGGCACACGCAGTCCCAGGGGGACCACTCTTTCGTGCGAATATAGCCTCAAAAGCCCGAGAATCTAAATCGGATGCTGCGCTTGACTAATGGCAGGAACGGGCGCCACTCCGCACTACCACGTTTAAACAGCCACCAACCGACCCCGGGGCTCCCTCGGCTATCCCTCGCCGCAATTGACTCAATTAAAACTGAAGAAGCCGAGACTAGGTCTCCTCCAGAGTTGTTGTCATTATAGGGGGTGGTCAAAGGAAGATCCAATTGGGGTCCAAATCATAGCCAATTCAAACGATGCCACCCCCGTTAGTCAGGTCCCTCGGTGCAGGCCCACCTGACATGGTTGCACCTGGTCAGTTTGGCCCTGCACTTCACAGGGACGCGCAAGCCCTCCCCCCACGACAAGGACAGGGTGTACTGGGAACAAGAACAGGGTGTACAACTAACATCTTACATCATGAAACTTTAACATGGAACTTGCGTCACTTACTGACGTAAGTTGTTTCCGCTGATCATGCTCAGCAGCTTACATTGGCTTGAAGTCAACTATTTGTAAATCCGTTCAATTGGCGTTACTTACATAAATACTCGAAAACCTCGTAACGAAAGGTCAATGACTGGAACAATGACGATTTATTATTGCAACGTTTATTATTGGCTTCCTAAAGAAAACCATATCCGCTACGAAAAAAGAATGGTAACTACGAACGAATGGTAACTATTTAAAATGGATTCAATGTTTATTATAATACAAGAAGTCATGTCATTCTATTCTCAAAGTAACAAGTTCATTAAACGAATTTTAAACTAGTCATAACAAAATGAATCACAAACTTCCCGTGTTCCTCTTTCCTTCAATTGACACTTCAAAATGTCTTCCTTGGTAAAAATACACTCTTAAATAAATCAAAACATAACTCGAGCATTTACATCAATAGATTTCGAATCAGCATCATCGTAGCTCTTAAAGACATGTCGGTTTATTTGTCATAAAAGTACAATAAAATTGGCAAGATTGACCTGAACTAATATCAAGAACAAAGTGGAAGTTCGTCTGCATCACACAAGGCTACAGAAATTAAATAATTCCAAGTTGAATATTTCTCAGGTTTAGATATTTTTCTTCAACTAAACTAATTAGCTTAATTTAATACATATTATTGACACTAAAATTATCACATTCTCAAATGCTTCACTAGATATCATAATCAGATCAGGAGACTGAGCATGAATTACGAGCTGAAAGCATTCACGCTATCTCCTTCGCTGAAGTTCACAGTCCTCTAAGATCCTCCCCATAAAAATCGAGTGGAAGTTCCAGCTTGCAAAGTACATTTCACAGAACAATAAGGCTTAAAATAGATTGCACATTTGAAGTCGAATTTTGAGATTCTAAAATCCACTTTATCAATAAGAAATCATACCAACTTCAAAAAACATTATTGGGAATAACAATCTAATTTTTATTCAATATTTTGTTCCTTGCTCATAATTTTATGAAATTACCTACTAATAATCATTCCCCTATTTTTTCAGAACATTTTTCATTTTATATAATATACATGCAATATATGAGGTACGTATGTTCAGAATACGTTTCCGCGTAGGTTATGGCAAAAGAAAAAGAAAAGAAAAAAAGAAAAAAAAATGTTTATTTCCAAGTTGTCACATGATATACATGCCAACATATTGGCTTTTAAAAGTTTCTTAAATATAGGGCATCCTAAAACAAATGTTCCATACGAGGAGTACTAATTGACAAACCATCCGAGGTGTACAAGTAGATAAGCCATACGAGGCATAATAATAGACAAACTATACGAGGTGTACTAATAGACAAACTGTCAGAGGTGTACAAGTAGATAGACCATACGAGGCATATTAATTGACAAAATATACGAGGCGTACTAATAGACAAACCATTCGTGGTGTGCTAGTAGTCTAACAAAAGTTCTATAATAGGAGTACTAATTGACAAACCATCCGAGGTGTACAAATAGATAAGGCATACGAGGCATAATAATAATAGGCAAACTATACGAGGTGTACTAATAGACAAGCTATCAGAGGTGTACAAAATAGATAGACCATACGAGGCATATTAATAGACAAAATAAACGAGGCGTTCTAATAGACAAACCACACGTGGATTGCCAATAGTCTATCTCTGTCAAGGGTAGTTGAATGAGAAATGAAAAATATGCCCTAAAAATATGCAAAGCCCCATCACCACCAAAAACATATTTCATATCTTCTCGATATTCACCACATCATGCGGACATGGGTACATGGGATAAAATAGAGATACAGTGTAAGCCGGTTACCACTCATGATTGACAAATATCTACAAAATATTGGTAGAAATGGGTAAACAAACATATATTCAATATCAAAATTCATAGCTTGTACAACATACGGACAGAAAGATAGTTTTACTACGATTCATATGCTCAAATTGCACTTTATTTCATTAATTATATATGACATTAATCCAATTCACAGAAACGCCCTCTGGGGAAGTGATAGATCTATTTTTGAATCATTTCGCTATTGCAATAAAATTTATTAACCGAATGGTTTTTGCGTAAAGAATTGAAATAGAAACATGTATATCTATTTATGTAGATACATATATATACCTACACACGTACACACACATATTAATATATATACTTATTGAAAATAAAATATTAGAAAAAAATACATATATAAGATAAAAGATAGAAGCAACCTACCATCTACTACACAGAAAATGACAGCTGAGCTCACTGTAATCCTAAGAAATTTTTCGCATAAAAAAACTAAAAAGAAGAGAAGACTTCGAAAAACCTAAAAATGAGCTGATGAGCTGGTTTTTAATTTCTTCACAGAAATTTTTAAGAAAAATCAGGTTATAGTCAAGAAGCAACACAACTCTTCAGCATTATACGGACATGGGATAAAATGGAGTAACATTGTGGTCGGATATCACATCTGAGTGGAGAATATTCACAAAATTGGCACATATAGGAAGATTAGGCCTTGATCCAAAATGATAATTTTAATTACAGAAATTTAGAGTTTTTTCCGATTTGAAAGTTCAGTGCTAGTGTGCGCTGAACGCACGTAAAAAAATAAAAAGACTAAATGCAATGCTTAAATTACCCCTTTCCCCCCAGCTCAGCCGAAAATCGATTGAAAACATCTTCGAGAATGATTTTGAAACAGCGAGACAACGTTAGCCAAAAATTTAATTCATTTTAAACTTTGCACAACCCTCACATCTATAAACCTGTTTATTGGTGTACACACAAAATGTATTTCATGGTATATTTGTCATACGGACGTTAAATATTAATACAGAAAAGAGAAAGAAATAACAAAATAAAGATGAGGAAATACTCCTAATTATGGAAAGAACGTTCGTTCTGCTGCACTGAACTGTCGGCTGTGGTGCTCATTGTTGTCGACAGAAATAAGTAAGATGAAGATGAATATACGAATCGCTTAGCAATCGTAAAATGAAATAGTTTCTAAATTTCTAACAGAAATTTCAGGAAAAATTAAAATTTCTGATATATGGGAAGTTCACACCGAGATGCTGCAGGCCCTATGACAGAAATGCAAAATGACGTGACACATTTACTCTAAATTCTTTTACAGTTTTAGAGTTTTTGATATGCTGGGGAAGCTTGTTCCACAAAAAAGCTCCAGAAACTGAGAGAGCTTTTTGCCCCACGTTAGATGAACGGTAACTGACTAAAACATCGTTCCTCCGGTTTGGTCTTTCGTTTGGGATATTAGATGGAAAAAATTTTACCACCTCTGCATTACTTTGGGGGAGGTACAGAGAGGAGAATACTCGTCGAGCTTTCTGGATCATGATTCTGTTCGGTTTTGGGATCCAGTCGAGTTTTCTGAAAAGAGGGGTGACATGATCGTATTTATTGAAATTTCCTTTGCATACCACTTTGTGGCGAAGTTTACACATTTTTGCAACTCTCAAGGCAGGGAGCAAAACACGAATATAAATCATGAAGGAACAAGCGTTATGTCTAACAGTTAAGGGTTCTGTTATGTCTAATAGAATAGAAATAATAAAAATATATAAATTGAGGCACTAACAAAAGAAAGTTTCTAAAACCATAATAATTACATCAAGGCTTCCACATCACGCATTTCGTGACGAACATTGAAAATCTTAAATCCCTGCCTTGAGAGGGCTACTAGCTCGAGATGTTTCATGAAGAAAAACGATCTCATTACCTAATTCAACAGGCCAAACAGTGTAACCATCTAATCCACTATAAATAAGCAGCAATTACAATAAACATGATTCGTCGAACTGCAAAGAAATAAAGATCCGCAGTGAATAGTCAATTTACGAAGCGAGTGTTGCAAGTGGAGGAATACAAGAGTTTTCAGCAAAGACTGCATATCAATGGAAATATATTTATGTAACAGATGTTGGCCATAAACGCGAGAAACTACGGTAAATGTTACTAAACAAAAATATGAGAGAAGCTAAACAGTAAATGTTGGTAGGTGAAAAAATTTGAAGATCTTACGGGGTTCTTGCAAAGAACTCAACTCGACTACCATGAGAGTCGACTGGGAGGGCATCAGATGCTTACTTACAACGTTCACATCGCGGTCCATTCAAAATCTGCGAGGCCATTGATGAACGAGAGCACCTTCGGGTTCATTGCATACCTTTTTCTATTTTTCTCCACGGCCATCCTGGTACCTCTTCCAGGATTTATCCGCACAATGCATCTGTAATGAAAAATGATAAATACTTTTTTTCTAAGATTCATTCCTTTAATTCTCCCTCTGAGCAAGCACATTAGATTAGATGACAGTTTGAGCCTCCCTAACCGAAAAAAGCGTTCTAATGAGAGGAAGGCAGTATTTAGTATGGAGATAAGAGAATGCAGAATCTATACAGATAGGGCATAGAAACAGTAAGTTGCGAAAGAAGTTGAAGAAATAAGATAAGAGTTGAAGAAGAAAATATTAGATGCTGAAAGACAGGACAGCAGTGAACCGAAAAAGAGTGGTCCTTGACATAACAAAAAACGTTTCATTTCAACAAAAAAGACCTACCTAACTCTCAGCTCGGACCCCCAGACATTTTCCCCTGGGAGTGCTGATTCCTATTGAGACAATAATTAGAACTAGTGAAAAAGTGTTAGATGCAAAGATTTTTAAATTTATAGGTAGACCTGACGTTTTCAGCGCTGAGTTTTATTTTCCTCAGTAAAATTCGTTTAAAAATTCGCAAGGCATACGATCTCGTAGACATGAACATGGATCATTCGTATTCTGGACAAAAGGGAGTAATAAATTTTTCCAATCGAACCGCAATGAAAAAAATTGTGTGATAGTGATTTCACTACAAATAATTGCCTTCCTGCATCTTGAATACAAATAATTCTGACGCATGTCCATCATATCGTCGTTTGCGCGCTGAAAACGATTTCTACCCTTAAGATCGCAGTAGTGTATTAAGTGTTACTGATCAAGTATATTGAGTGTCTCATTGCAGTAGCGTAAGGTTTTAACCCAAGAGCACACAGCAAATTCAGTTTCTTAATTTCTAGAACTCACATCATCTACATAAAAATTACCATTTAACAGGACGTTGTATCAAAGAACACAAAATTCAAAAATATTCTAATCCCAGAACGTATTCAGGATATCGCGTGTGGATCGATGTGTGCTATGAGCCAAGTTAGAAAATACGTTTAATAAGTATTTGCATCACGTAAATAAATTCCAGGAATACAGTGATATTTACCAAAGAATTACAAGCAACCGATGCTAAGTCAGAACCAAGGCATTTTACTGTAACACGATATCAGTATATATATAAATATTTATTTGAACAGTTTGCGGCATTCAAGTTTATAACATCAACACTACATTAAGACAAGCATTTTACAAAAGGTATTGCAATGGAGAAGCGGTGAAAATCACATCTTTTCACTTAGGAAAATTTAAAATTAAATTTATATCTTACCGGAGAGGTGGCCTTAAAATTTCCACAGTAATTGCTCGTTGGTCATTGAAAAGAGGAAAAATCTTCGAGCAGCGAAGAAGTTAATGAATTTATTGACTAAGTTTAACATGACTGGATTAAAATTAAAAGCTTTACTAAGAATTCTTTGAACTATTCGTCAAATTCAGACCATTTGCAAATACCTCTGAATGAATTCCAGCGTCGCAGCTGCTTCGAGAGGGTACTTGTAGTTGAAACAGTAATATGTTGCAGACAGTGCAGAGAGCCCAGATGTGAATGTCATCAAGTTTTCCATCACGACAGTCCCATCCAATGCAAGCATAAACGAACAGGCGGTCAGAGTAGACTCTGCACCTGCAACACAAACGCTCATCAACAAACCTGATGTGGTCCTAAGTTGGTGCGAAAAAACTGTGTTTCACTCCTACTAAAGATTTGCATTTTGGATCTTGAATCCATTCTTATTCTCAAAATCTTTAATATAGCTAGCCATGGAAGAAAATGTAATTTTTCCTGCTGGTTGGTTCAAAATGCTTGGCCACATTTCATGAAATATCAGCTCTTGATACTTTTTTGCCTTCTATGAAGACTCTTGACTCGGAAATATGTGCGTTGTATTTCCATTCTATAACGTATATATCGAAATGACAATTTCGTCAAGATGATCATTCTGTTGAAGGTTTTCGGAAAAGTTTCCAAGATTTATAAAAATTGTTATAATACATTTCCATAAAATGACACCAGACGAAAAATATCAGTAGAAGCGTGACATGGAATTCATTCACGATTGGCTGTATTGATAAAACACCGTCCAGGTCGGCCACAAATTATTTTTTAAATACTTCATACTAGCTTTTGGAGGTTATCTGATGAAATGGTGGAATTACCTAAGTATCAAGATGCCCCACGGGGGTAAAATTTAGTGGCAATGATTAAATGTACTCTCTTACATTGAGGCAGGTATGTTGTGTTACTTACCATTTTTTACAAGATGAGGGTGCAGATGGAGTCTAGAACCCTCGATCTCCGGCACGGACTTCTCATCCTGCTATAAAATATGATGATTAGCACATCTTTCTAGGTGGCGTAGATGATTTAGTAGAAAGTCTCCACAAGGGTTGTTTTAATATTGTTAGGCTTATAACTAAGAGTAGAAGAAACTTAACTTGAAGGAATCCCGCCTTGAAAAAATTTTCTTTGAACGCAAAATTTTCCATCATAGCCAGCACATCAAATTTCATAACACTCCAGGATAATTTTAAGCAGACACAGCACATCTATGTTGAATTTTGGCACTTATGTTTAGGGAAAAAATTAGAAAATAATGAGAGCACTGGAAATAATGCATGAAATATATGTATGAAAGGATATTGGAGAGTTGGTGATATTATAAGCGTCTTTGGATTTGAATGAAGATTGAATGGATAGATTAGATTAGCTATACTCGTATGTTAGTTTGAGCATCCATAACCGCTACAAAAAACGTATCAGAGAGAAAGGCATCATTTAGCATAGAGATAAGAGAATGCAGAATCTATGCAAATGGGGTATAGAAACAGTAAGTTGAGTAAGAAGTTCATGAAACAAGATAAAAGTTGAAGAAAGTAGTAGGTGCTGAAAAACAGGACAGCAGTGAACCAAAAAAGGTCGTCCTTAACAAAGCAAAAACATTTTATTTCAACAAAAAAAGCCTACCTAACACTCAGCTTGGCTCCTCACATTTTCCCCCGGGAGTGGTAATTCCCATTGATACAATAGTTCATCTCCCTGAGGGGAATTTGAATGGATAAAATTTATAAAAATGAGCATTTGAACATCCGCAGTACTCAGCTTGAACACTTTGAACATAACATCTTGTTTTCCTTGAAATAGGCCATGGCACTCAAAATAGCTCCTGGCAATTCAGAAAGCGTGTTGCCCGAGTTCAGTTTTGCATTTTTATAATCCATATTGATTTGGATTACGTCACGAGATTTCACTTACCTATCCATCCACAATAAAATTCTTCGTGCTCTGCTGTGGTGCGTCGCCTGCACTTGATCTCTTATGTTAACTCCTGTTAATTCTTCAAAATGGATGAACAAACCTTAAACCAATCCCACTTGTAGGCAGTTGAGCTACAGTGTTGAGGTCTGATGCACTTGCTGCCGGTTGTACATCTGTGAAAAAAACAACACATAGTAAAATGAAATTAACACTCTCTCGGTATGATTAAGTCCCTAAAATTAAGCAAGAATACAAATACAATAAACGTCAAAAATTTGAAATTAAATTCTGCAACTGCCCATAATATTTTTGTTTTCAAAACTGCATGAGGAACTCATTCATTCACTAGCTCTCTAAAAAGAGAAATGTTCTATTAGCTATAATGAAAAAGGGAAATGTAGGAAGTTTTTGGTGGTTCACTTTGGAACTCCTCAATTCAATTCTAATACAATTCAATATTTCTAAAAAACTTTAATTTCCTAATATTGATTATCAATATTTACAGAACAATTTCTTTTATCAATTGCTTTGTGAATTTTTGGAGAGATAGGAGATCTGTTTATTTTTTGAGCAACAAAATTTATTTAAAATTATATTGCAAATAAGAAAATCAACTTCTGATGTAACACAAAGTATAATTCTATTCAATTCTGACTCTCCCTAATCACACAACAAGGGTGTTTCAAAGAGAGGGAGGCATCATATAATATGGAATCAGGGGACATGAAAATCTATGCACAAGATATGCCCCCACATCTAGCACATAGAAATAAATTTGGAAGCAATTCACAAAACCAGATGAGAGGTGAAGAATAAATGGATGGAAGCAGAAAAAAGCAGCAGTGAACCAAAAGTGAACTAAAAGTAAAAAAGTAACTAGCCAGAGAAAGAAGTTATCCTCCCCTGGAACACTGATATCAATAGAAATAATAAAATTAAGATTATAAGTTAGTTTAAGCCTCCCTAACCGCTAAAAAAAGCGTATCAAAGAGAGGAAGGAGGAAGGCACCATTTAGTATGAAAATTAGAGAATGAGGAATCTATGCAGAAGGGGCATAGAAACAGTAAGTTGAGAAAGAAGATTTTGAAACAAGAAAAAGTTGAAGAAGAAAGTAGTAGGTGCTGAAAAAACAGGACAGCAGTGAACCAAAAAAAAACGGTCCTTAACAAAACAAAAACCTATTCTATTTTAACACAAAGAAAGCCTACCTAACTTTTACCTCGGGCCCTCACAAAGTCCCCTGGGAGTGCTAATTCCCATAGATACAATAGTTGTATCCCCCTGAGGGGCAATATATAGAAACAATGGAACATTAAGTACCACATACAATAATTTTTTTTCAAGTGTCATAAAATTATGCATAATTGTATGGCTTAAATGCTTGAATATTTCAAACACAAACGGCACTCCTGGAGGTACACAAAAAATGTATAAACCTCTTAGTAACTATATTTGATGTTGTCAGTTCTTTTTCTTTGACCTCCACCATTCTTCCGGAGTCGTGCTAGATGAGTTCCTTAACTTATGAGAAATATCTGTAAGCAATCTCTATTTGCCACTTTACCCACAAATTCAATTAGCTGAACTTGGGCTACTGCAACCTGGCAAGTCAACAATATTCCGGACAGTTTTGTTCACTATGATGCATCACTTCCCCTCCTTTGCTTGCACTCAAAAATTCGAACTGAAAACAGAAGTAAGAAATTTTTAGATCACGTAGTTCAAAACACTGAGTAAATGTGAGGTTTGATTATTCATTTTTTTTTAAATAATGACATTTGCACTCATCACAGAGAAAACTGAACTTCTCCTCTGGAGTGAATTGGTACTAAAGAACACACTCTTTCTATTGGCACTACAAAAGTAAAACAAAGGGGGAAATCTTCAATAACCAATGCAACTGTGATAAAAAAGACCATATGTGAATTGATCAGCAGTGGTAAAACAGCATTGAAAAAATACCCACTTGAACTAGACTGAGTTTCAAATTTCCCTTAAAATTTTTCTCACAACTTCACTAAGCAACTAGCCCTTACCACATAGTGATGCAGAATAATCATTCTCACACTAACTTCAATACATTACATTGTTTAAATGTTATATAAACTAGTAGATAACAGAAGACAATTTTTCTTGCTTATGTTTAGTAATTCACATAAAATTTCACACTTATAGAAAAATGTAAGTGATTCCAACAGAAGTAAAAGATTACATCCCATGTTGCACAAATTAAGGTTAAAGGTTAACATCGGCATCTTTGGGATGCTTTATTTCCAATCAAGCCTGATACATATGATCTTAGCATTGGTTTTTCAAATGTCTTATAACTAACCCAATATATAGGACACCATGACGGTTCCCCCGTAAATCCGGTACCCATTTCCGACACCTGGGTTGAGTGGGGTATTGTGCTTGAGCTTTTCCCTTATACCCAACGGGGAAAATCTCCGCGCCAGCGCCGGGATACGAACCCGCGACTTCCAGCATACAAGTCCGATCCCTTAACCGCTGTGCCACGGAGAGCAGTAACATATTTTTGCTTACAGAAGCAGTAACATATTTTTTCATTGTATTTAGCCGATAAGTCAAGCGTTGAATGAATCTCATAATTCAAACATCAAGCATTAAAAGACTGACTTATATTCATCCCAACACACTACTAAAAATTAATGAATTCAATTCAACTCCTAAAAAATCAAATGTTAAGAAGTTTCTACCAACAGTATTGCTTTTTTTTAAATTCATCAATGGTTAGCTCAGTTCACATTGATTTCAAGAAAACCTGTGAACATTGTCAACTAAATAGGACAAGGCTTCAGAAAAGTTTACAGGTATGTGACAGAAGTAATTACTTGAATTTTTCACAATTTGCCAAACCAAAAATAAAACAATACTAATCACTCTGTAATTAGCTAGTTCGCACACATGCAACTTTATTTCTAATGAAATTTAATAGCTTAAGAAATGAAAACATTTCTACTTTTATTTCAACATTTTTACTGGTTGAAAACACAAATAATGAAGTTAGGAAAACATCAACAATCCAAAAGCTTTTTTTACCTTAGCATTCTGCTTTTAGGAAGAATTTCTTAGGAAATGCAATTAATTATCTGATAATATATCCATAAATAATCATTGATACACAGTTGGTGCCCCCACACAACTAAATTTACTTACCCAAAGCATATCTCCAGAAATTTCTTAGCTTGCGAATTTGGATCAGCCTTAGGATTGGGCGAAGATCATCCTCTTCAAGACTCAGGTCATCCCTAGTTTCCGCACCAGCTTCAGTGAGCACCTGAAGTATGCCATCAATGGTACCACTTGCCAGGTTTGGCAACTCTTGAAATATGCTCTCTTTTATTGAGATTGACATCACTTCAAAAAACTCTTGTGCTTGAGAGGAATCAATAATGTTCCAAAGCTCTTCTCATACCCTTGGAGTGGGTAATAATCATGAAGGTCTGAATAACTCACACAATCATAATATTTTGGAACCTGACCATGGGAAGTGAAAATTTGATGGATATGAAGGCTGAAATCAAAAAATGACAGATGCTTCCTCACAAGAAAATAAACCAAAACACCTTCAGGTACTTTAATTAAATGATTCTTTGAAAGTTATTTCAGAAGTTAGTTCTAAAACTTTTTGATGTACATTGAAACAGGTCTGCATTGGTGAATAATTTTTCAATTTCTTTTAACTTGTCATCAGGAATGTCAGTTTAATTTTGTGATTACTTTAGAGCACAAAAATGTCTGTCCTTGTTGGTGAATTTCATGAAATTCTTTAATGATATGCTGGATGGTAGATGATGGAAGTAATAATTATGCCTGCAATTTGAGATAAAACAATGCAAGATTTATCAAATAAAATGCTTCTACATCATTGTCACCTAAATTTTCATCACTATTTTCCATTCTCTCATCTGTCTCTCTAGTATCAAGTTTGTCACTAGCATCAGATACACCGGAGCAAACTTCATGAGCTGAAAGTGCTACTGAATGAATATCAACACTGCCTTCATGTACACTGCTGATATTATATGTTTCAAGGCAACCTAATTATGAGAACATCCACGATGATTTCTAATAAGATGACTTATTAAACTAGAATTTTTTTAAAATAATTTTTTATCACAATTTTTAATATGACACTTAATGATTTCACCATCTTTAATATGATTATTTAGATGTTGGAGCAAAGCATTTAAATGGGAAAAATTTGATGGCAATGTTGTAGATTACACTGCAGAAGAGTATCTGGAAATTTTTGATGCTCATTTAGGATACCATTTGACAACTTCTTCCCATGTTCCCACAAAATATGCGCTCGGAATCCAGCATATGATTTAAATTTTCTACGATATTTTTCAAATGAACATGGATATACAACATTACATAAGCTTTTATGGAATGCAAAATGGCTAACATACCCTGCCAATGATTTAGATACTTTACCACAGAATGGACAATTATAATGGGGCCTCAGACTACCCTCTCCCAACACATAAGGGTTGTGTATTTTTGAGATATATTTTAATAATAATTTGAGAACGCTATAATGAACTCGTAATTTATACACTCAATAAAATCTATTTGTTAACAATAAATGGCATTGGAAGTATGTCTACTTCTCTTTGCCGATTGGAGTTGACAATCTACATTCGAACCAAAAAATGTAAATGTAAATTCGGACACCAGGATAAAAAAGTATGGTTAAAGTACACGACCACAAGTCTTTTTTACAACTAAATTGTTCCAAATTGGAAATTCACAAAATAAGTGGGGAGAATTAAGGGACGATAAAATCACTCAACAGCATTCTAACAAGACTTAATTCCGATAGTTATACTGGCCTATATGTGTGAGTAGATTAACACAATCACTGTCTGTACTTTACGATAATCAATAGTAAACGTCCGCCTAAATTAAAACCCCCACTCATGAACTCTATATGATAGCTATCAATGTGAGAGATGCACTGTCAAATAATCATACTCTGGTGGTGAGAACAAAACACATTTACTGGAAAGCAATAACTGAGACTTTAACATCTCTCGCACAATTCCAACGGCATTCTACTTGCCGCGCAAACACAATTCCATTGGGGGTAGTAGTTCCAATACTATTGACACGGTGTTTGCTTTTCAGTTATTAATTTACCAATACATTTATTGTAACAAAACATTTGAAGAAAATTCATATTTCTTGCCTTATGATATTTATTAAAGCTTCATAAATTGAGAAACAGCGCAGTGGTAAAATATAACAGGGAACCAATATTTTCGAAAGGATAGTTCAATCTTCAACCTTTCAAAGCATAAAAAACCACATATAAAACTGATGTAAGAGGAAAATACAATAAATTTAATCAATCGATAATTAGAATGATCATACGCATTTCCGTTATGGGAAGGAAAGTTCCTAGATATTGATTATTTATTCATTTTTCATCTGATTTTTATTTCATGAACAATACATACCTACTAAAGTTTATAGTAACTAGGCAACATTCGTTAAAGTCATTTTATGCTCAAATTGAACAAAATTACTTTCATTTATTTCATTGATTTGAAATCCACTTGTAATAGCCAATAACGGTGTTCTACCGTTATTGGATTGAGACCCAGTGTTTTACTGTAAAATATGCCTCACAGTTAAAAACCGTGATTTATACGGTGTTTACCCGTGAATTTCACGGGCATTTTTTACAGTGAGGATAAACAAACAGGAAACAGGGCGTCCACACAACGATCACCTAGGGCGAATCATTCAACATTTCGAACAAAATCCTCGTGATAGTACATGCTATACTGCTCCACATTTAGGCATTTCAAGTCATGTTACTGTATGGCGAAAACTCCTCGGTGAAAACTCACACCCATATCAATTTCAAAGAGTGCAAAGTTTGCTTCCTATAGATCATGGGCTTCGCATGCAATATGCTCTGTGGTTTTTGCAAAAAGAAACAAACGATGTCGGTTTTCCGAAGAGAGTCCTGTTCACTGATGAGGAATATTTCATTCGCTGTGGTGCATTGAACACGTACAAATCCTCACATAATTTATTTTCATCAACATCACTTCAGCGCCAACAAGTTTACAGGAATTGTAAATGACAATTTATTCGGTCCATGTATGATGCCTTCACCTCTCACTCGCCGCGCATACAGGATTTTTTACTAGGAGTTTTGCCTGCATTATTAGATGTCCCTCTGAACATACGTAGAAGAATGTGGTTTTAACATGATGGAGCAGCAGCACATTATTTCCTTGGATCACGAGAGGTTTTAGATGGCAGAGGCGGCCCAGTGACATGGCCTCATCGTCGCTCACCAGACATGACACCACTTGATTTCTTCCTGTGGGGGGCAATGAAGGAGGAGCTGGTGTATGTCACCCTGAGGATTCAGAGCAAGATCTGGTAGTCCGCGTAGTTGATGCTGCTGCACAAATAGCTGAGGATCCTAATGTTTTTACATCTGTACGGTAGTCAGTTCATGACAGATTTGAAAGGTGCATTGAAACTCACGGTAGGCACTTTGAATACCTCTTACCAGCAATAAAATTTATCATTTGGAACTGGTTATCATTTCATGCAATAAATTCTTAAAATCATTCCTTGAATGGTATTAATTAGTATGATTCACAAACGACACAAACTCTGGTGAATACAGCATTTTGACTTCTTAACTGGATCACCTAAAACTCAACTTCGCTGGTAGCTGGTGCGTCAGCGCTCAACATTCAAGATTAAAGAATTTTTGAACCTCATGGAATTACTCGAAAACGGTGGAGTTTTAAGATTTGATTTTACTCGAGAAAATCGATTTTGCGATTTTCTATATATCGTTTCATTTCTGCCTCCTGTTCTGAACCACCCTGTATATAACTATACTGTATATGAACAATAAAATAAAAAGGGCAATAATATTTCTAAAACCTACAAATATTCAATAGAAAAATACGTTGGAACATGTAAAATAAATACATGAACAAAAGTTTACAACACATTTCAGGATATACATAGATTAATACTTCGTTGCATAGCATAGTTATTAATAATTATGGCTTCGAGACGTTTAGTGTAATTCCCTACAAACCTTTTAAGAGTTTCGGGTGTAATCTTATTTCATTCTGCAATGACAATTTCTTTAAGTTCAGTGATGTTATTGGGACGTCTCTTCTGTATTTTCAATTTCAATTCCCTCCACAAGTTTTCTATCGGATTCATGTCCGGGGATTGACTTGGCCATTCGTACATGCTTATCTAGCATTCCTTGGTTTCGTTTGCAGTATACTTTGATCGTTGTCTTCCTGGAAGGGCTCTTCCGTGTTTCAATTTTAACAAACGAGCTGAAACTAGGAGTCGCTCTTCTAATAATATTCTACGATATTTCCTGCCAATAATATTTCCTTCAATGATGTGAAGTTTACAAACCCCTGATGAGCTGAAACATACTCACGCCACAATTGAGCCACCTCCAAACTTAACAGTGGGTATGGTGCATTTTAGTTTATACTCTTCGTTTTGTTGCCTCCAATCATGGCTTGTGCTTTTTCTCCTAAATAGTTCGATTTTGTTTTCATCTGACCACAGTTCTGAGTTCCAAAGCGTTGTTGGCTTGTTTGAATGATCGTTGACATATGTACTTCAGCATGGTCTTGCGGTAACGTTTCTGGAGAAGAGATGTCCGGCGAAGGGTGCGGGAGCGGAGATCTTCACAGTGTAGGCCCAGCTGATTGTGTGTCTATTGGCTTCAATCCCAGGTGCCTTGAGATCGTCCTTCAATTTTTCATCAGTCGTTTGAGTGCTCTTCACTACCGTTAGGACCAATTATTTTTGTGCAGCACGATAGTTAATCTTCCGTTGTCGGCCGGTTCGAGGCTTGCTGAGAATCATATGCCGGCATTTCTACTCAAGGATTATCGTTTCAACCAAGGCTATAGGACCACACAGTTGTGTACATTTCTTCTAATATCCCAAACCTTCATTATGGAGCTCCAAAATTCGTTCGCAAAAGTCTTGGTTGATGTCATTATTCTTAACCATGTTTACCACCTTTCAAACCGAGAGCTGCTGTACCAATGACACGTTATTTGAAATGAATGGTAACGAAAGTTCGGTTGCCAAATAGTAGAATGAATGAAAAAATTCTGGAAGAATCCTACAATAATTTTTATGTATAATATCGATAAAAAAGTCGGGTATTGTAAAATTTTGTTGACGTATTTATTATACATATTCCTAAATATTTTCTTATTAAAGATGTGTTGGTTTCAGACATATAATTAACCTTGTTATACTATGGTTTATTTATAGTCCAATTTTGCGAATGTACGTGGTTTAGAAATGTGAAATCTGACTATGCAATCAACGCGTTGTATTATTTTACCCTTCCTCTCTGAGTTTGGCGTGATGCTGATAGGTCAATTTCTAGGGAATCATAGGTGGAAGAGAAAAAAAGAACGGACATGTTGAATATTTTTAAACACTCTATTCAGGGTAAGGATGATCGTATTAACACGAGAAAGATTCACACTGATTTACTCGAAGATTGATAAAAAGATTTACACATTAACTTCCGATAATTTAATAAACCTTCATGCTTGGTAGCCTTCCCTAAAAACACACCCATTTCTCTGGAAATATTCTTCTCCATTTAAATTTTGTCCTCCATCACACGTATCAGCACGGGCCTATACAAGGTCTCTGACTTTTTTTAAATTTTCTAAAGACGCTTTCCTTATCGACAGAGCTTTGATGGAAGGTTTGAAAATGAATACCAGAGCACAGATGATAATTTTAAAAATCGTGAAAAATATTTTCATGGTTAGATATGGCTGGTATACAAACCGCCCATCATTTATACATAACTTGAGAAAACGACTCTGAGTAAATCCTCAGTTTCATATTAGTTTGTAAATCTCTAACATTAAGAACACGTTAACTGTGAATTTATGCTCCTGGTCCCTTGTCTCACGCTGAATTTCAAATACCTTGGATTTTTTTAGGTTGTCAACAGGAATTAAGATGCATTGATATTTAGCCAAGAACTAATGTATATTTTATAATCAACGTAATTTTTCAATATTTCAATAATTTTCTTTCAACTTGAGAGATAAGTATAAGGTCTTACAGGCACATACGTACAAATGAAAAAAACGTTGTTAATTCTGATCCCTTCATAACTTCGCAACACTGAAGTGCATTAGTTATCCTTCGTTGGCCATACTGAAGTCCATTAGTTATGATTATAATTATCTACATAGTTAACTCAGAGCATTTGGGGTTCGTTGCATAATGATAACGCAACAAAGCAGTCGGAATGTTCAGCTACAAGTACCTTAGGAGTTTGTCAAGGGAATGGAAAGCCTCAGCTATTAGAAAATGGTTTGCGGGCTTAAATTTTTTTCATTTGTTATGTCACCCGGTTCTAAGCTTCAGTTTGTTGTTTTTATTTTCGAACCCAACTCTTCGCTACTGGATTTTACGGTAAAGGGTATACCTGCTGAACGCAACTCTTGGTATTATATAAATTCAGACAAGTTCGTCAGCCTTTCATAGCTTTAGCAGTCACCGCTCGAGCGGAGGTGCGTTGTGGTGTTGATACATAACAGATGTTTATTCATTAGTTTTGAAGTTTCAGCCCTGTCAATATTCCCATTTATTTGTGCATGTTTCTAGTGTGTATCATATTTGTTTTCGGTACATTCTTCAGTGCGTTCGTCAGTTGACCTCCTGCCTGGGATACTATGGGAAAGCCCAGCCACTATCCAACCTGTTGCTGAACTTTAGAAGATTTATTTCCATCGTCATAACATACTTCGGCGTTGAGAACTTATATGTACCAGAATACAAGCTAACCCCTTGCTCTAACTCTTGTGCTGCTGCGTAAGTTGCTGCAAGTTGCAGACTGTGGGGATGGGATGAAATTCACTGTTTTAAAAACACTGCTATTATTTCGGGACCTGGACTTCACAACTTCTTCTGCAGTCGATCAATCACTAACTTCACTCTCTACACTGAGAGTGTAGACATAGCCAGGGAAAAGCATCTGATTCTAATTAAATTTTCTGTGCGAGTCTCTAATTTCGTCGCTCCGGAACATTTTGGCTCAAGTTTTGCTTGAAGCGCACATTGGCTCAATTTCTCTTCAGTAGCTTTCCGGGAGTCCAAATTTACTTCAATTTAAATTCATTTGTATTTTTGTGTAGTCTCCTGCATATGCTTCGCAATGAAATATCCTTTAAAGCACAGAAAAATAATAAAACAAGAAACCTCGTTTTTCTATGATCACCGGTTCATCCAAGTTGAAGATCCGTTTCCTGAACAAAGTTCGTCACGCGGGCCGTTGCCCAGCCCATATTTCCAAATCCTTCTAGGATGCCATACACACATTTTATGATTTTCATCAGCATATTGACGATTCTGTCAAAAATTGCAAAGCCACCCAAACGCCAAAAAAATTAACAACAAAATTCGCAAACACCGCTCTCTTTCTGGCCTAAAAGAGAACCGATTCCAATCGAACAGCATCATTATAGACATTGGCTGAGAAGAAACTCGTTGGTATCACTACAATTTACACAGCTATCGAAGACTTAGACCTAATCTGCCTGCATGAAGTAGGAAGCATTTGTGAACAAATAGGAGGAAAAACAATTATTTAGGAGAAGCGTAAAAATGCTCTGAAACAGTTGGAGATCAACTGGTCGACAATCAAGTTTCTTCCTAACGAAAAAATTTGTCCCGTTGATATATATAGGGCTAGTCAGAGTCGTTGCGGTCCTTGGATTGCCTCTTCGAGCGCTCACCTTCAAATCATATATGACCAAGAATAAAACCGCTGTCAATTTTATGACACGGCTTGATTTTGAGTGAGGGTTACCTCGCTTTACCCACTTTTACGTCGACAATAAAAAAACTGCATCCTCCTGCAACGTTTTACGAGCCGAAACCTTTCGATGAATGAAAACCAAGGCTTCAAATAAGAAGCTTATGATCAAATAGGACTTTGATCTAGCTCACAAGGTGAGCAAAACTGCTGCCTCATTGCTCAACCTTTGAATTGTTGTACTATCTTTGTTCGAAAATTGAAGCCAAAGCTTGAAGCCAACATCATAGCCTATGGGAAGGAACTATGGGAAAATAGCCATATAATCGTTGGAAATAGCAAAAGTGATCCACTCCGTATCCAGCTGTCAAAATCGTTTGGAAGCCACCTGCATACCTAAGGCTGTCACACTGAATAAAACTTGTGTTCTCTTTGCCTGCTTAGTTAAAAATATAAATTTCGAAGTATCATGGTACTTTTTTGGGGGGTTATAAGCAGTGAAGGAAATTTGGATCCTAACTTCCGATATTCCGATCACGATCGATCTTCTTCATCGGGATCGGACTTGAAGATCGGAACCTCCCGGTGGAAAAAACTGAAGTCCAAGGATGGCTCTTGCAAAATGTTAGTCCGATCCTGATCCCGGCTTTTAAGGAAAAAATGAAACTAAGACAAGCAATCTGTCTCGCGCAGATGTCGTTTCTTCTTATACGCAGCTTCAAAAACAGCATAATACGCGGATCCCGAGCTCCGCTTCGATCGAGCGCGTGTTCACTTCTGGGTTGGCCATCCTCGGCCTAAGATCGCGACCCTGGCTGCCGTAAACTTCGAGGCCCTCGTCTTCTTGAAGGGCAACCTTCCTTTCCTCAGAAAAGCCCACGGAGTGGAGGTGAACGAGCAAGACGAGGTCTGAAAGGGACAATTCAAACAAAAGGACAGATAGTTAGTGCCGCCGATTTTTCACATAATATAATTAAATTGGATGGAGTTTAGTAGTGTCAATAAAGTTGACATGTTGCTATCTAGTATTTGAAATATAAATAATGAGAAAATTACACTTAAAATCCATCTCTTTCATTCTATATCAGTATTAGAGTATATGTGTGACGTCGTATACTCATATTGCATATGAATTGCTTTAAAAACGTTTTAAAAACCGGGAATCGGTGTTGAAATCTTAGGATCGAATGATCGGAAGTTCAGGATCGCTTTAATTTTTTGGCGCGGGATCGGAAGTTCGTATTCGGAATTAACCATTGACCGGTAGCGGAAGTTCAAGATTGGACCAATCTTCTGAGCATCGATGCCCACCACTGGTTATTGGTAGGTAAACATAGAAAGGGAAATTGTAGTCATTCATCTGTAAAATTTTAGATGCATTTCTGGTTAGTAGTATTGCTTTCGTTAGCTATTTGCTGTAACACTCTTTTGTATTGTCGGAATTTAAAATCGTCAAAATTACATGGGATACCGATATTTTGTCCTGGCAAATGATTTAACATTGAAAGAGAGCGAACGGTTTTACCCCGAGGAAATGTTGTCAATATATGGAGGATTGTACACCTAACTTAGTCATGTCCTGGTGGTGTTTATGTTTACTGAGATATTAAGGTTGAGCTAATGTCCCGCGTAGAGCGTCACTAACGTACAACTAACATCATTTCATTTTCCCCGGCACCAAAGAATTAAGGCAGTTTTAAGGCGTAGAAGTCTTCAGAGCAGATTTTAATGATCTTCAACAGCTAGTTAACTGCTCTGGATCTCGAGCACAATCTGGAAAACCCAATCACTCCCAACAGTGCGACGTTGATGTCTCCGCAGCATTTTCTACAGTGCATGAATCATTAGGCTCAGATCCTGTTCTTGAATGAAAATTGTTTTCTGAGAATTTAACTCAAATGAATTTTTTTGAACTTACGATGCACCTATATAATAAAAAACGGTCATTCCATGTTTAAGTGAGGCTCAACTATTTTTGAAAGCATTAAAGCTCGTTGGTGCTGCCACTAGGTTAGGAACTTTAAAAATAGTTCATTAAAAAAAAAAGATGATACAGAATACACCTTTGTTTTTTCAAATGTCTTAATATTAAAATTCATATCGTTGATATACACACATGCGTGTCGTAATACACGTGTTAATAGTCGATACAAAAAAATTGAGAGAAAAACATGGAAAATGCATTCTTTTCGTTGCGTAATCTACGTTTGACAACGCATGTAAATACGAGTTGAAAATGTATAAAATACCAATGACGATACATTATTGAAAATACTTTTGTTAGTCCACATTTGCGCAGAAATAAAAGCTTAAGAACGTGCTAGATCTGGTATTAGTTTGCAAGTAAAATGGGGGAGGTTTGAACAGTTCTGTGTCTAAGACTAAGGGTCAATATTCGTAAACTATCTTTCTATCCCAGGTATCAACTAGTATATCAATTAACGAGCTCGCTGAAAATTAAATCGTTTACCATAACACAAATTGTTGATATTTCAGACGCTAATAATACTGCCACAAAAGAGTTCACCGGAGTCGAAAAACAAGAGGATTTTTGTACAATGCTAACGAAAACGTTTGTAACATAATTAAGACAATACATGAAATTAACTACCTAAATACATAATATTGTCATACTCACGAGTGAAAGAAAACAGTTTATTTCAATAACGATGAAACTAACCCATCGTCGGTTTTTAGATATCGTAGCACAAAAATTCAACGTCGATACGCACACATGGGTATCATAATACCAAGGTCAATAGTCAGAAGAGATAATTGAGGGAATAGCTTGAAAAATGTATTCCGTTTGTTGCGTGATCTAAATGTAAATACAATTTGAAAGAATTCATCATGCGGGACGGTACATAGCTGAAAACACTCTTAATGATGACAGTAAGATAGATTGATAAAATAATTCTTTGTCTTAGACTATGAGGTCGATATTCTGAATCATTTTTCACTCATACGAAAGAACTAGTATGCGAAACAATGAGTTCGGAGATGAAATATTTTACCGAAGCACAAATTTAAATTCTTTATACGTTGATAATAAGGCACTAAAGAGTTTACATTGGCCTGAAACGTAAAAGGATTGTCTTGCGACGACAAGCAAAATATTTACTATATCATTGGAGTAATACGTGAAACGGAATATATAAATAATGTTTTCGTACTATATTTACGAGAGTAAAAATAATAAATTTCCACACAAAGCAAATAAAAAAAATTAATGACATGAATAAGAAAAGAAAATGTTTATGTCCTATTAAGTTAACACATTAGATGATATTATATTTCTTTTAAAAATGTCTTAAAATGTCCGATGGTTCTTGAGATTTACACAGTATATATGAGTGCCATTGTAGCCCATGTCAATGCTAAAAGACTGAAAGGAAAACATAAATGTATCCCGTGGGAAGTTATTTTAAGTATGAATGTGTTTATTGATAAGCGTAATGAACGAAATATAAAGATGAATTAAGTGGAATTAAATGCTATTGAGTCTCCACGTATATGTGACCTTTTTTACGCGTTTGTGACATAAGGGAATTACGTACAAAATATTTACAGACAGTGTATAATCGAAACATAACTAAATGGTCGAAATGACAAGAATTGAAAAAAAATATTTGGTTGTGGGAAACTTGGCAAGATTTAAATTAACTACCTCAAAAAAAATGCTTCAAATCGTACAATAAATTTAAGATGTTGCTTTTTTGAACTTTAAAAACCCGTATTTATGGAACAAATGCAGCATCACATACGCACATTAAACAGAATAACGTGTTGTTCTGTTCATAAGTCCCATTACTGTTTGAGGGATTGCAACTTGCAAATATTGTTGAAACGCAAGCTGACGTGCTATTTTAGTTTTATTTTTTTTCAATGTTTTAGGGGTTTTGATACTCAGGGGAAGTTTGTTCCACACTACGGCGCCTGATACTGAAAAAGCTTTCTGCTCAATGTCAGATAAACGATAGTTGATTAATACCATGTTACTTCGATTCAGATTTTGGTTGATTACAGTTGGAGGATGGAATTTTACGGTCAGTGCAGGTCTGAGGGAGGCAAATACGTGTTGGGCTACGCGTTTGGGCTTTACGAATTTAGAATCTCTCTTGAATGGAGGTTCAGCTGAGTGTATCTGAAAGAGGGGTTGCGTGATCACTCTTCTTGAATTTACCTATGCATACCACCTTGACAGGGAAATTCACCCATTTTTGCAACTATTTTTGGCGATATCAGGGTATGTTTCCATAAACTAGGTTGAAATAGTCAATACGAAATAATGTTAAGGATTGAATGGCTAATAATCGAGATTTTTCATCGAGCATACTTTTATTTGGTGGAAAAACATTAAAGTTCCATAAATTTTGTTGTAAATTTTCTCAACTTGAGATTTTGAAGACATGTTTTGATCGAACCAAATGAGTAATTTTTCCTTTTTTTATATTCAAATAATTTCATCGCTCCCTACCTTAGGAGTGAAGGTTTGATTTTTTTTACAATTTGTTGCAAAAATAATGCATTGTGTTTTTTCTCCACTCAGTTGAAGCCCGTTTTGGTCCTACCATGATTTCAAGTCATACCACTAGGGAGCTCAATAATTTTAGTACGGAATTTTTTTCAAAGGAGTGAAGATTTCGAATTTTTATTCAAACGGTATTTTGCGATTGATTTTCATCAATATGCTTGTCAGTTTGGTTGATTTTCTTGTTGAAGATGTGCATAAGCCAAATACTAAAATGAACTTTGTTAACCGTTAGCATTATATAAGCTGAATCGCGATGGATTTGTCATAGTTGATAATTTCAATGGACGCGTCCTAAATCAGACGTTGGAAAGTGCTGTAATGTAACTCGTGAAATTTGGTTGACATTTTTAAAGGTTTATTTTATGTCCCTTTTAAGCTTCCAACCCATTTATGCCCAGTGTTGCGCTCACGCAACAAAATAACACTGCACACTTTTCTCAACCACCTAACCAAACTATGCACCGTACCAGTGCTTCCACTCCTAGGGTAATTACCCTAGTCTAGGGTAATCAGACCCCTCCTAGGGTACAGTCTAGGGTAAGGAGAAAAAAATGCAAAATCTAGGGTAAAATCTATATTTCTGATCTGGTTTGTAAAAATCATGAGAAAACATGAAGATTGTCAATAACTACAGTGGAATATAACAAAAAGAATTGAATGAGCAGAAGGTATTCATTCAAAACTGGATTGCATGGACATCCGATTAGTGAATATAGCACAAGTCAACGTGTTCCACTGAACATGGTTCTTTTCGCAATGTGCGGCGTGCAGTTTCTTAACAAGCTTGTGTACGACGATTGCTGGAGTAGTGGGATGCACTCACCCTTTGTTGAGTTGTCGTTCTGCGATCCAACTCCGATAAATGATATGATAGACAATGCTTTCAACAACAAGCTAACTCGCGCTTATTTGGAGTTCTTAGATTATAATTTGGGGAAATTAAACTCATTGAATTCCTCGTTTCAGTCTGACTCTTCAAATATCTTCAATCTGGGATCAAAAATTTGTAGCCTTATTATGAGCTTTTGTTCAGATTTTATACATGTTGCTTTAAATGCAACCATTTCTTTGCTGAATCCATCCCATCCAACATTCACTAGTGCTCTAGTGCCAGTAGGTGAAAAAGCTATACACAGCATTGGGATGTATGCAGCTGAAACGATGTCAGAGTGAACTGGCATTTCTTCACAACAGAAAGAGCTTTTTCATAATTGTAGACGCTTCTTGGTTAAAGCAGCTTCAATAATCCAAAAAACGGCTTTCCATCGAGGATCCTGAACATGACCTCGTACGCTGTCTAAATACGCTTAATGCTCAACACCGACTACAAAATCTTTGTCTTATTTGTTAGACGAAATTTCCCCAATGAAAAAATTGGTTTCTTTCTTATTGAAGAGTGGCGAAAACATTACTCAGATGAGCAACCGACATGTCATATCGGCCGTGGATTACTGGGAAACAGCGCTTAGCCGTAAAAATGCCGGTGGGCTACCATGCTATCCAAACCTTATAACTGTAATTAGAACATCGTTGTCCCTCCCATTTTCTAATACATTCGTTGATTAAGGGGGTCATCTGAGCCATTATGGTCTTAATGATCTATTTTTTTTCTTTGCTGAAAAAGGATCCTTAGGTAGTGGGCTATTGTGTCCTGAAATTTCATTTCATGGGTTTACCAGCACTAGAACCCTAGTTCACTAGTTCTAAAGGGTGTCAAAAATGGAGGATAGGGGTCAAAAATCATGAATTTTTAACCCAGGATCAAAAGGAAATGAAAAATCTGGCTTCACTAATTTGTTAGAAATGTTTCAAGCATATCAAAACTTTTTTTGGTTTTGTTTAATCGTAAAAATTTCTTGACTTACGAGATAATTTTTTGAAATACCGTGACAAAGTAACATAAAAAAATACTATTATCCATTTTCTAAAAATTAACGCCAAATTTGGAAAAGGTATCCGAGTAAAAATGTTTTTTTTAAATTACATATACTTGGAAAGTTTAAAAACAATCGGTCCACAAATAAAAAATTTACTTGTCTGCACTTCATTTACTTGTCTACACTTAAGGACACCGTCTGGGTAAAGAAAGTCCCGTTATTTATAGATGGATTTCTCTGAAATTTTCACAGTAGGTGTAAAATGATGCAAATATCATTTGTTATTTCGACAAAATTTTTGTATCTGCACTGGATTTATTTTTATTTTCGAAAAAAATGATAAAAATGGGGGTTTTTAAAATCTATCTTCTTCTACAATTTTGAAGTTACAGAACTAGTACTTCGTTTTTAGATTGCTTAGATGTCTTTATAACCACTCGCAATAGGGAATTCCGATAACTTTTTTTGTGGATTTTGGGAATTGAAAATAAATGAACTTTTTTCATTTATTTTTTTTTCATGTCGTGTAATTTTCAAAATAATAAATTTGTCAAAAAATGCTATTGCGCAAGGATACACCTTGCTGAGCCCTATCGAATTGTATATAAAGCATTCTCCTAGCTCTAATATTGTGGAAGAAGTAGCATTTGAGAAACCAATTATCAAGTTTCCAGAAAAACGTGTTTCTTCACAAAAATAATTTTTATCTTTTGAAATACAGGGTTTTCTATAATGAACTCCTGAGCGTTTGTAGCTCTTTTCAAACCCTTTCGATTAATACAATTTACATTGCTGTAGCTCTGTAACTCTGGGAAAAAATATACCACAAAAGAAAATAGGTGTCATTCTTGAAAGCAACCAATTTATTTAATTTTTCATTTTTTTTCACCAAAATACGTTTTTTTGTCAATTCAACTCCTTTGTTTTATAGCTCTTTTCAAGCCCTTTGGATTGGTGTGCTCGCCATAGCTGTAGCTATGATACTGCAGCTGTCATTGAGCTATGAATGAAAGCTGCGGTATCATAGATACGGCAGAACAGCTAAATTCTGAAATTGTCAAAAATTATAAAAAATATTTACTTAGCGTTAGAATGCTTCTTTTGAATAATGGAAGCACTTTGAGTAGCTCATTAACGAACTATAATGCCATTCCCGCAGAGAAACACGCTCAATTGACCCCCAATAATGAGGGGGGGAGGGTTCAAGGTCACTCCACCCCCATCGCTCTCCCCCCTCTGTTGGGCGCACTATTCGGAGTAGACGTGAACGGAAAGAACCAATGGAAGCGCAAGAAAATCCTCTATAAGATGCATATATAAACAGATAATCAACACATATCCCGATTTCTATCAATACGGTTTTCTGCTTCATTATCATAGATACGGCAGAACAGCTGAATTCTGAAATTGTCAAAATTTTACAAAATATATTTATTCAGCGTTAGAATGTTTCGTTTGAATAATGAGAGTACTTTGAGTAGCCCATGAACGAACTATATTGCCATTGCCGCAGAGAAACACGCTCAATTGACCCCCAATAATGAGGGGGGTGAGGGGTCAAGGTCACGCCACCCCCATCGCTTTCCCCCCCCCCCTCTGGGGGGCGCACTATTCGGAGTAGACGTAAACGGAAGGTACCAATGGAAGCGCAAGAAAATCCTCTATAAGATGCATATGAAAGCAGAAAATCAACACATATCCTGAAATCTACCTAGACGGTGTCCTTAAATGCACTTCATTCCTGTAATTTATACATGTATTATGTTTTTCACAGTATAAATATGAAATTACACATGCATAGTATTTGTAGATGGTAATACAACATGAACCAAGGATTCAAGTTAAAAATAAGCGTTATATCACATAGCGCAAAAAAATTATGTTTTTCGGCTATTTCGTCTAAATGAAATTTTCCACCTAAAAATGATTAGAAGACAACGAATTTTCACGCACGAAAAACAAGATAGTTTTGGAATCCTTGTAACATTTCCAACATTCTAACAGATTGATTTTTTAAATTTTACTTTCATTTTTTTTGTCATTCTACAAAACCGAAATTTCGTATATTTTAGATACTGAAAGAGGATTGCATATAAAATAAAACAGAAAAAATTGGTAATTCGGCCCTGTGACTTTGTCAGAAATATTTCAAGGATTCTAAAACTGTCTTTAGTTTTATCTGGCATTGAAACTCATTGACTTCTATTCCTTTGAAATTTCCGATGATATGGTATAAAAAAATTAGTATTGTCCATTTTTCAAAAAACTAGGGCTAAAATCGAACAAGTTACACAAGCGAAATGTGTTCCTTTTTGAAAATTACATATTCTGGCTAAATTTTGAAACAATCGGTTCATAAACAAAAAATCGCTCAGATGACCCCCATAATTTGACCAAAACTTTTCAAAGAACCAGTTTGAAGAATGAATCCGTGTGTGGTTTGATGCATACTAATTTAATTAAGGCTATTACGCCTTATATAATGCCATGTGCCCATAATCTCCAGCAATATCAATACATAAGCAACATAAAATGCGCAAAGCGTGCTAACGTTTTTATTATGTTATAGATTGTTGTTTGTCCTAGGAATTAACAGAACTTTACTTTTTTGTGTGCAATATAATTTCATTGAGATTAGAAAAGATTTGCACAAATATCTAAGGCTATACTTAACAACGCACGTAGAGTTCATTTTTTTTAATTTGTTTTGGATCGGTCAAAAGAGCCAGTACTAAAAGAGGAAAAATATTACATAGGTAGCATTTTTCATCCATAAATTTTTCACTTGGTTTTTTACCAATTATAATTATTGTTTACGTAGTGTGAACACTAGTTAGGTAAACCTGGACATTAATTTTGTCGGCCACAGCATTTTGTGTGTATGTTTGAGATGTTTATCGATCATCATTTGAAATATATTTTGTAATTTTAATGGAATGATGTTATTTTATACACATTTCCAAAATTAAGGTGTTCAGATAAATCATTCACTAGTTAACATATCCCCAGGAACTTTAAAAAAGCGGTCCATGTGATTTAGAGGCAAAGCTAGTACTATTATTACTGACTATACGATAATTGTTAGATTGCCCTCATTTATATATTCTAGGGTAATCAAGGAGCATTCTAGGGTAAAATACATGCCAGCCTAGGGTACAAAGATTTCCGAGCGTGGAAAGCCTGCACCGTACAGAAAAAGAAAGAAAGAAAGAAAATACTTTATTTCTAATAGAGATTGTACAATATTACAATCATTGGTTTTTAAATATCTTAAAGTTAATACACTTAGATGATACACACACATGAGTCTTGTAATACCCATGTCACTAGTCGAAAATAAATGATTGAGGGCAATGTACTCCTAATCTTGCTTAATCTACATTTGATAATACATGTAATGATAATTATAAGAGATAACACAATTTCTTGGACGATGCATTTTCATTGTGGGGTGAAAACACTTTTGACGGTTTACATGTACATGACATAAAACTTCGCAATTATTGATGCCAGGAAATAATATTTGAATCGTTTGTTTCGGCCAATGTTCAAAAGTGTCATTTTAAGGAAGCATGAAAAAAATATACAAATACAAATCCATATACATATATATACGTACATATGCATATATATATATATATATATATCATACAGCAACACACACACACATATATATATATATATATTGCAAACACACTTCGTTAAAAGTTAGATGACACATATCCTTTATTTTCTTGATTACTAGTCTTTCAAGAGCGCGAAATTTTAAAAGTGTAGGAGCTGGTACTATTCTTAAGATACATTTCGAAAGCCATAAAGATGCAATAAAACTTGGAGTCATGACGAATTTCTTCAAATTTAAAATCGTACGAGTTAAAAGGACAACGTTTCGGATGTTACGCATCCATAATCATGCCTAATTAGAATTAATCTGAACAAGCAGGTCGCTGATACTTATAACCTAATGTAGGGTTGCCAAGTAGTAATTTGTATAACATTCTTGTAGAAATTTCCAGATGGTAGAAGAAATCTCGGCGTCCTAAATTGCAACCTCTCATGATAAAAAATGTAGTCTAAAGACTTGATGAATTGCTAAAACAAATGAATATAAGTTAAGACAATGGGTCAATCTTGATAAACTATCGTAAAATGAAATAAAATCTCTGAATAAATTCCTAGGGAATAACAGATATTCAAATAAAGACGAGAGAATTAATTCCAGAACATACTAGGATACAAAGCGAAACAAAAGACAAAAAACAAAAAATGAAACAGAAAAAACAGAATAAACAAAAAACAAAGAATGATAAACAATATTAATGACTAATAAAACTAAAAAACTAAAAAAAAAAAAAATAGGCCTAAGAAGAATTAAAAAATCTTCAGTACTCTATCCCTCCCTTCATCTTGACTGTTAAGCTTCGGATTGTTTTCTGCGATGAGTAGTGCTTCCATTAAAATCAAATCTTGTTTGGATGATCCTCGGTATAAAATTTCAGTATTTTCAAGTAAGGTACTGGGCCTGGTACGCAGAATATGATGAGCTTCTCGCTGGTGTTTTAAAATCGATTGATGTTGGCGGAATCTTTCTTTAATAGTTTGTTCTGTGTAACCAATATACTTTGAAGAATTACATTCATCCCGGTCGCAAGTATACTGGTATACCACATTGAACTCTGGTGTCGGAAGGTTAGGTTTGTTCCTTATAACGAGGCTTTTCAATTTCTTGATTTTGTAGAAAATATTTAATTTAATGCGGTTGGAGACGTCTTTCGGTTCTATATTTCTTTCGATGATTTTTCTCAAGTGATGCTCTTCCATTTTGTAGTTTGCAGTCATTTGATTTTCGAAATAAAAATTAATAAATCTTGTGTGATTTTCTTCTTCGGTTTTAACGTTTTTCTTCTGTAAAAATTTGCTTACTTCATTATCAATGATGCTCATGGGGAAATTGTTATCGGTGAGACGCTGTTTAAGTTTATCTATTTCAGCGTGGAAGACGGCCCAATTGCTACTAATAATGTAGGCACGGTGTAGTAGCGTTTTTATAACTCCGGTTTTATATTTTTTAGGGCAAATACCTAAATAATTGATGCATTCTCCGTTGGATGTAGATTTGGTGTAAACAGAAGTTTGAAGGGCATCATTGTATCTCTTTATGAGTACGTCTAGAAATACTAGCTGGTTGTCTCGTTCTTCTTCGCAAGTAAACTTCAACACCGAATTTTCTTCAAAGGCATGTTTAATGAGAAGAACTTGCTCCATATTTTCAACTAGTAAAAAGATATCGTCGACATACCTTGCGTAGCGGATGGGCATCAAGTCTTGACGGAGAGTAAATACGGTTTCTTCTAAATGTGCCATATAAAAGTTTGCGAAACTAGGTCCGAGGCTACTTCCCATCATTACACCGTCAGTTTGTAGGTACAAGTCACCACTAGCATTTCTAAAAGGGGTTTTTGTGGTACACAGAATGAGTAGTTCTTTCATGGTGAGCTCAGGGATAGAAGGCGGTTTTATACAAGCATGGCGGTATACATTATCTAAAATTATTTCAATTGTGCGGTGTACAGGAACGTTTGTGAACAAACTCTCTACATCTAAGCTCGCCAAAATAGTGTTGTTGGTAATGCGGCAATTAGCGATAGACGAAATAAAATCAGCGGTTGATGATACCGAGTATGTTCTAGGCATGTAATTAACGATAATTTCATTCAACTGGGCTGCAATTATCGAAGTTGGTGTACCGATTTGAGAAACTATGGGACGCATCGGTGGATTAATGATCTTTTTGTGAACTTTTGGGTTAGCATAAATATATCCCGGCTCATAGTGTCCCACCAGCTTTGGCAAATGGACGCCGTCTTGTACCGCGTTTACCACTGAAATGTGATGATTCAGTTTGCGCTTCAAATCCGGTGTTGGGTCGTACTCGATTTTGGAGAATTTTGTCCTATCTTCGAGAATTTCATTAATTTTCCTAAGATATGCATCCGTTTTCATAAAACCGGAGTTATAAAAACGCTACTACACCGTGCCTACATTATTAGTAGCAATTGGGCCGTCTTCCACGCTGAAATAGATAAACTTAAACAGCGTCTCACCGATAACAATTTCCCCATGAGCATCATTGATAATGAAGTAAGCAAATTTTTACAGAAGAAAAACGTTAAAACCGAAGAAGAAAATCACACAAGATTTATTAATTTTTATTTCGAAAATCAAATGACTGCAAACTACAAAATGGAAGAGCATCACTTGAGAAAAATCATCGAAAGAAATATAGAACCGAAAGACGTCTCCAACCGCATTAAATTAAATATTTTCTACAAAATCAAGAAATTGAAAAGCCTCGTTATAAGGAACAAACCTAACCTTCCGACACCAGAGTTCAATGTGGTATACCAGTATACTTGCGACCGGGATGAATGTAATTCTTCAAAGTATATTGGTTACACAGAACAAACTATTAAAGAAAGATTCCGCCAACATCAATCGATTTTAAAACACCAGCGAGAAGCTCATCATATTCTGCGTACCAGGCCCAGTACCTTACTTGAAAATACTGAAATTTTATACCGAGGATCATCCAAACAAGATTTGATTTTAATGGAAGCACTACTCATCGCAGAAAACAATCCGAAGCTTAACAGTCAAGATGAAGGGAGGGATAGAGTACTGAAGATTTTTTAATTCTTCTTAGGCCTATTTTTTTTTTAGTTTTTTAGTTTTATTAGTCATTAATATTGTTTATCATTCTTTGTTTTTTGTTTATTCTGTTTTTTCTGTTTCATTTTTTGTTTTTTGTCTTTTGTTTCGCTTTGTATCCTAGTATGTTCTGGAATTAATTCTCTCGTCTTTATTTGAATATCTGTTATTCCCTAGGAATTTATTCAGAGATTTTATTTCATTTTACGATAGTTTATCAAGATTGACCCATTGTCTTAACTTATATTCATTTGTTTTAGCAATTCATCAAGTCTTTAGACTACATTTTTTATCATGAGAGGTTGCAATTTAGGACGCCGAGATTTCTTCTACCATCTGGAAATTTCTACAAGAATGTTATACAAATTACTACTTGGCAACCCTACATTAGGTTATAAGTATCAGCGACCTGCTTGTTCAGATTAGTTCTAATTAGGCATGATTACGGATGCGTAACATCCGAAACGTTGTCCTTTTAACTCGTACGATTTTAAATTTGAAGAAATTCGTCATGACTCCAAGTTTTATTGCATCTTCATGGCTTTCGAAATGTATCTTAAGAATAGTACCAGCTCCTACACTTTTAAAATTTCGCGCTCTTGAAAGACTAGTAATCAAGAAAATAAAGGATATGTGTCATCTAACTTTTAACGAAGTGTGTTTGCAAAATGACCTGCTGCCAACCTACACTAATATATATATATGTATACATAAGCATGAGGACCAAGAAGATTATAAGTTTTGTATTTCTAATTCAACAATTTTAACGTGACGGTCGTTGGTTTATAAGCATTTTATTTAAATATAAATGCATGATCGCACAACAAATGTATAGTTTATACATTAATGCTTTACAATAATAAAGAGATGACGAGTTAGGTAATGTTACAAGTTGAGAGCGAACAGAAAAAAAAACATTATCTCTATTAAAATGCTAGTTGTCAGTCTAGTACACACATATGTGCACATATACATGTAAATATATACACATACACATGCACACACATACCCACGCACATACTTACACCAAACTCGTAAGCATATACAAATGCATTTCTATTCATCGAGGCAATTACAATACATACGCATTCTATAAAGTGTCATACGCATAGCGTGCACACGTACACATATACACCGTACACATATACACAAGTAAGCATGTGCGCAAATATCAGCGTAATCTAATGAGTATAAACCAGCATTCCAATCGGGGGAAACGGAAAAAATATCTTTTATTATGGCATGAATTTTATAAAATTTCCGTACTGAGATTAGTGGCACAAAACAGTCTACCTAAGTCAGAAACATGAAAACGATTGTGGGACGTGAATAAGAAAGAAAACATTAATGTCCTATAAGGGTTTCATATTTGAAAAAAATCACATTATCTTCGAAATATGGCGCAAATTGTCGGCAATTGATAAACATACAGATGTACATGGTATCACATTATTATAAGCATATAACTATAAGCATTATAAGCATATTACTGCAGTATAAATGGATGATCACACAACGAATTTATTGTTTTATTTTTACGTGGATGCTTTACAATTTCATATTAGAAAAAAAATCACATTATCTTTGTAATATGGCGCAGAATGTCTGCAATTGATAAACACACACACATATAGGTACCATGACGGTCTAGTTTAATGCTTGCAAAGAAACGGAGAGGGATGACATAAAATGCAATCTTCGACTGGTTTATCTACTCTAGTGCACACAGGTGTACGTACATACACACATATACAAGTTAGCATGTTTGCAAATGGCAGCGTATAGGCAATCAATCATAATACCTACGCATACTTCAAAACTGTTGTGTGATGTCTTGAATTTCATGACACTGATCGGGGGAGATTGTTCAGCAATGGAGATACCAGGCAAATGAGATTCATCAATACTTATTCAGTATGTTCTGTAACTAAGAATTATTTTTGAGACACAAGATGACGAGTTATTTTTGCTTTAAATTCTCTCGGTCTTTGAGGGATTTTAATACTCAGTGGAAGTTTGTTCCACAGTAAGGCGCCTGATATGGACAGAGCTTTCTGCCCTAAGTGAGATGAACGATAGTTGACTAAGACATTATTGTTTCTGTTCGGTTTTTGATTGGTTACAGTGGGTGGATGGAAACGCACTATCTCAGCATTGCTCTGAGGAAGATATAACGAAGAGAACACGTATTGAGCCTTCTGCATGAGGAGCCTTTCTTCGATAGGAATCCAGCCGAGTTTATTGAGGAGAGGGGTTACGTGATCACTTTTTTTGAAATTACCGTTGCATACCACCTTAGCCGCAAAGTTCATGCACTTTGTAAGTCCCTTTGTAGGTATTGAGGTAGGTCTCCCCATACTAGGTTGCAGTAGTCAATGCGCGATAACACCAGCGATTAAATGGCTAATAATCTGAACTTTTCGTCTAGCATACTCTTTATGCGATGATAAAATATCAAAGTTCCATAAATTTTGTTGCAAGTATTCCCAACATGAGATTTGAAGGACATGTTTCTATCGAACCAGATACCTAGATTTTTAACTTTTTCTGATGCATTAATTTTATCATTTCCAACTGCACGAGTAAGATCTGAAGTTTTTTAATTGCATCTTTAGATCTATAAATAATGCACTGTGTTTTATTAGCATTTAATTTGAGACCATTTCGGTCTTACCATGGTTTCAGGCTAGTCAGTAAAGCTTCGGCTTTAATTTGCGTCTGTGGTATTTCCGATACAGAACTTGTTATTGCAATTTGAACATCATCTGCATACATTGAGATCCGTGTGTTAGAAGGCATTGGAGGGAAATCATTAATGAAAATAAAAAACAATAGCGGACCAAGAATGGATCCTTGGGGAACGCCAAAATTGTTTTGAATGAATGGGGACAATTGGTTTTCTATGCGGACTGCATAAGATCGATTTGACAAGTAACTTTCAAACCATTGCTTGTCTAGTCCCAAGTTCAGTATTTTACGTAGAAGTCTATTATGTTCGACGCTATCGAACGCCTTAGAGAGATCGAGTAGCAGCAATAGTGTTACATTCCTTTGATCGATGTCACTGTATATTTTTCAGAGATATAAAGCAGAGCGTCTTGAGTGCTAGTATTTTTTCTATAGGCGTATTGATTTTGGTGGAGTAGATTTGACTCGTCCAGGTGAAATGAGAGTTGATTTGTCACCACTTTCTCCAATAGTTTGGAAATGACAGGCAAAAGACTGATGGGCCTGTAGTTTGATGCTATATTTAGGTCACCACTTTTATGCAACGGTCTAATAATGGAGTGTTTCCATTGTTTTGGAAACTTGTTGGTTATTATTGATTTATTAATTATCAGACGAATCCATGGTGCAGTAACAGGGAAACTGTTTTTGATATATTGAAGACTGATACCATCATGTCCAACTGCGTTTGTGTTTTTTAATGAATATAAGATATTTCGTAACTCCGGTAAATCGATAGGGCGTGGTCTCCACTTGACATCAGTCCTCGAGGGTGCAGTGGGGCATGAATTTCCAATTGTCGTTTCATCTGGACTGGTACACACCTCACTGAAAACTTGAGCCCCTACTTTTGAAAAGAATGTGTTGAAATCCGTGGCTGTTGCCAAGGGATTTTCAAAATTACTTGTACGATCTAAATTTTTATATGGGGCTACCTCACTAATGATTTCCCAAGTTCGTTTCGGGTTATTTTTAGCCGTTATCAGTTTCTGGTGGAAGTGAGTTTGTTTGGCTTCAGTGATTTTCTTTCGAAGAATTTTTTCATGTTTTTTATATTTCTTGTATAAGGTACTGTTTGATCTATTGTTTTTGTACTCTCGCAAGTTAGCTTTCTTTATTCTACTCATCTCTTTAATTTCGTCAGTAGTCCAAACAGTCCGTTTTGGATTGTTTTTTTTGGTGACGTAAGGTGCACATTCGTCGAGAGCTGCTGTGAAGTTCTCGTTGAAGATGGACACTTGAATGTCAACATCGTCAGATTGCATCATTTTCTGGAATTCGGTGGACCTATCGAGTATTTTTTCTTGAAATAGTTCTGCTGAGTAGCGCCTTTTCGAGCGATAAGTCATTAAGCGGTATTTTTGTCTTTCCTTTGCAATATTAATTTCACACTCTATAGAGTGGTGATCGGAAATAGAAGGTGATATTACAGTACTAAGTATTGCGGTGGGATTATTTGTGATTGCTAAATCGAGGAGAGTTGCAGAGACTTTAGTGATGCGAGTCGGTTCTTTGACCATTTGTGATAGGCTTAGTTTATACAATAGTTTGCTTAGCTGATAGTTTTTGTCCGTTAGGTCAACATTAAAATCTCCGAAAGCAAAGAATGACTTTATTGCCTGAAGGATTTCTTTGAAGGTTTCCTCAATGAAATCTAGTGTTAGATTTAGGGGAGACGATGGGTGCCGGTAAAGGCTGCCAATGATTATTGATTTGTGTTTATTTATTTGCACTTCTAACCAAACCATTTCAATGCCTTCGCAAACTTTATTCGCTAAAAGTGAAGACGTTGAGTATATTTCTTTCACAAAAATACAAGATCGACTACCTCGGCTGGTTTTAGCGCCATCGAAGCGGTACAACACGTAATCAGGAATGTTAAACAATGAACTTTGGGTTCGTGAATCAAACCATGTTTCTGAAACACACAAAATGTCAATTTCTTCAGTGACCAACATTACTCTGATTTCATCCAATTTACCATTCAGGCTTCGAGCATTTATATGCTTGATTTTGATTTTACCCATATTAACACTCTTTTTAAAGGTAGCAAAGTCACTATCTCGATGGGATCGTTCAGGGGATTTATCGATTTTGTCTACGTTGCCCAGGGTGTTTGGTGAAGCATCTGCTATGTAAGAAAGTCTACTATTTGGTTGGGAAGCGGCAGTCTGTCAAGATGAGATAACCCCGGTCTGATTTTTGCCTTGTGTGACAAGAGCACTGTAGTGCTCGTTTTTACGATGGAGCAGTAGTGGAGGGTTATTATTTGATAACTCTGAAAAGGGATCGACTGATATTTTCAAAACACAATGATCCTGTTCATCCAGGACGGGAAGTTTTTGGCCTGTCACATTTGAAATGATTAGTGGTATAAGGTCTACAGCAGCTTGATCAAAATTTTTGTCGTCAATGTAATTATCTATGAGGTTTTGCATGTCTCCACTTTTCTTGTCAACAAACTTAGCGTATGTGCTGTTGTTTGCTTTACTCTCTGTTTTGATTGCAGTCTTTGAGGAATTGTAGTCCCATTTTGATGCTGGTAGTTTTGTAAGTAGATGAGCTACTGCATGGAGGAGGCAGTGTCCATCGGCTTTGGTGGGAATCAGCTCTATTTTCCATGATCGTTTCAATTCATCCATTGTGGAATTCATGCGTTCACAAATGGGGCCGGAGGCGTTGCTTTTCGTACTTTTTACATCATTGAGAGGTTCTGAGAGGTGCGGGGAATTTACGTTTTTCTGGCTCCGAATGGGCCAGCTGTAGTGATTTCTTGCATGACGGAATTGCCTTCAGTAGTCTCAGGACATTTGTAGTTAGAGGAAGTCACGTGTCTGTTCGCTCCATATTGTTAAACCGACACACAAGAAGTGCTGAGAGTTGACACATTTTCAACGGAGTCATGGCTTCACGGAAAAGAAGGTATAGTTTGTTTGCAACTGGGTAAATGAACCGTTTAAATATTAGACTCTGTACTTTAAAACTCTATTTATAAAAAATTTTTGATGACATTATTGTCAATTTGTGAAAATTATTAACTTTTGAAATTTAAAAATATTGCTGTTGCGTTCACGCAACAATGGGAACACGGACCAATACCAGTGTTGCGTTCACGCAACGTCGGGCACACCAGTATGGTGCTCTCGTATGGTTTACACTGTCGTATTCATAGTGCAGCATGAGATAAAAGTTTTAATGGACAAATATTGTTCATATCATTGTTTACAGACGTAAATTTTGAGTTTGGTTGAGCAATTATGAACAGGTTTAGTTTGCTCAAGTGTTTAATTCGCTCTGCATGTTATTTATATATGTAGTTTCCAGTTTATCCTAAAAAGTGGAAGATAGATGAGTTGAAATGTAAATTACTTAACTAATTTGTCCTCATCTAATCACAATCTAAAATAAGGTACTTCATTATTTCGTCGAATCTGTTTCGACTCATAGATCTGACAATGAGCTCATTACGAGTGTCTAGTTCGGCACTCCAATACATTCTCCTTCGTGAAACAGAGCAATATCCTGACAGCAAATGATAGCCCACGAACACCTTCATTTCTCTAACTTCTAGCACGAAACTATGATTTCATTTTAGTGCAGCATATTTAACAGTACATTCAGTGAAAAGTTCCAACACTTCATCACTCAAGAATAGCTCTCATACTTCATTAGGTTTGCGTGGAACATCAGCAATTGACGGCTTGTAGGGATAAGAACTCAATGTTCTCTGTTCAATGTCATCATTATGCCAGTCTCGTAATTTTCGTTTCATATTGCGAACAGTGGAACTCTCATATCGAATGTCTTACAATTTTCATGCTGTTCACGAGATTCCGTGGCATAGGAACGTAATTGATTACCTGGCAAACTTGATATGCGAACATCTTCTTCGCCTCCTGAATCCTTATCTGTATCGTTGCCATTCTCTGGAGGTGTTTTAAAGAGAGCGACTTCTCGTTTTTATTTGCACTCAAGCGGAGTTTCTTCATCTTCTGTTTCTTTCTCATCGCTGTCAGGGTTTTCAATCATCTCCAATATCTCGTCCGAAGTTGGTGATCTATAAAAAAAATATAGAAATAGTATAAATACCTACTGTTTTTTAAAATAATCTTAGATTGTGATTAGATGAGTACAAATTAGTTTAGTAATTTACATTTCAGCTCATCTACCTTTCACTTTTTAGGATAAACTGGAAACTATATACATAAATAACATGAAGAGCGAATTAAACACATGAGCTACCTAACCTGGTTCATAATTACTCAACCAAACTCAAAATTCACGTCTTTAAACAATTATATGAACAATATTTGTACATTGAAACTTTCATCTCATGCTGAACTATGAATACGACAGTGTAAACCATACGAGAGCAGCATACTGAACTAGTTAAAGTACTTTTATTCACTTTTTAAGTGAAAAAAATACTTTTATTCACTTAAAAATAAAGGGTTAACTTTTCGAATGAACTACACATTTATAATATAAACTAAATAGATTGGCATTGTAAACAATACATTGTGACATACGAACGATACATTGACACGGTAGAATTGCAGTAACTGTGCTCCTATTTGATCTAACTCATATATGTGTCGTTTATGACGGCTGAGACGTTTAAATGTACAATGAAACCTAGAGTATTTTAATCCATTATTTTAATCCATTAAATGATACTTCAATGGCACAGTGTACAACATAATAAATATTTGTACTGCAATTATGTCACGCAGCGACGCGTGGCAGCTGTTGAAGTGGGCGTGGTTTTTGGTGACGTTGACAAGCCATGCACGTACACAGACTCACTCGCGCACACAGAGTGGAGCAACTTTAACGTGGGTGCCAACGGGGGCCACGGAGAGGATTTTCATTATGCTGCTGACCGACCAATAGTCACAAACTCAATTTTCGTTAACACTTTATTAAAAATTAATGATGAGACGATCCAGTTAATGTTTGGTATTTTCAATACTGCTCACTACAATTGACTTCAAATTTGAGCAGAAAATTAAACTTCAGTTTTACCTGCCGCAGTCAGTGTTAAAGAAAAAAAGGTCAAAATATGGAAGACGACTCGTACGATGCAAAAATTTGGTAATGCAAGCCAAAAATAACTTATCACTCTAAAATAATCCTTCCTCCGCTTGGTGATCGATACATCAAAGTGTTCGATTAAAATTCTGGAGAGGGCGGTAGTAAATATGTGCTCAGACACAGAACAGTACAAAGAGCAAAATCATAAATCTTAAGAAAAGGCATGGGCTCAGGAGAAACCATTGCCTGTTGTCTCAAGAAGCAGTTGAGAAATTTACCTCGAATTACTACATTGAATTCAATAGAATGCACGTTCAAAACATGAATTATGAAAATTTAGTGTGATCAAATATAACATTTTAAAGTGACTTATTGTTTGAAATTTCAGTTCATTCAAAGTTTCGATCTAACTTGAGTTCTTTAAAAAGCTTTCGACACACAGATGCCCGAGCACCTTTAAGATTGCAACATTGCTCAAAATTAGGAAAAAAAATTTTGAAAGTACATTCACACAACTTAAAAACAGGCGATGAACGTGAGCAGGCCCAAAGGGAATGAGTAATATGGCGTCTGGATCAATACAGCAGTGCTACACCCTGCACGGGGCAATAATTACGCATGTGCTTAGAACTGAAATGGGTGAGCACTAGCCACGTACAATGAACTCCATTAGGTTCACGATAAAGTTGACAACACTTCAATCACATGAATAGAAATATGTAGCTTTCACTTACTAAGGAGAATCACAACCTCTCGGTTATTTGAGATTACCTGACATTTGAATGAATCAACCTCTCGTTAATCTCAATCTCTGTTATTAGACCCATTGACATTCAAAAAGGACAGATATCTTTCGAAATTTATCTTAGAGCAAGATCTTTAGCCCACATCGTAAATATTTCTTCACTGTTTTCTAAAGCGAAATAAGATGTCCCAATATTCCTTTACTCGACCAAAAGAGTTTGAGGTGTTCATTCAGTTCCATTGCATCGAAACATCTTCAATGACCGCTCAATCATTACTATTGAGTAGAGAACCCGCTAATCGCAAGGTTCATGCGCCACTGTAAGTATAGACCTTCAATATTATTTTATATTAATAATATAAGACATTCTGATCAATGTTCTCTTTCTTCATCATGTGAGTGGTTTTTAAAAGCTTTTATATATAGAGGATTCTAGCCAGCGGAATGCTTGATAAGTTTTCCTTCCAACATTATTTTCAACCAGTGGCATGACTATTATGATACTAATAATAGATTAGATAACAATTAAGAGCCTCTATGTTAAGAAAAGTTGGAAAACCTCTGTTTCTGAAAATTCAATGTATCGTCTTCCTTGAAGATTTTTCGTTGAACAAATGTTTTTTTTTCAATTTCTTAACCTTTGGAAAAGAGTTGGATAATGGATAAACAAGCTCATTGAGTAGAAGAGTTCCCGTCTAAAATCCTACACAACTTTTTCTGTTCTTTATTGACGTCGAAGAGCTACGATATGGTGAAAATACTGTTGTTACAGAACTTGGATTGAAACAATGTGTTCCTCGTTAATTAATGACGGCTACTTTATCCTTGTCCCGCGGAGACGAGACTAAATGTAATGCTTCGGAAATGAGTTATGCAACGAATACGCCCGAAAAAATATACCCAAATTATGCCAGCTCTCACGATATTATTCAAACATCATCTACCAGCAATATAACAGAGATAATTGCCTGAACTTACCAATTTTTGAAAACATTCAAAACTATTTGAAGTCGTTCATACAACAACGACGTTCGTATCAGTAAGGATATTTGTTTCTGCTAAACTACAGGACCCTGCAATGAACCTGAAGAACGATGCGAACTTCAGTTTACTTCTGTTGCTTTGAGGAGAATGGTCTCTTCAGTAACCGTCGACTCAAAACGTTAGTGAAACCTCGCAGTAAAGTAATTATATTTATATTGATTAAACAATCACAGTCAAAAGAATGTTTATAAATAATAGTAAATGACAAACTTCAAAGCTGTCATCAAGTGCATCACGTTAATTCGTTAATCCAAGCCATTTTCCTCCGCGTACCTGTTTTAGTTCTTCAGAAGTTATTGTTTTCGAGGAAAAATTTACTCCATAAATATTTAACTGTCACATTATCTAAATTTATGACATTATTTAGACTCCCACAACTAATGGTCAAATGCAAAATCTACTTATGAAGTTACTGACTTACTGAAATGAGGTTTAATTTGTTCCCATGCCATGTCTCTTGAATTGCATTTAAATTTCGAGCCGGGCCATAGCAACTGACAGTAGTAGAAAACAAGAGATTATTTTGGATGACTTCCCAGTGTGAATTTGCAGTTTCCATGCATGTTCAAATAATTTAACAGACGCTCTGTATATTTCAAATGAAATTCAAAATTATTTACCTTATTGGAATGTTTTGATAAAATATTTTCCCGTGGCAACAATTTTCACGCCACTTTTTTGCTTTACCCATTTTACAGGCTTTCAGAAACTGCCAACATTCTGGCATTCACTTCATAGACAAAACCGTGTCATGGAGATGTACAGGTGTGACCAATGTTTTTGGGAAAAGCGGGTTTTCGATTTTCTCGTTAAACTAAGGTGTTGTCTTGCTTAGTTTTTAAGTGGTTGCTTCCGGAAAATATGAGAATGAATAAATACAAACGCAAATCACCCATAAACAATTTTTAATAACCTGCAAAATTTAAAGGAGTCATTCTCAATATTTACAAAGTTTACCTCGTTTCTTCAAAACTATTTTGATGCGCTTCGGCATGCTGTATACTAATTTGTCAACGATATTATGATCAAAGGACCTCCACTCTTCTTTAATTAGGGCTCCAAGTTGCGCTGAATTTGTTGCTTTCTTATTTTTCACTCGACCTTTGATGATCGACCTTAAATTTTCGATTGGATTCAGACCAGCCGAATTTCCTGGTCAAGGGGTCAAAATCTTCACTCCATTGTCGCCAAGGTTCTTTTTAACCTCTCCTGCATTATGACAAGAAGCGCCATCATGTTGGTAAACCACCTCTTTGTCGGGAAGCTGACGAGCTATCGTTGGAAGGAGAAGATATATTAAGACTTCCAGGTTGGTACCAGGCAGAATACATTGCTCTGTTTTTGGGTAAAATCGTCAGTGCTCCATACAGTTCCCTGGCCTGACAAGGAATCCCAGACGTGAAGAGTGGCAGGATGCTTGACCGTTGAAACTACACAGTCCTGATAAAATCTCTCGCCTTTTCTTCGACGCATGATGCTTCTCCCGAAGGTGCAAAAAGGGGGAACGGAAATTCCTCGGAGTGAATGACCTTAGCGTCATTGTTCAGTAGTCCAATGGCGGTACTTCCTGCAAAAATTGAGCCAGTGTTTGATGTTCTTCGCCGTCAAAAGAGGTTTCTTTGCAGCTCTGCTTGAAGCAAGTCTGTTATCGAAGAGTCGACGCCTAAGGGTGCGTTCACACTACGAGCGGAGCGAGCGGAGCGGCGCGGAGCGGAGCGGCGCGGAGCGGAGCGGCGCGGCGCGTGTGTTCACATGTGAGCTGAGCAGAGCGACCTACACAAGCATCAGTCGCTATGGAGCGTTCCGTGAATGCGCTTCTGTTGCTCGACGGCAAAACGGAAACACTAGATCCATCCCATCAACATGAGGAGAGATCGCTATGGAGAATACCACTATCTCTTCGAAGCACTGAGGAGAGATGAATCACAATTCTACGAGTATTTACGGATGAAGCCGGCAACTTTTGATGTACTACAATCCCTTATAGAAAGAAAAATTTCCAACGAGATTAGATAAATTTGCTGTTTAGCAATACATAAATTTTTATTGAGGATACATGTAAAGCAAAGTAGTTTAAGCAGAATTAAAGTCTTTCCATATAGGCTGTATCACATATATTACTACAGGTTTTCGTAGACCAGTACGATCAAAAAAAGTCTTGTGGTGACTTAAATGTGAGTGAACGTAAAGCAATTCCCTTCAGAAATTCAGGGTTGTGCCAGAGAAACCTAAGTGAAAAATACTGACAAATATTGACTTGTCCTGACCAAATAGTTCTCGAAATACTGATATGCTTTCCGTTAGTATTGGAAAAAATCACCCAAGCTCTTAAAATTTTGAAACTTATTGTGTATTTGACACTCATTGAGTCCTCCTCATCATCATACGGCCTCCTTTTTCTCCCATTTTACGGAAAAAATGAAAACTTTATTAAAAAATCGTACATAATTATACTTTAATCAAGATCATAAAATGAAATGCACAGCATCACAAGAAAGATGAAACAACATCACGAGAAAAGCATAATAAATTCCTTAAACTGAAGCAATAATAAAGTAACTTATCAGAGAAAGCAGAAGAAAATAGAAATAAATGATTAATGGACCCAAATGAGTGAAATTACACTAAAATATTACATGTTACACCATCAGTTATAATTGTAATATGATTAGTTGTACAAATAACTAGTTATTTACTAGTTTTATCTAACTCAAACGACAATTCTACCCCTGTAAGATATGACGATCCAAAGGCGGAGCCAAGGAGAAACGCTCGACGCGAGCGTCAAAAAATCCCAACGAATTTCCCGAGCGTGCCGCTCCGCTCCGCTCCGCGCCGCGCCGCTCCGCTCCGCTTGTCGTGTGAACAGCCAAGCGTTTCTGCATTCAAACCTGTACAAACATTATTGCCGCTCCGCTCCGCGCCGCTCCGCTCCGCTCGCTCCGCTCGTAGTGTGAACGCACCCTAACAGTTCGGGCTGAGGCATGGACACCATCTCTCTCCCATTCTAGCACAAGCTCTGAACTGCTGACAATCTTTACTGTGACAGGTAGCTCACTAAAGCTCTATCTCGACGAACGATTGACGATGATACAAAGTTGCTTGGCAACAATTTTCATTTTTGATATAATACTCTGATGGTGAAGAGTAATGGTTTTCCTTATTTATTCCAACCCACCATGATTTTGAATTTGGTTAACAAAACATTTAAAAAAAATAAATAAAAATAATTCAACAAAATATTTGTAAATAAGCATGCCACTCACCTTGCAGACGATTTTTTCATCAGTTCCAATGCAAGTTTCAGCTTTTTAACCAGCACTAATAGGTTTCCCGTATTTTAAAAAACAAAATTGATCAATTTTTAAGAAAATCTGCGTCCACTCGCTTCTGAGTAGTTTTGCTACATTATAGGACTGTTAGCGATAAAGGCATAAGTATGTTTTAAAATGGAGCCTTGAAATACGAAAAAAATCTCGAGATCATTAGGTATACCTCTAGGTAATGAACTACGATCACTGTCTACGTACCTTATTTCCGTTATCAAATATTCAACAATAAAATATTGAGCAGTATGGATAAACTATGAGTTCAGTATACTATTCAAAAGACTTGGTTAAGGTATCGGAAGTGCAGCATGAGTCATTCAAAAAGCGTATAGTTCTTAAAAAATAACAGGAAGAGATAATATTAGTTAAATAATTGAAAGTTAGAATTAGGTAAAGGACCCCTAAAGTAAATAACTGAATTTTAATTTTTCATTTAATTTTAATATTTCAATCCTCATTGAACATCATCTTTAGTTTTCCATCACCGCCTAATCACACTATTAGCGTTTTATCCTTATTTATTCAATATTAAATATTAATGTTTTTGTTACTGAAATGTGGTAAAGCTTTTTTCATCGGTATAAAAATGTGTCTCCACGCAAGTGTAAAATGTTCACCGAGTGTTATAGAACTAAAATCTAAAAAACACAGTTTTCTGTGTGTAGGTGAAACAGCATAGCATAACATTAGGTTATTAAGGTATTTGAGGAACCTGCCTTGCAGTTACCCTTTCAATGCCTAAATTATTCACGTAAGTTTGCAGCCATGCCTTCGTTATGGTGAATGATAAGCTGTAGAACAAATTGTAACGTTCTGTATTGACATCTGTTCATTGTTTGAAACTAAATTTTTTCAGTTAAACAGGGATAAATTTAACTCCTGAAAACGATCATTTTCTGTACACACAAATGTGTCTTTTCTGTGTGATTTTTTAAGCAATATTTTTAGAATATTATTTGAGAATATGTGAAAACATTCTGAGCCCCAACCATGATCAAGATCATAAGCGTTAAATCGGTGAGATGAATTATTCTTCCTGTAAAAATGTTTTGAGTATCAGTCCGAATAATTTTATGAAATTTTAACGTATTCTTCGTGATTAGACTGGCTACAAAACAAATCAGAGCGCAAACTAGCCCTAAAACTCATTTTCCCTTGACAAGAAAGGCTCTGTTTATTGATGTGAAAATCCACGACCCGCAACGTTCGCGGTACCTAAATTTACTGAACTATTTGAAGCATAGAAAATTTACGTTCAGTACTACGGTCGAGTAACTCTGCTAAGATTGCAATGCAAAATTTCTACGGACCAGCAAAACGTTAGTCGAATATAATTATCGCGAAGGATGGTCAATTCCTTGAACATGAATCTACTCATTTTCCAGCTCATTTATTTAAGCGAAATTCCTTGCGTGTCGCACAGGGCAAGCCGCTCTTTCAAGAAACATGACGTGTCCTTGGTATGCTGAATTGAGCCCTCGACCAAGAGATTATACCCTAAATATTTTTTTATGCGTAAATGTCTACGATTTTCCACAGTATCGTAAAAGGTAATTTCATGTAAATAACTTCCGTATAATTTTAACAACGCTAATTCTTCTCCTGATTTTAGATTTTACCTTGGTCAGTAAGTTCAATAGCGACAGTTTTCTGTTCCAGTCCGTATGATTAATTCGTGATATTGTGTAGACAAATAATGTACGTATTGTGCGGTCAATTTCTATTTGTTAGCTTTTTCAAAATTCTGAAAATAAATAAGCTACATAGCTAAGAAATTTGCTACTATGTTAATCAATTTTCACTAAAATTGGTCAAAACGTTTCAGTCTTTGTTGTAATATTCAACTACTGAAGGCACATAAGAAGAAGGAAATTTTAAAGGAATGCATACTTAACGAAAAACCAGTATTCACAGTAGAATAAGCGGATTGTATAATCTATAACCTAAACAATGCGAATACCACTCTAATTGAGAAGGGAAGGCTGATGGGCTTGCATCAAAACACCCTACGTATTGAGAAAAACGACGATTCCACCATTCACAAATTATTTATACCAGATTCTGACAAATCTACTTTGAAGTATTTAGCAAGTACATGTGCGAAGCGATCGTACATTTTCCACTACTTTGAGATGGTTGAAATTGAATGGAAATCGATTGTAATGCTCCTCTCGATTTGCTATAGACAACGCGGAAACTATGGGCTTGCACAGTCGAGCCCAAGTACTATTAAGCCCCCCATTATTCGTAAATCATTGAAGATTGCCTGCCATTAGGACTTCTATTTCTATAACTGAAGTAGGATTCTATCATACACTCTCATGTATTCAAAGAAACTATAATGAAATTTATTTAGGCAAAGGTCTAGGAAAAAGTCTATTAAGTTTTGTTCATATTTCTTTTGATTTTTTGCCCAAAAAATCTGCTAAAAGTTTTCCTAACTTTTACTACAATTCGCAGGTCTAAATTTTCAACCTTGTAGCGAGTTATCATGATCTCGTAACAGGCGCTATTCCCCCTTCGCTAGCTGAAAAAATTCACTCCGTATTGATTCATTCAACTTCGAGTGAACTATACTCGTACATTGAGATCAAATTATTTTACATGTCCATGTATATTGTTCGCATGATTACATAATACACCTTCATTCCAATGAAATTCACTGCCTGAGAAAAAGTTGTGAATGCATTATAAAACGTATCATCTTTACACTATAGACCGACCGGGGTCCCGGCCCCGGCAACCCTGGCCATTTTTGCTGACCCCGGCCCCGGCCCCGGCAAGCCTCGACAATTTTTGCAGACCCCGGCCCGGCCCCGGCAAAATAGTGCCCTGAACCAGGGTTTTGGCCGGGGTTTTTAGAATTTTTCTACACCTTATTCACTTCAAATTAATCCAAGTCAATTTCAATATAATCCAACTCAAGTCCAAATCAATCCAAGTCAAGTCCAAATCAATCCAAGTCAAGTCCAAATCAATCCAAGTCAAGTTCAAATTAATCCAAGTCAAGTTCAATTCATTCCAACCCTACGTTGAGTTAAAATTGACATAATCAATTGTTAATTTGAGCTTTTTTGCGTTGAATATGTATTTATTGTATGTGATGAACAAGAAAAAAATTCATTAAAAATGTTCAATAAATGATTATCATAAAATTATTCAAGTCTTCAAAGTATTATATATTGAATTACAAACACACAAATTAAATCAGTATTAAGTTTGAAACAATGTTTCTTTTATTATTATTGTGTATTGTGAGTGTATCCTACATTTCTTCACATCGACTAACACGGAATTAGAATGGATGGCAACATTTTTATTTCTAATGCAGGAATATATCTGTGTAATAATGTAAAAATATAAATTGTAATCAAACGGAATCGTACATTACTGCTCAGTGAATAGCATTTGCGTATTTCTTTCAAAAAATTAAATCTACATATCGTCCAATGATAATCTTTTCTATTTGCATGTATATGATTTCATATATGTGATATAGTGGAATTTCACGTATATAAATATCGATAGGTTTAAATAAATCCTCAAAACGTGTCTTGCTCATCACATCCAATACATACATACTGATTTATTTCTAGGGAAACGTAATCTACATAAAAACAGAATTATCAAGGAGGGTAAAAACATCTTTCAAGAAGTCATCTTTGTTAAAAAGTAAAGCTTTCGAGTACTACTACACTCATCATCAGTATCTGAAACGGAGAAGAAAAATAATTTTTACGTCAGGAATTATAAGAGCAACACATGTTAGTGAACAAAACTTAATTAAGAACTTGAAGAGGAACAGATGAATCAGTTGCGTTTAATGTTGGTTTAATCTGATGAATGAGGATGCTTTCTAATAATCTTATATCTTGTCTACTACTGTGCCCTATAATTTCAAAGTTATTCTGATTGATTGGGTGACCATCTAAATGTGCATGATCTCTGATACTACTATGTAATGTTTGGTTGGTAGCTCTACCAGTACGTACGGACATGCCCTTGTGCTCTGCTATGCGCGTTACTAAGTGGCGAGTGGTCTCTCCACAATATGTAGCATTACACTGGCTACATGTATATTTATAAACGACGCAACTTTGTAGAGACTTAGGCATCCTATCAGTAAACCGGAAGAAACTACCAACACTGAAGCCATTGCGAAAAATAATTCTTGGATTGAGCTGTGGGTAATATTTGGACAGTAGTAATTTTAATTCCTTCATAACATAGCGATTTAATGCATTTGACATATAGTTAACGGATATATATAAAATTTTTTTCTGCACATCATAATTTGGCATCTTATCCTTGCGGTTACATTCAATGGTTGCACGGAAAATTTTTTCTACGACAGAGAGCGGGAAACTGTTACGGCAAAAATAAGAACGCAAAAACTCAAGTCGGGCTGAAAAAGCGTCATACGTTGAACAGATTTTAAAAGCTCTATTTACAAGACCAGAAACAAGGTTGTACTTAAAGTTACCATTTATTGCACTATTAAACTTCATTCCCAGACCAGTATTGGTTAATTTGTGATAAACACTTGTTTTGAAGGAATTTTCACACTTTTCAATGCAGACATCCAAGAAGTTGAGCTTATTTCTCGTTTCTTTTTCATGGGTAAACTTTATTGACGGATGTTTGCTGTTCAAGTAATTTAGAAATAAAGTAATATGGCTGGCATCACGAAACAAAAGAAAAGTGTCATCGACATATCTCCTATAATATACTGGTTTAAAAACCTCAGGACAATCATTCAACCAAAGCTGTTCGTAGTGCGAGAGGAAAATATTAGCCAGAGTCGGTGAAACGCATCCTCCCATGGGAGCACCATCCTTTTGCGAATACAAGTTTCCATCAAATAAAAACAGATTATCTTTAGTACATATTTGTAGTAGTTTGTTGAAGCTCTGCCTGTCGAAACCATGAAAATCATCATTGTTAGCAAATAATTTTGACAATACTATTTCAATAGTTTCGTCTACCGGGATATTCGTGAAAAGAGATACAACATCAAAACTAGACATTATATAGTTCTTGTTGGGCATTGAACAAATTTCGCGCACGAATGAAAATGAGTCCTTTATAGTAAAAGCGCTTAACTACTACAAATATGTACTAAAGATAATCTGTTTTTATTTGATGGAAACTTGTATTCGCAAAAGGATGGTGCTCCCATGGGAGGATGCGTTTCACCGACTCTGGCTAATATTTTCCTCTCGCACTACGAACAGCTTTGGTTGAATGATTGTCCTGATGTTTTTAAACCAGTATATTATAGGAGGTATGTCGATGACACTTTTCTTTTGTTTCGTGATGCCAGCCATATTACTTTATTTCTAAATTACTTGAACAGCAAACATCCGTCAATAAAGTTTACCCATGAAAAAGAAACGAGAAATAAGCTCAACTTCTTGGATGTCTGCATTGAAAAGTGTGAAAATTCCTTCAAAACAAGTGTTTATCACAAATTAACCAATACTGGTCTGGGAATGAAGTTTAATAGTGCAATAAATGGTAACTTTAAGTACAACCTTGTTTCTGGTCTTGTAAGTAGAGCTTTTAAAATCTGTTCAACGTATGACGCTTTTTCAGCCCGACTTGAGTTTTTGCGTTCTTATTTTTGCCGTAACAGTTTCCCGCTCTCTGTCGTAGAAAAAATTTTCCGTGCAACCATTGAATGTAACCGCAAGGATAAGATGCCAAATTATGATGTGCAGAAAAAAATTTTATATATATCCGTTAACTATATGTCAAATGCATTAAATCGCTATGTTATGAAGGAATTAAAATTACTACTGTCCAAATATTACCCACAGCTCAATCCAAGAATTATTTTTCGCAATGGCTTCAGTGTTGGTAGTTTCTTCCGGTTTACTGATAGGATGCCTAAGTCTCTACAAAGTTGCGTCGTTTATAAATATACATGTAGCCAGTGTAATGCTACATATTGTGGAGAGACCACTCGCCACTTAGTAACGCGCATAGCAGAGCACAAGGGCATGTCCGTACGTACTGGTAGAGCTACCAACCAAACATTACATAGTAGTATCAGAGATCATGCACATTTAGATGGTCACCCAATCAATCAGAATAACTTTGAAATTATAGGGCACAGTAGTAGACAAGATATAAGATTATTAGAAAGCATCCTCATTCATCAGATTAAACCAACATTAAACGCAACTGATTCATCTGTTCCTCTTCAAGTTCTTAATTAAGTTTTGTTCACTAACATGTGTTGCTCTTATAATTCCTGACGTAAAAATTATTTTTCTTTTCCGTTTCAGATACTGATGATGAGTGTAGTAGTACTCGAAAGCTTTACTTTTTAACAAAGATGACTTCTTGAAAGATGTTTTTACCCTCCTTGATAATTCTGTTTCCAATACATACATATTTAACACAAAAAACTCAAATTAACAAGTGATTATGTCATTTTTTAATTAACTCAGCTGAGGGTTGGATTAATTTGAATTTGACTTGGATTAATTTGAACTTAACTGAATTAATTTGAACTTGACTTGGATTAGTTTGAACTTGATTTGGATTAATTTGAACTTGACTAGGATCAATTTGAACTTGACTTGGATTAATTTGAACTTGATATGGATTAATTTGAACTTGACTTGGATTAATTTGAAGTGAAAAAGGTGTAGTGTACCCGACTACTCGCCCTGGAGAAATTCACGGTTTTTTTAACCGAATTTGAAACGATTTCTCCCGAGAATTGCAATTTCATCGCAATCCTGAATAACATGCAGTCACGAAAAAACAACAGTATGTCTGCTTCCATCAAAACCTACTTCAAGATGTCTAGTACACTCTACGTGAAAATTTCACGTGTTTCCAAACGCTAATGTTCTCAAATATTTCAAAGGATTAATATTTTGCGCGGCCTAACAGCGCCTTTGTGCTGTTTATGGTTATCTAATTTCTGAAGAATTATTGTCTATCTAATTACTGAAGATGCCATAAGGGGACAGTCTGACGGACAGAACTGGTACAGAAGGAGCGAACAAGCAAGCAACGACTGTTTATTATTCCGGGTTTCCCACAAAAATCTCCCCGACTTTTTAATTTGTTTTGTCTCAGCTTTAAACTAACATATTTGAATTATTTTTTTTCACAATGTAGTAAATTTTGTTTCCGTTTCGATCAATTTAGGTTTTTAAAATCGTTTAAGAACCACCTTACAGTGATCGACTAACTGAAAGAGGTTGAAAAACTAATTGTTCAAAGGAAAAGTTCTTAAACAACACTGGTGTTCTTCATTGCTGAGTACCTATTGTTAAAAATCATTTCACAATGATGTATCCTACATATCACCAGGTATTTAAAGCCCTCAAAGAACCGGTTATTTACGTATTTATTTCATAATTTGATGACACATAAAATGAACATGGAAGCATCCTCAACCGAAACAAAGGACACTCAGGATGAAAAATAACTCAAAGAATTGCGATATCATTTTTTGTTTTTTGGTTATTTTTCGTCCTACGTTTCCATTTTTGGTATTAGGATGCTTTCATGTCCATTGAATCATCTAAATGTGCGATGCAGTCTTCTTATCGGGCGAATTCATTTCCTGGAATTTTTCATTAAATGCTCTTCTAACTTTTTCCCCGTTTTTCGTTGCGTTATATTCCAATACGATGAAAATTCTTTGATCGTTAGTGAGCTGCATTTTAGGTGTCTTCAAATGATGAAATAAGGAAGTAAATAATCTCTCAGAGGGTATAAATACTTGGTGGTATGTAGGAAACATCATTGTGATATTATTTTAGCAGTAGGTATTGAGAAATGAAGAACACCAGTGTTGTTTTTAAAACTTTTCCCATGAACGATTAGTTTTTCTACCCCTTTCAGTAAATCGATCACTATGAAGTAGTTATTGAACGATTTTAAAAAACGAAAATCATTCGAAAAGGAAACTAAATTTAATACATTGTGAATAAAAAGACAATTTAAATATGATACCATAAAGTGGAGATATAATCCATTGAAAAGTCGGGGACATTTTTGTGGGACACCCGGTATAGTAGATAATGCAAAGATGCAAATAAAATATGGTAACTTGTCACAATTATTCCTTTCGCGAGATAACAATACCGTAAGGTGAGGTCACTTCGGACAATTCAGTGAATGATTGGACAATGAACATCCAAGAAAATGCTTGGATGGGCTTACTGTTCTAAGTCACCCCTAGTCCGAAGGGACTCCACCTTACGGTAACGTATGTCATAGACTTATAGTCATTACATCAAAATATGGTTCATTTAAAAAAAATTACATTGAGTAACTTTTGTTCATCCTTTATGTTTAATAATTGTAATTGATATTTTTTTTACGCTATCAATTCAAGTTCCAACTCATCGCAGTCATCGACAGACTCTGTTTCTTCCATTACATCCGGCTTGGATTCGAATAATTTTGAGTTAGGTGCAACGAAGTCTCGTCGTCGAGTGTCGATGTCGGTTGAATAGCTGGCAGCTCTAAGGTTATACTGATACATTAAAATCGAAAGGGTTTCAGCACTTCCAGGTGTTTCGCAAGTTTTTACCCATTTTAAATTCACGTTCTCATGCTGTTGAATTAGGTGGTGGACAGAGATAAGTTCTCGCTAGTGCTGTCAGAATTTTAAATTCTGCCGAATTTATTTGCTAAAACATTAACGGATTTATTTTACATCAATTCTTTTCACTTTCAAGTATTTTTTCACCTCTGTTCGAGCTGATTCCGCCATATTTGGGCACACTTCTGAACTGGCATCAGAGCCTTCAGAGTCATCCAATACATTTTCCCAAGAATCTACATCTGAAGATGATGGTGTCAGGACTCCTGACACGATCTAAACCCTGGCCCCGGCCGCGGCCGTGGTAGGTAAATTTGATAAACCCGGCCCCGGCCATGACAAATTTGTTGACCCCGGTCTCGGCCAAATTTTCAACCCCGGTCGGTCTATACTTTACACAGTGTAGGAGCATTTTTTCATATTCCCAGGAGCAATTGTGGGCATAAAACAGAGCTTCGAAAACATTTTTTTGGGAGAAAATGTTTCGGGCTATGTTTGGCAAGCATCGGGCAGTGAATCAGTTAACATTTGCTCACTACTGCAATAATCCATTTTTTTTATTATACTCGGTATTGACGCATTAGCAATACAGACGTCCTACTGAATATTGCAAAGGTTGGTTGCTGTTGATTAGGTAACCACCCCTGTTAGAGTCCCTGTTAAAGTACGGTAATTGAAATCCATGAAGCATCTCATTCGGTCTAGTTGAATGAATTTGAACAATTTAAAATTATAATAGTCGTCTGGGATATTTCGTGGCGTTCCCCACCGTGAAAAAACTTGAAATTTTTTGCCGTATGATTGAAATAATTTCTCGTTTTTATAATCATTTCTCGTTATATATATATTAAAAATGGGGAAAATCGTTCTATTAGTTGGTATTAAATGTTACTAGGATTCCAAAACTACCATAGTATACCCCAATTCAACGAAATTATAGTAGTCGATTCAATTATTATGCTCAAAATCCTAAAAATTATGATAAACATGTAAATAAGGTAGGCAAAATTCGCGCACTGCCTTTTCATCTCTGTATCTAAATATTGAAGGGTAACAATGCAGAAAAGGTCTCATATTAGTGCTCAGCCTTATGTTATATCTCGGTTTTGATTGGCAAAAGTTGTTCTGCTTTCGTCGCAGGGGTCTGACGTTTTCGGAACGTTTTGTTTCCGAACAACGAGCTCAGAGTTAGGTGTGCCTTCTTTTTGTTGAAATAAAGTGTTTTTGTTATGTTAAGGACCACCTTTCTTCGGTTCACTGCTGTCCTGTTTTCAGCATCTACTACTTTCTTCTTAAACTTTGATCTTGTTTCAATAACTTCTTTTTCAACTCACTGTTCCTATGCCCTTTCTGCATAGATTCCACGTTCCCTTAACTCCATACCAAATTGTGCCTTCCTTTTTCCTCTCTTTGGTTCGCATTTGTTGCAGAAAGGGAGGCTTAAACTAACTAATAACATAACCAATTTTTAGGAATAAAAAGCAACTTTTAGCTTTCTTGTTTGTTATATGATACTATCTTATATTCTCGTCTGCCTTTCTACTATGTATTCAACATCTTTTATCTTAATAAGCGCCCATGTTCTTTTCGTGTTGTATTTTTGGGGCAATAAAGAACTTTCTAAGCATGAAAACTTATACTATCGCATAAATGAAACAATCATCGCAGCTGATATAGTGCATTGCTTCAAGTTACAATATGTTTGTGAGTAAGTGAATTTTTCGCTAAGTTTGTCGTATTATTTTAATTGCAGTTCGTTTACGTTATATTTTATTTTTTCATGAGTCCCAATACCGATATTGATAACTTTACAACAATTCCAAGTCTTTCTTAAGAAGAAGTAATTAATTATATAGTGCCGATAAAGAGATATTATTTCAAATTTAAAAATTTTAAAAACATAATTATAAAAACATCCGTTTCAGCGTATGCTTACTTAGAAACGGGGGAGTGATCAGAAGATAAAAAACTTTTGAAGACCTAAACAACATTCTAGCAATAACTTTACAAACGAGCAGAATTTGTCATTATTAATACATGTCAACTTGTCAACTTGACCTAAAGACAAGAAAGTAATCAAAACAAAGAAATCAATTTGAAGTACATATGTACTACATACTGGTGTAAAAATCAAAATATGCCAATTGAATTTTCATTATCGATAGTGGTAGCATAACCTGAAAACTAGAAGTCGTTATGTACCAGACAATAGCCTCTGGTTTTGACAAAGACTAGTTATTATTAATGTAACCTAACGTATAGACTAGAAATATTTATGATCACAAAAAAATGCAGGTTTCTGCAAAGACTGTTCATTTTCAATTAATACACCACAGCATAACCAAAAGAAAGACTAAAAAATACAGTTAAAAGTAACCAATGGTATAGAATACAGTAACATTAAGAACGCACGAAGTTAACGCTCTCAATGTGAGTACAATGTTTTGCATCAGCTGAGCTGTTCTACAAGAAACTTGCAACACATTTACTACTAGTTTCTACTTCCTATGTAATAATTGTCGGAGAAATGAACGAGACAGAAATAAATCAGAAAGAATTTACGATGATTTCAATTAATAATTCCTGCGTTTTAACTCCAAAATTTACATTATTGCTCCAGTAACAAAATTATATTTCACAATCGTAGGTATCTCACATACATGTGTGGGAACCCACAATAATTAGATATCAATGATAGCCTTAGGCAATAGGCATAAAAACGCTGTTTCGAACTGGGAATATAATGATCAACAGAAACATTGCGTATTTTTTACTTCTCAGTAAAGTAATTTGATTCTGTATTGTTTATTTTCCGTTTAAAAAATTATAAATAATTTTTAGCAAAAATTAGAATCGAAGGCATCAAAAAAATAACGACCTCAAACGCGACTCCACAGCATCTGAATGAACGACTCGGACTCTGACTCTATCACATTCGGAAAAGTGACTCCGACTCCACTCAAAAACATGCAACTCCGACTCCCAACTCCGGCTCTGACTCCGGAACCCTGCTTTAGATTTGAGCTAAGGACCCCACCAAACTAGAGCAGGCAGCACAGTTCTCTTTCCTATAAAAATGAACTCATCATTACCTACAACCACATCTTCCTGTAAGGGTTTCTCTTTCCTGCCGATTTTGTCGTTCACGGTCAGCTTTGTAAATTCACGGAGCCACCGCTCGAGCGTGCGAATGGGCGTCTCTGCATGCACAAATCCTAAAATAGGGCGATATTCTGCAGGCTTGGCGTCGTAAGCTACATGACAGTCATTGTCAAACGAAGGGTCTTCAATAAATCTGTCTCTCAACAAACCAGTGGTAGATGAAAATAGGTGAAAGGAACCCTCGTAGGATGTATGACACGAAATCAACCCAAGGGAATGGAATAATACCACGCACACTGTCCCAGATAATTTTTTATTGGTGGAATCACCTGTAGAATATTTAGCACTGGCATTCAGTGCCAGTGTTGAGAAGAGGTATTATTCAGTTATTTGTTTAAGTCGATAACACAGCGATCAAAAGTACAGAGTGAAGGGGCAGCAGCAACGTTGACCAATATCATGTATATCTGTCAGAAGAAGACACGGAACTAATTGAGAAGAGGTCGCTAAAATCAATGACATCACACGCAAGTCGGTCAATAGGAGAAGTGACCCCAACCATCCAACATAGTGAGCGTTCGCGGCACGAGCAACGGGCTTCAGGAGATTGCTGTACTGTGACCCATCTTGACGTGGATTGCGGCAGAATGTAAAATTATAAATATTGTTCGGAGTACCACAAATTCTTATGACCATGATCCTTATACCCTTGTCCTCATGACCTCATGACAACTACACTCCAACTGTCTTTCATTGAATGCTCAACAACCATACCTGATGTTCATAGCCAACCAGTTTGCACCAGCAAAGCAATCACATAGTTTCAGGTGAAATATAGTAAGTCGGAACTCGATGCTCGGCGCGGCGAGCTCAAAAAACCAGATTCTTAAGTGACAAGCTCATTCAGGATATCGCTGAGGTCTAGAATTTTTTATTAAGTGAATACCTGCCATACACCTGCCTCCATGAGGAGTGGGATGCAGAATACAAGAAAATCCTAAAGGAGTAAAGGGAGATAGAATCCCGAGGTGTATTCTACGAATTTGGGAGAAAAAGAAGGAAGACTCTGGTATGCCGTTCATACAGCTTTAACTCCAGACTGAATATACTTACCCTAATGCACTAAGATAGGGCAGTTGATAAAACATCTTAAAGCAGAGTTATACCAAACCCCAACTGAAGTGTAATACCATACAAAATAATCCACGGAATTTTCATAAATATTTCTAAGCCAAAAACACCTAAAATTCTTCTTCTCTATCCGGTTTCAATCAATTCGGTGAATTTTCAAATTCGTTGTAATTCAGTATGACGTTTAGCCTACCATCAAGTTTCGGCGCGAAAGCACGGCGAAGCTGGGACTACTCGTTCGATTTGCAAGACAAATTCGAACTCGGTGTTGCACTGTTGCAAACATGGTAGAGTCGCTCAACAATTTAGTTCTAAACTTCATATTGATTCAACCATCAAACTCGTCATTCGTGATTCACTGAATCTAGTATAATTTGGTATGTACTAGATTTCAACGCCTACACATAACTGTTGTTCTCATTCCTTGGAACACCTGTCCATGTCCCAAAATCACTTTCATAGACAGCACTTGTTTTTCACTCATATGAATTTAATTTCACTCACATGCATATTCATGTACGTTTCTCCCCCACTTAAACTAGAGACACCCGCTTCTGGATCGCGTCCTGAGAAAAATATGTAATCGGGCGGAGACGTGTGATGACAATTATTTATAGTTCGTTAAAAATCTAATGAACAATGCTTTTTATCGTTTGAGGTGAATTAAAAGGACTGCATGGAATCGTGCGTAAGGAAGCAAAATTTCACCCCAACTAAAATGAGAAAATATGGAGATTTAACATTATTTTGTTCTCGGTTATGATTTGTAGTAAGGTATATTTACTGCATTCAATGTTGAATAGCCATAACATATAGTGAAACGAAGAACGAAAAATTTTTTTCTTAGCAACTATAAGCTCCCAAATTTATTTAAATATTTTAAGCGGCACATATTGTAAACGTTAGGGGACAATTTACGTTACCTTGGCCCACTTGCAGCCAAACTTAGCGATGTGAGGCACGGCTACTCAACGATTTTCTCATAAGTGTCATCTTATGTGGATAAGGAGGTTTTTAAATAAATCTTATTAAATTTGATCGGAAAACTTTTTCATCAAATCGTCGATCATATTGAAACTCAAGCGTCTTTTATTCGACACCGAGAATTCCTCGTGCTATTAATATATTGATCGATTTTTTTTCCTTATAGGTGCGTACAATTCTTTATTTTTACAATGTCAATTCATTTTTAAATTATATTGCAGTTCATCTAAACTCATATCAATTTTTCAAAACTCGAAGATAACCAAAATAATCGGAACGTACGTTATTTGGTTTGTATTGACTTACTCTAAACGATTATGTCCAATCAAATAAGAACTATATTTGCTCACTTAATTAATGATAATTATGTAGTCGTGTCCATGACTTATAACGCTGGAAGCACATGGTTCATGAGCGTTTTACCAATATGTGAAGTTTTCTTCACTTAGTACAGGCGAACGCTATTTTCTCGTGAGCACAGACATGTAACTTATAAATCGTCTATCTAGATCGAACAAAAACTGAACAGGGAAGGACATAATCGTGAATTCAATTTGATATTCCTTTGGTAAGAAATATTGCAGTTCCCTGACAGCAAAAGCTCCATAGTCCTTACTAGCATCCCAGCCATCAACTTTTCTAGAGCCTTTGGATTCCACGCAGCCTCGGCTCTGCAATCGCTCATGCTGCCAGCCGCTTGAACCTCGGTATTTTTTTTGATTTATTGAAGAAAACTTGGAACTGCTACAGGTTCGGTGAAGTTCAGGACATAAATTTTCATTATTCTTCTAGTAGCTTTATGATTTATTAAAATTAACACACTTTCTCAATGATTCTCAGTGTTAACTGTCTCCGTGTTAGGAAATTATTGCTCGACCGAATTAAAACAACAACTCGGACGACCCATATGTCTCAATCTGGCTGAAATTCAGTTACATAAATAATACTGAATTTTTCTCGAAATCATTACCAATATGATTAATTTATTGCATAGTTAAACTTTGAATAGATTGTTACCGAGAAAATCAGGTAATACAGTTCTTCAAATTTCAACACTGAAGAATTTTCCATCAAAAAATCTGGCATTAGATCTGCTATACCATTTTCTACGGCTGTAATGAGCCACATATTGAAAATTCATGAGTGAAAAATAATTTCTAAGCTTAACTCAATTTAACTATTTAAAGGAAGTGTCATTGAGTGTAGGTATGGTTTTCAAAATATGCAATGATCCCAAAAAGCCTCTACCGATAAATCTCAACTTCAAGGAAATCAAACACACTGTCTCCTTTGAAGTCTTCGTACTCGACTTTTTCAGTTATACCGTGGTGTATTGAGAATTCGAAATCGTCGAAGTAGTTTTCTTTGCAATAGCTACCAGCTAACTTCGAATGATTCTGTGTCCTCGTTCAAAAGATTCTGTATTATTCCCACCATAAGTGTTCCTGCCAAGACATAATGTATAACTTGCATTCATCAACACTTGGTCCAAACTTCTTAGGGATGAACTGGATGCTTTGGTGTACAGGTATACTTAATGAGTTCAGTATTGAATCTCTTTTCCATTTTGACGATCGCCAATTGTTTATGAATATTGTTGAAAACAGCATGGATCGAAGTACGTCGACTGCTCCGGTCGTACACTGACTGAGACAGAAACGATCGAAGAGCACAAGATTGTCGGCCATCGAACAAGTGTAATACTATAGGGCAGCTGAACATCCCACCACCCACACTCATGTTTGAACAGAAAATAAAAACTTACCTGTGAAACTTACCTCGATTTTAAAGGCAGGGGTTGAGCACACTGTAAAATGTGGAGTTGATAAAGCTTCTATCACAGAAACGGTCATCACACACCTTAGGCTGGCTTCGGACAGACAGACGGACTCGTCTCTCAATAAAGTTTAGATTTCAATGGGCAAACCGACGCTCATCGACGTGCCTAGTTCTTTTCACATGAGTATCATCAGTTAACTTTTTCTAGCTTCGTTAATTTACGAACGGTATGTTTCGTATATGTAAGTGATGTTTTTTTCTTTAACCTGCTGATGGAATTTTCCCTTAAGCATTTACGTAAACGTTCAAGATTAGATTGTTCACTTAGATATTTTTAAATAATTTATATTTTCTCCAAATGAAAGCCACATGTTAGTTACTATATCAGCCTTCTATGGAAAATTAAAAAATTATAAATTCATAACATTGAACGAATAAATGAATGTCAAGTTTTAGTTTTATTTCCTTCCTGAAGTTGCATAATCTCACGCGTTCTCTTCTATTCCGTAACATCCGAATTTTTCCCCTTCAATGATACCGAGTGTTGAGACACGAAATTTATAAAAAAATGGTTTCTGCTGAGATCGCAATCGTAAAACAGAGTTCAATAGCACGGGAGGAAAATTATCGTTGTTATAGCTGTTTCCGGAAACTAGTTTATTCATTGGGGCGTCATCATTTTTCATGTTGTCATGTTAATATTGATCTTTGAGGTAGCTAAATATCGCTCACAATTTCACCATGAGAGTTCTAATAGATTATTTGAGTAGCGCCCACAGGCACAGGGGCTGAATTAGTACTTATAAATCTAGGTATAGTTTACTTTGTGCGGAGTTCTGCCACATTCGCGTTCGTTAACTTGAACAACGAACGCAGTTCCGCTGTACCGTCACTGTAAAGCAGGAAAGAGATCTGCAGTCGATTCTTGTTTTCAAAAAATGTGGAAGGATTTAGAATTCACTTGAGCTTATCACCACAATACGGTTATAAGAATCCAAGTATCTCCGAAAAATATTTCTTGTTGGTCGAGAAGTTTGAGGGTAACCAAACAAACGTAATACAAAAAATGGTTGGTGAACTAGTGTCAACCTTGGTCTAGTCATAGAGCATTTTAAGATCAAAGAAACTGTGAATAATTTTGATTTGAGACTCTGGAAACCCCTTCACACAGCCTAGACTTCCATTTGTTCAGGATGCTCGAAGAAGCTTTGAGAGGTCCTCGCGTTACCCCCAAAAACACACACATGGAATGCGACAGAAGGTCAATTCAAAGGCATCCAAAAACAAAAACTTTGTTGTACAATATACAAACACCTTTGATCCTCTGGACGTGAATGTATATTATAATTCTGCAAAAAAATGCACAAATTATTAGCGAAAAAATGGTGCACTGCACTATACTCCACATCTTTAGCATGATTTTTCATTCAAAAATTCATTTGTTTCAGAAGATCCGTGTATGCTAGCACTTTAACAATGATTTTGAAGTAGTTAAGACTTGTTTTTAGTGCATGAAGAATTCTAAGTTGCCTATTTCAACAAAGAAATTAAAAATGCCTCTCGGCGTGAAAAATACCTGTCAGCATTTGAAAAACGACAATTCACTAGGTTTCACCAAAGAGAAAAACAACTCGAGACATCTTTACAGTAACCGGGATAAATGTAAGAAATATGCCGAGCAAAATTGCTTGTTAGAAATTAGGTTGCGAGCCCGGTTGACCTCCACGAAATTATAGAAAGCCTGACATTCTGGACGACTGAGTCGGACGCTCTTAAAGAAACTGTTAAGAAAAATCAGCTTTCATCAACGCAAATGATTACAATAGAGTTTTGTGAAGATTCAACGAAAAATTCCGGTTGGACTGAGCGTCGAAAGTTGACGAAAATTACTTTAGGCTAAATTCAAATTCACCAGAAATTCATTGGCGTCAGCACCAAATCAAAAAAAACGTTATTTGCTACAGAACGCTGACATTAGAGTGTTGAAGATCGACAGCATGTAAAGTGGTCCCAGATACTTGCTCTTTCAGAATGATGGGCGTGCTGGGTTAGGCCACAGGTGCATTTAAGCTATAGAACCATCTCACATCGTTTCAACTGCGCATATATCTCTATTACACGGTGCAACATTATTGCTCCAAAAAGCAGCGACGGATGCTTTTGAGAGCAACGGACTGCAGTTGCAGGGCGAGTTTTGGGTATCGCGCTTTATTAAAAACTTCGTGCACCTCTGAGCGACGGAGCAGTGCAGTGCTTCCACTTTAGGGTAAAATACCCCATTTTAGGGTAATCAGATGTGGTCTAGGGTAGAACTTAAGGTAAAGCAAAATTCCGTGATTTTTAGGGTAATTCGACTTCTGTCGGGGTAGCGCAGCAAAATTGTAGGGTAATTGCCTGTTTTCATTACCTACCAATATCAAGTTTGCTCTCAAGTACCACATACTGTATACCTTGTGTAAGATACATTGCGGAAGTACGCTACCGAAGCAATTGTGAAAATGTTCAATAAGAGTCATATTTGGAACAAGTTTGCCCGAACTAGCTATCAATTTAGTCTCTATTGCACACTACGATAAGGCGCAAATTGCTGTGCATATCGCTGCAGATCTCTCAGTACTCAGATCTCTCTTTAGTATAATGTGGCCAGATTTGCTACATGAATAATACCTCGGTTAATTAAAAGTAATGACAATAATTAAAATGAAATGCAACTTGATATAATATTTTGAATTTTATATTTTCTAGCCTTACATAACTAACTCGTAAATGTATCAAGATTTACACCTATACATCGGTCATCGTCGTTTAATGGAATTGAACAGCTATGTAACGTGTACAAAACGACACTCCCTGAGTCGAGGGTAGGTAGTTTTGTTTCATTCGAGTGCAATTAACTGTGTCAGGTGCTGTCACGTGCAGTATTGCATCGTGACAAAATATTTGGTTACTTGCATCTCAGTAAAATTGGTATTATTAAATAGATTCTGTGTACGATGAAGCTGCTACACCACTCATGAAGGAAAGCCAAATTTTACCGTCTGTTAAGCCCTTTTCACGAAAAGGGAAGGAAGGATAGAGAAGCGAACAACTGTTTTGAGGCTGGTTAGAAAAGTCTCAGTCTTATACTTCAAGTAAGGATTTGGCATACAGCAGTACCTGCTCAACTATCATTACGTTTGGTAAATCTGAGATTATTCTTCATACTAACTCTCAACGCTATAAAAATCTCTCAGTACAGAGAAGGAAAACACAAACTATACTTCTGTTCATTTTATCACACGATCCAATTGACGAGTCAGGTACAAAAATTGAATTGCCGATATGTGCAAATCTTTCTGATATGATTTGCCTATTTCGTTACTACTGAAACAAATGTTTCTTAAAGAAAGTAAGCTTAGGGAAACAAAGAGCTTCAAACATTATTCAACAATGATTTGGTAAACATCTACTAAGTGATCTTGTCGTTGTCCTTAATGAACTTTATATTCTGTAATAATTGATGGAACAACTGATCGTAGTAAAGCTAAACAGCTCGGAGTCATCGTCCAATAATGAAGTGAGAGTGCAATTAAGAGCTCCTCTGTTGATCTTGTTGAAAAAGAGGATAGCACAGCCAATGGATTGTTTACTACACATAAAAAAGATTTCAGTGACAAAACTATTAAATTGATCGACAGTGTAGGGTTCTGTTCAGACACGACCAATGTTATGATGGAATCCAAACTTTCTGTGGCTTATTGGTTAAAAAAAATGTATTTTCGACTTTATAGAAGAAATTTTGGCTTGGTGGAAATAGATTTGGGGAGTGAACAAAAAGCTTGCGAGATAGCAATCGAAGTTCTTCTTCCATTATTCTTGGCACTAGGGTTTACTAACGTTGGACTCCGATTCTTGGAGGAGCCACAAGTATTCGACTCTTTTGGCTTTTTTGACATGTAGGCTTCTGTCGAAAAATAATCCGGCCATGGGCCGAGATTCTTAATTGTAACGAGACTTTTTTGAAATTGAAAGACTCTTATTGGGCTAACTTTGAACCTTGAGCAACATATGCTTCGCCTTAATCAACGTAAATTATCACTATACGCAGTTAAATTCGAACCAATTGAGTGAGTATACTGATTGCGAAAATTTTTGGAAAGTTGAAATTTTTCATTTAGTGCACAACATTCTTGGCCCGTTCTTCGCAATTGTACCGAGAATTAGGGTGTATATAAACTTATTTCACATCTAAAAACCTCTAATTTTTTGCGAAAAAATTGTGAAACTGCGTTTGTGTTGCGTTCCGTAAATAAATGTTTCGAGTAATACTTTGTCGTTCATTTCCTCTTACTATGTCTTTGCTTCTATCTGCTAGTCAGGAATAGATTGCCTGGCCTTATACTTTGCGCTCACTGAACAGAGCTTGTAACTAGGTAACCATACAAAGAAGATAAACTACAGTATATTGAAAGCAGTATAAAATGTTGCACGTATCGTGACACATATGACTCCGTAAAGTCAGAGAATTGCATTTTCTTATATCCGCATGACCCTGATGTTGTGTAATTTTTACACATATAAACATGGATACATTGAATATTTTCATGTAATACCAACAATGGGCTTATTTGATATTTTAGGGTAATTTAAGTATTTTTAGGGTAATCTTGAACGAAGTTTTAGGGTAGAAACTTTTGCACTCGTGGAAGCCCTGGAGCAGTGGTCGACTGTGCGTCGTAGTGTGAGGATGTCAGCGACACCATCTCCGACTGGTTCATCATGGTCTCGATCCGCTATACAATTGATGATAGAAGGCTTTCATCAATGTCCTATGCTATGGAATGTAAGTACATGCTACGTAAAGAGTAATATATCATTTTAAAATTACATAGTTAGTCAATTCTGGTAATTGCTGTTCAAAAAAGGCGGGAAATTTCCATTTACCATAAACACGTAATACGTTTCACTTTTAAATGCTGTCACTTCTCAAATATAATTGGATGTTTGTCAGGTGTAATTTTATGATAAAATAAAGTGGATTAAAATTTCAGAAGTTGAAACCATTAGTACATACTTTGTTTACGTGTTGTGTATCGCGATGTTTTGTAGATTTTTTTCCAATACTTGAAAATCATTACGACGGGGTTTCAGAATGCTTTAGTAAGGCGTTCTTTGTCTTTTTTTCTTTCGTTTCAACTATTAATTAAGGAATTTTCTAGTAGGATTTAAATTATTTCTAAGTTGTTAGCCATCTTTTTGTGTAAATCAAATCCAAGAGATTATATTTTGACTGTCACTCTCAATGACACAATTAGCCCCCGACACGGCTAAAGTTCGCTTCGTGTGGTTGTCTATTAATTAAACACTATATTAAGAAATGTCTTAAAATCGAATGTGTTATGTATCTCATGAAATAACTTTATTGAAAATAAACGTTTTTTCTTTCTTTTTCAAATACCACAAGTTGTGTTAAGAAACATAAACGACATTATGTATACCTAGATGCGCAGTTATAGTGTTTCTTATTAACTGTTTCTGCAGAAAATTCGGAACCATGATAAGCTGTCAATGATATTTTCAATTTTATTTCCAGATTTCGAACCCTCAGTACAAAAATCGTACGGCCAGGTACGAAGCGCTACGAAAAATCAAAGACAGCCTTACTGAATTTGATGTGACCATAGAAGCCATCCAGAAAAAATGGAGAAACATCACCACCTGCTACAAGCGAGACAGGAAAAAGACGATGGACTCTATGAAGTCAGGTAACTAAATGTGCATTCCCTATACTTTTCTATCATAAGTAGAGGGTATAAAAGAGGCAATACTAACTAGGATTTAATGATAAAACTATTTATTGTGTTCAAACTTGAACCTAACTATAACAGTACAGAAAATGAATGAACTTACTTAAATAAATAGCTGTTTCTTTTCTCAAGTTTTATGTGATATAAAAAACAACTAGTTATATTAATAAACGAATATAAGCTGTCAAAGAGGAGCAGAAAATTTGTCACAATATTATAATGTTCTTAATAATGCAGTCGAAATTGATTCTTATGCATTCAAAATTAATTTTACAGAAGTTAATTATGCTTTACAGTGATTAAATTTAATCAGTTAGTTTTATGACCTTTCAACGACATCCATTTCTTTTTGACAAGTAGTGAATAAAGACAATAAATGGTTCCGGTATGATATCCACAGTGTTTTAAAATCTACAAACCTTTGTATCCTATGTATTTCTTGTTTCGAATTTCTCTTATTCAATAATAATTGTAAAATATCTACGCTACGATGTTGTACATAGTGCATAAGATTGAAATTATATTTCCTAAAAACGTTTCAATAAGAAAATAACACCATGCTTGCAAGAGATTTTTACAAACTAATTTCTAATGAAAATTCAGTTGTCTCTTATTTAATGAAGAACAGTCTTCTTCACAACGTTGGAAATGTGCCACCTTGCCATAAATGTTGATCTATAATGCAGGAAAAAAAGCAAGAGGATCCACAAAGGAGAAATTACGGACTGTCGGAAAAACCTATGATAAAACACGAGAATCAACTTACTGCTTTCTTAAACGATGTACGATTTGCTTACAAATAATAACAGAATAACCTTTTGTAATAAATGTTTTCCTTATCTTTAGACAAATAATCTCCATCTTTAATAATTGATTTCAATGTACGGGAGATTTCACAGTATACCAGAATATTCACGGCAGATATACCATAGCAGAAAACCGACGGTAGATGTACTATGCCGGCAAACAATAAATAATAATAGGACATTCGAAGGTGCAAAATAGGAACTGAGTTTTGCATACGTTCTTAATGTTTTTAATGTTATTAGAAAATAATTCTAATGCTTATTTCAGGTGCAGGAGCGACGGAAACATATAGGTCGAAGCTGTGGTATTATGACATGCTCCATTTTCTGGCGGGCGACATAAACCCAAGAGCTTCGATCTCAAACTTGGAGCATTTGGAGAAAGAGGTAAGCATAAAATTTAAAATAAGTGTAAGCTATAATTATATACGCAATCATTTGCAGCATCAAAACTATTAGTTATCGTTTTTTAATCTAAATAGCTATTGTTCGTTTAGATATATGGTTTATGTTAATATTTTCATTTTCATTATTTACTTTGGTTTCTAAAGAATACATGATGTAGCTCTGACTAAGATGCCAACAAGGCTTCAATGCATCCTGTCGGCTTGCCAAGGAACGCTGCCCGAGTTGTTGAAGTACCATGTCAGTGTCTGGCGAACTGTTTTAGCCGCATCGCAGGTTTTCCCTCCGGCTCTGGGTCCCAGAGGCATCAACTCGTGAGATTCGGTTCCTGATGTTGCCGATGAAATGGAAACTGGCGCATCGCTGTACCCAGCCGAATTTTCTGTTAGAAGGAAATTATGTAGGGCAACAGAAGCCAACACAATTTTTTCAACTTTGTTTGGAAGAAGGTTAATGGGGGCTAAAAATACTCTGAATCTATTCGCTAGAATACCGAAAGAGTTTTCCACAGTCCTTCTGGCTCGTGAAAGCCTGTAGGAAAATATCCGCTGTTCTTGCGTTTGGTTTCGGAAGGGGTATGGTTTCATTAAATACGGTTTCAGTGGAAAAGCATCGTCTCCCAGAAACACGTACGGAACAGGAATGTCTGTGCCTGGTAAATTTTCTTCAGGAGGAATATCAAGAGTCGAGTTCTCGATGGCTGACTTCAAACTGCAAGCATCCCAAACTCCCCCATCAGAAATCCTTCCATTTGTCCCCACATCTACGTAAACGAATTTGTAGGAAGCATCAACGACAGCGAGAAGAACAATGCTGTGGGTTGATTTGTAGTTGTAATAGTAGGATCCACTACCTGCCGGAGGTCGGATTTGTATGTGCTTCCCATCTATTGCTCCCAACACATTTAGGAAATTCCATCTCCGATGGAAATCAGCTGCAATGTTTCTCCATTCATTAGCCGTTCTAGGAATCTGGAAAGAGATTTAAGAAATATTTGAAAAAGTAATTAAGATAAGTTTCCAACATGTAGGTAATGACGACGGTGCAACATTTAGCATCGATGATTCCTAATCCCGCAGGAATGTAAAAAACAATTTAGGCACTAAATTTTATTTCTATTGTTGCAACATCATAGAAGTAATGTTTCGTTTCTAATTATGAATAATTTGCCTTGACAGATTGATGATGATCTTCAGAACATCGTAACTGAGATGGGGATCCCTGTAGTCGATGAAGGGAGTGTTGAATGCATTCCCGACACCTGCTCGCTTGAGGGGACTGCGCCTTCCACTCAGCCCCTAGAACCAGCCTCTGCAGCTGAGTAGAAGTCACAGCCCTCGACCAGTACTCAGCAGGAGGAGCTGCCCTCAACATTTCCAGCACCGTCTGCAGCGGCAAAATCCCGAAAAAGAAGGAGTTCTCCTTCTCCCGCCTCCAAATTATTAGAAAAAGCCGTTGACTCACTAGAGGCCTACCGAGCCTCGAAAGCTGTGGCAGCTCCGAAACCGGAACACACGGAATTTTCTGAAATGGTTAGGAAAGAGCTCGAAACGATGAGCAAGCCGAGTTGCATACTCGTAAAAAGACTGATTAGCGAGGTATTATTTTTAGGGAATTATGACTTGATAAATGTAAATACGTGTGTTCATAAAAATTCCCCATAAGAAGTACATTTCATTTGTATTTATCATGTGAACATCCTGTTTTTTTATAAGCTTCAAATTACGGACAACATATTGTATTTGAGAAAACCAATATAGTGTCAAATACAATATGTTGTAAGTAAAATAAAGCTTCTAAAAGACCAGGATGTTCACATCAACTGTGAACATATCCCAGTACTTCTTATGTAACTTTGGAAGGTTTTTGTTTCATAAAAAGGAATTTTTATTTTGAAAGGTTGACTTCTATTTTCTTTGTTCATTAAACTGTTGTTTTATAATGGTGTCATTATTAAAACTTTATCACTTACTAGCACTTATAGCTGCCTTTGAATCAATATGTCTCAAGTATACGATCGAATCCCCTTTCTCCTAATTATGGAAGTTCGGATAGAAATAGGATTGAAGTTATTATGGCACAAATGTGAAGTATTTACGTTTTTAGCATCTGATTCGTATTTTTTAATTTTAATTAAATGATATGAAAAACTTAAATATTCCGTTAACGATGGAATTAATTCAACCAAATATTAGTTATAATACTCGTTTCAGGGAATAATACGTTAGTTCACGTATCGACATGTTTTTCCTCAGATATCCATGAACTGTTCAAAAAGGGAATACATTTTAACACAAATTTGGTAAAAAGCATTAATGCTCTGAACAGTGCAAGTACATAATATTTTGTAATTCATAATCTTATTTAAACAAAGGCGAATTGACAACACTGCAATAATACTTATTAACTTACCTTGACGTATTCTGCCTTCAACGCTTCATAAATGGCTTCACAAGTTTCAGGAATTATCGATGACAGACTCGGCTGGGAAATTCTCGTTGCAAATTTCAATGATGAATAGCTGCTGCCGTTAGCAAGAAAGATAAGCGTTGCTTCTAGTCTTTCTCCAGGTGAGATACTGTCTCTCATCAAAGTTTTCTCCTTTTCTATGTATGGGGAAACCAATAGCAAAAGATGAGTAAATAACTCTGGGGTTAAGCGTAGGTAATTACGGAAAAGATTTTCATCTTCACAACTCAATTCATTAAAAATAGTATTGTAACTGCTACGTTCTTTTCTCTGAAGCCACGGCTTCACCCACACTTCTCGTTCTTTCCTTTTTTCTCTTTTCTCTTCTTCTACAACACAAGCTGCAGCAGCAGTCACAGCTTCGAGCAAACACTCCTCTTCACTGTCCAATGCCGCAGCCATTGCGAACAACAACCTTCCTCTGAAACTGGCAACGTCACACTGGTTGCATTGTCTGATAGCTCACCCACAAGTTGCGTCCTTTCAGTTGCCGTAGTCGAGGCAAAATGTTGCACCGTGTAATAGGGCCTTAATGCTTTGGCGCTGTGTTTGGTGGAATGGAAATGAATCTGCCACTGTTTGCAATGGTAAAATGAACTTCAAGACCTAATTGTTAGAACTCTCGAAACATGTTTCTGTTTCTTAGAGTTTATTTTTCTGAAGCCAACATGACGGCAATGCTCTTATCCTTATCATAAGAACGTTCACGATTGTTTTAATGCAAAATTTTGAATACTTGAGCTCATGGACTAGCCACCACAATTTGAACGTTATCCATTATGGGATGAGCTTGAGCGAAATTTACATGGCTCATCACTCCATCATTCAACAATGACCACTCTAGGTGATAGATTACTGCACTTATTGCCAAAAATTTAGCAGATGATATAGAATCAATGACAGGTAGCACGATAGCTGTAATTCAAGCAAATGACGGTCCAATCACTTACTAATGATTTTTTCAGCCACGAACATTTTGGCCACAAATTATATGTTAAGAAACATCAATGTTGTGCACCGGCCTCTCTTGAATAAAATTGGGCTGCGAAAGGGAGAACAATTTGATATGATTTGCTAGGATGGCAGGCTAATATTCCGTGTCATCTGGTACGCGGTATAAAATACGAATAAAACTATTTATGAATTTATTTAAAAATACTTGATAATATTCAAAACAAATATGTTGAGAATTATAATTCAACATTTTCGAGTAATAAGATATAATTTTTCTGAATGAATGTCTGTTTCTAAGAGTTTTACGGGGTAAATTTAAACCATCCGATATAACATAACTCATCAAGGTTTTCTAATGATGGTTTTGTAGATTATATTTTTAGTGATAAAAATTCAAATAAACTCGAATTAGTAAGTTTTTTATTCAAAGTCGGTGCACAAATCAACCACCAAGAACCTTCATTCATTTAAGTCATTTTGAAAACATTAGGTACTCGTCTTAATACATTCTTCTTAGCAATAATCATCACCTCAAATTCAAATACTCATTTTCTAGTTTTGATCGAGTTGTTGTGTTCAGCTGATTTCAATTATCTCTAATATGAAAGGATCCATAAGTGCATTTGTTACAACCATGCATTCCAAAATCTAGAGCGCAGATTCCCATGACGGTTGAATAGATATCTCTCTGACACACTACTATGTGAGAAATACATCACCATGGACTAGTGACTTTGATGTCATGCGCAAGTTTGTGCACGCTTGTATTAAAATCCGCGTTAACAATTGCTCTATAAATTATCTCTAACATACTGCAGTCAAAAATTAATAAATCGAAAATGAATATTGCCGAAAAAAATGAACATAGTGAATTTCAACATCATCATTTTTTCAACCGGATTTCAAGTTACGTTTTACCCACACACATATAGTTAACGATTTGGGGCAGAAAACCATTATGAAATTAAATTCCCAGGTTTCCAGTACCACTTAGAAACCATTTTTGGATTTCAGCAATTAAATTAAGGAATACCGAGTTTATTAGTACTCCAGTTAGACAAAATACCAACGACACATAGCTCAAAGCAAGCGGGTCGAGTTATTAAAAAAATACGCTGCGATAAGTTGTGTGAAAGTTCTTATCGTAACATATGCGACCGAGGGCGACTTGCACATGAGCCAGAAACACATAGACACTTTTGAAACATGTAAGCAGTCGAAGAAAATTACAGCAGAGCGTCTAAAACTTCCTGAGCGGATGGTCTTAATTTTTGTCTTGTGGCCATTTAAAAGAAGTAAATTTATAGTGAACAACATAGACTTGCCCGCAGCAAAAAAAACATATGGAAATAATACGACTTAGAGGAGGTAAACAGAAACCTAGGGATTTTCATTAGAAGTATATAAGAAGTTATATGAACTTCCATCCATAAGCATTTGGTTGATTTATTAAATAATCTCAAAAACATTCGTATAAATATATAGGTTGACTTCATTTAAATTCTGTAGCAGGTTCTGTCAACATATGGGCCGTTGTGACTAGACATAGGCAAGAATATCCTTCTTTGATAAATATTTTCCGTTCAGTGTTCAAGTGATACCAATTTCTTGAAGTCACCAGCTTATGTGAAATTTTTTATCTGGTGAATTAAGCAAAAGGCTCCAAGTTTATGTGAATTATGAAGGAATTCTGTCGTCAGCCTTGCGATGACCAAAACTGAAAGCTCTGGATAAAAATTAAACAAAGATACATCCTGGAGGATACATTTCAAAGGATCCTGTTAAAATTATTTATTCTGTTGTAATATTGAAGGCGTTGGAATTCAAAGTCTGTGGAGAGCTGAAAATGTTCTTTCTTTCGAGAAAAACAGCTCAATGAAGATCAAAATTACAAATAGTATATCTGATACTGTTCTCCAGGATAGTGCGTAACCAAATTTATGTAGCCAGCACTAACGATTGAAAAATTGTAATGATCGGATCCAACTGTGTCAGATGGAATTATGACATATTTATTCTCCAAGGCCAATGCAAAAGTGTTTCTAATCCTTTAGGAAAAATGTTTTCTACTTATGCTAATAAAGTGAATAGTTTATTCAATTGAACAAGCAGATCAGCGTCCAAGTCTACGACTTAATGTCATGTCACTTGGCAATTAGTTACGGAGTGTGTGAGTTTGTCGATTAACACGTTGACTGCGTAACTGGATCGAATCTGTACCACTAGTTCAATTTCTCATTTGTGTACCAGTATCAATGAAAAGCATTTCAATTATTTTACTACCTTTATTCAAATTCAATCATGACGAACAAGTCGAAATGTTATTGTGCAATTATATTTTTTCCCCTATAAACGATGAAAAGGTAATCAAGCAATAAAGACGGTTTTTAAGTTCTGCTACTACGAGCCCAACCCTACTAATCATAGAAAAGGCGCAAACGCAGTTAACGAGTTAATACTAAATCTAAATTTTGACTTCTAACTAGTCAAGTTTCGCAAATTTGGTGTATATGTGAACCTGAACATCCGTTTGAAATACGGTGGAAAATGAACCTTCTTCACTATCATACTTCTACCCCGTATCAAACGGGTTTTGCGTATTAATTAAGGTGTGTATTAACAACACCTACAGAAACAAGCACAATGAAATGTATTTACTGGCTGGTACAGGGTGGCGCATAAGTAACGCACCCTCAATTCCAATGCATCGTTGCGAGCCAAAACTATTTAATTTACGATCAGTTACGGCCTCACTGTTCAATTGTGGCCTCATCTTCAAGACTGATGAGGCGGAGGTGATGCAGGGATGCCTACGTTTGTAGCTGTGATACGGAGGAAGAGGAGAAAAGGATGCGTTCCTTATGCGCCACCCTGTACTAGCCAGTAAATACATTTCATTATGCTTGTTTCTGTAGGTGTTGTTAATACACACCTTAATTGAAAAGTTACGCGTGAAGAACCTCACATCATGACAAATGAAGCTGGAATACATTCGACTTATAGAAACCGATGGGTGCAGCACAGTCGTATAGAGCGGTAAGAACTCTAATTAGCGACAAAGAGAATAACTCTCACCACAGAGGCGTGAGAAGTTCAGAAGTAACATTTCATGGATTAGTCAACGAAAGGAAAATATTTAGGACAGGGCACTTTCAGTGATTCATTGTCGCTAGGCAGCCAAGTGAATCATCGTCATTAAAGGTTCTTGACTTACAGAATAGCACGTTATGTCATAACGAAGAATAAAGGGATTTATGAAGTCTTTCTTATGGATAAGAACAAAATAGAAAAATGTAGGATGCTGCTCAAATAAATTAAGAGTACTGAAACTTTGAACAAGTTGGGCGTAAAGAACATTCGTTGACATTACAATTTTGATTTCGTTTTACACGTACATGTTGTGAAACATATTTTCTTGATGGTCGATCATCACTTATGTGTGGAGCTAAATTTCTTTGCAGCAAACGAAGAATGAAAAAAATTGAAAAGTGAGTGACCTTACAAGGCAATGCATTCACGATGTCAAATATTCACAACAACTCTACATGATTTTGAAACGCAGATTTGCACTCCTACGGTCTGCAAATTTGTATAGAAAGAACTGGCAATAAATGGCCGCCACTACAAAACAGTGATTCGTACTCGGTAGAAAATTATTCATTTGAAAAGATTTAGGGACCACATAAGTGCTGGCAGCAATTTCTACTTTTATTTTGCTAAGAAAGCGCTTACAGTGAATATAAGTGCAACCATTCAAATTGAGCTTGAGTTGTGACAAAACATAAAAATAACCGTTGGGAAGTGAGGAAGAGGGAAGTGAGGTCTGAACTTCAGTCAATGGCGAACGAGGAAAATTACTTCCAAGGAAATACTTCCTAAAAACTGTAGCTCGCCAGACGCAAGAAGGGTTAGGAGGGTGTCAGCAAGTATGAAATCGCTGCTAGGCCCCCGAAGCAGGAGCAGCACCAGTTTAAAAAAAATTCTATTTTTCTTTCTATAAAATTTTTCGATTTTTCGAATAGAAAAAAGTTATTGTGCAAACACACAAACTATGTACTTAAGTTAGCTCAAATCCCTACTCCTTCCGCAATTTACAATTTAGAAGCTTGATTTTAGTCTCATTCGACGCGGAAAGACTGCCGCAACTCGAAAATGAAGCCTTTTTAAAATTTTGAGCTAGAAAAATTGTTATGAATTTTTTGTAAAAGACATCTTGGAAAAATTGTCACCATAAAATCTAATTTGGAGTTCAAATAGAATTCCGCTTCTCCATGCCGTTCCCAGTTTTTTCTGCGTCGAATGAGCCCAAAATCAAGCTTCTAAGTGGAAAATTGCAGAAGCGGTAGCTTTTTGAGTTAATTTATATAATTTTGCATGTTTGCACCATAGCTTTTCTTCTATTGAGAACACCGACAATTTTTAGAGAAGCAAATGTGTTCAGAATTCAATTTTATATATCGGTATTCATTTTCGTTTACCTAGTTGCAATAGATATGCAAAAACTTTTTTTAGGGAAAATTAGGAATACCAAGAAATTCTCTATACACATGAATTATTCACGTATTCTTTTCTAGTTCGAAAGTTAAAAAAAATCATTCATGAGGTGCCGGAGTCTTTCCGCGTGGAATGAGACCAAAATCAAGCTTCTAAGTTGAAATTGCAGGAGTAGGCATTTGAGCTAGTATATGCATAATTTCATATGTTCGCGCAATAACTTCTTTTTTTAATGCGAAAATCGAAAATTTTTATACAAGCAAATGTATTCGAAATTGAATTTTACATATATGTATGCATATTCGTTCCCCTATAGGTGCAATAGAAAAGTGTACAATGAAATTTTGAAAATTAGGTAGAATGCAGGATAGTAGATCCCCGTCGCTAATGAACGAGTTTCGAGAACAAAATCCCAGCACTAACTTGTCACCGGCTCGGAAATCTTCTAGTGCCATAATTTTTATTGTGAAAACATGTTTTATATCAGCGTCCCGAATCTTTTCTTATATGGCATATATGGGCGACCTGATTGGATGTTCATTTGGGCCTGAATTTGTGATTTTTGTAATAAATTGTATACAACAATAACTTACCTCAGTGAAGTAGTAAACTGTATACCCGACCAAGCCACTGGAAACCATTTCATAGATAACCGCACCAGCATTGGATATAAATAGTCAAACTGGACGCGATATATTGTTCAGTTCTGTAGAAATTGCACGTCAGCTTCGATATTGTATCAGCTTCCTCTATGTACTGTATTTGATTATCTGATCTACTAAAAGGAGTACTTGCAACCAACTTGATGCATGTGTTTTATTTTTTCTGCAATATGAGTGAAAATTTGAAGTAAACTTCATTTAAGCAAACAAATTTCTTGGCCGATATGTGCACCGCGTTAACATAACTGCTGTCTTTCACTTACAGAGAGGAAGGTGCATCAGTGTACTTTCAGAGTAAGGGAAAAGTACGTATTTCGCTAACAAAAAATAGAGCGATCACTGAAAGGTCGTCAGTGAAGAGTTCGGAATCACGAACTTTCTATTGCCCAATTGAAAATCAAGGACGTTTCGCCGGTGAGTACGCGTCGGTTCCTAGGCGTATTTTAGTTGTATTACGCGCGGTTTAAGGGTCAAATGTCCACTTTTTCGGACACAAAACTGCACGCGAATCGCTGTTGTTCCGCCTTACCTAACGGCCGTTTCCCGCCTCAGAACCAGATTCGAATCGCGGCTGGCCGTCCATGGATTATAGGTTAAAAAATCGCTCCCGGTTGCACGTGCCTCGTCTCACGGGGTGTACAATATTGCACTGGAAGCTTTGGAACTTACAATACATTCACACTCAATGCATTGTGAATGTATTGACCCATTAAGCTCAGTACAATATTGTACATCCAATGAGATCGATGCACGTGCAACTGGGAGCTCACGTACATAAGACAATACATTAGAAAGGACATAGAATCCCGCTCTTTCTTCAACTTTTATCACCAAAATTAAACCATCTCTTAATAAAAATTTACATGAATATCTTACTTCAATTAAATCACAGCCTTCCCACCAATGGCATACCAAAATAATATAGGCATTGAACATAAAATCCAATTTGTTCAAAATGCTGCATGTAACAAACAAATATCAACTACATAAACATAAGGATGGGAATGAAATTTCCATATCACAAAGTTCCCTTTCAACGCTCGTTTACATTATAGATTAGATTATTGGTTCGTTTAAGCCTCCCTATCCGCAACAAATGCGATCCAAAGAGAGGAAAATGGAGGCACCATTTAGTGTGGAGGCAACACGTGGACTACGCTTTGGGACATATGTGTACCACTAAGTAAATTGCTCACTTGCATACCGGCATAAATGAATAGCATTTCCATAATTTCAGTTCCTTTTTTCAGAATTGATTTCAGCATACCAGTTGAAATGATCGTATTTTTAAATTTTTCACACTATCTATAAAGGACAAGAGTGCTTTTGAGTAGTACAGTCGGTTTCTAAATTCTGCTACTCACAACTTAACCGAACCAACCGTAGCAATCGCGCAAACGTAGTCAACGTTTTAAGGGAACGTGGAATAGCACAAAAGAATTCTCTTGCATTACCGAAGCTGTTTTAGAGAAAAAACTGGAACACAATTAGCTAGCGCAATTATGTACCAAAAACGTATTTACAATAAAAAATACCCTCGAATGATAGATAGGGTGCACTGTAGCACAGGACTTGATGCACAGAATTAAAAATCTTGAAAAAAAATTAAACAAGAGAATAGTTGAAGACAGAAAGACAAGCTGACATGGACAGTAAAAAATGAATAAAAAATGTCCATCATGAAAAGCATAACGATAATTACGATATAAAATGACCCACCTGTACAATGACCTATCTTCTACATGCTTCCAATGTTCATGAATATAACTTACAAATGAATCAAGTGAATGTGAACTGTTCTGTAAACTTGTTCAATAATCTATCCAGAGTACTTTGATATGAATACCACTGCTCTAGTTTTAAAACAGTTGGAAGGACAATACTTCACACAACTGTGTTTAAAAATTTGAACTCAGCTTGAGCTCATCGACCAACGCGAGAATCTAAAGATGAGCGTAACTGTCGATGGCCTCAACATCCCGATAAACATTCAAAAAACATGTTTTTAGCATGATGATGCACTACTAAATCACCGTTTATCTAATGCAATAATTGCGAAGAACACGTTCACAAGGAAAACTCACATCAGCAATCGCGATTGCAAAAACGATAGCTTCCAGTAAGTACATCACTCGATGACTCACAGTCGTAAACTAAAGGGGTGTTTACACTAGGGGACATTTCGGCTGTGAGGCGCGACTCGTGTAGCCGAAGCTCACCACTGAGGCTCAAATTTGTGTGTGTGAGCCCGAAGTTCCCGATTCGCTTTGGTTGAATCCGTGCAGCGGCTACACGTGTGCGAGGCGCAGCTCGACCGGTCAGTGTGCGGATGGCAGTCATCAAGTGAGGTAGCGCCTCTCTCTCACCCGTCATGGCTGACTCAACACTACCGCGAGAAACTACACTGCTTCTAATTGAAATGTACTAAGCCCATCAATGCCTTTGGCAGACTAAAAGCTGTGAATATAAGGAGGCTGCTTTCCATTATATTTTAATGAAGATGAACGAATATAGTAACATTTCACTCATGCAAATAAAAAAGAGATTACGTACCTACGATGCAGCAACAATATTCACACAAGCTCGTCTACAGCTGCATGGCTGCCACTTGGTTTTGTGCTGCATGGCTGCCACTTGTGTTTGACCAAAAAATCTAGTGTGACCTCAAAAAATATCGAGAAACATATAGATTTAATAATAAAACATCCAAAAATTTATCTAGAAGTAAATTAATTATCTACTATAATAAATTAGTTGAACAATAGCATATAAGGATATTTATTTCATAAATTGCTTTATTTTAGGCAATTTATCTTTATATAAATTATCTAGTATCCTGATATTTACCCTAATAAAGCTTGGTATCCAAATATTCTTCAATTTTACACGTGTTGCGAGTAGAAAGGTCAGTCTCTATTGCATTGCATTTCATCAATGCTCAGATTCCTACTTCTCAACAATTGTTTTAAGGCTTTCACACCGCTATCTTCATCACTTTTAATAATTTTGCAATTACTAAGTAAGTTGATTCTACTTTATTAGATGCATTACTTTAGTAAATAACTGATACACCAAGTAGTTTCATGATAGAAATATCATTGCTCCATCCAACAATAAACTGAACTCCTTGTTACCAATATCATTGGTCGGTCTTTCGTCAAAATGAGGCCACATTACATTATTGATAATGTATGTGCATTTTATTCCTTGATTTTCTGATATCATCACTAGTTTTGCAATTGGAGATAGTGTGCTGTAGCTTATGAAGCGTGAAATAGCCGTCTTGGTGTCGTTCATAATCTGAATATAACATGATCAGAATATGGTTGCTTCACTATTCAGACAATTTGCTTAAGTAAATTAACAAATATAATAAGAATGAAGCAGTAACTAACCATTATGGTGACTTCCTAATTCGAATTTACAGTAATCTATCATATACATAGCTTAACTGTAATTCTAGCTAGAAAATTTCTATCACGCTGAAAAAACTATATGGATTTTATAGCTAATATCTAGGTTCGAAATTTTACATCTAAGCTTCAGCAAAAACACCTAGATCTAGCTATATAATATCTAGCGTGGCAGCCCTGTTGAGCAGCGCGCGCTCCATGGCTCGCTCCAATGGTGTCTAGTCTAAACGCACATGGCTCTTGTGAAGCTCCACACGAGGCGTCTACACGTGAGGCTGCAGCAAAATGTAGACCAGTGTAAACGGCCCTTAAGTCCATGGAGCTAGGCGACTAAAGGCCTCTTTAGACGATGCAGCACAAGCGACTCATTGATGCATCACGCATCACAAGTACTCACAAAAGAGCATGCTGCTGCAGCAAAACACCGACCCGCCAAAGATGGATCCGTGATGCATACTCCCATGCAGCACGCGAGGAGCACAGAGATCTAGTGTCCAGCAAGCAATGATTGAGTGAGGTTGTGCGTAATTGCGTCTCCCACTGATAATGGCCGCATCGTTTTCTCGGCGGCGCACGCAGCGACGGTCCACAAAAGAGCTTGGCGTCGCACATCCATCCCTCGACGAGTCTGAGCAGTAACTGACCGCCATTCGTGCTTCTCTCACTTGCTCGGCTGCAGAATGCCGTCTACAAGCCCATGCAGCACAGATAAACAAACTCATGCAGCACTTGCGACTCTTTTGAGTATCTATGATGCATCGTCTAAAGAGGCCATTAGTCTAACAGATCGCGACGCGTACCGGCAGGCTGCAGCAGACAACCGGCAGCATACATTTGTACGGCTGTAAACCACTGATGGCCGCTCTCAAATGTTACGGCCATTCCCCAACTGAACATTTTGCGCCTTCAAACTGTCCATGGCCAACCATGAATTTCACGTCCGATTTCGACCGCGGGTAGTTGAGAGCGCATTGAAGGAGTGTTAATGCAGAGTAGGCCGACCAGCTTATCTATCGCACATAATCGACCGTCACGTCCTTAACCCCACCGGTGATCCGTCCATGATTTTCAATTGGGTAGGTCTGATTATAAGTGATGATTATATTACATTTCACATTTTCAGTGTGAGGGTAGCAAAGAAAGAGTGACAGCGAGAGTGACGCATGCTATTTATTTGAGGGTCACAACTCACAGAAAAAACAATTATTCATTCCACGTAGCAATGAAGTTCCTCTGAATATTCGCTAAGCATCCACCTGAAGATCCCCGAATGTCCCTAGTGAATATTCGCCTGGCTTCCTGATTTACAATGTCCCCGGGATCTTCATGTTGAATATTCATATATATCCCAATGGATACTAAACATCGTATATCTTCACAAAAGTAACTTCATGAATATACATCACCGAATATTCTAGAATGTAAGGATTTGAATGTCCAAATTCGTACCTATACGAATATTACTGAGTGCTCATTGATGAGTATTCGTGTGTATCCGCTACAGATATTTAATATCGAGTTGGAAGTCCATGTATATTCATTCGCGAATATTCTACGACATTCCATATAGAACGTCTTAGAATTTCATACATACCTTTCATGAGTATTCACAACATAATATTCTAGAAAATACGTTTCCGACATTGAACAACCGTTTGGATTTCCACGGAAGCTCCTTTAGAATATGCAGGGGATAATATACATTTTTAACTGCAGCGAAGTACATTTGGACGTTTCTGGATGTGCAGAAGTATACATATGGAAATTCCATTTTTACCACACTACATGCTCTACCTACACTACACAACTACATACCTTGACTAATTAAATATGATACATTCTTCGTAGACAAGACGTTATTTAAGCCTCGCTTGCGCGTCCATATGTTAACCATATTTCTCAGATCGAGCTCTCTGGCTAGCGCAGTCAAAACCCAACGCTTGACGCCATGAATGTTAGCTTTGATGAATGTTATCCCTCCTTCCAGCTCCACTCCCAGGGTAAATGTCATTGAAAAGACTGTTTAGCAAGAAAGCGTTGCTAAAAGTTTATTGCTAAGGAAAAGTATTATCATCCTCCACTGACCGCATTATCGGTGAGAGCATGTCTGCGTGAAAACTCTTTGTTTGCTGAGTAGTAGCGTTACTTCCAGTCCCACTCCCTGATTAATTGTCACTGAGGAGAATTTTCACCGTGAGGGCTGAGCTAAAAGTGGAGCAATACCTTTATGAACGAGAACATTATTGAATTCGTTAACTTTGAAGACTGTGAACTCGAAAATATCAACTTACTATAACCAATGCCAATTCGGCAAATGCAATTAACGGCAATTAAATTGTTGAAGGTCTCGACTTTACACGTATGAGTGTATACCCAATCAGAAATTATTGTGGGCCTCATGTCAGATTATCTCAGACTATATTGGGCCTTCCCAGCATAATGAATTATGTGATGAAATACCCCATAATCATCGAAGAATTTAGTGGGCATTACCGGTATATTTCTGAGCGGCAATGCGTACCATAATGATCGAAGATTTTCGTAGGTGTATCTCCCATAATTAGGTAGGTAGTGGGCTCCGCAATAATCATCTAAGATTTTCGTGGGTATATCCTGCACATGTTTGTATACCCTGCACATGTTTGATTTTCGTGGGTATACCCTGCACATATTTGGCTTGATGATTTACGCCTGTGTTCAGCACCTACATGGTGGTAATATGTACAAAAGTTCAGTGAAGTTTGATCACTTAACAAATAACAAATTTACTCCTAAATTGAAAAGATCAAACCGATATAAAGGTTGATTAGCAGGTTTCTAATAATTGTCTATTACAACCTGTTATTGAATTATCCATAAACGTCAGAATAAAATTATTCTACCCTGTACCTTAAATGTAAATGTATTCTCAGTAGGAAAATAATGCAGGTATATTCTCGTGAAATATTATTTTACTCTCAAGAAGCGCTAAATCGTAAAAAATTGCGCTTATTCGATCTATTTTGTGTACATAACACAGAAAAAATCCTTGGTAATAACTTTTTTCCCCTTCTCTTAGATTAATGCGAAATTATTTTTCGTTGATTAGGCCTACTCGATAAATTTTCATTTCCAATTTAAGTACCATCAGAAAATTCATCACCAGCCAATATCTTCAGCGCTAGCGAATGAGCGCAGAACAGGCTGAGCAACCATTGGCTGCTGCCATGGGCGTGATCTGAAGTTGAAAATTAAAAAATAGCAAGGGATCACGCGTGTTTTGATGTTTTACATTATAAATAAGCTAGTTTTTCAATATTTTCGTGCGCATAAATGTTCTCATAATTTGTGGATTGTAATTTCTGAACACATAACTAATAATTTTATGCGTACGTATATAGATACTTTTAGCATAGGTTATCAGCAGAGCATGTTTGTATGTTTTATGCAACGGTTCAGCAGGAAGCAGTTGCCTAACCTGACATAATCCACCACCTTGCGACCCGCGAAGTGTTTCTTGACTCGCCTGGTTTGTTTCTTTTTCCATCGATTTTTGGAGAATGAATTTCACACGTAAATATAAGCCTTTTAAAATGTTGAGCAAGCGACAAAAGCAACGACGAATAAAAAATACGTGGAAATTTGTAAATAAAGGAGCAAGTGAATTAGATGATCCGTCAACTTCAGGCGCAGCTAATCCTACTGCCTGCGGAAACAGTCCAGGGCGCCATGAAAATCATCCCTGTAGCACTGATTTAGATCGTGATAGTGTTGATGAAATAATTTCAAATAGTGATAGTTGCAATGATGGTGCGGATAAGTTGTTCCCTGTTGAGGAAGAGAGGCCAGAAGGACAACAGTGGGCATTGAACAAATTCAATCGTAATTGTAACAGTGATTGCAGTGAAAAACTTACATGTATTCTGGCAACATGGCTTAACAGAGAAAAGAGCATTAAACATGCGTGCATTGATAGGCTATTAAGTGATTTATCAGGAGCTTTTAATGTACCTAAATGCACTGCAACACTTCTTGATAAAAATTCCCTCAATATTAATACGATGGAAAAAGGTGAATATCTTCACTGCAGTGACTGGCTTCTGAATATTAAACATTACATTGAACTTGATTCTTATGATGAACCTGAAATTAGATTGATTGTCAATGTTGATGGGGTTAATTTGTACAATGCACTTTCTTCATCAAAATATTCTTCTTACCCAATATTGGTTGAGGTTGAGAAAAAGGAAAAAATATTCTGTGTGGGAATTTATTGCTCAAATTCCTATCAATCAAAAGAAATGCCAAGCACAGGTGTGCTCCTCAAAGAATTTCTTAGTGACATAAATATAGCAAACAGTGAAGGTATTCTTGTGAATGGAAATAAAATTGTTGTAAAAATTGGAGTCATTCAGGCTATAGTAGCTGCGAAAGGTGTGAAGTTGTTGGAGAGTACCATAGCAATACAGTTGTTTTTTGACTACCAACAGCCCTGTGAGAACAGATGATACTTTTACAAGAAGAAAGGACAGCTCTCATCATAAATCACAAGATGCCAATGAATTAGAAATTCAAAAAATTCCTATGGTATCATCATTTGTTTTGGATATTATGCATATGTGCTACCTTGGAGTAATGAAAAGATTCCTCAATAGATTGTTGAATCTTAAATTAAAGGAAAAAAGTTGTCGTCTTGACTCCACATCAAGGAATCTATTTGATGAAAGATTACTCTCATATCAAGTTTATATCCCTTCTGAATTCCCTCGAAAACTTGAAGGGGGAATATCTACAATTCTCAAATGGAAAGCTAGCCAATAACGCTTATTTGCATCATATGTTGGCTTGGTTTTGCTTCCGTGTAAAAAAATTGTTGTTTCTAACTTATATTCCACTTTTCTTAAATTTTTAATTGCACTGAGACTACTAAACACTGAAAATCAAGCCATTAATCTCACCTTCATCCAACATTTGCTTAATGACTTCATTGAAAATTGCAAAACAATATTTGGCAACTCATTTATATCATACAATGTGCACAGTCTCCAGCACATTCCACAAGATTATGCAAATTATGGAGTTCTGGATAAAATATTTGCATTCAGCTTTGAATCATACCTAGGTTCCCATGTGAAAGGGGCTGTGCGTTCAGGTTACAAGCCTTTACAACAGATTGGACAACACATTCATTATATGAACTCTAATAGTCATTCTGACACATCATTGCCTCTCTTTAAAGTTACATTTTCTTGTTATAAATCACAGTGCACACATGGCTATGAAGGAAATTGTTTGAAAAAACTCAATTTCAAAAACAGTATCTTAAAGCCTCTTCACTCCAGCAAATGTGACTGTTATGTTCAACTCAAAAGTGGAGAAGTAGCTCAAATTAATTCTATCCACCACCATGATGGAACATACCTTTGTGAAGTTTTCATTTGCTCCCAAAAAAGTTTTTTCTCTTCTCCAATTGATTCCACGGAGCTGGGAGTAAATAAAGTAAAGTTTTCAACACAAAGGAAACAAGTGATCAACATTTCTGATGTTTTTGCAAAAGTGATGGTATTGCCCTGGAAAAAGAGAGCTTTGTCAGCATCATACTAATGCACTCGATTACTTCATTTAAAAATTAGCTTGTGCTCTTTTTTTGAAAAAATATATAAGAAAGTGATGTACAATACTATTTTATTTTTTCCAATATATGGAGTGACTAGAAAATTTGTGTGATCATGATACAACATTTAAAACTCGATGAACTCAAGAAATATTTAGGAGTCAGATTTATTGGATATGGAAAATCCAATGATGTAATTACCTCCGCGTGGATAGTCAGCTGGGATAAGAAACGCAAGAAATGCAGATACCCAACAAAAAACGCAAGATTACTTGCATCTTCCAATTACAAAGCCAGCGAAGAATGGAAAATATACAAGATTTCACCTCTCTGTCATTCAAGTGAGTAGCATTCTTTTAACAGAATAAAGAATGTAGGGTTAACACATCCTTGAATAGTCCTTGGAAAAAAATTGTCTCCATGAATTTTTTTGCACTTTTTCTTGATCTAAGGTTATATTTGAAGTTTGCAAAACAACAACAGTTATGCATTACAGTGCACTCATTTCATAGCTTCGTACTTATCAGTAAATGCTATATTAAGTATTCCCGATAGCTATAGCTATTACTTAAATTTAATATTATAATTTTGTTATCTGTGTGTGACTGGTTACCATTCCTCATATATAAAACATCTTCATGTTCTAATTGAATCAGTATGTGGCTTCAATCTTTGGTTATTTAATGTTTTCTCCTGATATTGAATTATATTTGAGCATTTATTATATGCATCAATATTAAAGTAACATGGTTGCCCATCTTCTTTAACTGCCAATTGGTGAAAAAAGTTAACATTCTTCAACATCATTTTTTTAGAGTAGAGTTGGTATAGTTGAAGTACCAACTTTAAACCAGATTTAGCTAATGTGTATTTTTTTATTTTTCCTGAACACTTAGCTATTTAGCAGCTGTTGAAATGAAATTTTGTGTAAAAAGCAAACAAAATATTTTTCAAAATGTTGCCGGTAATAGTGTATGATATAATAATAAGACCAATATACATATTTCTGTCCTTGAGTTTTAGTCTGATATAGCTTAAATTGGCTGTGCACTGTATTCAGTTTGTGTGTGAACCCTGATGTGGATAATTAAAAAATACAAAAACTTTGAGAACACATTCTAATACAAAATGCCAGAAACTTAAAAAATTGTTTAAAAAATTAAAAACTGAAAAATTTCTTTCAGGTTCCTTTGAAAGGTGTGTCCGGAAGCTGTACTCCACCAATGAAGAATCGAATGTTGAAACTGAAGCAATTGAGGCAACCAGTTCAGGATCATCTATCACTGCCCGAACTGAAGAGGTTCCATGCTTTACGCCTAACATCATCGCTACAAAGAGCGCTTGGTAAGGAACATTCACAATGTATTCTATGACATTATAGCTTTCAAAAATAGCGGGATGAAAAAGTCTGGTGAAAATGTATTACAGCTCATGGTATTTCTGAGCTTTTAACTTTATCTTTTTGTTATTTATGACCTAGCTATTGCTCCAATTTGATGGTCTTGTATCAATTTTCTAATATATATTTATGACTAGCCTTGATGTATATTTTGAGGGGTATAAACTTTCGGCAATCTGCTTCTCACAGAACAATACAGTAGTGTTTAGTAGCTTTGTTTGTAGTGGACATAAATCTGTTTATGCTGCCAACATAATTTTGACCCTTAATATGAAAAGACAACATTTACAGCTGTGACTCTGCTACACAACTGAAAATTCAAGCACTGGAGGACAGAGTGGAAGCTTTAAATGGACAAATGTCTACAATGCACAAGAGGGTGGACTTCATGATGCAGGCCATTCAGGAGAACAGTGGTACGGGCTCCCAATTTCCTCCTCCAGCATCGTCAATGGATGGACTCTGTGAACTTCTTGAGCACGAGTCTTTGGTATGTAAAATGTAAAGCTCAAGAAGTAATGATAGTTTATGGCTAGCATTGCTTCATATGTTACAGGGCAATGAGAAACAATTTTTACTTGGGATAACTGTTGTCCAGGCCCTGTCGATCATAATATGTCAAAATACACTTCGAAAAATATGTACTCGTCTCTGAAGCGTTTAGTTTCAATCAAACGTATTGCTTGCGCCAAATTTGCAACCAGTACCACAAGAACTTGTATGAGGGGGAAATTTAAGATGAGCAATGTAGAATCAGTTATGACATCAGTTTTCCTTTTTTTGTTTTAAGATGCATTACTTCTGTAACCTAGGGTTTGTATACATGTTACTTACGGATGATTTCTGCACCTGTCGTTGTGGGGGATGTAACTCACATTCTTTAGAAATTGCTCATAGTTAATACATCCAGGTTGACGATATTGGATTTTTTCACATTTGGAAACGGAAGAAAATGGTAGATGTGATCAATGAATTTTCTTTGTTTTGTAGATGTGAACCTGCTGTTGATGTAGATCTTCACATCAAGATGTCTTCTTGATGTGAACCTGCTGTGAACACATACGTATGTACTGTGGCATGCTTATTGGGTCCTCGAACATCAATAAAAAAAAATATGATATAAACATGCGATAAAGGCTTTACAATTTTGACTTAGCTCCGTTCAGATTGAATGCCATATTCTTGGTGCGATGGTTGGATAGGCTCTTCTTTTCTTGCTGAAACAGATTAGGTTATGAGTTAAGAACCAAATTTTTCGGCTCACTGCTATTCTTTTACTTAACACCCTCTACTCTCTTCTTGAACTTTTTTCTTCTTCAAACTTTTTCCTGGCTTGCTGTGTGTATGCGCTTAGTGTCCTGAGTGGCAACACACATGTGTTACTTCACAATTAAGGATGTCCTGTGAAGGTTCACACCTCGTGCATACATAGATATCTCATTAACGGGTCCATGCAAAATAATCTCATCATCATTATTCATCTTTGGATCACCTTTGTTGTGGATTGGTTGGCTCAAACACTAATATAACTAACTAGCTAACTCATGATGCGAGGACAACATAGCGAACATTGCCTCTGCATGGGCACTGTTTCTTTTTATAAACCCCTGCGAACAACCCATATCATTTTGTCAATTTTCATCCGAAGGTTTTCAATTTTCTTTTTCGTGTATTTGTGGAAAACAAAAAAGTTCATGCAAGCTAAAAGCAATACAATCTTAATTTCATTTCTAAGATACTGACATGAAAAATTATCAGACACTTGTGTAGTGTGTATCATACTTATTTGCTGGAACATTTATGTTCAGTAAATTCCTTTGTATGATAACGTTGAAGTAGCTACCACATGTGTTAAGGTATGAGCTTCCCCTCAACTTGAAACTTTAGCGCAATGTACGTCACCGTTTTCTAGCCGATTTCATGTAAGAACGCTATTTTTAATACATTATAGAAGAGTGACGTGAAATTAACTCAAAATCACGAGCGGTGTACTAACCCAGCTGGGGCAAACTACAGCTTATATAGCAAACTCCCTAATTCGGCGATATAAGCAATGCGCAATGCGTTCAAATCTCATCTGTGCGGAATATTTTCAATGTTATTAATTATTCCACACAGAAACCAACCCGAAACAGTGTGATCGGTGCTAAGCCAAGTGATACTGCCAGACTTATCATGAAGAGAATGATGACACGGGACTTGGCTGTTCAATTTTCCTTTTCTGGGCTTGGAGAGAAGAGGGCGCACACAAAGCATTTCTTCAAGACACACGTTGTTTGCAAACCAATTGTTGGTAAGTAATATTTTCCCATTTCTTAACGATACTTTGTTTTAGTTCTATCACTCTGTTGTGTTCAAGTGCAAGATTAATGTAACTTAGTTTTACGTGACCAATTGTAGAGTCACGCCTTTGCTACATGCATTCAAACCTTCAACTAAGGTAGATCTTATTAGAAGTTCTTGTTAAAATTTACGTAACGTGTCAATTATTAAGCCCGTTTTAAAATTTAGTATTAACAACTTGCACTAGCAATTGTGTATAATTCGATTAAATAATTACTGGAGCATGGCTTGTAGCCGTTTAATGACCCCACCTCGATAATGATACGAAGGCTCCCCCACCACCTAACCAGCTCCCTTTGAGCAACCAATTGCCTGCCTCAACCGCCAAAGGTCTTCGGCGACCGGGGTAGTTCACATCTCTGTGCCCTCGAATACGTGTACGGTGTCGTGTGTGTGATAGCGGTATTGTGGTGTCGTGCGGATTTCCGGCGAAATTTTCTGCAAGTATGCGTTCCAGAGTTGTGTCTTATTGGTGCGCAGTGTTCACTACCTCAGATGTGATGGCTACGTGCTTGAGATGTTTAAGGATTGAGCGTATATGTCACTGTTTGCAAATCCTGTTGGCTTGTCGTGTGCGCATCCAGTGAATAACTGTTGGTGCTCGATTTAGTACGGTTTGCATTTCGTTACGTTGGTTTTTTGACGGAATGGCTGATCATATTGCAAGGCTCTAAAAAACGGAGGGATAGGGTTCCTTCTCAGTGAGGAGGTTTTATTCGTTCCACTTTGCATCACCATGGGATGGCACCTCCACCTCTTCCAAGTCGGTTCATTTGAGATTTGAAGCTTGGTACCTGGCCATGTTTATTGAAAGTATCGTTATTTATATTTACAAATAGCTATAGCTGATTTTTTTATTTCAGATCGCATAACAAGTCTACAGAAGAGGCGTTGGCATCTTGCAAAACAGTGTTGCAAGGAACCCGTGACTGGGACGGCGGAAGGGCAAAGCATCGTATTAAACCTGGTAATTATTTCCTATACTTTTGATAACGAAAACAATCTAGTTTTAAGCAGTTTTTCTCGGTATTTCTTCAAGTTAGCTTACGGAAAAACTTCTGTAATGAATTCAATATACGAGACATAGAAAAACTCAGAACCCCCACTTAATTGAGTTTGTAAGTGATATTGAAGTGGACGTATATTATTTTAAGGGAGAACAAAGGTGGGATGGTGGGTGTAAGCTTGTTTTATAAGGTGAGAAATGAGGTCAGGTGTAGAGCAGGAGTGATTTGACTTCTTGAAGAGCGAGTGGATAAGCACGTAAAGGTGGTGAGGCATATGATAAGATTTGGGTTGGTAGGCTGGTGAAGAAGATTATGGCTTGAGGCTATGGGATGCAGAAGTAGGGGGAGACTGCCAACCGGATGTATTAACTGGGTGAAAAGTGGTTTTAGTACGAGAGGAGTTGAAAAGTGGAGGATGCAAGAGTGTGCCCTTAATAGAGCAAGGTGGAGAGGAGTGTAGAAGGATGAGTGTTTTTGACGCAGCTCTGGCTGTATTTTCCCCCCGCACTTGAGCTCAGCTTCGAGCTGCTGGGCAACGGGAGCAGGGGTCCACCGCGGTCCACCATGTTGCGGCTTCGGCTGCAGAAGTCACAGGGAGATCCGTGTTGTTCTGACCCAAGCAGCACTGGAAACCGGAGAGGCCCCCTTCACCTCAGAGGGTTGATATGAGGAAATAAGTGTGTGTGTGTGTGTGTGTGTGTGTGTGTGAGTGATATGTGGGGGAGAATGAATGGTCTCTGAGGTCGGCCACTCTCCTGTGGGGTAAAGGCCTATTGTATATTATTATTACGCTTATTTTAGGATTTTAGTTACTTAATGAGCCTCTCTTTCTTCATCAGGTCGTCGTACAATATCTGGCTCAATTGTGATGTAAAATATCGCAGTTTAGTAGAGTATTGTTTTTCATACTGAGACCATGCGATGTTGCTATATCAGCTATTAAATTATCCACAGCTTACAAAAGTGTAATAATTAGTGTGATCTATAGGTTACATTAGGTATGTGTTCAACTGCCGCATGGTCATAATTTTTGCGCGTTTCACCTGGTTACATTGTACACACTCTTAGAATAAAAGTAATACATTGCACCTACTTGTCGTTTTTCACTTAGCATTTTTATAGGATGGTTCTAGATAATTAAAATTCGGCAAACATGGTTCGTAGTGGTTGATATTATGCGTACGCTTCTGTATCATAGTAGTTACGTTGTTGTATATAATGTATTTTATTTCCAGGTGCCAGCGTGATGGCCGACGCAACTGAAGATGCGCAGGAAGTATAGAGTAATAATATACCAATAAAGTAGTATACAAATTTTCATTTTCCTTGTATGGTTTGAAATAGCGCCAAATCTCATTATTTAGTGAGAAACTCAAAATAGACTGGACGAACAGGGAAAAGAAAAGAAATTACCAATCATAACAGTGAGCGAATATAGCAAGTGGGTTTACTCTACGATAATCGAACAAAAATTAGTGCGGGAACATCCCACCAAAATCCCTGTTGTTTATCAGGTTTATTGAGGGAAATGGCCAAGATAATGCATGGGAGCTGCCCAGAATAATCGGCTTTGCGTGGGATTGTCCTTGTATATACAGTTATATATCATGGGCAATATTGTGGGAAGTATCCCTCAATAAACGCGACATAAGCCCAAGATAAGCCCACCATAATAAGTGGTTTTGTCCCACAATAATATGACGTAACATCGTGGGCCTTCCCATCATAATGATCGAAGATTCCCAAGATAATTTCTGATTGGGTAGTGACTTTGAAGTTCCTCGGTGTAGATTCCAAGTCAGTCTCTGAAACGTGCAATCACAAATTATTGTCATGATTCATCATTTGCAATTTATATTCAAAATTCACTTAGCTAACATGCAAACGTGTCAAACATACGTTGTACTACTTGTGCTGTGACGACACGGCGCTGCTGCTCTCAAATGGTTTTCTGGAAAGAGAAGTTCATTTCAGAAGGCTTTCCAATGCACGATCAAGGCTCTCACTAACAACATTAACCAAAATGCTGATACGAGGCCTGTCTAAAAAGTATCCGACCTTTGGCCAGAAAAAATATTTCGAATACCTGTCGGAGTTGGGACCCTAATCCCCTTCAAAGTATGCCCCTTGTGCTTGCACACACTTAGCCCACCGATCCTTCCACTGCTGGAAACACCTCTGGTAGTTTTTTTTTAGAATGGTGTTCAGCTCCATCGTCGCATTGCCTGTTTGACTCCTTCGATGCTGACTGTTTTCTTTGATGTCCGTGGAATTGTGCATCACGAATACGCACCGGAAGGACAAACAGTGACAAAGGAGTACTATCAGGATGTTCTCCGGCGACTTCGTGATGCAGTTCGGCGCAAAAGACCAGACATGTGGACTGCGAACAACTGGCACTTGCATCACGACAACGCGCCCGCACATTCATCCCATTTGATCCGCAATTTCTTGGCCAAACATGGAATTACGACCGTTCGCCAACCTCCCTACTCTCCAGACCTGGCTCCTTGCGACTTCTGGTTGTTTCCAAAATTGAAGACACCACTGAAAGGATCCCGTTTTGAGAGTAGAGAAGAGATAATGCGGAACGCGACGACAGAGCTGAACACCATTCCAAAAGAAGACTTCCAGAGGTGTTTCCGGCAGTGGAAGGATCGGTGGGCTAAGTGTGTGGAAGCACAAGGAGCCTACTTTGAAGGGGATTAGGGTCCCAACCCCGTCAGGTTGTTGAAGTATTTTTTCTGGCCAAAGGTCGGATACTTTTTCGACAGGCCTCGTATTCCATTAGGGCTTTGTGTCGTACCTTCTACGGCAATCGTTGAGATTTTTTTAACGAGGTACTGTCACAAAGTGCATTCATTAGATAATTAATTTAAGAAACTAAAGAATACAATTCTAAATTCGTATGTATTTTATGAAAATGAAAATAATTTCAAATTTTTACAAAAAAAGTGCACCTCGTCCAATCATCCTCGGCAAGCAATTATTCCCCCTGGGAATAGATTTTGAGTTAGTTTAAGCCTCCCTAACCATTTACAGTAGATATGATCCCAAGAGAGGAAAGTGGAAGGCAGCATTTAGTATGGAATTAAACTAACAGGGAATCTATGCACGAGATTTCTATGCACCACACCTTGCGCATAGAAACAGAAAGATCGAAAGAAGTTAATGAAACACGATAAAAGTTGAAGAATAAAGTAATAGGTGCTAAATAAATGACAGCCGTGAACCAAAAAAAAGATGGTTCGTAACAAAATGAAAATCTATTTTATTTCAACCAAAGAAAGGCCTACCTAACCTTCAGCTCGGGCCCAAACATCTTCTACCCTGTGAGGGCTAATACCCATGGATACAATATTAGCATCCCCCTGAGGGACCGACATTCATAATTTAACATTTCAAATCAGCCAGTCATGAAATTTTCATCTTCAAAATATTTTATTACTCCCTACAGGGTCACAGAGTACATTATTTGGAATTTTATTCAATTTCACACTCCAATGGTTCCGAAGTTTCAAGCATAAATGTTTTGCCACGGGATTTTGTCGTGTTAGGTGAAACAACTTCAGTGAAGGCAGGCGCAGAAGCAGTATCAGTGGAAGCAGGAATTGATGTACCACACTAACCACAGGCAGAGGAGCATGTGTAACAGACAAGGAGATGACAGCTGGCACAGAGGTTGAAACTACGACTTCCAACATCGCTGTGTTGACACTACTTTGTTCTCTTTCAAGATTACCATTGCCAGAAAGACTTCGGGCTTTTCGTTCATTCTCCGATGACAGTCGATCTTTAGCATGAGCTAAATTACTACCAATTAAAGCTGAAATGATTTTCGACAGCTCATCACTTCCGATGATGTCTTTCTTCGCGACTTCTGAAAAGCGAATATCTTGATGAAGAAAAAATCATTCCATTTTCAGTAAAGACGATGCTGCTAGACAAATTTTAACTGGACTCATTTGATATTTCATACCATCGCTACAAAAAAAATTAGATGTTCTAAGACGTCTTTCCAACACAGAGACAACACTATAAGCACTGTTTCCAGCTTATCGATACAGCCCATCCATGTTTGCTCGGGGAGTGACGCCCTATCCGTTGTCTCTAATTGGGTTAAATGTGGAAGCAATACATATAGCTTCGTCTCATTAAGGTAAATTCATAGATGCTAAATTTTACCATACATAGCCCACAGTAATATGTCTATCCGCGCATGACGGACAGGTAAACACACAACTTCACACTGAAAAAAAAATTATCATATTGACTAAGCCGGTTTAGGCATATTCATATATTGTTAAATTGACTATTTCTTAAGTTCAATCAATCAAAAGAGTCAAGTATACTAAAATTTGTTCAACATAACCCACTCGATTTTAAAGTCAGTGTTGCTTATTTCCTAGTGGTATCTAATTCAGTGGAAAAGCAATATCATTGAAGGCCAAGAAATAAAAGTAGGCCAAGAGTGGTTTCCCTAACCTAATTACCGCAGTTTCCAGGGTGATCATATCTCTTGAAAATTTAATATGAGCATGTTATGACTATCCTCAATATGGAGGCATGGTTGTGCTCCTCTTATTCATACGTTACAATAGATTTCAACTGTGATTCTTCATAATACGAGGCCTGTCGAAAAAGTATCCGACCTTTGGCCAGAAAAAATACTTCAACAACCTGACGGGGTTGGGACCCTAATCCCCTTCAAAGTAGGCTCCTTGTGCTTCCACACACTTAGCCCACCGATCCTTCCACTGCCGGAAACACCTCTGGAAGTCTTCTTTTGGAATGGTGTTCAGCTCTGTCGTCGCGTTCCGCATTATCTCTTCTCTACTCTCAAAACGGGATCCTTTCAGTGGTGTCTTCAATTTTGGAAACAACCAGAAGTCGCAAGGAGCCAGGTCTGGAGAGTAGGGAGGTTGGCGAACGGTCGTAATTCCATGTTTGGCCAAGAAATTGCGGATCAAATGGGATGAATGTGCGGGCGCGTTGTCGTGATGCAAGTGCCAGTTGTTCGCAGTCCACATGTCTGGTCTTTTGCGCCGAACTGCATCACGAAGTCGCCGGAGAACATCCTGATAGTACTCCTTTGTCACTGTTTGTCCTTCCGGTGCGTATTCGTGATGCACAATTCCACGGACATCAAAGAAAACAGTCAGCATCGAAGGAGTCAAACAGGCAATGCGACGATGGAGCTGAACACCATTCTAAAAAAAAACTACCAGAGGTGTTTCCAGCAGTGGAAGGATCGGTGGGCTAAGTGTGTGCAAGCACAAGGGGCATACTTTGAAGGGGATTAGGGTCCCAACTCCGACAGGTATTCGAAATATTTTTTCTGGCCAAAGGTCGGATACTTTTTAGACAGGCCTCGTATATGAGTTAATTTACAACTGCAATTGATGGGTTAGGCGCTTGGCCTATTTCAGCTTTTTGGCCTTCAATTATTGTGATAAATAAAGAATTTAGCAAATTATACGAAAATATTGCGTCAATTTGCCGGCCGCTTTGACTAAATTTATTCAATCAAGCCTGAAAGCTAACGCTGCAGTAACTAAATAAATAGTTCAAATAAATGATTAAGTTGAATCAACAAAACACATAACTGCATCAAACATACATTGCTACTAAATCATATTGAAAATACAGCTAAAAATATTGCCGGTCCTGGAGTGACGACATTGTTTAGTCAAATTTCCTAAATTTATAAAATATGACAAAATTGTTCTGTCTGTGTAAGCACGATAAAAACAATGCATATTTTTGCATTCCAAGCGGGCTGAAACTATTTTTTCTATGAATACTGATATCAGAAGAATTCGAAGAAATCTAAAATGGTAGATAATAAAGTTGTTTCGACTATTTTTAATTCGCACGAAATGCGAGAATGTATTGTTTTCACCGTGTGTGTCTTGTTGTTTGTGTATCTGTCCATCAGGCCCAAACATATGCTCTTTTTTGAGGGCTCAATTGTGTCAAATTTGGTAACAATGAGACACAGCTATTGTTACCACTTTTGTTACGGTCACGTCCATAATTCAGTCACGGGCTGGCTGTAAGAATTGAAATGACATTGCCTCTAGTCAACTTATATACACATTCGCACATTTATACCGCACTATGACACTAGAATTATTTTGTCTGCAAGTATGCGCGAAATGTATTTGATGTTGACTTTGCAATAACTATTGAATCATTTCAAATCATTCAAATTGGGTAAAATATATTTAGATGCCAAACGTATGGCTATAATATAAACTACAATTCAGTGCCAATAATATAGAGTCTTGAATATATGCAGTAACTGTGATGAAACGTTAAGTACCTGCGATGCAAAGTGAGACCAAAATATCAGTATTGCTATTCATGATTTTGAGTACGATATATATTTTTAGAAACTTCTAAAAATATTCGTACGCTATCAGTGTAAATGAATATGCTCAATTGACCCATCGTTGCAGAAATAGAAAATGTTATTCTATTTAGCTGCATTCAAAATATATCAAATGTATTAGTTTGAAGGTTATAACATTTATTGCAAACATTTCGGAATTAAAATTCCATCATCATTGCTGGAACAGGAGAGGAAAAAAAATTGTGTATTCTAAACACAAAAATCATAACTCCACATAATTCTCTAAATGACTAAAAAACCTTATTTGTTCATTCATACTCAAACAATAGTATACTCCTAATTCACACAAAAACACATGTACACGCTAATTCAGAAACAACAGCGAAACACACTATGCATACACATACACACGCACACATACACACACATACATACATACATACATACATACATACATACATACAGAATTACGTCAGTAGGTGGGGGCAATTGATAACTTTAAGGCACTAAAGTCTTTGTTGAGGTTAGGTTTATGAGTGAATATGAAAAGGGACTCTAGAATTCTTAGGTCATGCTCACTATTAGCTCGGCATAAAGTTGAAAAATTAATAGTTTTGAATGAATGGTTCGAATTTTCACAGTGATCCCTAATTGCTGATTGGGGTGGAGTGGTTAGTTCACGACCGGTTCTATGAGATATTCCTGCGTGTTGGCTATGTCTGATGAATTGTTGGAGTTTGGTACTACCAACGTAAGACTGCATGCAGCAGTCACACTTAAAAAAATAGACACAGCCACTCCACAGGCACTCATCCAATCGTTCCTTCCTGCTAAAAAAGGATGCAATCTTAAAACTATTTCTATAAAACACTCTGACGTCGACCGTTCTAAAAAAACTACCAATCAACGATACTACCTCCTTCTTCAGCTCTGCGTTCAAATAACTCATGAATGGTAACTCGACGTACAAGGTCTGCTTTGGTACGCTCAAGGTTGCAGGAGAGGGGCAAATTTTACGATCTAAAAATTTTTTACGCAATTCTGAATAAGTGATTTTGGACATTTGTGGTTGACCAATAATTTTGCAATGTACTCAACTTCAAGATGGAATATTTCATACGTACTGGATATGCGGTATGCACGATGAAGTAAACAGTCCATACATGATTTTATATACCCATTATATACACAACTAAAATAGTTCATAGCAAGCCCAGTGAATGTTGGCTTCCTATAGACAGAAGTAATGAGTTTTGAATTTGACTTTTTATGAAAACGTCTAGGATTGGGATCTGATCATTTTGTTCTACCTCCAACGTAAATTTAATATTAGGATGAGATGTGTTAATATACTGTAAGAAACTATCGGCTGCAATTTCAGAGCGAAACAAAACAAATGTATCGTCCAGATACCTTCGGTAAAATAATGGCTTAAACTCCGGAGGACATTGGTTCAAAAAATGTTTTTCCAAGTGGGCTAGAAAGGAGTTCGCTATTAAAGGAGAGAGGTTAAATCCCATTGCAAGTCCGTCAATTTGCTTGTACGTTTTACCATTAAATACAACATAGGAATCTTTCAGCGATACTTCAAGTAAACGTTTGAATTGGGGTCTGTCGTAATTCAGGATAGTTCGGTTATCTTGAAAAATGAGGTCCAACAAAATATTAATTGCCTCATCCAGTGGAACATTAGTGTACATAGACTCCACATCATAACTACACATGAAGAGATTATCTATGTTGCCAACAGTCGACAAATCGCGAACAAATTCATACGAATTTTCTGCTGTATATTCACTATTACAAAATGGGGATAGATTAGGAACTAAGTTCGCACACAGTTTAAAGTTGTGGGTATTGCATGCAGAGAAAATAGGTCTCAGCGCTACATCAGGCTTATGAATTTTGGGCAAACCATATAACACTCCAAGTTATGATCATACAGAGCGACAAGTTTTATAAAAATCATCGGTTAAAATTCCTAAGTCTTTATCTTTTTTAAGTTTGTAGTTGACCTTATTCTCCAGTTTCAACAATAAGGTTTTTGTGTCACTAAGGTCTTCACAAAATTTATCTCTGTCTGATAGAATTGATTCCATTTTTGAAATATAATCCCGTTTGTTAAGAATAACAACACCATTCCCTTTATCAGGTTTGGTAACGTAAATTGAATCATCAGTATATAATTTCTTAAGAATCGAAAAATCTTTGATTTTAAACATAGCGCAAGCGTTACGATGGCGATCAAATTTGTTATAGAATTTATGAGCAGGTGTTTTCAGTTCGTTGGTGAAAGTTGCTCTACTATTCTGAATAAATGGAGAATTTTCAAACTTTGACAACTTGTCGTACAGCCGCTCAAATACTAAAAAATATCTGTAGAAATCCAGCTTGGTAATGGGTAAACCAAAGTCTAGACCTAAGCATAAAACCCGTTTTTCGTCTGAAGACAGAATCTTTGACGAAAAATTAAAAACAACATTATACGGATCAACATTATTGCACAGGGGTGAAACTCCTAACCTGACTAGTATGTTCTTTTGTACTGCTCGGATACGGTTCACGTATTGCACTTGTTTGCGATAAAGCCATAATTTTAGACAAGCGAAGTCTATAGAGGATACCACTGATTTGAGATTGTGGAGAAAATCTTCATGGCGTCTTTCCACGGTCTTGAGTGTCCGTTGCTTGAGGGAACCATTTTGAAAAGCTGGTCCACTTTTGTTCTATCGGACGTACGTCTATGAAAATTTGCAGATTACTAGATCTCCACATTTGCAACAACTTATCTTAAACAAAAAATTTTCATAAGGACATAGAAAATTAATTATTCAAAAAAAACAAAATTATATATATATGTATATTATTCATTATAACTTCGAAATTTACAAAGCTAGAGCAATGCGGTTTGTTGCATTTGAAAGTCAAACAAGTGCTCTATCTATAAAACGGATTGAATTTTTGATTTATTTCATTCCGAATTTTTAAAAATTTTTTTGTCAGAGTCTCAGGGCAAAAGTTATAATTTTAGGGTAAAAAAGTCTGGAAAGCTTTACAGAAACAATTATGGAAAATACATCCAAAATCTACGTAGAGCACACATTTCACTTTCAAATGCAACAAACCGCATTGCTCTAGCTTTGTAAACTTCGGAGTTATAATGACAAACGTCTTGAAAACTTACTTTTTTTATAAGACCTATTTTTAGGGAAAAAAATGCTTCTCCTCCAACAGTTTTTGAGCTACAGTGATGATTTTGGTATCATTGGATGCAGAAAAACGAGGGCTTTACAATGCATTGAGAAGTTTTTCCAAAATTCATTCTTGTTTCAAAGATATGACGTCATAAATTTGAATTTTCTTGAGAATATTCTGATTTTTTTTTAATTAAATTTTTAAATTTTTATATTGGAAATTTGAGGAAAAGCATTCAAGTTTTTGGAATGTGCGCGTTATTCTGCATCCAATGATACCAAAATCATTGCTGTAGCTCAAAAACTATCAGAGAAGAAGCATTTAGAAACCCTCCCTCCCCAAAATGTCGTTTTCTATGATTTCCCATTTTCATTTCAAGAAAATCGCATTTTGTTATAAATGATAAATGATTCTAAATTGCATTTCCTATCAGTATACCAAATTTCATTGCTCTAAATTCAGTAATAAAAAAAATATTCGGATGGGGGGATGCTTACCTTGAGGAATATGAATGATGAAATATATGTAAAAAATAAATAAAATAAAATTGAAAATTTCAGAATTTTTTTTTTTTAATATCCACGTTATTCTGCATCCAATGATACCAAAATCATCACTGTAGCTCGAAAACTGTAGGAGGAGAAGCATTTAGAAAACCCCCCCAAAAATGTCGTTTTCTATGATTTTTTATTTTCTTTGTAAGAAAATCGCATTTTTTCATTAAATATAAATGATTCTAAATTGCATTTCCTATCAGTGTACCAAATTTCATTGCTCTATGTTCAAAAATGAAAAAAAAGGTCCGTAAGGGGGATGCTCTCCCCCTCCCGGGGGGGACGCTAGCTCTGGGATACGTTCCTGATATTTTTACAGACATTCGGGGACATATCTCAAACTCATTTAAAGCAATAAAAAAAATCGGGAGATTCGACTTTTGGACTGCAGATGCCCCCAAAATGCTTCTAACTGCTTCCCTTGAACCTCAGTTCGTTCCAGAGTAGCTTACGCTGCAAGGAACGCCACAGGTCCGAAGTCTCCAATTGACGGCTGTAGAGACGAACTCGGAGGAATTTCGGTACGATTTCATAGTGATAACATGGACTCAAAAACTCTATATCAAACACCAGTTTATCTCTCTTTTGCAGGTTTTTCTCCAGTCCACGAAACACTCTTAACACTGGATCTCCATAGCGATTTGAAATTATATTTCCTATAGGGCGATTCTTCGAGAATCTTATTCGTAGAATAAAAAGAAGAACCAGAGTAAAAACGAACATTACATTTGTTGCAAACGTTTCGGAATTAAAATTCCATCATCAGTCCTGGAACAGGAGAGAAAAAAAAATAAATTGTCTATTCTAAACACAAAAATCATAATTCCACATAATTCTCTAAAAGGCTAAAAAACCTAATTTGTTCATTCATACTCAAACAATAGCATACTCCTAATTCACACAAAAACACATGTACACGCTAATTCAGAAACTACAGCGAAACACACTATGCATACACACACACACACATCCATACAGAATTACGTCAGTAGGTGGGGGCAATTGATAACTTTAGGGCACTAAGGTCTTTGTTGAGGTTAGGTTTATGAGTGAATATGAAAAGGGACTCTAGAATTATTAGGTCATGCTCACTATTAGCTCGGCATAAAGTTGAAAAATTAAGAGTTTTGAATGAATGGTTCGAATTTTCACAGTGATCCATAATTGCTAATTGGGCTTGAATATTTTGTTGAAACTGGAAAATAAGGTCATCTACAAACTTAAAAAGATGAAGATTTAGGAATTTTAACCGATGATTTTTATAAAACTTGTCGCTCTGTATGATCTCAACTTGGAGTGTTATATGGTTTGCCCAAAATTCATAAGCCTGATGTACCGCTGAGACCTATTTTATCTGCATGCAATACCCACAACTCTAAACTGTGTGCGAACTTAGTTCCTATTCTATCCCCATTTTGTAATAGTGAATATACAGTAGAAAATTCGTAATATTTGTTCGCGATTTGTCGACTGTTGGCAACATAGATAACCTCTTCATGTGTAGTTATGATGTGGAGTCTAAGTACACTAATGTTCCACTGGATGAGGCAGTTTATATTTGGTTGGACCGCATTTTTCAAGATAACCGAACCATCCTGAATTACGACAGACCCCAATTCAAACGTTTACTTGAAGTATCGCTGAAAGGTTCGTATTTTGTATTTAATGGTAAAACATACAAGCAAATTGACGGACTTGCAATGGGATTTAACCTCTCTCCTTTAATAGCGAACTCCTTTCTAGCCCACTTGGAAAAACATTTTTTGAACCAATGTCCTCCGGAGTTTAAGCCATTATTTTACCGAAGGTATCTGGACGATACATTTGTTTTGTTTCGCTCTGAAATTGCAGCCGATAGTTTCTTACAGTATATTAACACATCTCATCCTAATATCAAATTTACGATGGAGGTAGAACAAAATGATCAGATCCCATTCCTAGACGTTCTCATAAAAAGTCAAATTCAAAACTCATTACTTCTGTCTATAGGAAGCCAACATTCACTGGGCTTGCTATGAACTATTTTAGTTGTGTATATAAAGGGTATATAAAATCATGTATGGACTGTTTACTTTATCGTGCATACCGCATATCCAGTACGTATGAAATATTCCATCTTGAAGTTGAGTACATTGTAAAATTATTGGTCAACAACAAATATCCAAAATCACTTATTCAGAAATGTGTAAAAAAATTTTTAGATCGTAAAATTTGCCCCTCTCCTGCAACCTTGAGCGTACCAAAGCAGACCTTGTACGTCGAGTTACCATTCATGGTTTATTTGAACGCAGAGCTGAAGAAGGAGGTAGTATCATTGGTTAGTAGGTTTTTTACAACGGTCGACGTCAGAGTGTTTTATAGAAATAGTTTTAAGATTGCATCCTTTTTTAGCAGGAAGGAACGATTGGATGAGTGCCTGTGGAGTGGCTGTGTCTATTTTTTTAAGTGTGACTGCTGCATGCAGTCTTACGTTGGTAGTACCAATCTCCAACAATTCATCAGACATAGCCAACACGCAGGAATATCTCATAGAACCGGTCGTGCACTAACCACTCCACCCCAATCAGCAATTTGGGATCAATTCGAACCATTCATTCAAAACTATTAATTTTTCAACTTTATGCCGAGCTATTAGTGAGCATGACCTAAGAATTCTAGAGTCCCTTTTCATATTCACTCATAAACCTAACCTCAACAAAGACATTAGTTCCTTAAAGTTATCAATTGCCCCCACCTACTGACGTAATTCTGTATGGATGTGTGTGTGTGTGTGTGTGTGTGCGTGTGTGTGTGTGTATATGCATAGTGTGTTCCGCTGTTGTTTCTGAATTAGCGTGTACATGTGTTTTTGTGTGAATTAGGAGTATGCTATTGTTTGAGTATGAATGAACAAATTAGGTTCTTTAGTCATTTAGAGAATTATGTGGAATTAGGATTTTTGTATTTAGAATAGACAATTTATTTTTCTTTCTCTCCTGTTCCAGCACAGATGATGGAATTTTAATTCCGAAACGTTTGCAATAAATGTAATGTTCGTTTTTACTCTGGTTCTTCTTTTTATTCTACGAATAAGATTCTCGAAGAATCGCCCTATTGGAAATATAATTTGAAAGTTATGAAATGAAAGCGCTACCTCTTGAACCATTTAATGTCAATTCTAGAGAACTACGAATATTATCAGATAACATTTTATAGCTACTTTCATTCTCACATAAAATTGTTATAATAATTCATTACCATACCCTACTGAGTTCTCAGTTACTTCTACATCGTCGGTTCACCTACCGAGGATGCACATGCAGATTTGTGTAGTACAGAACGGCCGTTTCTTTCCACAACGGCCCTGCATGCTGAGCTGTAAAGCCACGTCTCTGGTGAGTACTCGGTTCATTATATTATTCACCAAGCTGCTTAGGTGGGTTCCTCCAAAGTTTGAAAGGATGTTCATGAATATTTTGCTCTTAGAATCCACCATTAAAACTTCTCCAGTACGATCAAAATCAGTCATTGATTTAATCGGAAGCTTAGGAAGCCTTTGGCTTACATATGATGATTCTTGTTCTTGTGGCATCTGAGATTTCTTGAAAGCACGCAGCTCATCTCTCATTTTTGTCACTTCCTTATGGAGTGCTGTCATTCCTGCAATTAGTAACTCTATTTTCGTTGATGTCTTCAGTCCGTGCTCGATCATGACTGATTTAATATTTTTGAGCTCAGTTGTTCTTTCTGATGCAAGGAGACTGGTGTTATCACCTTTCGCGTTTAGGCTTGAAATTTTAGCGGTCTGTTTCTTCGTAGCGTGAGCTGAATTAAGGATATGAAGAATGCACTAGTGAAAAGTCATGTCATTTATATAATTTTGCATAATTCGTTGCTATGATTGCAGGCATTTTAATTCCAACAAAAAATTTACTGTTAATCTCATCATGTATCTATTGAAGAGAGTAATTGTGCACACTGATCATATGTGAAAAGGCCTGAAACGCATAGCTTCTTACAGCAAGATGGAATGCAGCATTGTAGAGGAAATGCTTTATAAATATTTTACCATGAGTTTTATGAACTTTGGAGTCAATATAATATATAGCTGAACCATTTTATCGCTGAAATTTAAAAACATAAGAAATCAACTAACATGTCTAATTTTCACTGAATTGAAATATGCTGTTAACGTTAATATCTCACTTTATGCGAATAATATATGTTCCATTGAATAGCCTACTTCGCCTCTCACAGGATCATTTTAAAATTGAAGATATTTCAAAAAGTAACTGAAAAACTAATTTCCTGAAGCAGTATTTGAATAGTAACAAAACACAGCAGGAGGAAAAAAATGAATGAAACAGTTATACGGTATAGTTGTTTATCAGTTCATCCGAAAGAAAATCTGATTGATTATCTGATTATGAAATTTCCTTATGAAGCAAAGTAATGTTTCAAGATCAACTACTGCAATTTATGGCAAAAAAGATTTTAAAATTTTCCAATCTGTTCAATGATTCTTAACCAATCCTTATTCGAAACCTACTTACGCCGTGTAGAAGTATTTTGAGGATTATAACATGTGGGCCTTCATGGCATCCGTAATTGTCTGGTTCCTATTATATATAGAACAATTTGATTGCTGAAGCAAGGCATTTGTGTCAAATGCAATAATTTCTACAAAAAACAGACATAATTGCATTCCTACAACCCCACAAAAACTCATTTATTTGTATTATTTGAAAACATAATGTTCAAGAAAGTAATTCAAAACTCTTATATTTATGTACTTACATGCATTTGCAGCCTTCTGTACCCGTTTATATTTTAACGATTCCATTATGGAAACATGCTCTTTGAATATCTTATAATATCAGCATAATTCAGGTACCGGCCTTGTGGTCACACGAACTACCAAGGATTCATTCATATGAAGATAATGGTTGAAACTTTTACATGAAGTTTCATCTACAAATTTAAATCTACAAAATTCATTTTGTTTCCTGTTCACATTTAAACAAAATACAATAAGAGAGTGGTACTTGTTTCATAAATATAGACAAAAAACAAGTAGGCCACAACTAAAGCTGGGTATTATTGCTAGTGTAAAACGCTCAACACAATTACTAAATTATTTTCTATTTTTTTGTAGTTGAACAAAGCAAAATGAGTAGAGTATTTAAAATAGGTTGCTAACATATCTTCCATAGATGAGTTATCAATACCATGTACACTTCAAACAGTTTACATACATTTTTTGCTTGAATAACTAATACAAAATTAGCATACATACTTCATCCTGAATCATATCAATGCACGTTTCATGCAACAGCCCCAGCTAGGAAGGTCCCATATAGGCTAAGTGCTTAACCCCGGTGTAGACAAGCTATACATTACTACAGCTTAAAATTATTCACTCAATATATCACTTTCACATAAATTTACCCTAGTTCAATAAAGTTCATCCCGAATTTATAGCACATAGGAACGCGCCGTAACGACACACACGCCTCAAGATAGCTTCTAATTAATTTCGGGGGGTAGTAATTTCAAACCGTCGTATGATCGACGACAATCTAAGACCAAACGAGTACAGAAGAAAGAAACGTACTTTTTACTCAAATGCTCGCCAACTCTAGTCAACAAAACATCATGAATAAGCAATATTAGCGAATTGCGAATAACAAAAATTATTTTGCTTTAAAACTTTCTATTCTTCCCATTTATATCTAATGTACAAATGAAACTTAATGAAGTGCAGCGTGACACTGGCAACGACATAAGTTCTAACCTTCGTTTTTTCTGGTTTCGAACGCGTTGCGTAACGTACACTCAGGGATTTCTTATTTCGTTTCATTTACCTCTCGATCATTGATATGAAATGTCTTGTAAATGCCCAAAATAAGGTTGTTTTTTTGGACATCTTCTGTGAAACTTCTTGGATTAACTTCTTAAACTTCTTGGATAAATTGTGAAAATCTTTAATTAAAGCGTACCAAAATTTGGCGCTATAGGGTACCGTACGGTAACAAAAGTACAACTTATAGTGACACTTAGAGCAGATCGTACCAAATTTGTGCAAACGTAGCAAATTCGGCAGCAATGAATATTTGAATACTCATCCAATGATAATTTGATATTGCTTGATACATATATTCTTTTATTTCACACGTTGTGAATCGGTTAAATGAGGATGTTTAGAACTTCCTGGAATATTCATACAATATTCATTAATGAATATTCAAGGCATATTGATTATTGAATATGCTTATATATCGGTAATATCCAAAATTCGGAATCGAATGTCTCAGAATATACTAAAACGACTGCATTGATGCTTAATATCCTCGAATATTCCAGAATATTCGATATCGGAAACTAGATATTTCAACGCTTAAGAGGATAAAGTGAATATTCAGTAACATCCCCTGGAGTTTCATTTGCTACAAGGGATAATTCTAATGATTCTAATGTGAAATACTAGGAAAAAGAACTGGGCATGACATAGGGTATCGGTTTCCTCTTTGAAAGTACAAAATGTTGCAAACAGGATGAATAAGGCATAAAAATCTGCTCCAGCTTCAGTAATTTATTGTGCTTATGGAAGGTTTTTCAAACATTCAAAATTAGGTGCTAAGAAAATCTGCTGCAAGGTCGAAAATCCGGGATAGATCGATGCAGAAGAGCGAGTGAACACCGTGCAGGTAGGTAGGCACCGGATTCTCCGCGGCTGGCACAGACCCGATTAACCTGGGTGACAGGCTAGCAAATTATACGAATGTAATCGAAGTTGGTCGAAAACTGGAAATTTCAGGATAAATTTGAAGTTCAAGGCTTATGTAAGTTTTGCAGACTTCGATAAGTTTTCAAAGTTTTAAGAGTTTTTAAGTTTTGTCAGTTTTTATGTCAAAAGAGTTTTTAAGTTTTAAGAGTTTTTGTTTTAAGAGTTTTTAAGCTGTAAATTTGATATTAATTTGATTTGCGGATAAAGTATTATGAGGAGCAAAGCAGCCAAATCTGCCACCAGCCCCCGTAAAGACCTTATTTTACTCGAAAAAGACGAACATCCGAGGGCCTCGTGTGTCTTCCATCCATACGACGCCAGTAGCCTGCTGCCGTCCCCCCGCTGCTTTTGAGATAAGATCTCAGCTTGATGTAGTTTTCTTCACGTTGAAATTCCTCAGAGAATTTTGGGGTCTAGGTTGACGAATTGAAAAATCGTAGAAAATTTAAGAACCTTTGAGCCGCCTGCCGCTGAGAATGAAGAGTAGCTCGAAGCGAGTCTTGCAGTGTTGCTGAAGAGTACCGGAACCTAACTTGTAACAGCCGGACCAAATATCAGCTATCACGCTCGGCCGGAATGACACTTGGCTAATTGTAGAGCAGCTGTATTAACTAGTACGTCAACAGGCTCCGGTGCGGGATTGCGGGGAAAGTAAAAACTTCCAACGACATCACTTTTGACGGGTGATAACAGTTCGAAGCTAATTTGGTCGCATGGATGATGCGGAATTTGAATAGACTTGGTCTCCTCACCTGATTAAATGCTATATCTTTAATGGTATGAATATTTGCTGATGAATTCTTCATTTATTTACTATTTCATTTATTCCATCTAAATTTTAGGTTTTATTTAAATTAAATTATACTTAAAAACTTAATCTAAGCTGCCGATATTCTGGACATTGAAAAATGCAATGTTTCAGAAATTATCATCAGGGCTCAGAGCCTGCCATAGAAATGAAAAATTATCACAAGTTAATTTTTGGATCACAGTTAAACGCAGAAGGCGAGCTTCCCCAGTCTGTGTGCTTTGTATATGTGTTGCATATGGATGATTTTCATATATTATATTCCATAATCTTATCTTCCAGCTGCTTTTAAATTTATGACGAAGGTTTCTCATGATTCTTTAGGATTTTATTCTTCATATTTAGTTTCTAAACTAATTTGGGTAATCGACAAGGAAAAGGTGCCCATCATTACACCTTAACTTAAGCTAACACTTATTTTTAAGGTAATAAGTTAATCAATTCTATATGAGCAATTTTTTAAGCTGCAAAATTAAGTAACAAAAAATAAAATAGCTCGCTAAGTTAGCTGAACAGAAGAAAAGTACGCTTAACTTATTTGTCGCCACAAATTACTACAAATATTGACAAATTTCATTAACCCCACCAACAAAATTAGAAAATTAAATGGAAATGAAATTTACCAATATAAAATGAGTCATGCAGACTTGGCTATGAAACATGATTTTTTTAGGCAATACAACAACTAGAGAAATTATGTTCTAATAGGTTCATACATTAATAATATGCCAAAGAGTACTAAAATGATTTTCAGACGGATACTTTCCTTCAAAATTGTGTGACTTTAGAGAATTTGATGTACGTTATACAAATAAGAATTGGCATCGTCTCTATTGGTTTACCATTTGGTCATTTATGGAGAAAATTATGATCTCCAATCGCCTTGGTCTATTATTCATTACTTTTTACTGGACTGTGCAAAATTTTGAGGAGCAATTGTCAGGTTATTATGACAAAAACACTGAGAAAAGTGATGGCGTTGGCATACATGTATATATGGCAATCTTCAGCTCAGATCCTTTCTTATGATGTTGTCTTTGACATCTGTTTTTTCCCTTTCACATCAGCAATGGAAAAAATGCTACACATGAGCCGATTAGCTTCCTGCCCAAAAGTAAAAATAAAAAACATCTGTCGAAACAATTGTTTAAAGTTTAGTGCCTTAAAAAAGTGGAAATTTGATGATAAAGGGAAGCACAACTGAAGCCTTTTGTCTAGTGGAAAGTACTATGAATTCAAATTCGGTATACGTGTGACATAAATTTTTTTCCGATGATATTTTTGGGTAAAATTGTATTCCTTCAACTCTGTTGAAATATTCTGCTAACTAATCTGAGGCGACTTCAATATTTTAGTGAGATCTTTGAAAAGGAGCAATCTGATCAAGGGAAGGATAGCTAAAGTAACAGACCTTAAAAACATTTTTCGATTGAAAAAGAATAATTTAATTTTACTACAAATTTTCATTCATATAATCAATTATAATCTAGGTGATATTTTTACAACAAAGTTCTCTAATAAAGATGGCAGCAACAATAGGAATTCCTAAAAGCATTTCATTAAAAAACTTTCTCAGATTTTCAATAGAGATGCATTTTTTAACCTTTATAGGGAAGCATTTTTCAACTTTGTGAAGAAATGCGTAATTCCCATGGTTGTAGTAAAAAGGCTGATAAGCGAGCGATGATTACATCAATCTCCATTATTTTTGAGTTAGTTATCCCACAGGCATCTATCAGCAAGGAACAAACTTTGTTATGTAAAATTTTCATCGCATTTTTCATTCATTAGGATGAACGTTATTGCATTGATTCGTATTCAATTTTTATACCGCCTGAATTTTCAGAAGAGTAATAGGTCATTAAATATACCTGTAAATGCTATTTAGATGCTTATGTATAGATTTTGGGTTGTTCACATGCATGTTCAGTTGTTTTAGAGTTAATTACTGAGCGGAACTTGATGATTAGAACATGATTCAATGTTCCAGGTAAAAATTGACGATGAGAATTTCATTCCATAAGATATGAAATTCTACCTCATTTCTGTTTTTTGCCTTTGAATGTGTTCCAACATATCTTCCGTAACTGTGTAGAATTTCAGAATTCCGAGTGCAATCGTTCCTGAGATACAGGGAAGGCGTGAAGAATGAAATCAATGATTAGATGCAGTTCTCTTGGGTAATTCGTCTCGTGAGGCGAAGTTTCCCTAACTGGTGCTCTGTAGGCACCAGTGAATGGAATCAGCGAGAAATAGCAAGGCATATGAAGAGGTTGTACTTCGTTAGGCTTTGTGGTGCCACTCTTTTTGCTCATCTATGGTAAACATTTTTCAAGTTTTAAACCCCCATCTCAAAAGTTTCTAATACAAGGCAATTCTTGTTAATGACACCTAACAGAATTTTTCTTCTGTTAATAATTCTCGCTCACAGATTTTGGTTCCTTTTCATGTTCGTTTCAAGGCTAAGCTCCAAAAATGAAACACAACTAACAGTTTCCTGAATTTTTCGTTTTAATTCAGGAAGTTTGATATTGTTCAAACTGAAAATCTACACAAGGTGTTTTTTGAGAATAATGTTTCAGCCTCAAACAACTGAAGCGCATTTAGAAATATTCCCATCCTGGTATACGAAATTTTTACCTCACCCGCAGAAAAAACCGTATATAGCAACACTATTTACTTTTCCTTAGTGACAATCTAAAAAAGGCACTGAAGTCGCAAATTTATTCATCCCACAATACGCATGCTTTACAAATCTTAGAACAATTTGTCCGACTTTGCGTTAAACAGAAATGATCTCCGTGGATGTGAGTTGATATGGGCAACAATCCATTCTGTAGTAACGGGAAGAGTTAACTTTTACTGTGAGTAAATTAACCAGTTCCTAACGCAAGATTTTTTATTTTTATAACAGGTTGAGGAAAATAAGCTATTCATAGGCTCGTTGATTTCATTATACCTTTACTCAGAGTAGAGCGTGGATGATACAGACTCTCAATAGACCAACCAAGAAAACCACACACAAAAAATATAGTTACGGGTTTTACTGGTGAGATTTTTATTTTTGATATGCAGACAGGTTTTTTGATATCAGGCAGCCATTAAGGCTAATATTTTAAAGTGCATCGATGCAGGTGGAATGCATTTGAATCAATTTTTGTAAAGTAAATTTAAATAAATTTTGCGAGCAATTGGGTCAGTAAATTTTATCCAAAAAAAAAGTCACATCTCAATTACAAGAATTTATGTACGAGGAGCTGACGAGATTCGAACTCAGGACTTAAATTCACCGCGCCAGAACGCTATCGATCGCGCTACCGACCGGTAGCGGTAGCGCGATCGATAGCGTTCTGGCGCGGTGAATTTAAGTCTTGAGTTCGAATCTCGTGAGCTCCTCGTACATTTATTTATTTGAAAAACCTTGTGGAAGCAGTAGCTTTCCGTACCAGATTCGTAACTGTTTCTGGGGGTGACTTGACTTTGAACTCTCGTTACAAGAATTTATTTCGAAAAATTTGACAGATGAAGAAGTGCTTATATGGCTATTTTCTACTTGGTGTGTTGTTTTTTACCTCTTGTTCTGAAACACCCTGTGTATTGACACAATTTTCGGGAGAAGCCCTGCTCTGGGGAGTGAAAGAATTAAATCAGCAGCTCAATTCGGGACAATTTCGGGCTTTAATTTTTTTCGTTTTTTTATGAAGATATTATCCATTAAACACATATGACCTTCTATTCATATCTTTCCTTCTAAGCAAATATTTTCCGGAACTAAGGCCTTAAAAATATCTTCTCATGTTTCTGCTTCATGCAAGTCATTTTCTATTGCAAGGCTACGACAATAACTGCAATTTGCATTACATTCACGCATAGGTCAAGAATTTGCGCAATCTTAATTTTTTCCTCGTCAAAAAAAAAACATTTTCCTCGTTTCTCTCGTACAACTTCAAAATGTCCAATCTAGCTTTCCCAGTGTCTTGAACTCCAAAGAAACACAAGATGAAAATGATGTGGGAACATTTTTTCTTATATTCCTTTCAATGAATAAAAGATTGCGGAAAGTTCTTAAAGGAAACTTTATCACGAGTTTGTTAAGAGGCAATATCCAATGCCCTACTGTAATTCATTTGCTTGGAAAGCATAGTGAATCATTGCCAGCATATCGACATCTAAAAAAACAATTAGAAATATGCTGATTCTGTGACACTGAGAATAATGGTGCAAAGCAGAATAATAAGCTCTTCTCTCTCAGTATCAGTTTTTCCTTTGTTTTAAAAATTACCAAATAAATCTGGTTACAAAACCGCAGAACGAACAGGATATATTAATTCATATAAACTTTTACCAAAAAGTTCACACATTTTGACTTCTTATACCGCCAACGTACATCGAAACAGTAATTGATCAAACGAGTACGTTTTAAACTTTTTCTTTTAGATTATATGCAAGACAACACAGACAAATGAAACCTCTAAACAACAGTTTAACTATACTGAGTCACAAAAATGTCGTTATAACTGTCTTTGAGTTTTAGACGTGATTTTTCAAAGTCGACAGAAATTTATTATTATTCATGTTATAAACGATTTTATCAATCACTCATCCAAAACAATGAGTTTTGCAAATAGCAGAGAGGACTGAATAAAAACTTAAAGTTTATGCACTGTAAAGACAATTAGGTAGTTGTTACTAAGCAAGGGTGGACTTTCAGTGAATCGGCTGCGCCTCAGTATCTGGCAGAGTACCCTGTGACAACCACATATTTTATGTGTGGGCTTACAAATCGTTTGCTGCAGAGATATGAAATGCTTGTGCGACGTGGTGGCCATGATCATCAATATCTGTCGCGTCACTCACTTCAAACCAAGCGAAGCCTCGATTGGCTTAAAGGTCAAGTAGAAATATTAATGTTTGTGTCATGACTCGTAAAAGTTTCCCGTCTGAGAATTTAGCGCGCAAATTATGTATATAATTTGCTAAAAAGTAAAGCAAAGGATTGTTTTTCAAAATATCAAACGTTTTGAAAAAATAAGTTTTCATTTGAACCATATAGCAGGATTCGCTTTGCGAAATAACTTACGCAGACGTCCTTAAAAACTATAACCTACATTTTATACTGTTATTGGTTTGCATTTGTTGTATTCAGTAAGACACATTTTGCCTACTCTTATGTAAAATCTCACATACTATAGGTGCCATGCCTATTACTCGAAAACCTGAATACGCTTGCATAGGCCTACAGTTGGTCTATAATCTTCAATTTCTTGATTCATGAATTGTATTCTAGGAAAAATCTTTGAAGAATTTTTCCATCCCATAAATTACGTAATTACTTCATGAAGGTAGCTTATTAGAAAGATAAATAATCATATTTCGTCAACCATCCGGATTTAAAAATAGAAATAGCATCATAAGCCCTCACATATGTCTGATATTTACGCAATTTGGGGCTGGCGAAATTCCCCCTGCGCATGAAATTATTTTTCAGTAAACTGAATTATTGAGGCAAGTGATTACACTCACTTTAAACATTTAATAACAGCTAAATTAATTTCCAAATGCAGTATTCATTTACATTCCGTAGTCATTCCGTCTAGTCACCCCCAGAAACAGGGGTGACTAGACTTCGACTAGACTTTGAGCTCTCGATACATATGGGAATAAAATATACCTGTCAGGACAGTGCGCCTGCATTCACTGTGCCAAACATTGCTTTCGTTGTGCCTCGATCACCATTTTAGGGTGATCGATAGCGCAGTCGATAGCGTGTTGGCGCGGTGATCTCTAGTCTTGAGTTCGAGTCTCACGAACTCCTCGTACATTTATTTCATTTGAAAAACCCTTGTGGAAGCAGTGTCTTCCCGTACCAGATTCATTAACTGTTTCTGGAAGTGACTAGACTTTGAGCTCTCGATACATATGGGAATAAAATATATCTGTCAGGATAGTGCGCCTGCGTTCACCGTGCCAAACATTGCTTTCGTTGTGCTTCGATCACCTTTTTAGGGTGATCGATAGCGCAGTCGATAGCGTGTTGGCGCGGTGATCTCTAGTCTTGAGTTCGAGTCTCACGAACTCCTCGTACATTAAGTTTTTTTTCTTATCGTGATTGCTAACGTCAATATTTCACTCGTACACTCCGGGGTAAGTGTACCTATAAAATAACCGTATATACCATCATTTACTCTCCAAAGCAACACCTTGTGACTAAATCACACCTAAGGACACCGTCTGGGTAGAAATCGGGATAAGTGTTGATTTTCTGTTTTTATATGCATCTTATAGAGGATTTTCTCGCGCTTCCATTGGTACTTTCTGTTTACGTCTCCTCCGAATAGTGCGCCCACCAGAGGGGGGGGGGGGGAAAGCGATGGGGGTGGCGTGACCTTGACCCCTCCCCCCTCTCTTTATTGGGGGTCAATTGAGCGTGTTTCTCTCCGGCAATGGCAATGGAGTTCGTTCATGGGCTACTCAAAGTGCTTTCATTATTCAAACGAAACATTCTAACGCTGAATGAATATTTTTTATAAGATTTTAACAATTTCAGAATTAAGCTGTTCTGCCGTATCTATGATACCGCAGCTTTCATTCCTAGCTCGATGATAACTGCAGTATCATAGCTACAGCTATAGCGAGCCCACCAATCCAAAGGGCTTGAAAAGAGTTACAAAACAGAGGAGTTGACTTAAAAAAAACGTATTTTGTTCGAACAAAATGAAAAAATAAAAAGTGGTTATTTTGAGGAATTACAGTAATTTATTTTGTTGTATATTTTTTCCCAGAGTTACAGAGCTACAGCAATGTAAATTATATCAATCGAAAGGGCTTGAAAATAGCTACAAACGCTCAAGAGTTCATTGTAGAAAATCCTGTAGATCAAAAGATAAAAAGAAAAACATTTTTTTGGGGGAAAAACACGTTTTTCTGGAAACTTGATTATTGGTTTCTCAAATGTATCTTCTTCTACAATTTTAGAGCTACAAGAATGGTTTATATACCATTCGATAGGGCTTAGCAAGGTGTATCCATAAGGGGATAAATTTTTCTATACATCAAATATTTTGAAAATTACACGACATAAAAAAATGAAATAAGGTCACATTTAAAAAAAAATATTCTCAAAATCCACAGAAAAGTTATCAAAATTCGTAGCCCCTTATGGTTATATAGACATATAAGCAATCTAAAATCGAAGGTCTGGTTCTGTAACTTCAAAATTGTAGAAGAAGATAGATTTTAAAAAACCCTATTTTATCATATTTTTCGGAAAAAAATCCAGTGCAGGCACAAAAATTTGGTCGAATTAACAAATGATCTTTGCTTCATTTCACACCTATTGTGAAAATTTCAGAGAAATCCATCTTTAAATAACTGACTTTTCTCCTACCCAGACGGTGTCCTTAAGCATGTGTGTTCAATTTGTTTCACCTTTTGATATGAAAATTTGAATTTTATTTTGACTAGTGGATCTTATACAACCGAAACGTCTATCTCTGTAGTGAATTTTTCATTTTTCATTCTGTGGCTTCATAATGCAAAACTGCACAGGTAGTAGGATTGCCACTGGTGAACAGAGGGAAACTGAAGCTTGTATTCTTTTATGTACAGAGCACTCTTAAACAATTATTCGTGAAAGCACTATTTGAACCATCCAGTTGAGTCAGAAGCGGCCCAAAAATGTCGAAGCAGTAATTGCAGGACGAAAAACTTGTCATGCATTACTCCTCCAACTTTCCGATCATTCAGAATGTTTCGGTCTTCAACTAGAATGTTCCATTTCAATTAAGACATGCTAAATTTGTTGCTGATGAAATCGGTCATATCCACAAACGGGTGAAGACACACGCACACTTTTTATCGGTTATTTTTGTCATATATGATTAGGAATGGTGGATCCCTCATTTCTGTTAGGAGTAAATAGAAAAAATACATACAAAGACGGTGATATTAGTGCTACAAAATATGACTGAAAATGTAAAGATTATTCTGCTCGCTTCAATATTGAAAACCTTTTTTATAGAAACTGAACGATCAGTGTGTACATTGTGGCTTGAGAATGAACTAGGAAATCGTCACTCGCTTCTGCTATGGTTTTTTCTACAGTTAGCTTGTTTCATCTACTTATGTGTAAGAGTAATATGTTTGTTCTCCATTGGGTGTTGTAATAAATAAATAATTAATAATTGAATCGAATCAAAATGGAATGAAGAATTAGATAACTATACATAGATTGCACAAGAGATATATCATGGCATGTTACTTTATCTTTCGATTTATCTTGGTTAGTTACATGATAGTTTTCCCGTGGAGATTTTCAATATTTGACTGAAGTTCGGAAAAAATGGCACACCGAAGCAAAACCTCCGGTTGAAGCTATCGTAATTATTGTTCCATCAAATTACCAACATTTTTCTGAGTAATGTTCATCTTAAAAAGGTCATGGAGGACAGCAAATAGGAGAAATATGACGACCAAAAAAAGAACGATGCGAATGGAGCCAAAGTTGACTGATATGACGCATGGGCTGCCTCCACGAGAAAGAAAAGGTCAATAGCAAACAAAGCTTAGTGAGCGCTGAAGCCGAAACCTACAGCACCTTATTGCTGCAAGAAAAAATCATTACATATACCCTCTGACCTTGAAAACTCGGTTCAAATCGAAGTAAGATTGAATGTGTGTTCGGCCAGAGTGCAAGTAAAAGTTAATGATGAAAATTCAGACATTGCTTCATAGAATCAGTGAACGAAATTTATTCTTATATGTGCAAAGTTTTCTATGAGGGTGGGAAAAATGATCTGGATTACAATGTCTAATGCCGAAAAAATACTTGGGATCTTTGGTTATTATCGCACGTAATATGACAAGGGAAATTCATTTCTTGCCTTCTTTCAATTATTGAATTACACATGTTATTTTTTGGAATTATCACTGTTGAGAATGTCAGCAAAATGAAGGCATCAATGAATTTCCAATGTCATTTGGCTCATAGAATAACCGAAGGCCTCTTTCACTTTTTTGAGTGCTTCAAAGACATATTATTGTGGGCTTCTGTTCAATTGAATTTTTCACTTAACAATTTATACCCCAACGTTTCTGTTTTAAAAAAAATTTTTTTTTCAGATTTTATATGTTTTCATCGACGAATGCAGAATAGTACAGATATTACCAAACAGAGACTGCTGTATATGCAGGGAATGAACATTTGCTAAAGAAAAGCACAGCATTGCAGGCCATATCAAGAAACTGAACAAGGTGTACTTTGACTGTGACATAAGAGACCCCTCATGTGTGTTGTCCTACGTTTGTGATGACATTCAGCAGCTGCTCTGCAGGAAGAAATATTCACATAAAGTTTGGCGTGCCAATACTTAGGCGTGAGCAGGAAGATTGATTGATTATAAGAAAGTTTTTGCCTCCCCTTACCACGATAAAGATGCTCAAAGAGAGGAACGATGAAGTCACCATTTAATATGAAGTTACAGGGAACGTGGAGTATATGCACAAGGTGTATAAAAAGGTAAGCTAAGAAACAAGTCCATGAAACAAGATAAGAGTGGAAGAAAAAAGTAGTAGGCGCTGAAAAACAGGACAGCAGTAAAAAAAGTTGGTCCGTAACAAAACAAAAAACCTATTTTATTTAAAAAAAGAAGTGCCACCTAACCTCAAGCTTGGGACCTCAAATAATCTCCCTAGGAGTGAAAATTGCCTTATGGCGCGTTTACATTGACACTCTTTTCATCACTCTGAGTGTCACTTCGACGGGCACATACACTTTGGCCGGGCTAGCAGGCGGGTACCGTGAGGTTTACTTGGAAATTCTCCCTGGCCATTCTTTGCCGCCGTCTACGGTCTGCCTGTCATTCACTCCATCTTCAGTCAGTGTCTTGATGTGGTGGAGAGCGGTAGATGAGCCGTAGCCTGCAGCATGTCAATTAGGAATGTGACATGGAGCATATTGCATATATATGTTTTTGAGTATGTTTTAGATAGCATAAAATATGCCCCCAAGTATATATGCAGTGTGAGCATATCGCATATTTTTCTCAGAGCAGCATAAAATATGACAAACATGCACAAATAACTGTAAGCCGCAGTAAACTGAAACCTAGTAAAACCTTCCCATTACTTTTGAATTATATTCTTTTTTCATCCAATTCTATATAATAATTCTTTTTGTATAACTGGATCGTTTTATAAATTCAAATTTTTCGTAAATCAATTAAAATTGTAAGGTGCTACAGCTACTTCAAAAGTTTATTTTAATTTTGCGGGAATAAGCACCAGAAAATTTCTAGATATAGTTACCTTATGAAGTGTATTTGAGTTTAGTACGGCTAGTAGTGATTTACAACCATGCTGAAGGTGAACAAAAAGCATCATTCTTAGACTATTCCAAGGAATTTGAAGATTTTCAAGCCGAGGAAGAATTTCTCTATTGCATTTATTGCGAGAAACAGGTGAAATTTAAAACTTTTTTGTCACTCTGAACACGTTAGAGAAGTTTTGCGTGGTACAAGGTTTTAATTTCTAAATATTGTCTCGTAGAACCATGTTGGGCTTAGTGCACACGTTATCAAATTATTGTTATCGGAGGATATGAATTGGTACACCATAACTACACAGGGACTTCCTACTTCGAGAGCAATAAAATTAATGGAAATCGAAGAGGAAATATTGAAGAACAGATATGATAGAAGGTATTATCAAGAGTTAAAATGCATTTTGGTGATAAACAAAGGTTTTAAAAAGATCAAAACAATCAACTTAATTTTGACTCGTGAGATCTCTGATGCAATGAATGAATCTATAAAGGAATATTCACCTTCCGAACTTACTTGCTTCACTTTTGCTCCTCTTGTTTCTTGCGATGTCTAGTGGAATTTTACGCAATATAAAACTTTGCTGGCAGATAATTGTAGAAATTATTTTTTTGAAAATCTCAAATACCACGCAATTATCAAGTGCAACCCTCGAATTTGATGCTAAAACCTATTCCTCGTATAGAAGAAGGTTAACAAATATTCCTTGCATTTATGAAAAACATTATATATACTTCAGAATCAACCTTGGATTAGATTACTTTTTTTTTCGTTCGTTATCATCGTCCTTAACTCGTTCAGATTAGAATTGTTACTGTTTCAAAATATTTTTGTTCAGATAAGTTTTAAAACTTAGTTGAGAATTGTATACACTTAATTATTGATAGAAAATTATGAAAGAAATTATTGTTTCCGTGTATGAAGAAGTACACTGTATCTTGTATCATTGTTTCTGTACAATCTTTCTCACAAAAAAACAATTTGGAGCTATTCAAGTGGAGCATTTATATGGCTGCATATTTCTGCTTAGCATGTAATCAGCGCTTCCACAATTATGCATAGAGTGTAGCATATATGCATCGAGTGTTTCTACACATTTTATGATTTAACTAGCATATTTCTATACGAAGCCTTCATATTTTATGCTGCACATGAGCTAAAAAATCAGCAATTATGCAGCATATTTTACGCTGCATATTGTCACATCCTTAGTCATCACAATATTTTTGGACACGCCCAGGTATTGAGACTCATAAAGCTCAACCGCAATCACGATTGTTTGTGGCGAACCTCGAGTAAAACGTACAAAAACAGGAACAGTAAAGAAAGAGCTATCAATGACATTCGAAATAAATTATTAGCGCTGTACTACCAATCATCTGCAGCTTCCTGGCGAGAAGTACTAGAGCGCGGAGTGCAGCATCGCCCGACATAGCGTCTGGATGACAACTGAGCACTCGTCTGCACGCCGACTGTGACACTTTTACTGCCTGCATAGCACTGTACCAATGTAAGCGATCGCTACTCTTTCGCTTAGAGCACTTGCCCGCGCCCCGTTGATGTGAGCTTCCAATGTGAGTGTCAATGTAAACGCGGCTTTAGGTACAATAGTTTTACTCCCTTTTGGGGGAGCAGAAAGACCAATCTAAGGGCATGGCTACGCTATGCGTTTTTCACTGCGCAATTCTCAGGCATTTTTAACCTCTGCATGCATGAGTGGCTACACTACACGGTATACAGAAGACAGGTAAGTCCACTTCAAAGGGGACAGCTGCTCGAAACCGTTAGACAAGCCAGCCAATAGGAGACGTTTGAGCTGATACGTCACCAACCCCCTACCACGTGATTCACACGTCACTCGCGGCAGCGATGCACCGGCTGCCGTACGTATGATTGCACCATGGCAGGAACTGCCGGATTTCCGCACATACGTATTGAAAATTTTTTGAATAATATGTAAACTATGTTACTGAAAAACTTTGATTATCTCGTATGCAATGCCTAATAGCCACGTAATAATTGAAATTAGTGCGCACACTGGGCAAAAGTTTGATATTTATCAATACAAAGCTCCGTTTGCGACTTGCATACTCATTGTAATTCTCAAATTCTAATTTTTCTTTTAGAGTGTTAAAAGGATAAATCAAATGAAAGTCCTCATAATGTTACTTTATATTTCAGAACGAAACACGGAGTTCATCGTTTTTCAACGTAAATAAAACACAGGATAAAATTACTCTTGCAAACAATGCTTTCCGCTTCAAGAAAGTCTTCTGTTCTTTTAGAATACTTGTTGAACGATATACATAGGAAGCAGGATTAGTTATTTTACAATGTCCATTATCTTTAATGGACATTTATTTTGGACTATATATATACACATATATTAGAGGCCTCGTATAAACTCAAATTATAAGAATAGGCTCCCGAAGTACAAATCTTTCTCTTGCACCTTTTCCATATTCTGCTGTGCTCTTTTACTCTTACCTATCGATTTGTTCAGATGATTTTTGAATAATCACCGCTACATCAAATTGCGTTATAAAAAATGTGTTTTCAAGATTAGTTAATTTTCGAATTGCTCTGTATCCACGATGTACGTGTTAATAGTTGAAAATTTGAATAACGAGCATCGTTGAACTAAAAATGTAGCTGCTCTGAGTAACCACAGGAATATTGGCAGTATTGCTGTAGTCATTCCAGCAGCTACACTTTTCCCCTGAAAATCCCTCAATACAGTAAAACATGCATTTGGCCTAGTTTTACTACACGGCAAAAGTAGCCTTACATCCATATTTATTCGATGAATACATTATTGTAGCAATTGAATATTGAACACTTCGCACTTGAATTATTTAATATACATATACATATACGGCACACATCCTATAATATGCAACTTGCTCTGATTAATTATAATAATAATAATAATAACAACAATAAACTCAGTTACCGACAACTTCGGTCATAGATCTTTAGTCGTCGCTTTGGGCATTTCTACCAAAGTTGCTCTGCTGTTGTAAGGTGGTACGCTGAAGTCATCAGTGCCTTCCATCTTTCTCTCCGCTATCTATTCAAATTACTTCAGTTATGTTATTGCTCGCATATTCCATCTTAGTCAAGTGCAAAACCACTCAATACAATACACTTTTCCCCAAAACAACTCATGTCCGACTTCAACACATAAAGTATGCCCTCCTTTCGTCGGGCCACAACAATTCTCCAGAACTTCACCCCCATTCGTTACGCAGATTAGATTAGATTATAAGTTAGTTTAAGCCTCCCTAACCGCTACAAAAATAGAGCGTATCGAAGAGAGGAAGGAGGAATGCACCATTTAGTATGGAGATAAGAGAATGAGGAATCTATGCAGAAAGGGGCATAGAAACAGTAAGATGAGAAAGAAGTTCATGAAACAAGATAAAAGTTGAAGAAGGAAGTCAGAGGTGCTGAAAAACAGGACAGTAATGAACCAAAAAAAGGTGGTTCTTAACATAACAAAAAACATTTTATTTCAACAAAAAGAAGGCCTTCCTAACTCACAGCTCGGGCCCTCACATTTTTCCCCTGGGAGCGCTAATTCCCATAGATACAATACTTTAGTCATACTTTATGAATAAGTCCCCCATCAGATAACAGGTTGGCCACACTTATGTTTCCTCCTGTGACCGCTTAGAAATTTCAAATCTCATTTCCTTCCCTGTTGGACATAACAAATTATAAGACTTCAGCTATAACCAGACGCTTGAAATGTAAAATACACATTATGATCACTATATATAAAAGAATTTCATGCTACGCCACTCTTTTTCAGTAAATTCACATCAGTATTCACAATTCAATAATTTGCACGTCAGAAACCTGAGAATTTAAGCCAAGAGCGTGTTTTGGTTTCTTATGAGCAAATAAATAAGTTTCAAATGTGAAAGAATGAAGCTCCATCCTGATACAGAACATTAGACGAAGATAAAACGTACCTGTTTTACTGCCCTAATGTCCTGTGACAATGATGATCTTAATGCTCATATATCTGAAGTGAGAACGAACTCAACAGGGAGCATGTGGTTCTCGGACATGACTATTAGTTAGGATGTAAAATTTAACATCCTCACCCAATCTTCTTGCACAATTTAATGAAGCCTTGCCTAAACATTCGTCAGACGAGGAACGAGAAATGCCGTGAAACATCTCCGTCAAATATGTACGACGGTAAGCTAGCAATGAGGTAGTTCCATTCAACTGTGATGGAGGAAAACGAACGCTGCGCACAACCGATACTAAAGGAGGAAATCTCAACGCAATTTCTTACAGTTCTATAATTCTTGAAGTCAAGTACAGCTAACCTAAGACTTGAAATCAAACTTGCAATCTACCCATCTTGACACATTTGTGTCTAACACGTGGTACTACACAAGAAAAGACTCACGCATTGCAACCGTCACAGCAAATTAGTCGTCCAATGATTAGATTAGATTATTAGTTAGTTTAAGCCTTCCTATCCGCAACAAATCTATCTAAGAGAGGAAGGAAGAAGGCACCATTTAGTATGGAGTTAAGGAAACGCGGAATCTATGCAGAAAAGGCACAGAAACAGAAAGCTAAGAAAGAAGATCATGAAACAAGAAATAGTTGAAGAAGAAAGTAGTAGGTGCTGAACAACAGGACAGCAGTGAACCGAAAAAAGATGGTCCGTAACAAAACAAAACCTATTCTATTTTAACAAAAAGAAAGCCTACCTAACCTTTAGCTCAGGCCCTTACATAGTCCCCATGGGAGCGCAAATTCCCATAGATACAATAGTTGTATCCCCCTGAGGGGTAGTCGTCCAATGACGGCCAACAAGAAACACAACTGAAGCTCGAGCAGTTTAGTTTCAGTAATAACATCAATTTGATAGCGTTTCAGTGCCTGCACTACGTCGCGCCGAAGGTCTCACAATTCAGGTTGTCTCCACGTCTCAAATTTCGAAGTCTCACTGCCACAAACATCGTAACCCAAGTCACAGCAACTATTAAACAAACAAAGACGCGATAGCCACGAGCGTGATCTGAGCAACACTTGATTTCATTGGTGGCAGCAGTAGTATTAGTAGCAGCAGCAGCAGCATCAGCAGTAATGAAAGAGCTGCTAGTTCAATACCATACTCCTCATGCGTAGGGTTCAATCGGTTCATATAATCATCTTAAGGTACATGCACAGTTTGCACATTGAGCAGCAGCCTAACCCCCTAATGGGGGTCTCAGCTGCCCACCCAATTATGGCCGGGCGCCTTACCCTCGCTGAAACCCCAGGGGCATTGCGCAGCGCGCCCGGCCATTTTACGGTTCAGTGTTTACATCGCATTACCATGCGTAGAATCTTCAGGCTAGATTTTTGAAGACAGATTACACGCTCAAAAAACGACTGCAGCGCTGTCACATTGTAAGTTGACCGCTCAGCCTCCCCAAGTATTCCGGTCAAAACATCCTGTGCACGACCGCGAAGGTGCGGAAAATGCAGATTCCTGGCAACAGCATACAGGGGACGCGAGGAAGTGCTATACAGCCAAAGGCACTCGACACCGTTTGCACTGAGGCTGTGGTAGCCGCTCCATCAGGTGGCCGTGTGTTAGCCGCGTATGGCCAATACGGAGGCGACAAAGCATCACCTCTAACCGGCGACCATGACAACTGGACGATATCCACTCACGTATAGTGGGTTTAATGCTCCTTAATTTATTGCTATCGTTAGCAGCGTTGTCCCATTCCTGCTGCCATCATTCTCTCACTGCCGTTTTGATCAGGGGGTAATAATCCCGGAAAGGAACCATCAGATTTAGAGTCTCTTCGTTTGCCTCTGCGGCCCGTTTAGCCTCCTGGTCAGCTCTCTCATTGCCAGACACTCCTACATGGCCGGGCACCCAGCACAACGTCACAGATTTACGCTCACATGTTAAATCTATTAGGTTCATGACGATCTCACCAACGAGCGGATGGGTACTATTATGCTCTCGAGTGGCCTCCACCACACTTTTTGAGTCCACAAAAATAGCTAAAGTTTCATGCACACAATGTTTAATATGTCGAAGGGCCTCCAACACATCGTAAAGTTCCTCAGTGAAAATGGACAACTCTGGGAGCAATCTCTTGGCGCTCACCATCTCCCCCGACACAGCGGCACACCCTACAGCGTCTCCCACCTTTGAGCCGTCGGTATAGAACTTCATCGCACGCGCATGTTTTTCGGCAATATGGTCCAAAAAGATCCCCTTTAGTATGTGGGTAGGCATAGAATCCTTCTTAGGCATTCGACATCCCGGACAAAAACTCCCGATTGGGACACGCCACGTAGGAAAACTTTCCAATAACACTGATTGTATTCTCATTGGCCTCGGCTGCATTGCAACCACGACTGCCGAGTAATCTTCCGATGAGGGCAGAAAGTAAGGGAAAGGCAGATGTCGGCCTAGTGGCGCATGCTCGCTAGTCCATGCAGGAGACAAGGGGACTTGTTCCAATCGAGCCAAGTACTGAAGGGTCAGGTGCACACGGCGGTGCCGTAAAGGAGGTTCGCCGCTCTCCACACACAAGCTGTTGGAAGGGGACGACCTAAACGCGCCAGTGCAGATTCTGATAGCAGCATGATGCACAGGGTCCAGCTTCGAAAGTGAAGTTGCCTTGGCATATTGATACACTATGCAGCCGTAGTCTATCTTGCTTATAATAAGAGTACGATATAGTCTCAGTAGGGTCATTCTGTCAGCCCCCCACGTCAGGCCGGCCAGGCTTTTTAGCAATTTCAGCCCTCTGACGCAGTCAGCATTGAGGGTGGCTAAGTAGGGCTTCCAAGAGAGCCTGTCATCAAGCGTCACCCCCAGAAACTTGGCGCTGTGTGAAAAATTCACTTGTCTTCCCTGCTGTGTGAGCTGTGGGGGATCACTACGGCCACGGCCCCGGAAATAAAGTCCCAACTGTTTTTTCCGGTGAAAAGTTGAAGCCATGTTCCTGAGCCCACTTATTAGCGTTATTGATGGCTAATTGCATTCTTCGCGTCAGAGCTGGAAGATGTGTTGATGAAGAGTATACCATAAAGTCGTCCACATATAAGGAGGCCACCGTTCCGGGAGGCAAGGTGGAGGTGATACCATTTAAGGCGACACTAAACAGGGTGCAGCTCATAACACTGCCCTGCGGTAAACCTTCACACTGCAACTGCGAGGAAGAGAGGGGGCCGCCGACCTTAATGCGGAAAGTTCTTTCACCAAGAAATTCTTGAATATACAGGGCCATGTTACCACGGAGTCCATACTCGTGTAGTGTCTTAGGTATTCCATATCTCCACACGGTGTCATAGGCTTTATGCATATCAAAGAAAAGACACATGGTTCGGCGACGCTCGGCGAGGTTGGCTACCAGGCGGTTCTGTAAGCGGAGCAGAGCGTCTGTGGTCCCTCGAAGCTGCCGACTGCCAACTGAAGCTCGATCAGGGTAACGTTCTCGGATATGCCAACAACATAGCCCTAGGCAGGAGGCAGTGAAGTAGAAGCTAAATATTTAAGGCAACTATGGGGTTAGTTTTTCCTTTGCTGAGCCGTCTTGCCAGCCTCGGCTCTGCGGCGCCTCACGTCCCAGTTGTACACGCGGGCTATGGTGACCTTGGTGGTGGTGCACTGCGTCCTGAGGTGGGCAAGATTGATCGGTTTTAAGTTAGTTTAAGCTGGCGTTGCTATAGCGTGAGGCCTACAACACTACAGCATGAGATCTAACTCTAGCTAGTGCTATAGCGTGAGGTCTACCTCTAGCTAATACTATAGCGTGAAGTCTACCTCTAGCTAATACCATAGCGTGAGGTTAGGTTACTCATGGATATTACCAATTGTCATACATTTGATTTGGCTAAAAACAATTAGTACATCTCAAACTGTATGGGTAGGCGATATATGGCAATAGACCTCGCGCTATAGTAGCACCGTTTGAACCTCTCTAACCACAACAAAATGTTTCAAAGAGAGGAAGGAACCATGTAGTATGAAGTTGCACGGAAACTAGCGTACGTTCCCACACAAGGTCTCTAAGGCTTAGAAACTGTGAGCTATGAATGACTACATAACTCAAAACAGGACAGCAGTAAATAGAAAACGATGATATATTACAACAACAAAAAATAGTTTTATTTCAATACAAAGAATGCCTACCTCTCATCTCGGGACCTCACATATCTGAGGCGGGGAAAGACAGTTCAGTCCCACAATTGAAATTTTTCCAAAAGCTTGAAAACAGAAGCTACACCCAGAGCTAAGTTTGAATGAAGAAAACGATCAATTCAACATTCGAAAATACATGAACAAAAAATCTCAGTAACGAAACTTTATTGAAATGGTTTTCTGAAGAGGGATAAATATTCTAACCTTTCCAGATGATCTTTGTCTTGATTGAGATCTTAGTTATTTGTTGGGGGAGCATACATCTTACTAGGGTTACGGTATCTGAAATAATTGATCTCCAATCACTAATTTTATTTCATCATTAGAGAGCTGCAGACTCCATTCAGTGGCTACTGAGAAGTGACATTCGAGTAGATGATTACCTACGGCCAAAAACATCATGTCACAGCACTTTGTTGTGACCCTCTCGTTTCCGGCATTATTCGTCGTTATTTCTTTCCTTTGCTTTCATTTCTTTTGATAACCGTCGTGACTTAAGGCCACATTATTCTATTTTGTCAATAAGATCAATTGAGACTTTTCAACGTCCCCAACATAATTAGTAATTTACGTTATTTAATAAACAATTAATATGGTAGCGAGTTAACCTTTTCTCTATGACAGAAACGATAATCCTTTTCTTATTAAAGGGGAAATTCACGAGGCATTGACATCACTATTTATTTCCTAATCTTGACACAGAAATAATCAAAATGGATCTAACGCACCTAGTCACATTTGATAAAACATCGGATGTACGCTGAATGTTCCTATGAATTACCTATTGCACAGAGGCAAGAAATGAGGATGCATTAGAGCGGATAAGTGTTATAGGACAATATGAATGGGACTTATCTTATGATTCCAGGAAAGTAGCTGATATGCGTCCCGTGGCAACCAATAATTTATAGTTTACGTTACTGGATGATGTATGCGAATTCACTTGGATATAAATTGTTTAATAAAGACAAAGCCCTGGCCAGCCCCAAGCTGGGGACCGGTCCCGGCACGACGTGTTTTCAGCTCTTAACTCAGCGATTGCCACGGTCCGACTGAGTACTCCCTGACTCTTTTCGAACGTAACGCTTTTGGCGATGCGAACATTTGAGATGCTAACTAGTAATAACGGCATCACAAGATTGGTATATGAATGGAAGATATTTCCCCGATTAATTTAAATACGCTGCTACTTACTCTTGTTAACATATTTATACTAACAATCCCCGCAAATATTATTAATAAGAAGTAAACATCACATAAGAGAAATCATTGAAGTTCCTGGCATCTTCCGTTGGGCTGTCGTTGTCCTCGAAGTCCAAGCGGAGACTCTTCCCGAAGGTATAGACGATTTGAAAGAATAGGCGATTTGAAGTGCTCCCACGTTGATACTCAGACTTAATATTGTTTGGTCTTTTAGAACCATTCAGAATACGTCATTGGCCAGATAACGATTCCAGATTCTCAGCGATATTCCGTACACAGTCATGCGGAGAAGCATGACAATATCCCCCATAGCCGACCAAATTACAAGCTCCCGCTTGTGCTCGAAAGGCTTATCCTCAATATTGAACCTCACTTGCAGCCGACGTGTTGAAACACACGGATCGTGAAAGAGGCAGCATGCAGACGACCGAAGTTTGCTCATGTGGCGAGCGCTGAAACGAAGACGCCAAATATAGACACCATAATAGTTTTTTCTTGGGCAGAAACTTTTCCTATAGATGATGTCGACCTCCTCCTCCGACGTTGGGATTTTCGCGAAAATCCTGAGAGTAAAAACTCTCGGAAGTGTAATTACTACTTCCATAATACCGCAGGCTCATTCGTCCTGGGTGGCACTGAGCTGTTCCTTTTCACTTGCAGAAGTCTTATAGAGATCTCCGAGTATACTCAGTGGGTCATCAATCGAGGTGGACTACTATCTCGTGGATTTCGTCTTCTTTTCTAGAGGGTGTAATAGAAGACGCTGCCATTTAATTATGCTGAGATCGCCGAAGTGCAATTTATACACGTTGTTTTCGTCTGGGCCTTCGTAGTATTTCCTTCGTCGCGTAGATACTCTCCGTAGTCGTCGTCGTTCTCTGTTGTCGCTGAACTCGCAGAATCCCGAAGTCGTAGCCGAAGCCTCCAGTTGAACTATGACCTTTAAATTTAAATGGGCGCCGTTTTCAGCGCGCTGATCCCCCGTAGAAACTTTCCGTGGCAGTTGTTTTCTGCGCGCCGGACCTTCGTAGAAAATTTTCCGTGGCAGTTGTTTTCTGAGCGCCGGACCTTCGTAGAAAACTTTCCGTGGCAGTCGTCTGAGTCATGTCGTGGATATTTTCTACACCTCGTTTTCTATGTCGATGCGCATCGTAAGCTCCGATCATCGCCGTCGATGGTGCGGGTGCTGCCTGTCTAGTGCGTTTGGGTCTTGGGACTGGGAGCATGGTTGACTCCGTGGTTGATGGTGTGGGCGTGGTTGAACCCGTGGTGGTGAGTGAAGTCGATGGGGTGGCGGTACGCCGGCAGTGGTGCTGGCTGCAGCGCACCATCCGCGACAGCAACAACTGAAATCACCGTTATTGTTATTCAGTGCTCTTGTGAATTTCATTCGTTCTAGATAAGCTCCCATTCATCTCTCACACACATATCCTAGCATCTCGTCTCATTCTACCTCTGTGCTCACATATTTGACATACCTATCGGACTTAAAATAATATTCCATTGTTTCGAATGACATTAAATTATAAATATAATGTGGAGCATGAGGATTAAATTTTAAATAATGCATTAACATTGAGGACGTCATATGACAAAGTTCTCCAGTAATTTCAATTTAATGTGGAGCGTATATCAATGACGCTCATAATTTGTAATTCATCGTGAATTCCTGTAACATTTTGTTGAGATAATTATCCCTTAATATACTCATGACGTTCTCCTCATTGAGAAATACTTTGATGGACATAAAATATAATTCTTTATTTAGATCGTAATCGTAAGTCAAAGTTTTGTGTATGTAAATTGCAAATTTTTAATTAAAACTATTACATTTTTACGTTACTTCGCATCATATGTTTAAGACATTACATCAAAACTTGAGCGTTTAAACATTTACCTTAAGCTCCCAGTTTATCTCTTAAGTATCTCAACAGAATAGCAGAGCAATTCAAAGTCTACCACTCTACCACAGCAAGAAGCAGTGCCTGAGTTCAGTCTCGTGGCTTCGAGCGACAGGGCAGAGCTGAGATTAATGACCAGGCGAGGGGAGAAGGATATTTGTAAACAAAGTGAGCAGCTAGCACCAGAGAACCACACTTGCTACCCAGTGAGCCCTGAACATTCGATCTACATTCTGTTACTCCATAACCTCACGTCCGACATACCAACATTCAAATGTAGAAGCAGGCGTTCATTACATGATGGAAAATGCATTGAAATTGTAATTTTGACACGGGCATCAAATGAAATAAAGTTTGCAATAAATTTAGCATAACAACATATACGATAATTACATGAAATGAGAATGTGCAAAGTTATATTCGTAATTACGCGAAAACATCATTCCGATTGATTGAACTTTACTCTAAATGAATTTTCTTTAGCGTATACATACGATAGATTAAGTAGATAATTTACTGAATAATTCATTTACAAAGTCGAATTCAAGGAGAGTTTCATATTAGTATTTATTTTCATGTGTATAACATGGGATTTGGATTCCGAATTTAGATTTGAATGGCATAAGTTGAGGGAAATGTGATTCGAAGCGTCTGTCGTTATCGAAGCTACCTAGGCTTCTCTCAAACAAAATGCGAATGATGAAATTTATATAGGCTAGTATCATTTTATAATTTTTACAAAAATCATTGAAGCACAGTTTAAATGAATAGTATAATAAATTGAATGGCACGATATTAAATTTATATTAAGTAATTAAATGGCTTTAGATAAAATAATCGAATTATCGAATTCTAACTATATAATTCAAACGGTTTGACATATTAAAGTTATATCAATGGACATATACTAATGGTTGATACATGAATTAAATTTTAATTAGCTACCAAGGCAAGGTTCACACGTACATAGGAAATAATAAATGCAAAGAAATACATCTATAATATAAAGTTACATGAAATACATGATAAAATTTCGGTTAAAATCATCCTAACGTACACTCTGAATGAAACGGGTTTAGTTTATTATGGAGATAGAAGTTATCGAATCTGTCAAGAGGTTAAAAGGTTTCTGTTAATTTTTTTTTTCGTAGGCTCGAGCTTTAATTACTTCGGAGGAATGGGTAAGGGAAATTTAACTCTTATTACAAAGAATAAAAGATCCCACCGCTGCCACCATTTTGTCGTGTCCCTATTATTTTATCCCACCGATGTCACAGCACTTTGTTGTGACCCTCTCGTTTCCGGCATTATTCGTCGTTATTTCTTTCCTTTGCTTTCATTTCTTTTGATAACCGTCGTGACTTAAGGCCACATTATTCTATTTTGTCAATAAGATCAATTGAGACTTTTCAACGTCCCCAACATAATTAGTAATTTACGTTATTTAATAAACAATTAATATGGTAGCGAGTTAACCTTTTCTCTATGACAGAAACGATAATCCTTTTCTTATTAAAGGGGAAATTCACGAGGCATTGACATCACTATTTATTTCCTAATCTTGACACAGAAATAATCAAAATGGATCTAACGCACCTAGTCACATTTGATAAAACATCGGATGTACGCTGAATGTTCCTATGAATTACCTATTGCACAGAGGCAAGAAATGAGGATGCATTAGAGCGGATAAGTGTTATAGGACAATATGAATGGGACTTATCTTATGATTCCAGGAAAGTAGCTGATATGCGTCCCGTGGCAACCAATAATTTATAGTTTACGTTACTGGATGATGTATGCGAATTCACTTGGATATAAATTGTTTAATAAAGACAAAGCCCTGGCCAGCCCCAAGCTGGGGACCGGTCCCGGCACGACGTATTTTCAGCTCTTAACTCAGCGATTGCCACGGTCCGACTGAGTACTCCCTGACTCTTTTCGAACGTAACGCTTTTGGCGATGCGAACATTTGAGATGCTAACTAGTAATAACGGCATCACAAGATTGGTATATGAATGGAAGATATTTCCCCGATTAATTTAAATACGCTGCTACTTACTCTTGTTAACATATTTATACTAACAATCCCCGCAAATATTATTAATAAGAAGTAAACATCACATAAGAGAAATCATTGAAGTTCCTGGCATCTTCCGTTGGGCTGTCGTTGTCCTCGAAGTCCAAGCGGAGACTCTTCCCGAAGGTATAGACGATTTGAAAGAATAGGCGATTTGAAGTGCTCCCACGTTGATACTCAGACTTAATATTGTTTGGTCTTTTAGAACCATTCAGAATACGTCATTGGCCAGATAACGATTCCAGATTCTCAGCGATATTCCGTACACAGTCATGCGGAGAAGCATGACATATGTTTTGGGCCGTACCAAAACTCCTACTCGAATGTGAATTCTCGGTAGCTGCTGAATGGAGTCTGCAGCTCTCTAATGATGAAATAAAAGATTAGGTATGGCCACAAACACATGTCGAGATAAGCACGTCGTGAAAACGCAAGAAAACAGTCATATTCCTGATTGTGCCAGAAACTGGCAATTTCACCAAATTTTTACAGTATTCTTTTTTTGGCAGAAAAACCATGACAGAAGAGTATTTTAGAACATAATGTACATACATACATTTTTTAAACATTTTATAGAACTTAGAAAATGTAGTTATGTAGCCACATGAAAATCTACTAAACCTCACCTAAGAAAATCAAGGTCCGAAACGACCTGAGTGAGCTTGGTGTTCGCGTTGCTGAGGTTCTTGTTGAGTAGTACCTCTGCTGCGTCCAGGTCATACTCAAGCATCACAATTGCCTGCACACACGAGTCATCACTGTATTATTTAGGTTAAAACCATGGGTTTAAGTTCAATTAATAAGTTTTCTACAATTAACCAAGAGTTACATAGATCAGTAACAAAGCATCAAAGCAGAGGAATTTTGCTGTAGCAGTTTGAACTAAAGCATTAAATTAATGCAGAAAATCAATGTCTATGTTGGTAGACTTCGATCTATCAATGGAATTGGAAGAGATGCAAAACTTTACTTTCAATAACTGAACTGATGAAATGAAGTAAGCAATCACACATAACGAATTACTTGGTTAGTACACTGGGTTCTCCAAAAGACCAGAAAAGAGAATACAAACAAATAAGCACTGATGCAAAGATCTTACAGTATTGCAGTAACACTCGTTATCTGCAAAACACACTCATAGATGTAATTATTGCAGCTGAAATTGCAGTTTCCTTTCAGAAAAAGGGATAGACATAGTAATTCAAGAGGTTTGATACATTGATAAGAAGAGGCACTTATGCATATGTACCTTTAGAAGAGCGTAGAAATTACTCATACTACAGGAGAGTTTTCAGTCATTCTGACTAGATATTTTAAGCTTTCACAAAAAAGGGTAAAACCGCCAGTAAAATATACACAATAATTATGTACACTGGTTTGATTAGATAACATGAAAAATTAGACACCAGTGAACAAAAAAAAAAATTGCCTAAGACAAAACAAAAATTTTTCTACGTCAACCAAAGGAATACCTACCTAATCTTCAGCTTGGATCCTCACATCTCACCCCTGGCAGTACTAATTCCTATAGATGCAAAAGTTGTTCTTCCATGAGAGGGCGCACTGGTTATATTGATCTAACTATGGCACAGATACACCCAAAATTAAGGCACATGCTGCTTCGTGTAATTAAATGTAAAGGCAGTAGCAATGAAGCAAACGCATGAGCAGCATACTACGAAGTACAAAGCTTCTGCATAAAAATGACAGATATTACAACCCACCTAAGAAAATATGTTTAACAAAAATCATCTAAAATTAAAAAGAAAAATACAAATACATAATCAAAATTTTCTGCTTTGCTCTTATTTCCAACTGAAATAAAAATGAAAATAAATTCCTCCCTACCCAAACGTAATGTCATTAAAAGAAACAATATGATTAAAATCTTTCACATTTTAACTTCTCATAATTTCTTACAGCAGTTGAACTTAGTCCAGTTTCACTAACCCCAAGCCATAAGCAGACTTTGTTGGAAGGAGGAATGGTACCTTCAACATAGAGTTGGTCAGAGAGCAGGAATTGAGTTTCCAGATCCTCCGTGCTGTCTTGTCGAGCCTTCATTTCTTCTATGATCTGCAGGCAGCTTTTGATGTGTGTCACCTGGTGCTTCAGCCTGCACCAATAAATAATGGATGAGTGAATATTTCTGCAGATGTCAAAAATATTCACTTCATGGAACATAAATTCTAAACATTTCTTGACAAATAGTGATAGAAAAATTAAATAATGCACATGTGATTTTAGTCTATGAAGAATAAGAGATTATAACCAAAGAGGAAAGTTTTAAACTTTCTGAATGAAAATTAACAATATATCCCACCTACATTCAATGCATGCTGGAGAAAGGAAAAAGATTACTTTGGCAAGTTGGCTTACATCAAAAACTTGAAGACATCTTAATTACACTAATGAAATTAGATGCATAGCATTACAAATATTAGAGTAGCACTTTTTACAAAAACCCATCCTTTGTCTTGCCTAATGAGCAACAAATACTAATGATGAACTTTGATACAAAACACCTGTGTCCTCACCAATAAGCAAGAGAAAATTTTACATTGGGCATATGAGCGCTTTTTTGATTTAGTCAAAAAATAGGATACTACTTCAACTAATACTGACATAGTTAACATAAAATAAATATGCTCTACACAAATGTGCTTCTTTTGAATCTTTATTATAAAATAATAGACCCACTTCAAGCGAGTGGCAGTGAGGTGCGACTCCATGCAGCGATAGTTGCTGAGCTGCTCATCAAGGCGCCTGATCACTTCTGCACCACCAGATTTTTTGCTCATGAACTCTTCAACATCTTCCTGTGAAATGAAAATAAGTTATAAAAACATGAATAGTATTTTAACACAACTCACTCACCGATACACCCAATGGATGAATCTATATATAAGATATTTTATCACCAAATACAGTTAAATTAAACTGAAAAATTGTTACACTGCATCAAATATTTTAGACATTTTAATGTTTCATTTCCCACAAAACAATGAAAATTTCAGGACAGTTCTTTTAGGCTAAAGTCAATTAGATTATTAGTTAGTTTAGGCCTCCCTATCCTCAACATATGAGATCCAAAGAGAGGAAGGAAGAAGGCACCATATATTATGGAGTTAAGGGAACGCAGAATCTATGCAGAAAACGCATAGAAACGGTAAGATGAGAAACAAGTTCGTGAAACAAGATCAAAGTTGAAGAAGAAGTAGTAGGAGCTGAAAAAACAGGACAGCAGTAAACCAAAAAAAGGTGGTCCGTAACAAAACAAAAACCTATATTATTTTAACAAAAATAAAGCCTACCTAACCTTTAGCTCGTGCCCACACATATTCCCCCTTGGAACACTAATTCATTCCCATAGATACACTAGTTGTATCGCCCTGAGAGGGGCTAAAGTCAATTAATATTGCTATGAGATATAACTTGAACATCCTTCAGAAAACAGAGTAATTCAAAAATAGCTACAAATTATCATAATTATAAAATACAATATATAAAATTGTATTTCATCTATTTTTTCAAAGTGTTGTAAAATAAAAATTGAGTACAGTTTTTCAACTGAAGCAAAATTGATTAACGTAGCACGCTTACTTCAGTTGACATGAGCTACTCGTAGCTTTACCTTCACATCCACAAAAAAATATTCTGTTCAAATTATTGACTAAGTAATTGAGGATAATATAACAGATTTTTAATTCATTTGAATGTTTCAATACAAAATGAGCCTTAGGGTACAAAATAATTTCTTGTCTGAGGGAACTATGGTAAATATGGAGTTTGATGCGCTCACAGAAATTAAAAATTCTGTTCCCAAGAATCACTAAAGGAACACGTTTAAAAATGTTTTACATGAATGACATTCTGCTCGCTGATGTGCAATTTTTTAATTATTCAACTCTGAAGTTATATGAATGTTGTACTCAAAAGTGAAGGAATGGAGACGTAAATATGCTCTAATACGGTATTGACGTTACGATGGGTAAGGTTAAGTTAGGTAATGTTAGGTTAGTTAACTAAACTAACCTAAAATAACAAAGCAACCTAATATAGCTTACCTTAACTTACCCAAACTGAGGCTGTTATTTTCCCACAAAAAAATGGACGTGTCCATCCAAAAAAATAAGTGTGACCCAACAATGCGGCGGGTAAGGAACCGACTATATGATGTTATTCTTATTAGAACGTAATGATTGCTATGTCTCATAAATAAAGGATCAGCACAGAATGTCATTCTTGCAAAACATCTTTAAACGTAGTCCTGCAGTGATTCTTGGGAACAGGATTTTCAAGCAGTCAGTGTCAAATTTTACTTTTATGTTGTCAACGATTTTCATAATTTCGTTGCTATAGATAGGTAATATTGTCAATTTTAAGACGTTTTACATGAATGACAATGTGCTCGCAAATGCTTAGTTTTTAAGTTATTTAAGTTTGAAGTTATACGAGCGGCGCTCCTGAATGGCCTTTTTTACGCAATTTCAGAGTTGAAACGGCAGCTAACCCCCTATTACGAACGTAAAGAGGTTGGGTCGTGAGGGGTAGCCACAGTTCTTCTACAGAAAATTATAAATAAACATTTGTAGTGACGTCCGTGTCCATCGGCTTCATGATGGCGGACGCCATCTTAGGTACCGGGTGGCTGTCATTGGAGATGATGTAAACGAAAGTCACTAGAAACCTTTATTTATAATTTTCACTAGAAGAACTGTGGCTACCCCTCACGACCCAACCTCTTTACGTTTGTAATAGGGGGTTAGCTTCCGTTATTAATTAAATTACGCTTGGCACTCTCGCTTCCCTGGCGCGCACAAGCCAACTTCAAAGTTGAATAATTAAAAAATAACGCATCAGCGAGCAGAATGTCATTCATGTAAAACATTTTTAAATGTGTTCCTTTATTGATTATTGGCAACAAAATTGTGAAAATCGTTGACAACATTCAAGTAAAATTTGACCGCTTAATGTTGTCAACTATTTGAATAATTTTATTGTCATAAATAGGTAATATGGTAGATTTCTAGATGTTTTAAAAGAATGACATTGTGCTTGCAAATGCTTAGTTTTCGAGTTCTCAAAATAAGTTCTACCATCTGTAGAAATTATCCATACCCCTACTTACAAATTGTATAATAATCCCTAATTAGCCAACCAGCTAGTAAAAATTGTCATATTAGGAACAAAAAAATTCATTCCAATTTGCACCATTCATATAAATTTACCAAAAATATTTGAAACTATTACCTTGAATTACTCTTCTCAAAATTAATTTACCTGTTTAATTATTCTTCCACGGGATCTCAACGTGTCACGAAAGCTTTCAACAAAATTGTAGCACCATCATAAAATTCACGGATTGGAAACGTACTGATAAATTCGTACAAAATTTACACATGATGACAATTGTATATCTTACCTCCAATACTCAAATTCATGTCATTATAAGGCAATTGCACCACAATGTTATCAAGAAGTACTTTTGTTTTGAACGGCGAAACGATTCTTCTGTTATCTGTTTTCGAAAATGGCGGCTACACACAATATGTTCGCACAAATTAGATTCCTTAATTGAACCTAAAATTTCACTTCCACTTGCTCTTGGCCACTCTTTAAAATATGCATGATGATATTGGAAGTACTTGTTATCAGGTTGATCTCTAGAATTATTTTCACATTCGATGAAAGAACATTTTTTCATTCTATTTAAAGACGCCATTCTTGCAGACACCAACGCCGACGAGTTGTCTTGTTACTGGTCGCGTTGTTGTTGTACAAGTTGTCGTACAGCAGACTCGATATTGTCACATATTGTCGCCAGATAGCGCTACTCTGTTGTTCTGTGTTGCTATTCGTTCTGGACCTGTGACGTCACCGTCCCCAGGGCTCTTTTAAGAAAAGACTTGAATGCTACTACCTTCTTATGTGTACCGTGCTACACCACGGTACACATAAGAAGGTAGTAGCATTCAAGTCTTTTCTTAAAAGAGCTCTGGGGACGGTGACGTCACGGGTCCAGAACGAATAGCAACACAGATCAACATGAGAAGCGCCACCTGGCGACAATATATGACAATATCGAGTCACCTGTACGATAACTTGAACAACAACAACAACAACAACGCGGCCAGTTTGTCGGCGTTGCTATCAGCAAGAATGGCGTCTTCAATTAGAACGAAAAAATGTTCTTTCATCAATTGTGTAAATAATTCTAAAGATCAACCTGATATCAAGTACTTCCATTATCCTCATGGAAATTTTAAAGAGTGGATAAGAGCAAGTGGAAACGAAATTTTAGGTTCAATTAAGGAATCGAATTTGTGCAAACATTGTTTCGTGTGTAGCCGCCATTTTCGGAAAACAGATTACAGAAGAATCCTTTCACCGTTCAAGACTAAAGTACTTCTCAAAAACGGTGTGGTGTCATTGCCTTATAATCACATGAATTTGAGCGTTGGAGGTAAGAAATGCAATTTTCTCTCATATGTGAATCTAGGTAGTACGAATTTATCAATACGTATCCAATCCGAGAATTGGCTGATGGTAGTACAATTTTGTTAATAGCTTTAATGACACGTTGAGATCCTGTAGAAAAATAATTAAACAGGTAAGTTTATTATGAGAAGAGTAAATAAAAGTAATAGTTTCAAATATTTTTGGTAAATTTCTGTAAATTTTGCGAATTGGAATGGATGTTTGTTTATAATTTGGCAATTTTTACTAGGTAGCTGGATGGATAATTAGGGATTATTGGTAAGTAGGAGTATGAATAACTTCTACAAATGATAGAACTTACTGTAATAGAATTCTTCTGAAGGTGCTCCTACACAATTGTTAGGTATAAATGTGTTCTATTGAACTTGAGAACATTTGGTAAATGTGAAGCATTTGCCAGTAATCAATTTTTTAGTTTTTGCTGCCTAAGCATAGTTCATCAGATCAAAATGAACTAGTTTTCTTCTATGCAGTTGCCGGCAGAAATGAGTATTTTATGAGTTATAGCGGTATGTTAATTTTCGTCTTTGATGACGAATGCGGTTGAATAAACAACTACTAAACAACTTTTGAATTTTCGTTGCTTGAATCAAGGTAATAACATCGAAATAAGGACAATATTTATTTTGGTAAATCTGAAGGAGATGACAGTTGTCGATTTTCCACTTTTTGGTGCCTGAACCTAATTAATTGAATCAAAATAAACAAGTTTTCTTCTATTCTTTTTTCGTCTCAAATGAGTATTTTACGATTTATAGCGATAAGTTTAGTTTCGTCATTGATGACGAATGCGCTCGAATAAACAGCTACTCATCGATTTTCGAATTTTTGTTGCTTGAAACATGGTAATAACATCGAAATAAACAACTTTTATTCTATACACTTTTTTCGTCAAATGAGTATTTAACGAGGTATAGCGGTAGGTTTGGTTTCGCCTTTCATGACAGAGCGCTGGAAGCGAGACGCCATTGCAGTATTGCCATACAACTCGATCAAAGAATTTCTTTCCGGTTCAAAGACTGGAGTTGCGGTAAGTCATTTACAGCTATAACTAATAAAATACTCATTTGAGACAAAAAGTGCATAGAAGAAAACTTGTTTATTTCGATTTAATTAACTATGCTAAGGCATCGAAATTTAAAAAATCGACAACTGTCATCTCCTTCAGATTTACCTTTATTTTTTGTCAGGCGAAGAAATTAATAATTTGGGGGCAAATAATCAATAAAGGAACACATTTAATAACCTTTTACATGAATGACATTCTGCTCGCTGATGCGTTATTTTTGAATAATTGTACTTTGAAGTTGGCGCCGGCGCGCGCGCGCCGGAGCCGTTATTTTGTTAATAAGGGTAGTTAACCCCCTATTACAAACGTAAAGAGGTTGGGTCGTGAGGGTTAGCCACAGTTCTTATAGCGAAAATTATAAATAAAGCTTCTAACCCACCCATTAGGGTGACGACCGCAATCTTGTTTACATCGGATCCAAGATGGCGGCGCCCATAATGGTCGCCTGCCTGACCTAAAGTAAATATTGACCCAAAATAAACTACTTTTCTTGTATACACTTTTTGCAACAAATGAGTATTTTCCGTGTTAGAGCGGTAGGTTTAGTTTTGTCTTTGATGACGAGCGCATTGGAAGCGAGACTTCATTGCAGTGTAAACATTCGACGTGCTTGATGAATTACTTGCCGCTTTGAACACTAGTGTTGTGGTCAGTAATTTACCGCTATAACTCGTTAAATACTCAATTGCCCGAAAAAGTGCATAGATAAAAGGTTGTTCATTTCGATGAAATTACCATGATACAGGCAATTAAATTTCAAAAATCGATTATTTGCATCTCTTCAAGGAGATTGTCCCAGTTTTTCGACTTTTTTTGTCCGATTCGTTTGAAAATTGGCCAGTATAAGTATTTTGGGGGTCAATGTGAAGTTTAATACAATCACAGAAAATAATAATTGCAATCCCAGGAATCACTAAAGGAACCCATTTGAGAACGTTTTGCATGAATTACATTTTGCTCGCTGATGTGTTATTTTCGAATAATTGAACTATGAAGTTGGTCTTCGCGCCAAAGGAAGCGAACGCGTGAAACGGAATTTAATTAATAACGGAAGCTGATACAAACGTCAAGAGGTTGGGTCGTGAAGGGGAGACACAGTTCTTTTAGTGAAAATTAACAATAAAGCTTCTAACCCACCCATTAGGGTGACAACCGCAATCTTGTTTACGTCGGCTCCAAGATGGCGACCACCATGGGCGCCGCCATCTTGGAGCCAATGTAAACAAGATTGCGGTTGTCACCCTAAAAGGTGGGTTAGAAGCTTTATTGATAATTTTCACTAGAAGAACTGTGGCTTCCCCTCACGACCCAACCTCTTTATGTTTGTAATCGGGGGTTAGCTTCCGTTATTAATTGAATTCCGTTTCGCGCGCTCGTTTCGTATGGTGCGTGAAGGCCAACTTCAAAGTTCAATAATTCAAAAAAACGCATCAGTGAGCAGAATGTCATTCATGTAAAACGTTCTTAAATGGGGTCCTTTAGTGATTCTTCGGAATATAATTATTATTATCCGTGATTGCACTAAACTTCACATTGACCGTTTTGGGAAAGTAAACCTTTTTTACTCGTGTCATTTTTTCGATTTAGGCCTTAATTTTTTTTTCAAGAAAAATTAGTTTTTGGTATATTTTATGGATATTTCAAAATGGGACTTATCGAGTTTTATGCTAGAACAAATAAAAAGACAGTTTTAGAATCCTTGGAACATTTCTAACAAACTCACATGGGCTTTTTTTCCATTTCTCATTTGTTTTCTTGTTATTTAGGGTTGAAATGGGCTCAAAATTTAAGATTTTGGTCCTCTTATCTCCCCCCTGGGGGGAAGGATCTATTGTCCGTACCGCCATAAAATTTTAGGACCGAATAGTCCACCACCTAAGGGTCCTTTTCCAACAAAAACATGAAAAATGACCACCTGAGCGGCAGGGGCCTGGGACGATCTCCTCAACATTAACCGAAAAATTTGGTAAATGTTGAGGATTATTCGGGAATCGATGATTCACTTTTGGAATGCTAAACATAGTAAATTAGATTGAAATAAACAAGATTTCCTCTATGCACTTTCCGTCGTAAATGATTATTTTAAGAATTAAAGCGGTAGGCTTAGTTTCGTCTTTGATGACAAATGCGCTCAAACAAACAGCTACTCATTGATTTTCAAATATTTTTTGCTTGAAGCATGGTAATAAAATCAAAATAAACTACTTTTCTTCCATACACTTTTTTTTGTCAAATGAATATTTTACGAGTTAGCGCGGTAGGTTTAGTTTCGTCTTTGATAATGAGAAAACCGGAATCGAGACACCATTGCAGCGTTGCCATTCGCCGGGCCAAAAGAATTACTTCCCGCGTCAAACACTTGAGTTGCGGTAACTAATTCACCGCTATAACTTGTAAAATACTTATTTACGACGGAAAGTGCTTAGAAGAAAACTTGCTTATTTCGATCTAATTAACTATGTTAAGGCCCCTAAAAATCAAATATCGATTCCCGAATAATCCTCAACATTAACCTCCAAAAAATTTTTACTGAGGAACTGATTGCTGAAAAATAAATTTATAGAAATTTACTTTGGGTTTATGTAAGGTTAGTTGGTCAATATTGAGTTTAATGTTGTCAATGATTTTAATAAGGTCATTGCCAAGAATCACTGAAGGAACACATTCATAAACATTTTACAGGAATGCCATTCTGCTCGCTGATGCGGTATGTTCAAGTTATTCTAGGTTTGAATTTTCATCTTCCATGGCAGTTGCGTTGCGTGCTTGAGCTGTTGGAGTACGTTTGGGTACTTTGTAATATATTATTTCCCGACCCTGCAGAGCCTGAACCCACTTGTAGGATGTTTTACTTAATAACACAATAAAAGTGGTAAATCTGAAGAAAAGAACAATCGATTTCGCAAATTTTGATGCCTAAGCATAGTTAATTAGAACGAAATAAATAAGTTTTCTTCTATGCATTTTCCGTCTGAAACGAATATTTTATTAGTTATTGCGGTAAATGACCTACCGCAAATCCGGTGTTTGAAGCGGAAAGAAATTCATCAATCATGTGGTATGGCAACGCTGCAGTGGAGTCTTGCTTACAGCACGATCGTCATCAAAGACGAAACCAAACCTATCGCCATACCTCGGTAAATACTCATTTTTGACGAAAAAAGTGTATAGAAGTTGTTTATTTCGATGTTATTACCATTATTCAAGCAACAAAAATTCGAAAATCGATGAGTAGCTGTTTATTTGAGCGCATTTGTCATCAAAGACGAAACCTGACCTACCGCTATAACTCGTAATATCATTTCAGGCGGAACGTGCTTATAAGAAAACTTTTTTGTTACGATCAACTTAATAATGTTTAGGCACCAAAAAGTCGAAAATAGATTATTATTCTTTCCTTCAGATTTACCATTAAAGTTATCACCCGAAAATATTACGTTATAAAAGTATTGTGGGATTAAATCTGCGGTATTCACTCCTACGGTTTTGCTAATGTTCTATGTAGCTGCTATATTGTAACTGATGCCAACTGAATATCAATTTCAGAATTCACCACTTAACATCAAAGTTAAGTAACTTGAATATAACGCATCAGCCAGCAGAATGTCATTCATGCGAAACGTCTTGAAATCTACCATATTACCTATCTATGACAACGAAATTATTAAAATCATTGACAACAATAAACTCATTATTGACCGGTTAGTTTGCCAACCATCTAAGGTGGAGGGATGTTATTTCAATTCTGTATATCTTTTAAAATACGTAATTATTTAAATAGTAATTAAAACATTCTTATTGTATTAGTTTAAATTAGTTGACAAAACATTCTTAAAATCATTAAAATTGTAGACTTTTACTCAATTTTCAACTAGTTGAAACTTTTCCATGGTTTCACATTTAATAAATCTATAATACTATTATGAATGGGTTTTAATGTGCTGAGTATAACATATAAATTTATTTTCAACTTGGCAGAATTGTGTGAGGCCCTGAGCTGAGAGTTAGGTACGGCTTCTTTTTGTTGAAATGGAATATTTTTTGATACGTGAAGGACCACTTTTTTTCAATTCACTGCTGTCCCGTTTTTCAGCACCTACTACTTTCCTCTTCAACTTTTATGTTCTTTCATGAACTTACTTCTTTCTGAACTTACTGTTTCTATGTCTCTTCTGTATAGATTCCCCATTCTCTTATCTCCATCCTGAATGATGCCTCCCTTGTTCCTCTCTTTGATATGATTTTTTTGGTAACAGTTAGGGAGGCTTAAAGAAACTTATAATTTTAATCTTAATCTTTCAATTTGGCATATTATAGACCAAGTTTTTTATGTTAGTTAATCATGCTTGTTTAGAATTTATTTGGGAGAATATGAAATTTGTGTATATTTATTGCAAATTTCATTCATAATTCAATATCTAAATTATCATTACTTCAATCGAACTTTTCTCACATCAGAGCTGTATTATGCGCAACTGATATTTTGCATGCTCTGTAATCTTTTTATAAGGCATTGAGAAACAATCCTAACCTTGCATAACCTATCTCATCAAACCATATATTGCAACACAAAGGTTGTACTTGGAGGAACAATTCAAGAAATTAAGTGTTACCCCATGCTTATGGAATAAGTTTCAATATTTCTTCAATTCACTGATTTGCGACCATGGTCAAGTAGAAATTTGAAAGTAAAAGCTGAATATAACCATGATAATTACAGTTCCTGATGTTCATTTCAAAAGTTGTTGATGATTTAAATATTCAAGGTCTTAAGAAGAAAATGTGGTCAATTTGCAGTTTAGGGGATCCATGGAAATTAAGAATTCTATTCCAAAGAATCACTAAAGAAACCCATTTAAAAACGTTGTACAGGAATGACCTTCTGCTCGCTAATGCATTATTTTCGAGATATAGCAAATAATTACGTTCAGATAGGAATAACATTCTATGGTCGGCTGCTTAGTCGCCGCATTGTTGGGTCACGCCCACTTTTCTGGGGGAACACGCCCACTTCTTGGCGTGAAAAGAACAGCGTCGGTTTGGGTAAGTTAAGGTAATCTATTTTAGGTTGATTCATGTTATTTTAGGTTGGTTTATGAAAATAACCTAACATTACCTACCCAACCTCACCAATCGTTTCATCAATACCGTAGTACAGCATGTTTACGTGTCCGTTCCTTCACTTTTATATACAGCGTTCGTATAACTTCAAAGTTAAATAACTCGATAATAACGCATCAGCGAGCAGAATGTCATTCATGAAAAATGTTTTTAAATGGGTTCCTTTAGTGATTTTTTGGAATGGAATTCCTAATTTCCGTGAATCTTCTAAACTGCATATTGACCGAAAATGTATACTGTTGTCATTAACACATTTATTATCTAAATTAATAAATATGTATCAAATTCCTTCCCCATCTTGATAACAGTGACTACCTAATGCCAGTGTCGGTTTAGTGATAGTGGTTGTCTTAACGGTAATATGAGTATAAAAATGTGGGCGTTAAAGGGTTAAATCGATAGTCTTTGCTATCTCCTTCATGTTTACTGTGTATGTTTACAGGCGAGTCACACTTGAATGCAAAAATATGAGTTTGCATCAAAATCTAATGGTGGCCTATAAATTTAAATATTGGTATACCCAGTGGTTATGGGCAGCAAAGTGCTCAAGGTGGTTGATCAATTTAGTGATAATGATTTGAAATCATTTGATTTCAATCACCCATACTGGGCTAATATAGTAGGCTTCAAGATTGAAAATGGCAATAGACTTAGTTTTAGTGATTAGAGGATAAGCAGAAATGTGAAGAAAATGAGACTGAAATTCATGCTCACAGAAAATACTTTGTTTGCCATTATTTCAAAGTGAAATTAGGGCTTGGAAAAGGTGATGAATATGAGGAGTGTGTACAAAAACTCACGTTATCAAGTGGTGAACTAGAGGGTTGCTATTGAAATGCTCTAGTACATGAGGTATGTACTAGAATACTGTTGAAAATATGACCATGAAAGGTGACTTATTCCATTGGCTGGCATGCTAACAAAAGTTGGGAGAGGTCACAATGAAACACTTCACAATTTAATGTTAAAAGTAAGCTTAGGAGTATTGTTTCACGTGCAAGCATCTGTGGTAGACTTGTACCGTTTGCTTTTAATGTGTACTGCTTTGCATTGCTGTTGTAATTTTGTGTTCATTTTTTCCATTGCATCCTGCTTCTTCTTCGAGCATTTGTACTGTTGATAGTTATCTTGAATTGCTCAATCTTATCTGCTTGCCTTCCTATGCTAGCTTAAGGGATCTAAGCTTCTGTTTTTCATATTTGTACAGCTTGTAATTTTATGTGCCCTAATTTCTTTTCAGTTAGTTTGAGCGCAAGTGTTCAAACATGTTAAAATTTTTTGCTGCTTTCCAGCTCAGTAATCATGAGGCTTGTTTCTTTGTTCTGTAGAGCAGCAATGTTGAAGAAGCCTAAATCCTCTCTGGTCCATGTGAGTCTCTTTGGAGAGCTCCTTCAAATTTTGGTAAGTGGTCTTCTTACTGTGATGCTACTGGGACTTAAGGATAAATTGACAATGTAATTTACAACATTTTAACATACCTCTTTTTTTTCAGTTCATTTATGTACCAGTGAATTCATTCTTGTGTCCATCAAAATGTTCATGTTTTTAAGGTATTGAATTTTTGAAAATCCTGTCATTATGCATGTGTTATGTATTTGAGTACTTATTCCTCTTCAAATTTTTTTATTACCACTTCATAGGGTTCATATTTTCTCTAATATGTTGAGCACAAATGCAGAAGTACGAGGCCTGTCTAAAAAGTATCCGACCTTTGGCCAGAAAAAATATTTCGAATACCTGTCGGAGTTGGGACCCTAATCCCCTTCAAAGTATGCCCCTTGTGCTTGCACACACTTAGCCCACCGATCCTTCCACTGCTGGAAACACCTCTGGTAGTTTTTTTTTAGAATGGTGTTCAGCTCCATCGTCGCATTGCCTGTTTGACTCCTTCGATGCTGACTGTTTTCTTTGATGTCCGTGGAATTGTGCATCACGAATACGCACCGGAAGGACAAACAGTGACAAAGGAGTACTATCAGGATGTTCTCCGGCGACTTCGTGATGCAGTTCGGCGCAAAAGACCAGACATGTGGACTGCGAACAACTGGCACTTGCATCACGACAACGCGCCCGCACATTCATCCCATTTGATCCGCAATTTCTTGGCCAAACATGGAATTACGACCGTTCGCCAACCTCCCTACTCTCCAGACCTGGCTCCTTGCGACTTCTGGTTGTTTCCAAAATTGAAGACACCACTGAAAGGATCCCGTTTTGAGAGTAGAGAAGAGATAATGCGGAACGCGACGACAGAGCTGAACACCATTCCAAAAGAAGACTTCCAGAGGTGTTTCCGGCAGTGGAAGGATCGGTGGGCTAAGTGTGTGGAAGCACAAGGAGCCTACTTTGAAGGGGATTAGGGTCCCAACCCCGTCAGGTTGTTGAAGTATTTTTTCTGGCCAAAGGTCGGATACTTTTTCGACAGGCCTCGTATGGTGCTAAATTGATAGCATAATGTTCAATGGTATCAAAGTGATAGTTCATGAAGTTACTTCTTACTATGTATATGCATCAAAAAGACATGCAAGGCTTTTATAAAGTCCCCAACAAAGTCAGACCCCTGTGCTTAAGATTTCCAGCTGTGGAAATTGAATTGCACAATGGAGGTAGAAATGCTTCATTCAAGTGACATGTGCCGTTGAATATTTTCGGGTTGTTTTTGTGGAAATCGAGTACGAATTCACTCATTGATGGTTTTTACAACTTTTGAACACTGATTGCTAAGTAGAGACAATGTTGAACAGCAATGACTGAGTAAATATGCTTTTGTCCAAGCCAAATGTTAAATAGGCTTTCTTTTCGTTAAAATGAAGAAGGTTTTTGTTTTGTTACAGACCATTTATTTTTGGTTCACTGCTGTCCAGTTTTTTCAGCACCCACTACTTTTTTCTTCAACTTTGATTTGGTTTCATGAACTTCTTCCTCATCTTGCTGTTTCTATGCCCTTTCTGCATAGATTCCGCATTCCCTTAACTCCACACTAAAAGGTTCACTTTTCTTTCCTCTCTTTGGATTGCATTTGTTGTGGACAGGGAAGCTTAAACTAACTAATAATGTAATCTATCCATTTGTCCTTTTTTCCTGAATTATCATGATGAAATTTGACTAAATCTTCAATCCTCTTCAAATTTCTGGTTTTGGGTGCACTATGATTGCATGTATATTTAGCAATGATCCACATTTCATGGACAATCTACACTGTGAACCACAACTGAATAATCATTTTAAAAAATACAAAATTGATGAAAACCAGTGGAGGTTATGTGATTCCATTTGATGTTCTTTTATGTAATTTATACTTTTTTAACTAATTTTCCTCAGAAAAAAAATAGTTTTCATTGTAAATGACTTAAAAAAGTAATTATAGTTTAGAAATGTACCCAAATTGCGTACATTCTCTGTATTTTGCTCATTATTGTGCAGGTGGACGAAGTGGCATCCAATCAACCTATGCAGGTTGTCAGTCACTGCCCTTAGATGTTTCACCTTCAAGGAAGACGGAGCCTTGCACTTCACCCACTTCAATGATAGAATGCAAGTTTTCACTTGCTAATCAACTTGATATAGCAAGTGAATCCACAGATAGTCACAAATGTTCTACTCAAGCAGCCACGAAGAGAACGTGCTCAACCCCTCAAGCAGCCACGAAGGGAACGTGCTCAACCACTCAAGCAGCCACGAAGGGAACGTGCTCAACCCCTCAAGCAGCCACGAAGGGAACGTGCTCAACCCCTCAAGCAGCCACGAAGGGAACGTGCTCAACCACTCAAGCAGCCACGAAGAGAAAGTGCTCAACCCCTCAAGCAGCCACGAAGGGAACGTGCTCAACCCCTCAAGCAGCCACGAAGGGAACGTGCTCAACCCCTCAAGCAGCCGCAAAGAGAACGTGCTCAACCCCTCAAGCAGCCACGAAGGGAACGTGCTCAACCCCTCAAGCAGCCACGAAGGGAACGTGCTCAACCCCTCAAGCAGCCACGAAGGGAACGTGCTCAACCCCTCAAGCAGCCACGAAGGGAACGTGCTCAACCACTCAAGCAGCCACGAAGAGAAAGTGCTCAACCTCTCAAGCAGCTGCGAAGGGAACGTGCTCAACCCCTCAAGCAGCCACGAAGGGAACGTGCTCAACCCCTCAAGCAGCCACGAAGGGAACGTGCTCAACCCCTCAAGCAGCCACGAAGGGAACGTGCTCAACCCCTCAAGCAGCCACGAAGGGAACGTGCTCAACCCCTCAAGCAGCCACGAAGGGAACGTGCTCAACCCCTCAAGCAGCCACGAAGGGAACGTGCTCAACCCCTCAAGCAGCCACGAAGGGAACGTGCTCAACCCCTCAAGCAGCCACGAAGGGAACGTGCTCAACCCCTCAAGCAGCCACGAAGGGAACGTGCTCAAACCCTCAAGCAGCCACGAAGGGAACGTGCTCAACCCCTCAAGCAGCCACGAAGGGAACGTGCTCAACCCCTCAAGCAGCCACGAAGGGAACGTGCTCAACCCCTCAAGCAGCCATGAAGGGAACGTGCTCAACCCCTCAAGCAGCCACGAAGAAAACGTGCTCAACCCCTCGAGCAGCCACGAAGAGATTTTGTTCCAGCCCTTCAGTCACAAAAAAAGCCTCTTCTGCCTCAAAATCGGTTGATAAAGCTGCCAATCTACAATATTACCATTGCATCTTCTCAAACACCTGAAAATGTCACTACAAGAACTTCTATCTGTCTTCCAGGCACTTCAACATCCAGTTATACCTTATACCAAACAACGTCTGAAAGCACTTCTCAATCTCAAATCGACAGGAGCTGTCAAAATTCTCAGTGTGCAAGTCCAAAAAATCCTGATTGTGATCATAATAATAATATTCCTTATTCTGCTGAAAGTTGTTTGGGGGAAAAAATTGAGGTGCCAAATAAACCATCTTGCAGCAGGAAGTTATTTCCCTGCCCTATCAAAGTAGAAAGTGCTGCGAGAAAGAGGGAACCAAAGAAAAGAAGGACTGCTTCAAAGAAAAGGAACCCGGTTCTGTATAAGCGGTTGAACATCGATTCATTTCTATCACAGTTGTACCCAAAGCTGGGCCCCTTCCTTACTGAGTTTGTTGGAATGAAGCTAAGAGGGAAGAAACGGTACACACTTCTACAAAAATGGATAGCTGTGAACATTCTTGTGAGTTCTACTGGTTACGGCTATAAAATAATCCAGCAAATGTTACCACTGCCATCAACATCTACACTAAAACGATTGATGAATACTTTAAAAATGTCTCCAGGAGTTCTTAGAAGAAATGCGCAAATGCTTAAAATGAAAATCAACCCTGAAACTGATGCTGATAAGCTGACTTTCATTCTTTTAGATGAAATGTCTTTAAGAAAAGGGCTATCTTACAACGAAAGCAAGGATCTAATCGTAGGGTATGAAGACGATGGGATAACTAGATCAAGCAAGCTGGCAACATCTAGTTTATGTGTGATGGCAGTTGGTGTGAAAAGGAATTGGAAATTTCCAGTCGGTTATTATTTGTCAACAAACGCCATGAAATCCACAGTCATTACCGAAATAATTACAAATGCCATAAAGGTCTTGGAAAACGAGCGTTTTATTGTGCTAGGCATAACTACTGACCAAGGCTCCAATTTTGAGACTGCTTTCAAGTCTCTTGGTTCCACGCCATCTAACCCAAAGATATTCATTGATAACCGAACCTACTTTGCTTATCGAGATCCACCTCATCTTCTCAAAAGTGCGCGAAACTTTCTTTTGAATGGAAGTGTGAAAGTGCCGCCATTTTCAGCATCAGCTACCTGGAAAGACGTTGAATCCATCTTCCTGCTAGACAGGGAAAAGAGCCTGCAGAGACTCCCGCGGATCACAAGCCAGCATGTGTATAACTTGAGATTTGGAACAAAAATGAAGGTGAAATTGGCAGCACAAGTTCTGTCTAATTCATGTTCGGCTGCCATTGACACCTGCGCTGCAAAGGGCAAAATGGAAGCTTCTGCAGCTGCTACAAGCACCTACTTGAAGAAAATGAATGACATCTTTGATGTTCTGAACTCGAGTCCAAGAAATACAGTTCCTCTTCGTAAGCCTCTTCAATCTTCATCACCTTCAATTGAGTTTTTGAAGGAGGCTTTGCAATGGTTGGAACAGTTGCAAGAGTTGAATGCTCCTCGAAAATGCCGCTTTATTAATGGCTTCATTAAGTCCATTAATGTGATTCTTCAAATGAGGCCTATTTTGGATAATTACAATCTAAAATACCTGTCAACTAGAAATCTGTGTCAAGATGAGCTGGAGTTATTTTTTGGGAAGGTTCGGCAACTCCAGAAATTTCCAGACGCTCAAGTCTTCACCCAAAACTACGTGAAAATTGCAGTGGCGTCTCTCATGCGTGCTCCTCTTGCCTCCAATTGCCAGACGGTCTCGGATCCCCAGCTGGGAGAAACCTTGGATTTCTTAGCAGAGGTATGAAGATTGAGTTCTAGGTACAATTGAAAGTATAATGGCAGAATGATAGTTTATACATGCGGTTCTGTTGTTGGCTCGTATGTGGTATTAAGGGTAGAAGCAAGTAACTTAAGTTTCCGTTGTTTGATGTTAAATATATGTATTTTTAACATTCAGGTTTGCATCCGTGAAGGCTATTTCCATAACAGCAGTTCCTGTGCTGATTGTATGATAGCAAATAGTTGGGTGTAACGTGGTTTCTATCAACTCATGACATTATTATTTGAAAATATGTATGTTCCTTCTCTTTTACTTTAATTTTTTCATTTCCCTTCTTGGCCATTCCCATCCTTCCCAGCTCGCACTTTCGTACATTTGGGATCCATGTTTCTTTTTATCTTTCATCCCAGGGGAAAAATACGTGGTCCTGAAGTGAGAGTGCTGTACGCAGGCGGCATTGTGTAGGAATACTCATTGTGCATAGATTTCACATTCCCTTATGAGGGCCCGAGCTTGGAGTTTAGTAGGTTTTTTTTTTGAAATAATACGTTTTTGTTATGTTAAGGACCACCTTTTTTCGGTTCACTACTGTCCTGTTTTTCAGCACCTTCGACTTTCTTCTTCAACTTTTATCTCATTTCATGAACTTCTTTCCCATCTTACTGTTTCTATGCCCTTTCTGCATACGAGTAGATTCCTCATTTTCTTATCTCCATACTAAATGGTGCCTTCCTCCTTCCTCTCTTCGATACGCTCTATTTTTGCAGCGGTTAGGGAGGCTTAAACTAACTTATAATCTAATCTTCACATTCCCTTAATTCCATAACAAATGGTGCCCTCATCATCCTTTTTCTCTTTGAAACACTTTAGCTGTGGTTGGGGCAGCGGAAACTAACTTTTTTGCGAATCAATTCTTCTACTTTCCAACTTTTATAGTGTCTTTAAGTAGCATCTACGACACAAAAATGCTGCTTTGCAACGAGTTTGATTAATTTTCTTTTCTCCCAGGTTCCAGAGCAGAAGGAAGTGGACCCTCCAGTCATAGAGCTGAAAGAAGAAGAGAAAGCGGCTGCAGTCGTGTTCAAAGGAAATACGGAAGTCGGAGGAATTTTCGAATCCGTTGACGTCGAAGATGCTGCTACTTACATCTCGGGTTATATTGCTATGAAGACCGACGAATATCACAAAAAATTGAAAAACACTTCGTTGAGTAATTGCAACGAATGTGGTTCAATTTTAACTCAAAGTGATGTAAACTTTCATCTCTTTGTTTCCTTTAAACAGGACGTTCAATCAGATGATCCATGCAAAGGACTGAAGTACTGCAGTAAGTCTTTTGTTGGGAATGTTATAGGTTTTGAAAGAGTGTTTCTTTACCTGTTTGGCAAAATCAGTCATTTGCCTGGATTCTGTAAGACAGTTCGTGAAGTGATCTACTCAAACTGTCCCAAGCGTAACACTTGCTGCTCGCAGATAACATTCTTCCTCATCAGGTTCTTCGTAAAGTGCAGAACTTTACAGTCTATTAGAGCCTACAATAGATCATTAAGGAAAACATCTGTGAAAGAGAAGTTAAACAAAATAATGCACAATTAAGTTTCTTCCTTCGATGAAACTTGATCCCTAAATTGTCCCACCATCCTTGAAATCTATCTTGCCCTGAAGAAATGCAAAAACACCGCGCCTGGGCCTGATGGAATCCATTACAGAATGCTAAAGAAAATGCACTCTTCAGCTTTCCATCAACTACTCTTCATCTTCAATCAAGTCTGGAGCACTCATGAAAACCCAACACTGTGGCGCACTGCAGCGGTTCTCTCTTTTGTAAAGCCCTAGAAATCTGCTCGCACTGATAGCTACCGCCAAATCGCCCTCACATGCTGAGTTGGGAAACTGCTGGGGAAGATTGTAAATGTACGGCTGGTCAGATGATTGGAAGCTGGAGACATTTTAAACACGGTTTAGTTCGGCTACAGGCAACTCCGAGGAACTGCAGACGCTCTTGTACGATTTCACAACCATCTGGTTGGCAGCGGCATGTCCCAGAAACAGACTCTGTGTCTTTTTTTTATATTTTTGAAGCCTACGACACTGTCTTAAGGCACGGGATCCTGCAGCGGTTGCATGAATGCGGCCTCTGGGGTAATATGGCGATATATGTGCAGCAGTTCCTGAGGGAGAGAACTTTTCATGTCAAAGTGGGAAATGTCCTATCCCCGCTGCAAATCCTACAGGAGGGCCTTCCATAAGGGGGTGTGATGAGTTGTTCGCACTTTTCCATCGCCCTCAATGGAATCACAACTAACTTGCCAGCCGGTGTTGCCTTGTCCCTATATGTTGAGGACTTTATGATATTCTCCTCTTCAACTCTTTTGCCGGCATTGACACGTCAGATGCAGCTGGCAATAAACAATGTGAACTACTGGGCTGAACAGATCGGATCTAGCTTTTCTCCTACCAAAACCGCAGTTCTCTTTCAAGGCCACCGTCGACACGACCCCCCGCAGTTGTTGCTTCGTGGGGAGCGGATTAATTTTGTGCACAGTGCAAAGCTCCTCGGAATGATTCTTGACGTCAAGCTTTCGTGGAAGCCTCACTTGGCTACCCTTAAGGCGAACTGTACCAGAAGGATGAACCTTCTTAAATGTGTCTTTGGTCTATCCTGGGGAGCGGATCGTGCCACGCTGCTTCGACTGTATCGAACGCTAATTAGGAGTAAGCTGGATTATGGCTGCATAATTTACCAACATGCTAAGGAAACTGCGCTAAAAACTCTGGACCCAGTACATAATGCCACCTTCAAACTCTGCACTGGTGCTTTCCAAACCTCCCCCACGGAGAGTTTGTGTGTGAATAGTGGTGAACCTCTTCTCTGGCTCCGCCGTGTGCAACTGAGCCTGCAGACTGCAGTACCTTGCCCGACTTGACCAGCTGCCTCTGTCTCTGACGTGGGTTAGCGTACACGCACTCCTTGGGGTGCGTTCACACTACGAGCGGAGCGAGCGGAGCGGAGCGGCGCGGAGCGGAGCGGCAATAATGTCTGTTACAGGTTTGAATGCAGAAACGCTTGGCTGTTCACACGACAAGCGAAGCGGAGCGGCGCGGCGCGGAGCGGAGCGGAGCGGCACGCTCGGGAAATTCGTTGGGATTTTTTGACGCTCGCGGCGAGCGTTTCTCCTCGGCTCCGCCTTTGGATCGTCATATCTTACAGGGGTAGAATTGTCGTTTGAGTTAAAAAAATCTAGTATATAACTAGTTATTTGTACAACTAATCATATAACAATTATAACTGATAGTGTAACATGTAATATTTTAGTGTAATTTCACCCATTTAGGTTTGGTAATCATTTATTTCTATTTTCTTCTGCTTTCTCTGATAAGTTACTTTATTAATGCTTCAGTTTAAGGAATTTATTTTTTTTTCTCGTGATGTAGTTTCATCTTTCTTGTGATGCCGTGTATTTTATTTTATGATCTTGATTAAAGTATAACTATGTACGATTTTTTAATATAGTTTTCATTTTTTCCGTAAAATGGGAGAAAAAGGAGGCCGTATGATGATGATGAGGACTCAATGAGTGTCAAATACACAATAAGTTGCAAAATTTTATGAGCTTGGGTGATTTTTTCCAATACTAACGGAAAACATATCAGTATTTCGAGAACTATTTGGTCAGGACAAGTCAATATTTGTCAGTATTTTTCACTTAGGTTTCTCTGGCACAACCCTGAATTTCTGAAGGGAATTACTTTACGTTCACTCACGTTTAAGTCACCATAAGACTTTTTTTGTTCGTACTGGCCTACGAAAACCTGTAGTAATATTTGTGATACAGCCTATATGGAAAGACTTTAATTTTGCTTAAACTACTTTGCTTTACATGTATCCTCAATAAAAATTTGCGTTTTGCTAAACAGCAAATTTATCTACTCTCGTTGGAAATTTTTCTTTCTATAAGGGATTGTAGTAAATCAAAAGTTGCCGGCTTCATCCGTAAATACTCGTAGAATTGTGATTCATCTCTCCTCAGTGCTTCGAAGAGATAGTGGTATTCTCAATAGCGATCTCTCCTCATGTTGATGGGATGGATCCAGTGTTTCCGTTTTGCCTTCGAGCAACAGAAACGCATTCACGGAACGCTCCATAGCGACTGATGCTTGTGTAGGTCGCTCTGCTCAGCTCACATGTGAACACACGCGCCGCGCCGCTCCGCTCCGTGCCGCGACGCTACGCGCCGCTCCGCTCGCTCCGCTCGTAGTGTGAACGCACCCTTGGACGGCATCAACGTTTCCCATATTTTCTACATTCATCTAGAGATAACCAGACATTGATAGCCACAATGCAACTGAGACCCACGAGAGTCCTTCCGGTGCTTTTTGACAACTCTCCAACATGACACCTACCAGTGGAGACTTTCTGCCCTGGGTGCAGAATGCCAAGAAAGGCATCGATGCTGGGCAACTTTCCGAAGCATATTTTTATGGAGCATGTGCTGAAGATGCATGCGGAGTCATTCAAGACCTACACAGATGGTTCCAAGGCGGGAATAGCTGTAGGTTGTGCTTCTGTTTCCGGAGAGATGGTGAGGGCTAGAAGATTGCTACCCGAGACCTCGAGCTTCACTGCGGAGCTCTATGGTGTCTTGGAGGCTCTTCAACTAGTCAAGGAGCACCCGCATGATAAATTTATTGTTTTTATTGACTCGAAAAGTGTCATTGGCTCTGCTCAGGCTTATGATAGCACTCACCCCCCATCGGCGAGATCGTCATGATGCTGGTGCAGCTTGTGCCTGAGCACAAATATGTGAAATTGTACTGGGTGCCCGGACACGTGGGGGTGTCAGGCCATGAGAGAGCTGACCAGGAGCCAAAGCGTGTAGTGGATAGTAATGAGGAAGCTCTAAATCAAATGATACCCTTTCTGGTCTACTATCCCGTGATCAGGGCTGCTGGAAGACGTCTGTGGCAACAGGAATGGAACAATAGAACGGACAAACTGAGAACCATTAAACAAACACTTCTGGAATGGCCCTCGTCGAGGTGTCGCGTCCGCCGGGTGGAAGTGCTGTTCTGCCATCTCTGCATTGGGCATACCCGACTGACCCACCGTTATCTACTGGAGCGACAACCACAGCCTCAATGCGGGCAGTGTCATGTTCCTCTGACCGTCAAACATGTCCTTGCTGAGTGCCCGAAGTACATTGCTGACCGAGATGTATGCTTTCCAAACCTTCGTGTTTTTTTTACCGTGGATGAGGTGTTGACCAAAATGCTCGCAGAGATTGATCGTTTTATTTTAATAAGGATGCACTGGTGTTGTTTCTTGAGAAATGAAAATTTCTGACGGAAATCTGATCGAAGGTTGCACTTAATCATCCCTATCATTTTTGTATTTGTTATCCATACTTTTACGTGCTCGGAAATTTATGTACGAGGGGTAGTGGAAAAGTTCTCAGACAAATGCCATAATTTCTTTATTTAACAACTCATTAATTTTATTTTCCTACATCAGCTCCATTGTTATCTTCACACTTTTGTAATCTATGTTTCCACCTGTAAATGCCTTCCTGATAGATTTGGGGGCTTGTTCCACTAGGTTCTGTACAACAGAGATATTTTCTTCATTTGTTGTTGTGGTGGGTCTTGCTCCTCGTGGGTCGTCATTAAGTTGGACTCTTCCCTCTTTAAAGATTTTAATCCCATCATAAACGACTGCTCTACATGGTGCAGGGTCTCCATAAACCTGCTGTAAAGCTTCAATGATTTTAACAGTTTTCCAATTAAGTTTAGTTGAAAATTTGAGCTCTGAGATCAAAATTTACCATTTGAAGGGTTGAAAATTACTATTTTGAGATGCAACCTCTCTCGATGCTGACCTGAAATAGGCTGATGAGACAGCTGCAAGTTATCAAGGAAGCTCTAAGGACAGGTTTCAACTTGTTAAAACTTGTAAATCTCAGTTCAGTTCAAAATTTTGGCGGTTGTCTGAGAACTTTTTGGCTAACCCTCGTATTCCATGTTGCACTACTTGAAGCGATTGAACGTGAAGCCGCGCAGTAACGCATTATAGCCAGACGTGATATGGTCTTAGAAGTTTGAAAATTAAGTAACTGTAATATGGCCAGGCGCGCCACGTTGGTACCTCGGGGGTTTCAGCGTGGGTAAGTCGTCCGGCCATAAATGGGTGGGCAGCAGAAACCCCCTCCCCCCCTACGGGGTTTGGCTGCCCAGTGCGTTCGACTGTACAGTGTTGTGTAAAATTTTAATGTGGAGACACTTGTAATCTTGAGTTGCAATCATAACGACGATGCTCATATAATTTAGACGTTTCAAATAATAGTGATGTTCATCTTGTGTGGTGATTTGGAAGAGTCTGGTACGAATTAAATAATGTGACCTTCGGTGTGACATAGTTTGAGTAACTGAAGCGCTAGCATACCCATATTACTACTACTACAAGTACTACAACTATTACAACTACCACCACTACTACAACTACCACCACTACTACAACTACCACCACTACTACAACTACCACCACTACTAAAACTACCACCACTACTACAACTACCACCACTACTACAACTACCACCACTACTACAACTACCACCACTACTACAACTACCACCACTACTACAACTACCACCACTACTACAACTACCACCACTACTACAACTACCACCACTACCACCACTACAACAACTACCACCACTACAACAACTACCACCACTACTACAACTACCACCACTACTACAACTACCACCACTACTACAACTACCACCACTACTACAACTACCACCACTACCACCACTACTACAACAACTACCACCACTACCACCACCACTACAACAACTACCACCACTACCACCACCACCACCACCACCACCACCACCACCACCACCACCACCACCACCACCACCACCACTACTACTACAAATTGTCCCATTTTTGGTTTGACCGATATGACCCGGACCCAATATATGTGCATTTCATCCTCAAAGGGGTACAACTTCTGTATGCAAGGGTATTGGCGATCCTAGGAGGAATATGTGAGGTCCCGAGTAGAGAGTTTGGTAGGCTTTTTTTGTTGAAATGAATGTTTTATTACGGGATAGACAATTTTTTTTTGGATCACTGCTGTCCTGTTTCTCAGCTACTACTACTTTTCCATTAAATTTTTATCTTGTTTCATGAACTTCTTTCTGAACGTACAGTTTTAATGCACCTTGTGCATAGATTCCGCGTTTCCTTGATTCCATATTTAAGTGCCTTCTTACTTCCTCAATTTCGAACGTCTTTGTTTCGGTTAGGGAGCCTTAACCTAACATCTGATCTTGAATCAACATTGCGTAAAATATAGGCATTACTTTTCAGTATCGTAAATCACGCTCTAAGAGTCCCTACGGCTTTGTAAGTTTAAAAACGTTATTTTCGCTTTCCAGCTTGCGTGTTATAGTTTTAACTTTTTTTAGCATTCATTTGTATCCATTCACAATTTATGATTTTAGCAACGACAGTACTTCTAAGGTGTGGTAGTAGCTGTAATTTGTTCCAAAATTGTCCATCTCATGCTAATTGTCTCTTGGTTATTACAAGGTCGGCCAGAAGTAACTTACTCCTCCAATTTGATAATATAAGTAAAACTATGAACGCTAGGTAGTTGAAATTGATTTATTAGAAGAAACATTTTTGTAGGTTATCAACACTATTGTTATTAACAGGAAGAGAAAGGGTATTGTTAGGAGAGTGCTTTCCAAATTACTTGATTTTACGATTTGGTAACATAACCTGGTCTCCTTGTGCTCCAGATTTGTCCCCATGCAACTTCTTCTTGTGGGGCTCCCGTAAGTCACGAGTTAATGTAGTCAATGTAACAAATTTACGAGAACTTGACAACAAAATTTCATATGAAATAGCTCAACTCTTGCCTGATACACTAAGGAGCGTTATGGAAACGACAAAGAAAAGAGCTCTAATTTGTCTAAACAGTCGTGACACTCATACGAACGTATTCAAAACTTAGCCTTGGTGAACCATAAAAATGTTATTCTTCCAAATAAAACAAGTTTCAAGTCCCTAGCGTTCATAGTTTCCCTTGTATTAGCAAATTAAAAGGCTAGGTTACTTCTGGCCCACCCTGTATATGTATAGCGATTGGTGTTATTTTTCTATTTATAGCATTATTTCTTTGAGAGTTCTCTTCACGTTGTTCTTGATGTTATAGCGGAAAGGTGTTTCTAAGAGATTTCAATTCTGCAGGATAGGTTTCACAAAATGTGTATTTTACGTTTCAAGCGTCTGGTTACAGCTGAAGTCTTACAATTTGTTATGTCCAACAGGAAAGGAAATGAGATTTGTAATTTCTAAGCGGTGACAGGGGGAAACATAAGCGTGGCCAACCTGTTACCTGATGGGGGACTTATTCATAAAGTACTGGAATTTGTTAAAAAAAGTGCATGTATTAGGGAATATATGATAAATCTGAGTGGACCCACCCAGTTCAAAAGTGGCGAGGTTGTGTTTTAATGTTTGTATTACAGTTTGTCTAAGTCCTAGAGTCTTGTAGCAGTTGGTATGTTCTGCGATACAGTTTAGAACCAAAATTGCCGAGCGTACCGCGTTCCTATACTCAACGCAGAGTTGAGAAAGGGTTCCAGCGCGATTAAGACGCTCAGCCAAAGTGAGGGTGGTAGCTGGAACCGCAACTTTGGGGTCCTAGCTTCAATCCTTCGACATTTATTGTTCCCTTGCATCCATGTACCCTGGTTCTTCAGGTAAAAATTACGAGTTTCAGCTGTATTGGCCTCAATCTTTCTTCATATGGTGATTGAATCCTTATGATGACGGGTAAAAAGAAGCAAATGTTGTGATAAGTGTTAGAATGTCCATGACGGCTCCTTTTCGGGTCGCTCATGCTAAACGGTAGTTATCGACATTTATGTAATGCTAAATCGCTGTGTAACGAATGGGGGTGAAGTTCTGGAGAATTGTTGTGGCCCGACGAAAGCAGGACATACTTTATGTGTTATGCCAGTTATTGTTGAAGTGGGACATGAGTTCTGTTTTTTGGTGATAAGTGTATTGTATTGAGTTGTATCGTGCTTGACTGAGTAAGATGGAATATGTGAGCAATAACGTCGTAATTGAAGTAATTTGTATAGATAGCGGAGAAATATGGAAGACACTCATGACCTCAGCGTGCTACCTTACAACAGCACAGCAACTTTGGTGGAAACGCCAAAGCGACAACTAAATACTCTATGACCGAAGTTGTTGTTAACTGAGATTATTATTAGTTTTATTATTCATATAATTATTATTATTATTCATTTATATTTATAATTAACCGGAGCAAACGGCATATTATAGGATGTGTGCCGTTCATGTCCGTACACATATATATGCACATGTATATATATGAATATTTATTAATTAAAGGACGTAGTGTTCAATATTTAATTGCTACAATAATGTATTCATCGAATAAATATGGATGTAAGGCTACTTTTGCCATGTAATAAAACTAGGCCAAATGCATGTTTTACTGCATTAAGGGATTTTCACTGGGAAAAGTGTAGCTACTGGAATGACCATAGCAATACTGCTAATATTCCTGTAGTTACTCAAAGCAGCTATACTTTTAGTTCAACAATGCTCGTTTTTCAAATTTTCAACTATTTATACGTCAATCTTGGATACAGAGCGATTCGAAAATTAACTCTTCTTGATAACAATTCTTTATAATGCAATATGATGTAGCGGTGATTATTCAAAAGTCGTCTGAACAAATCGTTAGGTAAGAGTAAGAGAGCACAGCAGATTATGAAAAAGGTACAAGAGATAGATTTGTACGGAAGATTTATACTTCGGGAGCCCATTCTTACAATGGGAATTTATACGAAGCTTATAATATATATAGTCTGAAAAAAATGTGCATTAAAGATGATGGACATTATAAAATAACTAATCCTGCTTCCTATGTATATCGTTCAACAAGTATTCTAAAAGAATTGAAGACTTTCTTGAAGTGGAAACCATTGTTTGCGAGAGTAATTTCATCCTGTGGGTTATTAACGTTGACAAACCATGAACTCTGTGTTTTTCTGAAATAAATAGTAACATTATGAGGACTTCCATTTTAATTTATCCTTTTAACACTCGAAAAGAAAAATAAGAATTTGAGATTACCATAATAAGTAAGCAAGTCGCAAACGGAGCTTTGTATTGATGAATATGAAGTTTTTGCCCCGTGTGCACACAAATTTTAATTATTACGTGGCTATTAGGCATTGCAAACAAGGTTATCAAAATTTTTCAGAATCACACTTTCCAGATTATTTAAAAAATTTTCAATACGTATGTGCGGAAATCCGGCAGTTCCTGCCATGGTGCAATCATACGTAAGGCAGCCAGTGCATCGCTGCCGCGAGTGACGTGTGAATCACGTGGTATGGGGTTGGTGACGTATCAGCTCAAACGTCTCCTATTGGCTGGCTTGTCTAACGGTTTCGAGCAGCTGTCCCCTTTGAAGTGGACCATGGCAGACGAAACAAGGTAGCTGCAAACCAGTCTTTTATGAAATCGAGTGTCACCCCAGTGACGTCAAGGCATCCGACCAATAGCAGCGCTTAAATTGCATCTGGCAACATTGCTAACCCGAAATCTGGCATCACTGTTAGCGTTACGCGTACGACAATGTTGCATTTCTGTTTTAATGAAGTGTTGACGAGTCGAGTGAATCGCAATGTCGGCGCCTCAAGTTGAATTTTTAAAAAAGTGTTCCTTTATTTGGTGTTGGAATAATTCTAAAAACCTACCCAAGATATTTCAAAGGTCTGGTTTCAATTTTAAAGAATTGATTTTGCCCAGTGGAAAGGTTTAGTTAAATAATCTCAAGTCGAACTTATGTAAGTTATGTTTGCTGGCAGCCATTTCAAAACGACCGACTTCCGAAGAATCCCCTCTGCATTTAAGACGCACATTTCATTGGAAAGAGGTGTTGTGCTGTTGTTTTATGATCACTGGAGTTTGGAACTGGAAGGTAAGAAATTGAATTTGGAATATTATTCGAAACTAGTTTAAAAATAGTAGCTTATAACTGATTTTTGCATTTGATGAAGTGGCATCTCTTGACCAAATCTTTGCCACCAGATACAGTAGTACAGTTCAAATTTGATATGCTAATTCCATTCATAAATGCTGTTGAATTGCGTGAAATTTAAAATTTTAAGGAAATGAGTAAATAGGAATAGGATGTGCTACAATTAAATGCTGATTAATGACATACTGTTCATGAGTTTTTCATTCCAGAAAGGTAACCTAAAATCCTATATCTTGTGGTAGGGTGCTATCAGATTTCATAGTATTTGAATTTTTGTGTGTGAATTAATCTGGAAGTAGGATGTGCTGTCAAATTTTACCAGGTTTATAGTAAAAAATTTCAATGGCATTTTAAAAATTTTGATCTATGCATTATATTGAAATTAGCAAGAAGTAAGCTTAGAACCTACAGTGCTCAGACATGAAAGCTAGTTTGGACTGCCACATAGTAAAACTTGTTTACTGTATGTTAGTTGCAACTTTAGAATAGCTCTTATTTTTCTTGTGTAGCCAATCTTATCTGAAATTTTCAGATTAACTTGTAATAACTTTCTACCTTATAGCTAAATGTCTAGTGTTTACAAGCAAGATGCAAAATCTCATCTATGATTTTCTATTGTAAGTGCTACTTTTTATGGCAATAACCTTCTTGAAACTGACACTGGCGTAAGCATATTTAGAAATGCATTTTTAAAGGTACCTGACTTCTTCTAGGCTTACCATTCATCGTGTTCCATTTGCTGCTAAATAATTTTTTATATAAGGTGCCAAATTCTTGCTGTTGATCATAGTTTTATTGTGAGTGCTTCAAAAATCTTATTTGAAGCTACAAAGCCATATTTAATTTAAAGAAGCAGATTTTTCTGTTTTTGTTTATGGTTCTGTTTATATCTTAGTCTCCTTTTCTCTGTTTCTGAGTAGGAAACAGAAAAAATCTGCGCAAAAATGAAATTGAGGACAAATCTTCATTTAATTTTTTATGGGTAAATATTAAGGAGAGGACGATAATCGATTTTACACTTTTCGGTGCCTAAACGTAGTTAATTAGATCTAAATAAACTATTTTTCATCTACGCACTTTCCGTCGCAAATGAGTATTTAACAAGTTATAGCGGGAAATTACTGACCGCAGCTCTAGTGCTTGAAGGGAAACGAAATTGTTCGGACGTGAAGACTACAATGGACTCTCCCTTTTGACGCACTCAAATGATCGAGCGCATTCCAGCCATCAAAGACGAAAATTAACATACCGCTATAACTCATTAAATACTCATTTGCAACAGAAAGGGCATAGAAGAAAAATTGTTCATTTTGATCTAATAAACTATGTTTAGCAGCAAAAATTGGAAAATTGATTATGGTCCTCTCCTTTACAAATACTTTTTTATGTCATATAAAATTGATGCTTCTGTGTTTTAGACTTTTTCTTTTGTAGTTTAGATTAGTTGATTTTAGTTGTATTGTTAAATATCATGAACAAATCTACTTATATTATACACAACATTAACTGTTGAAGAAAAGTTGTGAAAACTAGCTTGAGTGTATTAATTAACTTATTTGGTTGTACCTGAAGCTATGTATGTCACACTTTCCGGTCTATTACCCCATTGTAGTGTAATTTTCTCTTTTTCCCCTTATTTTTTCACCAATGATTTTTCTCTGGCTTTTTCCTTCCCTTTTCTCCCAGTGCAACTGATATTTTTAAAGTTTGTATTACTCTCTAGTTTGTCATGGTCTCCATTTCCTTTTGTGTGCATTTTAATACTGCTTTATATTCAGTGTTTTCTCTCTGTATAACTGACCCTATTTGTTAAATACCCCCAGCTGCACCTCAATTTATTGTATCAACTCTGTCTTTTGTTTTCTCTAACATATTTTAATCTGTACCCTCACGAATGCAACTGAAATGCATGCTTATTGAGCCAAAATCTAATTCAGGAACTGTTGATGTGACAAGTTCACTAATATTTATTTTTCCCTTCCAGGTACATGAAGAAAGTGAAATGGATCACCCATCATTGAAATGGATGAAGGGGCACAAAAGGCTGTCGTGGTATTCAACGGACCCACCGATATTGGAGGAATTTTGGCTTCAGTGCAAGTGGAAGATGCTGCCACTTATATCTCCGGTTACATTGCCATGAATACAGACGTGTATCAGCAACAACTGAAGAAAAAAACATCTTTGTCTGATTATACTATATGTTCCATTCTTAGTGTGAAATATTTCAATTTCCTTCTGTTTGGGTCTTTTAAAAAGTATCTCCAATCTGATGATCAGTGCAAGAGAGTGAAATATTGCAGTAAATCTTTCTTAAAACAATCCTCACCAATCCTTGTTGTGAGAGGGTTTTCCTCTATCTTTTCAATAAAATTAGTCACTCACCAGGCTTCTGCAAAAGTGTCAGTGAATTATTTCATGAGAACTAACCTAAATCTCTCACCTGCTGTTCTTAAATAATAATGTACTTAATCTAGTTTTTCTTCAGATGTAGAACATTACAGTCAGTCAGAGCTTACAATAGACCTCTGCAGAGTGCATGTTTTACAGGTAAACTTGATAAAATGGTGCACAAGGGATTCCACTGCACATTTCTCCTGACCCCTTGTCAACATGATGCTCTAAAGTGAAATATAATAAATTGTGTCAGATCAAATTATTCAGTTAATTTTAAATGGTTTCTTGAGCTGCTACTTCAATGCACTTGTGTGTGCAAAATCATTTTATGCCATGTGTCCCGGTATTTCATTTGAAACAAGTTAGGGTGAATTACTGTTTCCTTCTTTAAAACCTATAACTTCATGTTGCTGCTAGAACTTCATACATTCCGATTAAATATTAGAAAGCTTAATTTTAGTCTTTGTGTCACTCACTCTACTCAGCTGTTATATAAACCAAAAGCAAAAAATGATAGAGATGGGGTTGTGAGGTGGTCTATGGTATCGAACTAGTGCTAACCTTTTTTTTATTGGTCTGTTCATAATTTAAGGCAGTGAACTATTATGTGGTACAATGTTGTCCATTGCATAACACAATAACGGAGGGTAGTGCAAGGTTAATTGGTAGATTCGGCCGAGTGCATTGTTAGATTGAAGCGTTATAAATTAGCATTCCTTGGTATTTAAGTGCCATACCAATTTGTAATCCTTGTTTTTTTTCTCGTAATTGGAACTCGGCAGAAAGTTACTTGTAACTTACTCGTGGAAACCTTTACAATCCTATGATAAATTCATTGTTTTGGTTTCAAAATGAATTCTGTGAAAAGCTTTAGACTGGCTTTGAAAATACTCTCGTAGCTTGAGTTATGGTCACCTCCCCGGTTTTGACGCGTTCTGAAGTTTATGTTAGAATAGACTTCCCATCAGCCTGTACTGAATTTATGTTCTCTTTGAAAATTTACCTGTAGCACAATAATGTTTTGTTATTGATCAATGCTCTTCTCTTCTGAACGTCCCTATGGTTTTACTTCTGCTTATTGATAATCGTACGATTGTTTGTGAAGAATATGATACGGCTATGAACAATTAATTTCGAGCATCATTCTCATAGTTGGTATAAAATAGGTCATAGGCTTCAGAATTTTTGGTAGTTAGAAGAATTGGCATACAAAGAGTAAATTTAATCCTAACTGATCATTCTATCGTTTGTCTTTATAGTATATTATGTTTTTTTCCTTTTAGAATCAAAAATGTTCATTCTACTTTTGTATTTCCTTACTTACTGGTGCGCAGAGCACTGATACTGATGTTTGAAGATGCCTTAATGTATTGGGAGTGCTTCCATTTTGCGCTCTGTGATGTTTTCTAAGTCATTATTTACTGCTAGTTCTTTCGTAGATTTCAATTCAGTTTTATGTTGTGTCTTGTGTCTACATTTTAGAACTTATTAGCCGGAAAATGTTGAAACGAGCCTTGAGCGATGGTGTTCTAATTATTGTTTTTGATAGGAAAATAGTTGATTTTATTCATTATCGTCCGAAAGTTACGTTGTGTCGAGATTTTAGAAGCGAAATACATTTTTAGGTGGTGAAAATATTTATTCATTTATGCAGGGACGAGTTGTTGGCTTTTATTTTGCTCCCCACTCTTATAAATTTAGTGATTTAATGTATCGAGCTGAGAGTTTGCTAAGCCTTTTTTTTGTTTCAATTAAAAAATTGCAAGGACCATCGTTTTGTGGCGCTCTGCTATACTGTTTTTACATCACCTATGGCTTTCTTCTTCAGCTCTGATTTTTTTTCATAACCTTTATCCTCAACTTTCTGTTTCTATGCGTTGCGTATCTTGTGTGTAAACACACCTTGTGTATTAATTCCTCATTGACTGTATGTACTCCGTACTTAAAGGTGTGTCTTCCTCTCTTTGAAAAGATATCTTGTGGTAAGAGAGGCTGATTCCAAGTCATACTCTAAGCTAATCTGCAGAACTTGTTAGTATTTACATTGAAAATTTACTGTTCTAAGGGAGAACATGCAAAGTCCTGCAAGTGACTTACTTAAGCCATTCATATGTTGAAATAGAATGCGTTTTTGATTCCGTTGCTGACCACCTTTCGCTTCACAGCTATCATTTGTATTTATTTACAATTTAAATATTTAATATTTTTTACACAGAAAAATGTTGTGGAATAACTTCGGAGAGATATTGAATGCGGTAGCTTTTTTAGGGAAACGCACCAGAGAATGAACATAATGGACTTTGATTTCTCTCAGGGGAATGCAACTATTGTATCTATGGGAATTAGCACTCCCAGGGGGATTACGTGAGGGCCCAAGCTAAAGGTTAGGTAGGCTTTTTTTGTTGAAACAGAATAGGTTTTTGTTCTACTACGGACCATCTTTTTTCGGTTCTCTGCTGTCCTGTTTTCAGCACCTACTACTTTTTTCTTAAACTTTTTCTTGTTTCATGAACTTCTTTCTTAGCTTACGGTTTCTATGCACCTTGTGCATAGATTCCGCGTTCCCTCAACTCCATACTAAATGGTGCCTTTATCCTTCTCTTTGAGCATCTTTGTCGTGGTAAAGGGAGGCTAAAACTTTCTTGTATAATAATAATTATAATAATAATTATGGACTTTAATTTACTTCTATCAGCTCATACACTTCATGCTAAAGGGAGCCCTCCCACTCCACAAAAATACTCGGTACGTTACTTAAGCTGGGTGTTACAACCACATTTTCTGTATGTTTATTTTTTTGCATTCTAATAAGTAATATGTACAGTGACGGTCTTGTACTGCTCCTCCGTTATTTTCTAACTTGCTGTTCTCGAGTGTAGTATTCCTGCGTGTAGCGCTCCCAACGAATCTGTATCAATTTAATTGGGGTTCCTGACTTTGTTCTAATTAGGAAATTACCTTTTTTATTGAGAGAGCGTAGGCTTTTGTTTTATTATGGGCCATCCTATTTCGATTCACTGCTGTCAATTTTTCACCATTTCTGGCGTTTTCCTTCACCTATTATCTGGTTTCATGAACTGCCCTCTTTATTTGCTATTAGTTACGTGCATGGAGTCTTGTGTGGGAACAAACCTTGTGCATACATTCCCCGTTCTTTCAAGTTGACATTGAATGATTCCTTCCCCCTCAGGGGGATACAGGTATTGTATCTATGGGAATTTGCGCTCCCAGGGGGACAATGTGAGGGCCCGAGCTAAAGGTTAGGTAGGCTTTCTTTTTGTTAAAATAGAATAGGTTTTGTTGCGTTACGGACCATCTTTTTTCGGTTCACTGCTGTCCTGTTTTTCACCGCCTACTACTTTCTTCTTCAACTTTTTCTTGTTTCATGAACTTCTTTCTTAGCTTCCTGTTTCTGTGCCCTTTCTGCATAGATTCCACGTTCCCTTAGCTCCATACTAAATGGTGCCTTCTTCCTTCCTCTCTTTACATCTCATTTGTTGAGGATAGGGAGGCTTAAACTAACTAATAAATTAATTAAATTAAATTAATTTATGATTCCTTCATCTATATGATAGAACTTGGTTGTGGTTAGAGAGGCTTGTACTACTAATTATCTAACATAATGTTTGTTGTTTAGTGTGAACCGACTATTTCTCGATTCATTGCAATCCTGTTCTTTGAAACCTAACATATTCAACGTATAATTTTTATCATAAACTTCCTACCTTGCTGCTTCCATCTAAAATATCATCTGCAAGAACACACCTTGTACATAGATTCCCTGATCTCTTAATGCCCTGCCAAATGGTGCCTTCTCTCTTCCTGTTTGTGAAACTCCTTTTTTTTGCGGCGAGAGGTACTAAACGATGTCATATTCTTCTATATTTTCTTCATCTTATCGTTTCTTTATATAATTCGTACTACAATGTATCATTAATGCGGGTAATTTTAACTTTCCCGCATAGCAATAATCAATGCTCTCTGTTCTTAGCACTCCAATGGCGAATGTAGGAGGTCTTGAGCTAAAGGTTAGGTAAGCCTTCATTTCGTTGAAGTAGAATATTTTTTTTGTCATTTTGTTACGGGCCATCTTTTCTACGGTTCACTGCTGTCCTGTTTTTCATCACCTACTACATTCTTCTTCAAATTTCATCTTATTTCATTACCTTCTTACTAAACTCACTGTTTCTACGCACATTGTGGATAGATTCCGCGTTCCCACCACTCCATACTAAATGTTGCCTTCCTCTCTTCGGAACCCTTTCTTTGAGCGGTTTGGGAGGCTAGAACTATCATCTAATCTAATCCTTCTTCTCTGTGGATCTATGGATCGCCTGTGTTGCGGATGAAGAGGCTTAAACTAACATCTAATCAAATCTAATCCGCCCGCTGTTCGTTATGTAACTTTAAGAAATGCAATAGTTTATAACGGGTGTGTGTTCAAGTACTCAATGTGTTCGAGTTTCTTTGGTATTGAAGCAGGAATGGCCCTTGAAAGAAAATTTTGCAATTTTTTAGGGTGTTGGCATTACTCGAAAATTTGAATGCTCAAAACGCATATACATTTGAAAATACATTCTCCCGCTGTTTAGTTCATGAACTTATAAGCGAAATTCTTATGACGCTCTTTTTATTACAAATAAACGATATCTCTATGTTGAATTTTATATGATCCTTTTTACAATTGAACACAGCGCGCAATCGTCTGCTGCATCAGTATAGAAAAGTATCAAAACACCCTGTATTACTGAATTAAACTAATTTTCCTATTGTTTCAATTGAGCTTTTAATTTAAGAAGCTGTCCGTATGATAAACTCGGAGATCGATAACCTTTTAGTACTGGTGGAAAAGCTCGGAGGCGGACGGAATTCTATTTTTCTAAAATCCGTCGTGCGGAAGCAACACCGGCTGTCGGTTCTGTTTCTGATCGTACGTCTGGAAGGCAGAGTACGCTGCCGCTGCTGACGTCACGTAATCCTAGTGACGTCATCCGGCTTGTGTGAAATGAAGCCTTTCTATTGGCTAGTCGAGTTTGCGAATGTGCACTGACGTCCCCATAGAAGTGACTTTACCTCCTTTAGTCTACCATGAAGTGGACTTACCTGTCTTCTGTATACCGTGTGCAACACTATACTGCGCGGAGCAGCGGGGGCAGTTGCACACCGCGGTCCAGAGAGAGTGGATGGAGATGAACGTGTGCTCCGGTCATTAGCTATCGCATGTGCGATAGGGAAGAAAAAAACAGGAACGACAACAGTGACTCGCGCTACCTGTCTATTTCCTTCATTCATAAGTAATTTACAGTCAATCAAAGACATAACTACCCAACTCAGTTTCATACTAATTTCGGGTTAAGCTATCTAATTAACAAGAAACAGGGTTGATTTACTCGAGATTAATGCTATATATTTGAAAAAAATTGTACACGGTATTCATTTTTGAGTATATTTTATTTAATCAGGTACAAATGCTATGAGAGGAATTATTTAACTTGTATATTTTCTTTATACAAATAAATGATGAACATGACTTACCTGAGCGACTACTTGACTATTCAAATTTGATGTTGACTGCCGGCTCTATGATTCATTAAGAAATGACAACATATCATAGCAAGATTTGGTTAGTCGCTGTACATCCCCTGTACCTGCTTCGATTTTTTAAATGCCTAACATTTTATTCGGCTCAAAAATACTGTATCTTCAATGCATGAATTTTAATTTCATTATATCAACTGTCAATGACTTTTTAGGGTCAAGAGATGTTAATATAGTTTTGTATAAAATTGTTATAAATTCATTTCTTAATACGTTGAATTTTTGACGTTTCAGAGACATTCATTTGTTTTAAATTGGTCTCTGACCTGGAGCACCAGCTCGTGTGGCCAATCGCTCATTGTAGATAGCGCAAGCAATAAACAGAAGTACAATAGAATACTCCATGATAAAGTGCAACTGCAAACTGGGAGAGCTGTCGGGCGATGACCCTGAAATGATGTGTAGTTCACTCCTAACTACGTGCTACAGATGCTTGCTTCATAAGGAGACGTGTCAAAAACCGCACGCACTGGAAGTTCATGCAGCACTCTTGCAACCGACATGCATGCTTGTTTGGGCGAGTTGTGCGAGTTGTGGGCGAGTTGTGCATAATTTGGGCGAGTTGTGCGGGAGTGGCACGAAGAAACGCATAGTGTAGCCGCGTTTAAATGACTGCTATTTCTGCCAGCAAGACTTTCCAGGCTATCCTACAGCAAGAAAAAGAAACACATTATTTAACAAAATTTGCAACCAGCAAAGAGCCAAATAGAGCACTCGAAAGGTTTACCAGTGCCCGAACATCGATGTCAAGAAATGTGGAGTTCCAGCATTGCAGATGAACATTTAATCGTTGAGAATGAGGATTCCAATGATCAAGAAAGCGAGAATGAATCCATACCATTTTCTCAAGAGGCACTAAATGGTTTGTGCCTGGATCTTTATTTAGCCAAGGACGAAAGTGAGCTTCAGGCAGCAATGCTTCAAAAAAGTAATTTTGCGAAAGAAGTGAGGATAAAACTGTACAGAAAACGTAAAGAGAAGTTGCTTGTATTATTCACAATGAAGGGTGACATGCTTTAGTAATGACATCACTAAACCTTTTCAGCTCCTGGAAATATTATGATAACAAAAATCGGCGATATATTATAAATGCATCGAAGGACAGCATAAAAACAGATTCGCTTCACAACGGTTACACTGCCATTTGTTTCCATTTAACAGAGAAACCATGAAAAATTCATTTTAAAGTATGATACAAATTCCAACAAGTTAACAGCGCAATGATCATATATGGCACATTTGTGCAAATTCAATTATGACAATGCTTATTGGCCTTTAACTTGGCTATACCGAATTTGGCTGCCTCTTATGCTTATAAAACTCCAGGGCAAAAACTGAGCAATCTGTACGCAAATATTGGCCGATAGAAATGAAATTGAGTAAGGAAAACGTAACACCATTCGCAAACCACTTGCGGAGTAATTATAGGATTCAATTACCGCATTTGCATATTAAACTTGATTTGTTTAAGCAGTTTAAAATAATGCACTATAGACAAGGATTCTTCCGCACATGCATATTTTGTCAAGAAATTTTTTTCCTAAGTCAAGTTAGAATTCATGATAGTATCTTCATATGTACTCATATTCGAAAAAAATTGCTCGATGAAACTTCCATCACACATCTCGAAAGAAAGAGAAACCTGCTTTCGAGTTATTCCAGAAAGTTCTTGGTAATTTCCTGGAAAAACATCTTTCAGAAGTTTTCGTGCAAGTTGTGAATGATCTGTTATATCATTTTCATGATATGGGACGTAAAATGTCTCTGAAAGTTTATGTGAACCATTCCCATTTCGAATTTTTTACGGTGAATCTTGGTGATGTGAGAGATGGGATAAACGGGGCAAAACATTCCAGCAGGATATTTCAGTGATGGAGCAGCGGTTCAGAGGAAAATGGAACCCTGGGTTAACGAATTCATAACCATTAATTATCAAATAGGTTTTACGGTACAAGAAAAAATAGAATATTCCCAGAGTGAAATTTTTCGTCTGACCAACAATAATTTACGTCTGAATTTACCGGTTTATAATCTTTTTCCTATACACCAACAATATATCGTCGGAATTAGTGTCGGGAGTGGCTCATATTATCTTCGGATAAACTTTAAATTACCGGTTTTTATCGTAAGTTTTGGACAAAGATCTACGATATTAACCGGTTAGTAACCGGTAGTTAACCAGTTAATTACCGGTAGTTAACCAGTTAATTACCAGTAGTTAACCTATTAATTAGCGGTAGTTGAACGGTTATTATTGTCGGTCTTCGTTCAAAAAATAACGATAATTACCGGTAACTTACCTTGAAGAATGGCTACTTTAACCACAATATTCCGGAAGATTCTTAAGCAATGCAAAAAAATTTCCCATAAATATCGAATTGCTCCCCAAAACAATAAACCACACATCGTGAAACGCATCTGTCCAATTACCGCGAATTTAAAAACTGCACAAAAATTGCCGAAATTAATTATCTAAATTCAATAAATTTGTTTAATACTCTCTATATATTTCGTCAAGTTTTTTTTACATATTGCGATAATTCAACAGATTAGTATTACAGAGTGAGGTCTATTGTAGCAAGTAACAATGCATTATTAGAAAAAATAACTGCGATGCTGATGAATGCTCCAGTAAGGGGCTCAAATTGTCAACTTCTTCGTTGAACTCGAGACTATTACGTAAGTCTCAAACTACAATATAAAGTCATTTCAAATCGCCACTGATTTATAAATAGGTCAAAACATTACAGATGTTCAACACATATATTTATTTCATTTTCAACAGCCAACATTTGACTGTTGAAATAAATTCTTACAAAGTATTTTCGGCACCCAAAGAATTCCATCACAGGTTGTTAGTACGATTCATCGCTGCAAACACTACGTATATAATTTTCATTTTAAATTAACTACCACCACAAAGGACTCATCAAGCAACCGATTTACTTAAAAATTTGAACAGTTTAAATAAAATTTGCACACTTCCATTTTTAGACATCAAACATCTACAGTGACCAACCCTCTCAACCACTACACATGTTAGTCCAATTGGGATGACGAGACGCAGGGCCCGCACTAATTCTATCGAGTCGCAAGTAACAGCGAGCGGATTATTATCCTCCACAGCTATACCTCTTCAGAATAAGTTACCCTCCACCTCCCGCTTCTTGACGGCTCCGACGTTTGTACTCTCTATGGAATTCTCTATTTACCCGGTATTCGCATCATAAACAAATAAACAACTCAAATTTTTGAAATGGAATTTCCCCATAAAACTGGTGCTATTATTCACAGAAATTTCCGTATTGCCGATACCTCCTGTTCGATTAAACGAAAATAAAATCTGCAGAAAAAATGTAACATACATTGGGGTCTTTTTGGTAGCAAAAATAAATGAACAGATTCAATATCAAATAGTACGATCAGGAACGGCTATTATCGAATGAACTTATTAATTCGTAGATGAAAATATTATTTTGACATCCGTTTTTTTGACATTACAGCCACTGAAATTTTCGTACTGCCGATACCCCATTTCCAATAAAACAAAACTGAAATCCGATAAAAATACATTGGGTCCTTGGTACCAAAAATAGATGTACAAATCCGACATCGTTAGTACGATCAGTGAAGACTAGTTTCAAATGAGCTCTTTAATTCGTAGGAAAAAATATTATTTTGCATTCCAGCCACAGAAATTTTCCTAATGGCGATAGCGCATGTTCAATAAAATGAAATTTAAACCCGAAGGAAAAATTCTACATACATTGGGTCATATTTGGTACCAGAAATAGATGAACAGATCCGACATCAAGTTAGTACGATCAGTAACGACTAGTTTCAAAATTTGATTAGATAATAGTTCAGCTTAAGCCCCCTCAATCGCTACAAAAAAAGCGTATCGAAGAGAGCAAGGAGAAAAGCACCATTTAGCAAGGATATTAGGGAGTGCGGAATCTATGTAGAAGGGACACAGAAACAGTAAGGGAGAGAAGTTCATACAACAAGATAAAAGTTGAAGAGGAAAGTAATAGGTGCTGAAAAACAGGACAGCAGTGAACCGAAAAAGGTCGTTCTTAGCGAATCAAAAAACATTTCATTTCAACAAAAAGAAGGCCCACGTAATTCTCAGCTCGGGCCCTCACACCTTCCCCTGGGAGCACCGATTTCCATAAATACAATAAGTGTATCCCCCTGAGGGTACGACTAGTTCCAAATGAACTCTTTAATTCGTAAATGAATATATTATTTTGACATCCGTTTTTTGACATTCCAGCAACAGAAATTTTCCTTATGCCGATAACTCATGCTCAATAAAACAAAAATGAAATCCGAAGAACAAACTCTACATACATACATTGGGTTCTTTTTGGTACCGAAAATAGATGAACAGATCCGACATTAAGTTAGTACGATCAGTAACGAATAGTTTCAAATGAACTCATTAATTCGTAAATGAAAAATTATTTTGACATCCATTTTTGGTCATTCCAGCCTCAAAAGTGTTCATAATACCGATACCTCATGATTTTTTACCCTGTAAACTATTCTACGAAAGCCGGCACAAGATCATCAACGTATGCGAGAAAAAATAAAAAAATACAGAAATAAGTTCAACAAATTATATCCAAGTCCTATCACGAGTCATACTGTGTTATTAATAGCATAACAGCGAAAAATATGCGTTACGATTGTTAACAAGCGCATACTTTCGAATTAAATGGAAAATAATTTCAGCAACAGATCAGTTCAGAGTCGGCAACCTAGATGTGATAGTACTTCATAAAGAAATTATATTTACAGGCACAATAAAAAAAAATTAGGCTTACGCCTTGCTTTCAATAAATCTATCAGTGTTAAAACTTTAGCCTTCGCTCCTTTTCTAGATCAGGGGAAACTTTTTTGGTTTGGATTAGGCATGAGGACAGGGCAGCAGAGCAACTGAGAGATATAGAAAACTTTTAAAACTGCCAATAAAGTACTGCCAAGTCAGTCGCCCCTGAGTTTTTCTAGCATGAAGGGTGGCAGTGACGACACGCATTGAGAACGGGCATTTGATCGAGGGTGTAGGGTTTTTTTGAAGAGGCGGGGAGGGAGAAAGGGCGTTGCTCCGAGGAAAGCACCCTCCGTCCAAACCCAGCTTAAGGGAGGATTATCATAACCTGATGTCGACGGAGCTAGCAAATGAGGCGACTGAGAGACGGTCAAATTAAGCGATGAAGAAGCAACTAGACTTTGAGGAAGAGCACTGGTTTCCACCAGCGACTTTTCTGATTAAATCCGTCCTCTCTGAGCCAGCCCAATCGTTTCAACGCCGCAGGACCTCTTGTATGGCTTACGCCCTTAGTTTCTTATCTTCATCATACCCAAATGCAGCTAAAGCATCTGATAAATTGGAATACATCAGTAAATATTACCTGTGGAAATGAAAATAAAATAAATTACCATTTGCCGAATGACTGTGTTCCAACTAGCGCTGGATTCCGAGCAAGCTAGGCTAGTTCTACTTGTGATCGCAACATTTGGCCCATCTGTCTTTGGCTACAAACTGAGAATAAGTCGAATAACCTAACTCTGAGTACAACACTTGATATCGGTAACCTATTGGATAGCTGGGCGTTTTGTAATTGATGATTTACTTCTATAGGAAACTTTGAACCCATTTGGCTCGCTAAATTTGAATCAATTGATGTTGTGTTCATAAAACAAACTGCTATTAAAACATAACATTGAGGACTGACGTCCATGCCATGATCAAATATAGTGAAGAATATTCAATTATTGAACGAAAAAACAGATTATTCATAATAGCATTAAGGACACCGTCTGAGTAGAGAAAAAAGTCCGTTATTTACGAATGGATTTGTGTTAAATTATCACAGTATGAGTGAAATGATGCAAAGATCATTTGTTACCTGGACAAAATTTTTGTATCTTCACTGGATTTTTTTTTTATTTTCGAAAAATACGATAAAATACGTTTCTTTTCAAAACCTATCTTCTTCTACAATTGTGAAGTTACAGAACCAGTACTTCTTTTTTGGATTGCTTTTATGTCTATATAACCATGAGGGCTAGGGCATTTTGATAACTTCTTTTTGTGGTTTTTGGGAATTAAAAAAAAATTTGTCTTTTTATCATTTTTTTTTCATGTCGTATAATTTTCAAAGTAATAAATGCATCAAACATTTGTAGCCCTTATGGATACAACTTGCTAAGCCCTATCGAATGGTATATAAGCCATTCTTGTAGCTCTAAAATTGTGGAAGAAGATACATTTCAGAAACCAATTATCAAGTTTCCATAAAAACATGTTTATAAAAAAAATTGTTTATCATCTTATCTTTTACACTACAGGGTTTTTTACAATGAACTCTTTGGCTTTTGTTGCTCTTTTCAAGCCCTTTCGATTCATATAATTTACATTGCTGTAGCTCTGGAACTCTGGGAAAAAATATACATCAAAAGACATAAAGTGTAATTCCTAAAAACAACCACTTTATTTATTTTTCCAATTTTTTTCGACCAAAATAAGTTTTTTTTCAAGTCAACTCCTATGTTTTGTGGCTCTTTTTAAGCCCTTTGGATTGGTGTGCTCGCCATAGCCGTAGCTATGATACTGCAGCTGTCATCGGGCTATGAATGAAAAATGCGGTATCATAGGTACGGCAGAACAGCTAAATTCTGAAATTGTCAAAAATTTAAAAAAAAATTTACTCAGCATTAGAATGTTTCGTTTGAATAATGAAAGCACTTTGAGTAGCCCTTGATCGAACTATATTGCAATTGCCGCAGAGAAACACGCTCAAATGACTCCCAATAATGAGGGGGGGGGGAGGGTTCAAGGTCACGCCACCCCCATCACTTTCTCTGGTGGGCGTACCATTCGGAGTAGACGTAAGCGGGAAGTACCTATGGAAGCGCAAGAAAATCCTCTATAAGATGCCTAAAAAAACAGAAAATCAACACTTATCCCGATTTCTACCCAGACGGTGTTCTTAAATTATTGATTCTACCAACTGCAATGCTAATACGTTTTCAAACGTTGCAACCGATCTGCCAGTATTTGTTGATTTTTATTTTTATGAATAAATCCCTTTATTTGCTTACTATAACGAAACATAATTATTAGTTAGTTTAAGCATTCCTATCCGCAGCAAAATAAATGCGATCCAATGAGAGGAAGGAGGAAGGCACCATTTGGTATGGAGTTATGGGAACGCGGAATCTATACAGAAGGGGCATAGACACAATAAGTTGAGTAAGAAGTTCATGAAACAAGATCGAAGTAAAAAAAGCAGTAGGTGATGATAAACAGGACAGCAGGGAACCGAAAAAGAAGGCCCTTAACATAACAAAAGCATTAATGTTCAACAAACAGAAGGCTTAACTAGCTTTTATCTCGGGCCCTCACATTTTCCCCCTGGGAGAGCTAATTTCCATTGATACAATTGTCGTATCCCTTAGATGGGTATTACTATATCGGAATGCCATATCAGATACTAGGTCGATAACAAGTTGGGTTAAGCCTCCCCAACGGCTAATACAATCGTTTCTATGAGAGGATGGAAGGAGGCATCATTTAGTATGGAGATAAAGGAGCGCGGAATCTATGCAGAAGAGACATGGAAACAGTGAGTTGAGAAAGATGTTCATCAAACAAGATAAAAGTTGAAGAAGACAGTAATAGTTGCAGAAAAACAAGACAGCAGTGAAAAGAAAACTGGTGGTCCTTAAAATACCAAAAACATTCTATTCCAACTAAAAAAAGGCCTTCGTAACACTCAGCTTGGGCCCTCACACATTTTCCCAATGAGAGTGCTAATTCTCATAGATACACTAGTTGTATCCACCTGAGGGGAAAGATATTAGTTAATTAACGAAAAGAACTGTTTGAGCTTACACGAACCTTATATTATCTGACAGGTGGAATGCTCATTGAAAGATATTTTTTTCCGTTGACGAGTTTGCCCTAACCCAGAGTAGGACATTTCCCAAAACACACCACTGTCATGACGTCATGATGAGCTGGTGATGTGCAGACTGACGCCCACACATCACTGAAGCTCCGTCATTTAGAAATTAAATAGAAACTGTAATTTTGTATGATAAATTGAAATCAAATGCGCACCCCATTCGGGGAACTGCTTAATTGCAAAGAAAATACGAATTTGTTTTTAAAAACCCCTACCACACCGTATCATACTGAATAATGAATGACCAAGACATTTAGACATCTAAGTAGGATAGAGATTCATGCCGCTTTTACCTCCGCAGGAAAGTTTTCATTGAGTGTTAAATTCCAAATAAACGGTGGATAGGCTAGTCAGTCCAGCCTTTGGGCAATAATTCCTAGCCTCTAAGGGTAGGTAGTGCAAAGAGAGCCATCGCAGCGTAATATGTGTTATTCATTCTGGTAATGAAAAGTTTTGTGTGTGCAATCACTGACCAACTTTACATTTCCACAGTATTTTCCAATAAATTTATCCCTGTTGCCTACTGAATGCAGTTGAAACTGGTATCTTTGATGTCATTTCTGTAATGAGTTTTTATGTCTATCTTTATATAACCAAAAAAAATTTCAAAATTTATTTGCACACAATATTCCAGGAGAGTCATTTCTGGTTATAAATGTACAGTGTTATTTGTTCCTCATATGAAGGAAATTCATTTTGAAATTTAATATTTACACAGAAACATCAAAACAATCCAAACATAAACATTATGCAGGTTGTCTCCTGATATTTCATTTTCAAATTTTACTATTTTTTACTCCCTTCAACTGCAAAAACTGATTTCTTAAATTTTACATAATGAATGTTGTCCAAATGTCCAGGATGTAAGAAATCATCCTATAATGAGAAGTTAGAGTCAAAAATAACATTGGTTCAGAAAAATTTCAAGTTGATGAATACATAAATACTAAATTATAAACTTATTGCCGAATGAAGCATCCAACGCATAAATGCAAGAAATACCAGAATTTTTTATATGCCCCTTCCAAACTGGACCCTGAATATTGTTTGGCAAAAACCTGTCGTAACATCTTTCAACAATGAGAGCAACAGCTCATCATTTTCGAAAAAAATATACTGACTTGAAACGTTACATTAAATTTTCAGGGAATTATCCCACTTCACAATTTTTTACAACCCTGACAGGTAAAGTACACCACTGGGGCAAATTTCACTACTCCTTATTTCCTTTTTTACTATTTTTCAAATTTTTCCACTATTCACTACTTCACTACCTACTTCAGACCCTGTTAAGGGAATGAAAGAAATGTCCAATAAGCAACATAAGGCATTAGTACTGAAGCATAAGAGTTAATTGCTTCACATTTCATCATGACAGGTCTTACTTAGTTTACTTGAGGTATCAGGGAAGGCTTTATTGGAAGAATTGCATGAAAATAACTTTTGTCCCTAGCTTCAGACTCGAGCAAATCTAGATGAATTTCACTCACTGATTTTCTAAAGTTTTATATATTGACTCTGGGCTGTTATCAATGGTAGTATCACATATTGAATTTTGACTGTTAAATGAAACAGATTTACTGAACAAGTCTAAGCGTTTATCAGGAAGTGACTATGAATCGAAGGGAACTAAGAGCTGTTCCCTTCATTTGCATTATTGGATGATTCTGAAAATGATGAATCATAAACACAAGGTTTGGAGACAGTACCAAGTACATCAGGGCAAGTGTGAAACAACTAAATTATTTCTATTCCAACTTTTCAACGTTACAAAATCTTTTCAGAACATCACGGTAGGAACAGTGGTAAGAAATTCACTGAACATGTTTTTATTGATCCATTGTCAATATTTGAAAAATTCACTAACTCTGTAGTCTCTTAAAAGCAATATTTTGATGCACAAACATCATCTTTAGGCTGAAAATATACAGTATATAAAGATATTTCCAGTCACAATGATAAAATGCAAATCTAATACTTAAAGTTACATCAGACAGAATGATAAAGTTGAAAATGACAGCACTAGAAAATGATTAGAAGCAAAACTTGTACCAGTCCTTGTAGTCCTGCAGTATGTACTGGCAGGACTACATCTTTTTACCTTTAATTTAAAAAACTCAATTATTATGTAAAAAGCTGAGGTTTTACATAAACAAGGTCACATTTAATTTTAAATGGTCAACTTCATTATAAAAACCTCAAGTTCAATTTGAAAAACCTCAATTTTAATTTGAAAAAGCTAAATTTCAATTTTCAGGTTCGATGTAAAAAAGCTCAGATTCAATGTAAAACAACTCAAGTTCAGTGGGAAAAGCTCAAGCATAACATGAAAAAGGTCAAGTTTATTTCAAAAAGTCTCCAGTTTGATTTTAAAATGCTCAAGTTAATTGAAAAATCATAAGTTCAATTTAAAAAAATCAAGATCAATTTAAAAAAGCTCAACATCAATTTAAAAAAAGTCAAGTTAAATTTAACAAACTCAATTTTGATATAAAAAGGTCAAGCTTAATTCATAAAAGGTCATGTACAGAGGTATAAGTAAACAATTTTGGAAACATAAGCTTATCAAAATTTAACTTGATCTGTTTTAAAATATGCCTGACATTTTAAAAATTAAACTTTATCTGTTTTGAATTAAACTTGAGCTTTTTTAAATTGAACTGGAGCTTTTTAAAAGTAAAATAAAAGAGGTGTAGTTAACATTATTATTCAAGGTGTAATACTAAAAATAAGTTAATACTGTTACCAAATCTTACTACAGTAGTACATATTGCTGTGGGACAAATTTAGTTTCTAGTCGTTTTCTTGTGCTGTCATTTCCAACATTATTACTTCATCTGATGTAGCTTTGAGTACTAGATTTGCATTTCAACAATATGACTGAAAAAAAATTTCTGCATAATTTTAGCCTCAACATGATGTTCGTTCATCGAAACGTCGCTTTTCATAGACTACAGAGTTAGATATTTTTTTAACAATTGACATTGTTTCAATAAAAAAATTTTGAGTGAATTTATTGCTACTTTAACACATGATGAACTGGAATGATTTATTATATTTGAAAATTATGACAAACTAATTCAAATTTGTCATCAAATTGAGAACAATCTTCTAAATAAATTATGCTCATGACATTCCTCTAATGTCTCTACTGCACAAGCAATCAAGAACATAATTTGAGGTTTCTGCAAAGACATTGTAGATAAGTAGTGGGATGTTAGCAAAGGCATATCAGAAAGTAACTATCAGTACAAATAAGTTGGAGTGGGTGTGAGAAAATATTAAATTTAATTCTTCCCTAAAGATATTGCTGGTGTCTGTTAACAGTTTGATTCAGAAATACACCACACCTAATCTCTAAAAACACAACTGGGGTGACTCAGAATAGAATTTGTAATGTCAACACATATATAAGAACAAGATTTTACTAACTTCATCATTTATGACAATTTTATGCTGTTAGAAACTGCTCCCTTTGATGCCTTATCTGTAATCTCTTTTGATATCTGAAAATATAATACTAATAAAGAAACATGCATGACAAATAATTTTCACAGACAAACATATTACTAGAAAGTAATTTTCTTTAGTGATTACGCAAGGTTATACTTTCCATCACAAGGAAAATCTTTTTGAAAATTTACATTCACACTCAAACTAATCCAAATAATTATTATACCACTGTGATGAAAATTGCATGATCCAATAAGATACATTACCTTAGTATTCAATGAGTGAGCATAGAATGCTTCACATTTAATCAAGATAGGCCTTCCAGAGATGGGCTCAATGGTAATATTTTTACACTATAAATGAGTGGTGTGCTTTTTGCATATTCGAATTATTAATAAAAGTGCCAAGATACACATCTTAAATCTCATTATTTACTTAGGAAAGTCATTGAATAAAAATTTTGGAAACTCCAGGGTAATTATTGACCTGAAAACCAGTAGAAAAAACTATTCAAGTGTCAAATTTACAACAATCATGTAAGAAGACAGCAAAAAAACATGAATGGAACATAAAATAAAAATGTTCAGCATTAAAATTACGTTAGTAGTAGAGGAAAGGCTAATTGAATATCATTTAAAAACGATTTTTCTTTCAAAATATGGTGAGATTCTAAAATGCAATTAGCAAACATTTACTGGGTTAGGAATTAATTTTTTCAGTATCTGAACGTTCTCCTTTAAATTAAATAGCATCAAAACATTGTTGTCTAGGGCCTGGCGTGTGTGTTTTTCATTTGAAACCATGAATTAGGAATTTGAATTTTTGAAGGTTTTTTTTAACAATAATGGCTTTCCTTTACCACTAGTTGATTCTTGTGCTTAAGAACTTTTTGAATAGAAATTTTTTTACCGATGTCACTTTACCTATCGCTCTTAGTAAGGAACTTTTTTCCTCGCTTCCATTCTGCGGTCACAATTCGGAGAAATTTAAAAAAGATCTTGTCGTTTTTTTTTTCGAAACATTTTCCGTAGATTGATTTTAAATTAGTGTTAGTCAATACGTATAGAATAGGATCATTTTCCAGTTATAAAGATACAACTCCTAAAGGCATGCTCTCATCTGTGATTTACCTATATAGTAACGCACAGTGTGCGTCTGCGGTACTTGGGCTCGATCACTCGAGCCCTAAGTATTCGTGTTGCTGAGCATGCCGGCAAGAGTTTTAGAACTAATCAATTACTTTCCACACCTTCCCACTCTTCAGTCCGCTCGCTTGCAGAGAACTGCGACATTCCTGTTAGATTAGATGATTTTAGAGTAATTTCCGCAGCATCACACCCAATAAACCTCTACATTTGAATCTATCCATATTTTGAAACAAAAGCCGGTTTTAAATGATATGCAATTTGCCTTTCCTCTACTACTAACGCAATTTTAAAAACGAACATTTTTTTTTGTTCCTTTCATGTGGTTTTTTGCTTTATTTTTTCATGATTTATGTAAATACGACACTTGACTAGTTCTTTCTATTTATTTTCAGGTTGATAATGACCCTGGAGATCGAAACGTTCCAGAAATTTTCATTCACTGACTTTCCTAAATGAATAATGATATTTAAGACGTGTATCTTGGCACTTTTATTTGTTTTTAGGCTATTATACATAGTTATAAATAAATTTTTCACTCAAAAAACAATTTGCACCATCACAAACACAAACAAAATTGACAGTAGTAAGTTACCAAAAATTTACAGAGAGTAACTATCAGCACAAATAAATCTGAGGGTGGAAAAATACTCTCAATTAACATTTTGCTCAAACCATTATTTTGCTGGCATGAATAAGCAGCTTGATTCAGTTATTCACCCACTTTCATCCTCACTATTTTAAAAGCAAGTACTCATTTGTAGACATGTTGCGCGACGTGTGTATAGACCTGGTCTATCGACGGTCTATAGACATTGTCGATAGACCGTCTTTAGACTCCGTTCTGGCCTCGTCTAGCGTCCACAGTACGATATGAATTTCTCGTCTGGTCTCTGACGGTACGCCACGGAGGATATTGCATTGTGCGGAGAGAGTTCCTGCTTAGCGCTAATTGCTAGTGAAAGAGCGAGAAAACGTAAACGTTGGTAAAGTTGCGAAGTGTTTGCAGAAAGACCTAGTTTCGGATTTTCATAATTGAATAAATTAAGACTGGAAGACGTCATGGCTTTTCGAAATTTTACATGCCTAACCCCTACTGGTTTCGAAGATTTGCTTCTGATGATTGGAGGACTGATAACGAAAAAGAATACAAAATATAGAGAATCTATCTCAGTTTCTCTTCGATTAGCAGTCACACTGCGTTTCTTAGCAAGTGGAGACTTTCACGAGCCTCAAGGATACCTTGACAAAACTTAAGCGGGCCATATCGCAAATGGTACCAGAGGTTTACGAAGTAATTATCTCATTAAAACAACACGTGAAGGTATGTATGAAACTCAAATTTACAGTAAAAAAAAGTATTTATTTAGGTTTTGGACCTCCTTTCGAAACGCTCCGCCCTCGTGCAAAGGGGGGCATATCTTACAGAAAAAAAGCCTATGGCCCATGATAACCCACATATCTTATTAAAAATGCAACATTCAGGGCTTAAAATAGATGCTTCTAGTTCAAATGATTTAATGGTAACATACAGTTGGGTATTAAAAGTTCGAAAGATTTTACTGTCAATACCTGTCAATTTTTCAAAGAGAAGCTACGAGTACATGTTATATTGACATTTACTGTGTCCTTGTTCTTATTATTCCAGTACAATAGTAGATCTTGAGCAAGACAGCAAGTGAGATAGCGTTCGACAACCAAAAATTGCGCAAATTATATTCTTAGTACGTAATAATATAAACAAAAAAGAAGAAAATCCGAATGGATGAATCTAACATCAGTTGTGTCATGAACTTAGATCCTCTACTTTCTCATCAAAATATACTACTAACGACTTTTCTAACATCGCTTTTCATGAACTAACTCACAAGTTTCAGGCATTATTGTTGTAACTACTTATCGGTAAAGGTGTTCTTGAACTACAGAAATTCTTGCATATCACTGATACCTTCAACCCTTGATTCTGATTGCTGCTGGAATGGAACAGGTGTTGTATTTGGATTTGCAGATAACTGTCATGCGAATCGTCTGTCAATGGGGAATGTGATTAGTTGGAGGTGGAAGATGTATGGAGTCACACATTACGAGGAAAAATTCATCAATAGCCACGTCAAAATAAATAGATATTTGTATAATAAAAAATCGCAGCACTAATTAACTTGATACATTGATAATATTATGACAAAAGCACCTCCTCGAGATATAGAAGGTCCTTTGTTTCTTTAGTCGTGCAGTAAGTAAAGGTAAAAATTGCCAAGTACATTTTCTCATGGCCACTGCGTTTAAAATGTTGTAGATTTTGTGTAAATTGGCCATGAAATGGCCATTCCGGAGAACCTGTGTGTATCGTCTATCGTTGAAAGTATCGGACGCACTAGCAAAACGTAGCGCTACATGTCTACCGTTGCATGCTATCTCCCATTCCGATCGGGAGACCGTAGACCTGCGACTTTCGGTCTCGCAACAGACTCGCACATGACGGTTGATCTATAGACGTGTCTACGTAGACAACGCTAGACAGGTCTCAGAGACCAAAATCGTTCAACATGTCCATAAATGAGTCCGCGCCTCAAGAAACGCGGCTGAAGTAAATCATAATGGTAATTTTAATGGTACCAAACAATTTAAGTAATTTCTTTATACCTTAATCCTTGTTTGTTATAGTAGAATAGTAGGTAACTTGAATGGTAACTTTGACGTGTGTACACAAACGCACATTTAAAAAACATTTTTTTTGCTGAATGCACAGGGAATAATTTTGAAATCTCACGTTACTAGTGAAAGACATCAAAATAACTTAAAATACCAACATTAAGGAAAGTAGATCTTGATCCACATATTTTCAGCTATGAAACAATGTCAATGTTTAGACCTTAATACTTCGAAGCAATCCAAACAGTAAACAATACAAACGCTCAAACTTGGACCACCGCAATGAACAACAACGAGCAATGTGATACCTTAACATTACATTAAGCTCGAATGCAAGTTCAAAATTACGAAGGCTCAAATAATTTTGTTATGTTGATTAACTAATTTAAAAATGTTTCATTATTAAAAGCTGTGAATTTATACAAGTAGGCGTGCATTTTTTTTACATGTTCGTTTCTAATCACTTCATATGAAATTATTTTCTTAGAAAATAAGTCATTAAGGTTACGATTGTTACAAATAGGAACGTGATAAACAATTTTTCTACTCGCGTTTTCTAACGCTTTTAAAACGAGAAATATTTTAAAGCCTGAGTTATAAAATGATTAGGCCTGAAATACATTTAGTTAATTGGAATCAAAATATAGTAGTGAAAGAATGAGATATTTAGCATGAATGCTGATATTATATATATATACCATTATAGTCCTGCATTTGCTAACTTCACAGTTCCACTTTTAATATAAAGTATAGAAGTTAAAATTGAAGCATTTGAAAATAAATTAAAAAAATTTGAAGCCTTAGTTAAAGAATTTGAAATTCATATTACAATGTATAAAATTAAATGCATAAGTATCGAAAAGTTAGGTCTGAAAATCCAATTGAAATATCTAAGCGTCGAATTGAAGTTTCCACTTGCACAATAAAGAAACTAAAGCTCAAGTTAAATCATGTAGAGGTTACGTAATCTAATTCATGTAATTTCGTTTGACCACGAGTAATACATTGCATAATTTTATCTGACTTGTCAATGATTAAACTTAGACATGGGCTATCCATCATTACCGTTAATTTCAAATTATGAAGTATAGTTTGAAAAACAACCGTAGCTTTACCGTCGTATTTCTTCAGTAAGAACGACAGTCAGAAATCGACGGTGAGGTAAATAACGGTCATCATCGTGGGCGGGCATGTTTAGCGTCTAAAATTACCGGTGATCGCCGGTAATTTGTATACCGTCGGAATACTTCGATAAACGATGAAAACCGATGATAATTACCGTTACGCCGACGGTAAAATTCGGACTTGGTTCTGGAGGCTAAAGGTCAGATTCAGAATCAGTACATTTTTTTTCACTGAAACGAGTAATTTGTACATGTATCGCCCTCTTTTTTGAACCTGAAATTTGATGAAAATAATTACTTATCATGATATTAGAATAAATTATCTTAAGGGGTTCTTCTACCCTGGACTGTACCTAATGTACCAAATTCTACAAACTTTTTTTTCCCATTTCGATTGGAACTAGGTTAACGAAGATGCAAACAGAAATATTAAATTGAATTCCAAACATATTTGCTTCCATAAAAATTTTCGATTTTCGCAGAAAAAAATTATTGCGCGATTAAAAGAAAATAGGTATACCTGCCCCGAACTTATCTCATTACAATTTTCGACGTAGACGCGTGATTTTGGTTTCATTCGACGCGCAAGGACTGTAGAAACACCGTAACGAAGATTTTTTTTGCATTTCGAACTAGAAAAATGTCATTGTTACACATGTCCAACATGTGAAAAAAAAAATTTTTTTCGAATAAAATGTGTATATGAAATTCAAATAGAATTTCGCTTCGCTGCGCTGTTTTCACCGTCAAACCGCATCGAATGGGACCAAATCACGCTTCTACATTGAAAATTGTAGAAGAGGTGTGGTTTTGCGCAAAATAAATGAATAAATTTGTATACATATGTTCGCCCAATAACTTTTTTCCCATCGCGAAAATTGAAATTTTTATCTAGACAAATGTGTTTAGAATTCAATTTTACATATCTGTATTCATTTTCGTTCACCTAGATGCAATAGAATGCTGCAAACTGAGATTAGAAAAAGTATATTGGATTTTTCTTTTCCATACATTTTTCAGACATATGTGACCATAATTTTTTCTTCAATCTAAAATTAAAGAAAAATCCTTCGTTACGTTCTTGGTACAGTCCTTCCTCGTCGAATGAGATCAAAATCACGCTTTTACGTTGAAAATTGTTGAGTGAGATAAGTTTGGGGCATGTATATATTTATTTTCCTAAAAATCGTGAAATAATTTTTATTTGAAATCAAAAAATTGTGTGGAAGCAAATGTGTTCGGAATTCAATTTTACATATTTGTATGCATTTTAATTCCCCTAGGTACAATAGAAATGTGTACAATGAAACTTGAACAAAGAGGTAAAGATCAGGATAGTAGATTCCCTTAAATGCCAAATAAACACGACGTAAATTAAAAAGTAAAATAAAAGACATATTCGGAACACGTGTGTTATACATTCATGTTAGAACTGTCAGACTGTTGTGTCGCACCTGAATGACAGTTTTTATCGTGGAAGGCCAATGAAACTTTCGTCAAACTCTAGGGTAATTGATTCCTAAATTTAACTTATTCTGTTTTTTAAATTCAGAAATACATAATCGGGATTTTCGAATAGTTACGAGTTTATGTAGACTTAAAGAATTACTAGCGGTTTCTGTAGATAATATTCTTATATTGATAGTTTCAAATGAAATTGAGATTCTGATATAAAATTAATATGTTAAAATAGCAGTGAAGATCAAAAGGCCTATATGCATTCGGCACGTAAAGACAGCAGATTCACGGTTTAAATTTTCATATATACATACACTAGGCTTCTTCTCCCTACGGGAGGGAACCCGACAGTTGGCCACAATCAATCAACTTTGGTCATAAGGAGCCGAGAGAGGCAGCACTGGCGTCACCAGAACTGCCCGGATCAGTAGCAGCCCAGCACAACCATCTTCTACAGTCACGCCCGACAGCCATAGCTGGTTTACCCCGACCGCTTCATTGAGTGCAGCCCCTCCCCCGCATAAGACAGGTCAACCCCATCTCACGCGGGCAGGCTTCCAGTGCCCGCGTCAAAAAATATAATTACATCCCCATGCACTGCTTCCACTCACTTCTGTCCGTGGTCATCCCTCTCGCCACGTCCACAGTCAAACCCCTCTCATACAAAGCACTTTTCATCCCATCCATCCAACTCATCCGTGCCCTACCTCGCGCTCTAATACCACTCACTGTCGACGTATAAATCTTTTTTCACCAGCCGCTCAACATTCATTCCTTCAACATGCCCAAACCATCCAAACACTCTTTCATCCACCCGCATGCTCATCTTTTTAACAACATCCGTGTACCCCCTAACCAACTCAATCCTGATCCCATCTTTTCTTGTTACTCCATACCTGCTCCTCACACACTTCATCTCAAACACATCCAGCTTCCTCCTCTCAGCTGCTCTCAAACCCCAATACTCTACTCCATGCAGTAAAACTGGCACGATTAAGCTTTCAAATCGTCCCCTATTAGAACTCATGCTCAAACTCCTGCATTCAAAACTTTCTTCATTGTCTTGCAGCCTTCACTCACTCGATGCCTCGCTTGCACTTCCATACTATCCTTCACAGCCACGTCCGACCCAAGGTACCTAAAATGCTCGACCTCCAGTGACAATCAACCATTCATCCTCATATCCAAAGTTTCAAACACTCCACCTCTTGAACATCTTATCACCTTACTTCTATTGACATTTACCCTCAATTTATGCCTTTCGCACAGTCTACCAAACTCTGCAACCAGTCTCCGCAGTTTTTCCTCTGAATTAGAAACAAGTGCTGTATCATCAGCAAACAACAGCTGTCACACTTCCCAATTCATAACACTTAGTCCCACCAACTGCGCACCTTTTCCCAACACTCTGGCATCCCCTCTCTCACTGCACCATCCATAAACAAATTAAAAAAGGACGGCGATATCACAAATCCCTGTCTCACACCTGTCACAACTGAGAACCAATCACTCACCTCATTCCCTATTCCTACACATGCTCATCTATCAATGTAAAAACTCTTGATCGCATTCAACAGTCTCCCATTCACTCCATACAAGCCTACAACTTGCCATAATGAATGTTAACTGTGATGCAGGTGAATGAGAAATACTTGGAAAAAGGGAAAGATGTATGTTGGGTATTTATGGATCTGGAGAAGGCGTATGACAGAGGGGACCGTGAGGCATTATGACAAGTTTAATTTTTCACTCACTAAAAATAGTCTGATGCATGAACCCTCAATTGCAGCACGTTGGCTTACATAAATTAGTATTTGAATTATGCAAAAATTTATTTGTCACGGAAATAACATTCTTTATGTGTTTTTCATGCCGAGTCGTTGAGTAAATTTCAAGGAGAAAAAAATGTTACTAGGTTACCAAATGGGTTACCAACTCTCAAATTTTTCACATCATTAGCGTGATGACCTTGAAATGAGATTAGGTTGCAAGTAAATTTAGGCCTTTCTAACCCATTCCCACAGATAGGTTCCAAAGACAGGAAAAAAGACGGCACCGCTTGGAATGACGACAAGGAAGGAGCGTAAACATGAAAGATCCAGTGATCATAGAAACAGCAAACTTGGAGAGAAGTTTATGTAAAATAGATACTGTAGGCGCCGAAGCGTCTCGGCCGCCTACTGGGCCCCGAACATAAACTGCCACCCTGGGCAGGGCTCAAGGGGCGACGTTTTTCGTTTACCGCACGTTACACGTGTCTTAATTTGCTACCATGGATCTCAATAAACTCAATTTGAGAGTATAAGCAAGTGGTTGCAAATTTTATTGGCAGGTCTGAAAGAAGAAATACACAAATCATTTAATTGCAAAAATGAATAAATATACGAATAGTCTTCGAAGGAACAACTACACAATTACACCAATCATTTGATAAGGGACGATTCCACGTACACAAAATTTAACATAATCGATTGCACAAAGCATTAAATACTTCATTTCAGGATCATCCGAATTATTGACTCAAGATACAAAAATCACATATGAACAGCAACTGTTCTCTCAGCAGATAATTTATCGACTGAATTATCGAGCAATGTGCCACGCAGCCGTATAACACAGCAACGCAACAGGAGACTGATAGGAGACTCCAATCAGTAACGCTCGGGAAGCTAATCACCCACTCATAACGATAACTACACCAATTCAGATACAATCAGCTTAGAATATTTCACCACTATCTTACGAATAAAGTTTCTTCTACCTAGATACATCTCAATGCTCCTGCTAAATACGAACAAATGGGAAGAAGGAAAATACTTTTCAGATACTCATAACCTATCGGTAACGAGGACAACGAAGGTAACAAACAGAAGAGGGAGCAGCTGGGCACACCGACTACAGCCAGCTTAGACCACGCTATAGCTCGCGCTGCGATGTACTTGGCATGGCGCCTGGAGCGGGCAATCGGCGGTTACAGATACAAATTAAAAGAAATAGCAGTTCCCGGAAAACAGGACACAAATGAATAAAAAAAATCATCTTTGAGAGAACAAAGAATTACGTTATTCTAACAATGGGAAGGTCTACCTAACCTGCAGGACGGGACTTCACAATTCCAATACGAGCGCTAATTTCGATGGACACAAAATCCCATGAAGAGATGGTGAACTAAAGGTAAAAAAAGTCATTTTACATTTAAAACGACGTTCCTGTAAAAATTCAGATATGTATGAACAAACCCAACCAATTTCAACCATTATATTTTGTCCACAAAAAACCTCCGTCATGGCAAAATTAGAGATATCTTATAAAAGAGTAGATAAATACGGACTTTTGATACTGCTGAAATGAGATAATTTCTAAAAATAATTTTGACAAAAGTCAAAATGAAACTGACGGGCTCAAACAGTCCAGGTGCTTCAACGTGTGTGTTTATGTTCATTGGGCTTATATCAAAAAACCCGGACTTTTACGAAGCCTGATTTGATCCAACTTGACTTGGGTTAGACCCGAGCTATCTGGAGGAAATTTCACAGTGAATTGTCTGATATGCTATAAAGTGGAGTGACTGAGAGCGGAGGGACAATACATTGAGTGTGAGTGAAAAATTTGAAACGACCTAATGTTATACCTTATAGTTCGATTTTTCGATTTAGGAGACAAATTATTCAGTGCTCAGAACACCAGCAGATTAACAGAACCTGTTTTGCCCGAATTCTTGATGTAGTAATGTTTAGAGGCTATGTGGTAATGTGGGTTATGCTGCACTGTTCCGGGAAGTAGCAATCGAAGCAGTAGCAATCCAAGCAATCTCATGGCCGATAGAGGTCCCTCAGTTACGTTGACCTCGTTTCATTCTTCCATCGGCCAAACTGAAGTAATTGGTAGCTAAGTAGTCTCTTGAAAATAGACCCCTGTTCACGGTATATACGAAAAACATTTGAGGAAGTCCATAATACGTTCTCATAAAACTGTAATGGTTCCACTTGTTTGTGTACTTTCTTGGTCGGTCAAGGTTTGTTAGTTAGTCTGCTCGTAACTCTGTAGGCTTTTCTTTCAGGCAAAATAAATATTAATCAAAGAATTTTAAAAGTAATGAAAGCCACATTTCTTTCCGCTCCTACGAAATAAAGAAGCACATACTGACGTTAGAGAATTCACATTACTTAGTACTAATTTGTAACAAATTGTGATGAAACAAAGTCTCCTCAAAATATTTATCATAACTCATTCCAGGTATACAAGTGGAGATAGTAATGAAATATTGACAGTTTTGTTATTCGTTAGTAATAAATATTGTTCCAGTTTATGAATAGAGTCTCTAATATCAGGTCTTTTCCACTATCTCAATTTTTGTATTGTGCTTGAATTGTCTCCCTGAAGGACTTAGGCGGAAGAAATATTTCGATTCTTAGTGTAGACTGAAAAATTTTACTCAATAGAAATATCATTCAAGTAATTGTAGAGCTGCTCAGTCAAAATCAGAAACTTCATTCGAAGCATGTGCTTGAAGCGTCAACTGATAAATTTTAGAAACTACAATGCCAGCGGAAATCAACGAAGATTCTTCCCTCCATCATAGTCTAAGGTGAAGATTATGTTCAGTCTCTTTGGTTACCTATCCAACCAGTGGGTTCCAGTGAAAAATTTTGCAAAAAGGTAACATCGCTAAAAATTTCAAGTAAATGTGTTTTAAAACTACAAGCTATGTGGGGTTACGATGAACAAAAGACTTGATAATTTGTAACCATGCTTACAATAAATTTATCTCATTTACGTAAGTTGTATGTAATGAATAGAAATTATTTGATAATTCATTTAGAACCTGCTCAAGGAATAAAGGCTTAATACATGTACAGTATTGTAGTTTTCGACAGAGCATAGAAGTAATTAGCAAAAGGACAATACTAGTGTTGATGCTTAGTGGTCGAAACATGTCACAGAAAAGAGTGAGACATTTGTCCAGGCAATGGTGTTCCTTCTATATCTAACTGCTACCATAGGTAGTGCTAGAAAATTTCTTCTGAATTTGTGGTTTACCTAAAGAACTCATAGGGAAACCACATTTACACTAATATCCAGATTATGAGTTAAGAATCCAACGCTCCACTGCCAATTGTAACCTGGTTTTTGAAATATTTCCCTTTCAATGCATAAAACTACCTTCCAATTCACAGGAAAATATAGTAGCTGTTCTGCGTGAAAGACCAATGAAATGATTATTATTAAACCATTCGTTAGTTTAAGGTCTACTAGGATCAACGAAGGAAATCTCAAGAGAGCAAAAAGAGAATAGACCACCTAGTATGGACTGCAGAAAACGGTTTATCCATGCACAAAGCGAGTTCCGTCACCGGATATCCTGCACGTAGAAATGGCGAGTTACAAATATGAAGGGAGAGAAGGAAAAGGCAAAGATGTTGAGAAGTGAACTAAAGGAAGCGAAGTAGACAGGAAAGAAACAAGTCCTGAAGGCCTCTCTGTTGCTGAGGTAACCTTGTAGTATCTACCCTGGATGCAGCAGTCCGCGTAGTGTTGGGTAGGCAAACCTGGCCCAGCTAAATTTACGGTTTATCCTCTACTTTCCGAGCAAATCAAGAAAATGTAAACTTTTAGCTTCATTGATAACAATACGTAAAAAGGAATATTTCCTTCAGATGTGGCAGTTCTCAGCGTACATCAGTCGCCACATCAGTAGTAAATGTTACAATTATTCCTAATCCTACTCTGCACTGTAAAGATTCAGCACAACCAGTGGTCATTGAAACTGTTGAATGATTATAAAAATTAAATGTGTTCTGTAGTTTCGTAATTGTACTTGAAAGTGAGACACTAATTTAAAGAAGATTAAAACTTCTATTCAAAATATGTACCATCAATATTAAATGATTTGATAGTACAAAAGCTGTGCCCAGCTACCTTTTGTCTTGAATAAGTTCAGATAGGATTGAGTTTTTTTCTGGGATCATTCAGACTCTAATTCTGAATTGTTTGGGCTAATCTTTTGATGAAAATATAAACCCTAGAGAAAGTGTGACCACAAATGCCATTTAAACACAAGAAGAAATGTAAAATTACAAAAAGTTTGAAACAAAAAAAAGTAATTTTTTCGCAATGCACCAAGTATTATTGGTAGAATTATTTAAAGCATTTCAGCGAGCTATGTAGTTTAAAAATGTTTTTCATCCTTGCATTAGGTTTTACAGTATATGAAAACTTTTCCAAACACCCAACCTACATTAAAAGAGACTGATCGTAGCCCATAATGAATTATAAAACTGATACAAAAATGTTAGATAGACATAGGAGAAAGTGGAAAGAGTTGACTATAGCCAGCGTTAATCGAATCGATGGTTGGTTTTACAAATCCATTAACAAGAACGTCATTTCCTCGTGTGAAGCAGTACCTACTAAGCTCTTTGTTGTTAAGATTTATTTTGAATTTTTCTGCTGGGCAATATAATTCAATTTTTCAAAGCTTGATCTTCCCGTACTGCGAGTTCTCCCCTTTGACATACTTCAGTAGCATTTTTCCAACCAAGTACTCCGTAAAGTAAGGATGCATGCTGGGAGAACATTTTGAAAAACATTCTGGATTTAACAATTGAAAATGCGAGTAGGAGTCACTGGAAACTGGAGATGGACCATAAAAAGAATATAAAATTGTTAGATTATGCTATCTGTAAATTGCATTACAAAATACTCTCATCCCTGATATTTCACAAAATGTTCCCATGAAAATGAAAGCTTATAAAATCAGCCAGAATGATGTGAAATATTTCACAAAAAGATGAAACATTGCAGAACGACTCGGAAAAATATTTTATAATGTATTATAACATAAATGTAAGGGCAAACATTTTATTAGGAACAGAATACAAATCAGCTTGATTGAAGTTGAATGATGTTCAACATTTTTTTGTGTTCAATATTTCCCAACACAAGACCACAACTCATGTATAGTTATCACAAAACGTACATGCTCTTAAGTAACAAAATTGAAACAAATAAAGATAAAAATTTTCTCTGCATTTTTCATATTCAATCACTGTAGCATGAATAAGAGATGGGAACTGCCTATCTTTAACAATGAGAATTACAACACACGTATTTTTTCTCTTCTAATGATCATGTTAGTCACAATCTCCGTTTTGCGCCCTATGTTATTCAATTTTTCACCTGTCTTGAACCGATAGTTTCATAGATATACACACGCACACATATATATTACAATAACTGAACACCTGGAAAATGCAATTCTGGAAGTTCAAATGAAATTGTCCTTAATCAGGAAGAAGTACTTGCAGTACCTCCTGAATAGAATTCATTGGTATTGAAATTAATCAAGGCAACTGGGGTTTCACAACATTCAGTTTTTCGCAGCGGTCTGAAATTGTTGGCCGCAGCACCTTTGATTGTCTGACCTACGATAACGATACAAAACTGCAAGAATACACAAGAAGCACTTATGGAACGAAATATTTTCAGGCTGTCGAACATTTATATCGACTGATGGAATAATGTTTTCATTCACGAGAAAAATATTTACGATAATAAGCTAGAGGAAAGTAATAAAAAATTGCAGACAAGCAAAAATTAATTTCTTGTATAATTATAAATAAGGAAAAAGAAGAAAATATACTGATAACGGGTAGACACGACTTAAATTTCGAAAATTTTTCGAGGTTGTATTTTGTATTACATAAGGACTCGTACAACTTGAAGATGGTTTCTGCCTAAATTATTTCTCAACAGTGCTAGGATAACTTCTACTCCTGCATCAGCTGGCTAATTTGGAACTTATTTTTCGAATAATGCTAACTTTAATGATCAGCCGATAAACCTAATCATTGTATATCATCTTATTGTGAATCAGAGCAGCAAGGGCTTGATATTCTTCCAGAAGAAGGATTTACTTCATTTGACAACATAATTCTTAGAAAAAAGCTTGCTAACTTCTACCGATCATGTGAGGCCTCCATCGACTGGGTCAAAAGCTTGTGATTTCTTTGTGAGATCATCTTATGCACGCGGTGTTTATATCCATCTACTATTTTTTTACATCGAATCAATATATCCTAATTTGTGAAGAACAAATTAAAATGTTGAATAAGCAAAAATAATAGAAATTTTCAAGATTTTTTTTCAGAGCGTATACTAGAGAGATGAAACGTTTTGAGAGGCAAATTTAGCTATTACTACCCAGACACTAAGTCTTGTTATGGAAGAAAACACAGATATGAATGGAATGTCTTCGTTCTCTGGCTAGATTTTGCTTTACATTCTCCGCCAATTTTTGAATGAGTCATAGTGACACAATGCCGTGTTTCAAGATGTCTCATGGTTGAGAACGGTTGTAGTCGTAATTTTTCTTCAAGGCAACTTGTTCCATACACTTTCAGAAAACAAACTGTTATGTATTGTTATAATTATGTCACGCCGTAAATGACAAAACTCAATTACCGACAATTCATTGAAATATATATGCACCAGTGCAAATACATTTGAGTGTTTTCTAAACATAATTCTGCAATCATACCCAGTCAGAAATGTTAGAGCGGATCGGCATCGATTAGTTGGGGACAGTGCATCTTTTTTAGGATCAGTGCGGAGCCCGGTTCGGGAAGAAATTTTTCTTTATCGGTCACTGCAGATCGATGCAGAAAGTTCTGGACAGAAATGTTTGCAATGATTTTAACAGAAAAATCGGCACTGCTCTTCAATAATTCAAATGAGCGGTATTTTTTAAAACCATTGTACATTTCGAAACCGACATTTGATTTCAAATCGAACGTGTAACTTTCAAGTTAATTAAGTGGATCTCTAGCCCTAAAATTATTCTAATTTCACAAATTTCCATTCTTGCATTTTTTTTGCAGCCTGGGAAACCAAAATGCATAGGGATATGTAAAATTGAATTGTTAACACGTTTGCTTAAATAAAACTTCGAAATAAGACAAAAATTATTGCGCGAACATATGCAAAATATACATACATATTACGCAAAGCACTTCTCCCTCTACAATTTTCAACGTAGAAGCATGATTTTCCTCTTATTCGACGCGGTAAGACAGTGGAAACAGCGGAGCGAAGCCCAATTTCATTTGAACTCTAAATTAGTTTTCTATGGTGAAAAATCTGGGGCTTTAAAAGACCTGTCTTACAAACGTATCAATAATTTTTTCCTAATTCGAAATTCAAAATAATCCTTCATTTTGAAGCTTTCACATTCTTTCCACGTCGAATGAGACCAAAATAAAGCTTTTACTTTGAAAATTGTAGAAGGAGAAGTGTTTCGCGCAATATATACTTATATGTACTTTTCAAATGTCAGCGTGATAACTTTTTTCTGTAGCAAAGATGAAAACTTTTTATTCAATTAAATGTGTGTCGAATTCAATTTTATATATCGTTATGCATTTCCGTTTCCCTAGTTGCAATAAAAATTCGAAAAGTGAAATTTGAAAAATTTGGAAAATTAGTTCATATTTAAGGGTAGAGATCCCCTTAAAATAAGCCAATTCACAAATGAACTTGGTTTGTTTTAAATCAAAAGTTACATCCCTTACGTTTTAATAATAGTTTAGCACCGAGTGAGTACAATTCTATGTTCTGATTTTTCTAAGAAAACAACACTGGGCATTTTGTTTTTGTGAAATGTGCTAGCCATGATGGAAATTTTGTTTGCTTATTTTCACATTTTAAACTTCTACACAAAGTCAACTCATTCAGAAATTATTTTCCTGTAGAAATAAAATGTCAACTCACTTAAAATTCCATCGTCGTTCTGCTCCTAATTGGAGGGCAAATATGCAGAGTGTCCTAACCCGAAAAATCCTGAATTTCAGGCCAATGATAAGCAAAGTGGGATGAGCGACAGCGTTTCTCATATATACTGAACAAGGAACAGCTCTGTTGTTTAGGCCACTCTGGCGCAACCAAACGAGTGGAGCGTTCTGACTGGCTGTGGCATAACCGCAGCAGCAGGTGCATGTTGCCATGGCTACGATAAGCTGTTGCAACACAGTGCAGAGTTGCATCATGAGTGCACTGCATCATTTTGACATCAAACTCATTAGCAAGGCTGACGAAATTGGTTCGTTCGTATAAATTTGGTACGATCTGCTATAAATGTCTCTCTGTTGTTCATTTGGTACGACGGTTAGAAGCGGCGAATTTTGATACGTTTTAAAGACTTTGATAATTAATTTAAGAAATCATATCCTGCCAAGAAATAATAGCCTTATTTTTGGCAGTTATAAAACTTGTCATGTTAATGAGAGATAAATTAAACGGAGTATGTAATTAAACAAAGTTTCGCAACGCGTCTGATACCAGTTTGAAGTATAGAACTTGTCACATCGTCACCTGTATCACGCGGCATTTTTACAGTCTAAAGTTTTATGTGTACATTTGATATACAAATAGAGAGTTGAAAAATTTTGTGCAATGCTAGTTATGTTATTTGCTAAAATTGCTTATCTACGATATCGTTTCATTGACTGAAACTTACAAGCATTTATAATTTACCTGCTTTATCTGTGTCGTTAAATTGTCAAAGGCAAGCCTAAAATAATAAAATATCATGTGTGTTTTGGAATTTTTTTTGATGCGTCTATGTTTGTCCAATATGTGTGTTACCCCTGCTGTGTTCGATTTTTTTTTTGCGTTGTAGACATTGTGTGTAAGAAATATGCGGTTCAAACATCAAACATTTAGAGTATGTCAGGTATTAACGTAAATGTTTTTGATGAAAAATGCGTCACCATAAGCATGTCACCAACAATGTAGATAATAAGGAAATGTATCGTGAGTTCGATGTCGGGAAAAGTCAAGGTATTGAATCAGGGTAATTTTTTCTAACTTTGTAATGTAGGAAGTTGCCTCTCGGTATATAATTGACATTAACGGTTGAAAATTTGAACCAAATTTGTAATTTGGCTCAAATCTTTTTGTTGCGAAGGGGGTATTGTAAGGAAATGTAGCATTTTTATAGGCTGCGGACGGTGGAATTCCGAACCGTTAGCTTCGAGCGTGAGAAGGCATCCAAAGTCCAAGCAAGGAACTCAAGAGCTTACCATAATTTCTGTCACCCTTGTGGTCGGGTCTTGAGCCAAACTGCTGGCTCAGGCGTATCCACAAGGCTGGCACGAACACAAACATACACACATACACATCAGCACACACGCAGACCTGGGAACCAGCAACGGCAGATCTACGGAGAACAAGGGGCGTGGCCACAGTAAGGGTTCCGTCTCACAGCCATTCATGGCGCTGAAATGACGTGAGAACAGAAGCTGCATACCATACGCACCAATAAGTTAGCAGACTGTGATCGAGCACTAGCACATAGCCAATTAAAATTCGAGACGGTAGGAACAAGCAAGAATTCCACCAATCAGTATTAAAATGCTGTCTTAATAGCTACGAACATTCAAGAACCTTCTAGAAGAAACCAGGCCAGAGACATAAAATGGGTAGGCAAGAAGAATCGCGAGGTCTTTTTTCTCGGTTACGCTACAAGAGAGACTGAATTTGTGGGTGGACCGGGGAACCGGCAGATACTGGTGTTCCCCTGCATAACAGCAAAGCAACTCGAAACGTAAACCATCATGAATAAGGTACACCAGAACCATCGTCAATGTGAGAATGGCGTATAGCAGCGTCTTCAGCTTTGCATCGGTAAACGCCAAGCATTAGAAAGAAGAAGATGGTGGGAGGCACAGCATGTCAACTACTCAACCGTACGAATTCATGGAGAATTCTACGTCAACTCCAAGCTCGCATGAAACTCCTGCATGCAAATTGGAACCGCACAATTACGAGGTTTGCAACGATGCGAATCAACTACGAGATCTACAGAAATCAAGCTCCTTCGGCTCTCAAACGAACGAAGCCCAAATTAAAGCTCTGAATGAGGGCATCGCAACCAAAATCGGCAACTGTCGGAGATGGCCTGGCGTGGTTTCGGACAGCATCACCGGCTGACGTGCGAGAGAGGAGGCGGCGTTGGAAGCAGCATCGGAAGCGGAGTTAGCTAAAGGCCAACGACACATTACAGAAGAGTTCGTGTGTTTTATAGTATTGAAAACTCTGAAAAATGGTGATAATGGTCGAAGTTTGCATACAAAGTCGCACATTGAACAGTGCTTTCAAATTGGCGCGCTATTTAAATGTGATTTGCTCCAAGTGTTTATTTAGTCAAGGTGCTGAGCTCACGTTGTGCACCGTGTGAAACGTCTTATTATAATGTACCTTGTTGTAAGTCCAGGTTTTACTGTTTTTGCATTATCCCCATTTTATTTCGTGTTCACGCTAGCCCATCTATCTATTAGATTTTTCTAACGCCGATTCATTGTGCGTAAATCTTCTCTAGATAGTTGCCATAAATTTTGTGTAACGTTAAGTCATGCATTCGATCGCTGGCGCTCTTTATGATTCGAAGCAAGCATTTCTCTCATTTGGTGTGCTATATGTGTTAGAAGGAGTACGTCCATAATTATCGTAATGCATTGTTCCCCACTTACGTGTTCCATATGAACAAAATTTGATTTTTATCTTTCAAATTTTTGTTTCATTTACATGTTGATCAACTAGGGTAAACTCGTAGAGCGCACTATGCTGATACCGCTGTTTCTATTTTCCATTTCTTCTGTCCCTTCTCCTTCTGGTAATTCTCATCTTTGAACTTTCCTTTCCATCTTTAACTCTCGGGGTTTAAATTCCTCAATTGTAACGTGCCGGGCGGCGTAAGTCGACCCTAGAACGTGTCGTGACATATTAATCAACTTGAAATTTTTTTGAACCCATGTTATTGCGTGTATTATTGACTCAAACTACTCATTATAAGATGATTTCTTACATCCTGGACATTTGGACAACATTCATTACATAAAAATTAGGAAGTCATTTCTTGATGTTGAAGGTGGCAAAAGTATTGAAATTAGAAAATAAAATATCAGGAGACACCCTGAATAATAATTATGTTTGAATTGTTTTGATGTTTCTGTTTAAATACAAAATTTTAAAATGAATTTCCTACTATTGAGGAACAAATAACACTGTAAATTTATAACCAGAAGTTAATTTCCAGAAGTATTGTGTGTGGAATAAATTTGGAAATTCTAATATTGTTTATGAATAAGGATCGACATAAAAATTCATTACAGAAATGACATCAAAGATACCAGTCTCCAACTGCATTCACTAGGCAACAAGGATAAAGTTATTGATAAATACTGTGGAAATGTAAAGTTGGTCAGTGATTGCACACACAAAACTTTTCATTACCAGAATGGATAACACATATTACGCTGCGATGGCTCTCTTTGCACTACCTACCCTTAGAGGCTAGGAATTATTGCCCAAAGGCTGGACTGACTAGCCTATCCACCGTTTATTTGGAATTTAACACTCAATGAAAACTTTCCTGCGGAGGTAAAAGCGGCATGAATCTCGACCCTACTTAGATGTCTAAATGTCCTGGTAATTCATTATTCGTTATGATACGGTGTGGTAAATGTTTTTGAAAACAAAGCTTTATTCCCTTCTCAATTAGGCAGTTCCCAGAATGGGGTGCGCATTTGATTTCGATATATCACACACAATTACATTGTCTATTTAATTTCTAGATGACGGAGCTTCAGTGATGTATGGGTGTCAGTCTGCACGTCACCCGCTCATCATGACGTCATGACGGTGTTGTGGCTTTGGAAATGTCCAACTCTGGGTTAGGACCATGAAGGTATAAAAGACAGGAGGGAGCGCTGGATGCGTTTCCTGTAACCTAGCTGGCTGTGTGCTAGCAGCCCGTATGGCTGTGCCTGCCGACCTTGAACCACTGCTCTAGTGTAGTGAGCAGTAATTGTCAGACCGTCGTTGTGTTAGTATGTCGCTGCTGGCAACATGGTGAATTCCTGCAGCGCTTCCGGTTGCAATGCGCGCAACGACAAAAAGAATAACATCTCATTGCACAAGTAAGCACTAAATCTAGGTAACATTCATACTTTTGGAGAAGGCTTAAGTAAAATTGCAGTTCAGGCCCGTGTATTTTAATTTCGTTTATTATTTAATAGGCTATACATATTTGCACAGTATTGTTCAGCGTAGAATTCAAATTTGAAAACCATTTCATTCGGCGATCTCTACTTTTTGAATTATAGCGTTTCAAATGTGTAAAATAATACGCATCCCCCTCAACAGCTCATTACTAACTTATGTTCTTAAAGCAGCATTCACACGATCAATATTGCTTAAAATATTTACTATTAGTGTAAATATATTGATCGTCTGAACGGCATACTGATAGACTGATGAAAATATTTATGTGATCAAAATATTCTGAAATTTCATCAAAATTTGAGCAGTCTTGGATTGATGGAAAGTACTCTATAAGAACGTGTGAACGCAACCAAGAGTTCGTCCAGTTGCCAAAAATCGTAGAGTTAGAGCCGGTCTCTCATTACTGAAATGCCTCCCCTCTTTGTGGAATCTTCCTCGGTTATTCAAAATATCCAGAAGCTAATAATATATATCATCGTTCATTCGGAGCTGGTTATAAAAGTCTTCCAGTTCCGTTACCCTTATGCCATTAAATCAATTCACATAAGTGTACATATTGCGTTTCAAAATCCACTCCTCCCCCGATTTCTTCCGATTTCGTCTCTTTTTCTGTAGCAAAACAATTAGTAGCTCAAAATTTTTTGGCCCTGATTTAAGCACAACATTAACCACTTTCTTCACTTTTGTAGGCCGAGCAACTACTGATAGAAATATCGACAGTACATTATTGATCGTGCGAACTCGATATGTTATTAATAAGTTGAATATATTATGGATTTTTTACATTATAATTATGAAAGAAAAAAGAATAAATAAAGAGCTGTACACGTGTGCGTCAAATGGTTGTACGCGCACATAGTGCCGGCCCGTGTGCGCTGTGCAGCAATGGCTGAGTGGCTGACGGTGTGCCGCCGCCGCCGCTTCAGTTTTGCGTAAGTATTGCTCTGTTTCCTCTCTGTAAATTTGTTTCATTTGCAATGCATTGCAGTTTTTTAGCACCTGTCATGTAGTTTAATGTTTCAGGTTGGTGTCTTTGCGTTTTTTAACAATTATTCGATATAGTTGTGTAGTTATAGCCTGAAACGTGAATTTATTCCTATGCAGTACAGTGTTTGGTACCCCTCCCGAGTGGCTGATTACTGCCCGAGCTAGCTTCAATCTACACTGAGGCGCGACTGTGTAGCGCGGTCTCCTGTCTTTGTACCTTCATGGTTAGGACAAACCCGTCAACGGAAGAAAATCTCTTTCAACGAGCATTCCACCTGTCAGTTAATATGAGGTTCGTGTAAGCTCGTACAGTTCTTTTTGTTCATTAACTAATATCTCTCCCATCAGGGGGAAACAATTATTGTATACATGAGAATTAGCATCCACATGGGGTAAATGTGGAAGGGCCCGAGCTGAGAGTTACGAAGGCCTTTTTTTCTTTTTGGAATAGAATATTTTTATGTTATGGACCACCAGTTTTTTTTTCACTGCTGTACTGTTTTTCTGCATCTACTACTGTCTTCTTCAACTTTTATCTTTCATCATGGACTTCTTTCTCAACTTACTGCTCCCATGTCGCTTCTGCATTGATTCCGCGTTCCCTTAACTCCGTACTGAATCGTGCCTTCCTCCTTCCTCTCTTTGGATCGCATTTATTTTTGCTGCCGGTAGGAATGCTTAAACTAACTAATAATTATGCTTCGTTATAGTAACGCCAATAAATGAATTTATTTATAAAAAAATTGTAACAGATACTGGAGATCGGTTGCAACGTTTGAAAACGTAGTAGCATTGCAGTGGGTAGAATCGATAATGTAATGCTATTATGAATAATCTGTTTTTTTTTTCGTTCAAGAATTGACTATTCTTCAATATATTTGAGCATAGCATGGACGTCAGTCATCGATATTACGTTTTATTATCAGCTTGTCTTATCCGCATGATATCATTTGATTTAAATTTAGCAAGCCATATGGGTTCAAAGTTTCCTATATAAATAAATTATTAATAGCTCAACACCCAGCTGCCCAATAGGTTACCGATATCAAGTGTTCTACCTAGAGTTAGGTTAATCGTTTTATTCTATGATTGCAGCCAAAGCCAGATGGGCCAAATGTTGCGATCACAAGTGGCGTTAGCCTGGCTTGCTCCAAACCCAGTGGTAGTTGGAACACAGTCATTCGGCTAATGGTAATTTATTTTATTTTGTTATCATTTGCACAGTTAATATTTACTAATGTATTCCAATTATCAGATGCTTTAGGAGATTATCTCAGTCGGAGAACTTTTTTCGTCCGATTCGTTTGAAAATTGGCCAGTATATGTCTCCTGTGAAAGTAAACCGTTTTTGCTCATGTCATTTTTTCGATTTAGGCCTTAGTTTTTTTTGACGAAAAATGTGTTTTTGGTATATTTTTATTGATATTTCAAAACGACACTTGTCCTCGAGTTTTGATGCTAGAACAAAAACAAAGACAGTTTTAGAGCCCTTGAAACATTTCTAACAAACTCAAATTCGGCTTTGTTTCAAATTAAATTTTTTTCTATTTTTCCAAAATTTTTTAAAATTTCAAAAATCAGCCAAAATATTTTGGGTTTAGAGCTATATATTCCTTCAAAGAATTCGTTCATCTGTTTTTGGTACCAAAAAAGACACAATGTGTGTTGCTTTTTTTCTTCGGATTTCAGTTTTGTTTTATTGAACATGAGTTATCAGCTTTACGAAAATTTCTGTGGCTGGAATGTCATAAACGGATGTCAAAATTATATTTTCATCTACGAATTAAAGAGTTCGTTTGGAACTATTCGTTCCCTCAATTACAATTATTGTATCTATGGGAATTAGCGCTCCCAGGGGAAGATGTGAGGATCCGAGCTGAGAGTTACGTGGGCCTTCTTTGTGTTGAAATAAAATGTTTTTTGCTATGTTAAGGACGCCGTTTTTCGGTTCACTGCTGTCCTGTTTTTCAGCACCTGCTACTTTCTTCTTCTACTTCTATCTTGTTTCATGAACTTCTTTCTCTTACTGTTTCTATACCCGTTCTTCATAGATTCTACATTCCCTAATATCCATACTAAATGGTGCCTTCGTTCATCATCTCTCCGATACGCTTTTCTTTGCAGAGTTTAGGGAGGCTCAAGGACAGCTTCTCCCATACGGACTTTTATTTATTATTGAACCTAGAGCAATAAAATTTGGTATACTGATAGGAAATGCAATTTGAAATCGTTCGTCTTTCATGAAAATATGCGATTTTCTTCAAAGAATACAATACATTCGTGGAAAACGGAGTTTGAGGAGGGGGATTTCAAAATGCATCTCCTCCTACAGTTTTCAAGCTACAGTGATAATGTTGATGTCATAAGATGCGGAATATCGTGGAAATTATGGGAGGCATAACAGAAAATCTGTAGAGTCACAATAAGAAAAAAATTAACAAATTTTCGAGGCTCCATTTTTTGGAGGGGATGAAATTTTCATTCGTGACGTAACAACTTTTGTTTGCAACAAATTTCGAAATTCATTTTAAGCCTCCTTCATTTTCCACGCTTTTCCGCATCCAATGATACCAAAATCCTCAATGTAGCTCAAAACCTGTCGGAGATGAAGGATTTTGAAACCCCAAAGTCCGAGGTTTTCATCTGGGAAGATCGATCCAGATTTTAGTTTGGATGTAGACCCCAGTCGGTGGTGGACGAGCAAGAAAAATTTGTGCGGTAGGCGGGAACCTGAACCGAGATTATCAGCAAGAGTTCGTGACAACTCTGATGCTACAAGCCACTGACTGCGAAGGTAGATATAAACGCGTCTCCCTCATGCAGTTGCATGAGGGAGATCTGGTTAGTCTCAAAATGGGCATGACCAAGCCATTTCATTATCCCTTGGTGATAGTACTAAAAGTAGAAATAAGTGATTTAGGAGAAGGAACGTCAACACACGTCCGAAAAGCGAATGGAAAAATTGTCCGTAGACATTCTGAAAATTTGATATTTCTTTCACGTGATAAAGATGTGTTGTCTCGTGTTACTAAGAAAACTTGTAGGAATGAATTTCGTAATGTTGGTACAGCACGATTTGTTCGCCAAGCTGCTGAAAAATGTAAGAAGATTAATAGAAATCTTTGTCAGGGGCAGCTAATTTAATGTCTTAGGCATAAGGTTCATGTTCAACAAGTTCGTTGTAGATTTAAGCGTTGAATATTTCGTGTATCATGGTAGAACTTTGTGGATTTGTCGAGTTAAAATTTGTTCGATATTCGTTCTATGTTTGTATGTTCCTTGTGTGTGTTGCTATTACCGCCGATACTTCACATTTCCATTGCAAATGTTCAGCCGGCCTCGGCGTGTACAATTTCTTACAAATTATACTTGTAATTTTTTTCCTCTCGTAAAATCGTGTGCATACCTTAATAGTTTGCTCCTCAATATTTGTGAAAGTCCGCCTTCAAAGTTGACCTCGGAGAAAAATCTCAGCAAGCGGCAGCTCTTATTCTTCGCACAGCTGATGTGTCACAACGCACCTTAGGTGTTTCTCGGCTCTTCCTGCCGTTACAGCAGTGCATGAGTACGCACGCCATCCTGGACCCTTCTTTACTGTCATCATCTAACTATCTTATCGGCATGACACATCAGCTGAATTTTCAATATTTGTTACAAGCAACCTTCAAAATCATGCGTTGCTGCTAAACTTCAGGCCAGCATGGGCCAGCGTGGAGCATCGGCGTTGGAGTGACCTGGGCAGCAGAAGGATATAACACCAACGGTCTTATCTACTTGGTATGTCGACTGGCACTATGTGCCATTCTTCGAAGTTGGTCCTCAGGACGCATTTTCAGTATTCCTTATCCGTAGGGAAAAGATCCCCTAACTTCTGTGTACTTTTCGGTACCGTAGGACTTTCGTCCATTCCATTTAACAATTCACTCCTAGGAGTAATGTGGATAGTTAGCCCCATGTGTGCCTATTCCACTATTTCATCGATTTGTCTCTTAGTGTCCCGAATGTATACTGTTTTATTTTCTTTTATCTTCCGATAGTTTATTTGAAGTAGGTGGGTGAAAGCGAGTTGAAGTATTTTTGTAATTTTCCATGATAAATGTAAATGTTCATTTCATTATTATTCTTTTCGCTACCTCATGATTTTCCGTAAGCTATGTTGGAAAATCTATTCAGGTTAACGCACAATAAGCGTTTATCGGAAAAATTTAGTACGAGGCGTGTCAGTAAAATAAGTTCCAAGGGCTACCGCTGGCGATAGGATCGTTTCTATGCCTCTGTTGCCTGGCCGCGCATAGAAACGATCCTATCGCCCCGGGCTGCCGCTGGCGATAGGATCGTTTCTATGCGCGGCCAGGCAACAGAGGCAGGTTGTTTGGTTCCCCCACTCCAATCCCTTACCATTCGGAGTTACCAAGCCAGCGTCACTGCGACGTATAGTCTTGGCTCAGCAGCCGTCAGCGATGGAGCTTCCTCTTGCGTCTCCCGCCAGCTGCGAGTTGCGGTCTGTTATTCGTTTCTTGGCCGCTAAGAAGAAATCAGGAAAGGAAATTCACGAAGAACTTTGTCAAGTGTATGGAGAAGAGTGCATGAGCTCCGGGATGGTCCGCAGATGGGTCAGGAACTTTAAAAATGACCGAACAGACGTCCACGACGAAGCCCGTGCAGCGCGGCCATCGGTTTCCGACGAAACAGTTGCCAAAGTCGAAGTGGCAATGCTTGAAGATCGACGGATTACAGTTCGGGAGCGGTCAATCATGTCAATTGTGTTTTTGCTGACCTCCGGAATCTATTCGCACAGCTCCTGAACTGTAATCCGTCGATCTTCAAGCATTGCCGCTTCGACTTTGGCAACTGTTTCGTCAGAAACCGATGGCCGCCCTGCACGGGCTTCGTCGTGGACGTCTGCTCGGCCATTTTTAAAGTCCCTGACCCATCTGTGCACCATTGTGAGCGCACTTTGTCCGTACATGCGTTAGTACGTATGCCTGTGCTGCGCCCTGGTGCGGGGTGCCGCATTGCGGATGCGTGGTCAGCAGAATCGTTGAAGGATAAATTGACGTGCGCGACTTGTAGAGTCGCATTTAGTCGTGTGATACCTCTCTACCCAAGTATACTACGAAGCTCTCCTGGACTTTCAATATCCTCGGTCGGGACACCATCCCGCAGCTCATACACTCTTCTCCATACACTTGACAAAGTTATTCGTGAATTTCCTTCACCGAATTCTTCTTAGCGGCCAGGAAACGAATAACAGACCGCTACTCGCAGCTGGTGGGAGACGCAAGATGAAGCTCCATCGCTGACAGCTGCTGAGCCGAGACTATACGTAGCAGAGACGCTGGCTTGGGAAGGGATTGGAGAGGGGAACCAAACAACCGGCCTCTGTTGCCTGGCCTCGCACAGAAACGATCCTAGCGGCAGCGGCAGCCCGTGGAACTTATTTTACGGACACGCCTCGTATATGGATCGCATTTATTTTGATGCGGATAGGAATGTTTAAACTAACTAATAATTATGTTTCGTTATAGTAAGGCAAATAAATGGATTTATTTATAAAAAATTGTAACAAATACTGAAGATCGGTTGCAACGTTTGAAAACGTAGTAGCATTGCAGTGGGTACAATCGATAATTTAATGCAATTAGGAATAATCTATTTTTTTGTTCATAAGTTGACCATTCTTCATTATATTTTAGCATAGCATGGACGTCAGTCATCAATATTACGTTTTAATATCAGTTTATTTTATCCACACAACATCATTTGATTCAAATTCAACGAGCCAAATAGGTTCATAGTCTTTTACATAAATAAATTTTCAATAACTCAACGCCCAGCTGTCCAATAGGTAACCGATATCAAGTGTTGTGTCCAGAGATAGGTTAATCGGCTTATTCTCTTGTTGCAGCCACAGCCAGATGAGCCAAATGTTGCGATCACAAGTAGAGCTAACCTGACTTGCTCCAAACCCAGTGGTAGTTGGAACACAGTCATTCGGCAAATGGTAATTTTTTAATTTTTTTATCCTTTACACAGTTAATACTTACTAATGTATTCCAATTCATCAGATGCTTTAGCTGCAGTCGGGTATGATGAAGATAAGAAACTAAAGGCATCAACCACCCAAGAGGTCCTGCGTCGTTGCAACGAGTGGGCTGGGTCAGAGACGACGGATTGAATCAGAAAAGTTGCCGGCGGAAACCAGTACTCTTCCTCAAAGTCTACTTGGTTCTTCATCGTTTACTTTGACCGCCTCTCAGTCACCTTATTGGTTAGTTCCGTGGGCATAAGGTTCTGATGCTTCTCCAGTAAGCTGCGTTTAGACGAAGGGTGCTTTCCCTGTGGCAACGCCCTCTCTCCTTCCCCGCCTCTTCAAAAAAACCCTAAGCCTTCGATCTAATGCCTCCCACCCGTTTTAAATGCGCGTCGTCACAGCCACCCTTCTTGCTGGTAAAACACAGGGGCGACTGACTTGGCTGTACGTTACTGGCAGTGTTAAAAGTAGGGTGTATCTCTCAGCTGCTCTCCCGTCATGACCTAATGCCTAATCCCAAACCAAAAAGTTTCTCCTGATCTAGAAAAGAAGCGTGGGCTGAAGTTTCAACATTGATTGATTTATTGAAAGCAAGGCGTCAGTCTAATTGTATTTATGGTGGCTGTAAATTTAATTTCTTTATGAAGTAATATCGCTTCTTGGTTGCCGACTTTGAAATAACCTGTTTCAGAAATAATTTTCCATTTAATTGAAAAGTACGGAGTTGTTAATAATCGTAAAGTATATTTTTCGCTGTTGTGCTATCATTAACACAGCATGACTCATGGATATAATTTGTTTAACTTATATATGTTTTGGATTTGGATATAATTTGTTTAACTTATATATGTGATTCCTAAATTCTTCACGAATACGGTGATGTTCTTGTGCAGGCCTCCGTGGAATAGTTTACAGATTAAAAACAAGAAGTATCGGCATTACACAAATTTTTGTACCTAGAATGTCAAAAAAACGGATGTCAAAATAATATTTTCACTTACGAATAAATAAGTTCATTTAAAACTAGTACTTACTAATCGTACTAATTTGATGTGGCATCTGCTCATCTATTTTTGGTACCAAAAAGGACACAACGTATGATGCTTTTTTTTTCTTCGGATTTCATTTTTGTTTTATTGAACATGAAGCATCGGCATTACGAAAATTTCTGTGGCTGGAATGTCAAAAAATGAATGTCAAAATAATATTTTCATATACGAATTAATGAGTTTATATAAAACTAGTACTTACTGATCGTTTTAATTTGATGTGACATATGTTAATCATCTTTTTTTTGTACCAAAAAGACCCCTATGTTTGTTGCAATTTTTTTGCGGAATTATTTTCTTTTAATCGAATTGGAGGTATCAGCATTACGAAAATTTCTATGCCAATAGCACCAGTTATATGGGAAAGTTCCGTTTAAAGAATTTGAGTTGTTTATTTATTTATGATGTGGTTATTGTGTATATTTAGAATACTACAGAGAGTACAAACGTCGTAGCAGCATAGAAGCGGGAGGTTGAGGATTACTTCTTCTGAAGAGGTATATCTGTGGAGGATAATTCCGCCCTCTTATACTCTCGACTTGAAAGCATTAGTGCGGGCCCTGTCCTCTCCTCATCTAAATTAAAGGACCAAGATGTGTAGTGGTTAAGAGGGTTGGTCATTGTATATATTTAATGTCTAAGAATGGAAGTGTGCAAATTTAATTTGAAATCGGTAAAATTTTCTTAGTTATCGGTGACTTGATGAGTCCTTTTGTGGTAGTAGTTAATTTCAAATGAAAATTATGCACGTAGTGTTTGCAGTGATGAATCTTGCAAACAACCTGTGGTAGAATTCTTTGCGTGCCGAAGATATTTTTGTACGAATTTATTTCACTAGTCAAATGTCGGCTGTTGAAAATGAAATAATATATTTGTTGAACATCTGCAATGTTTCAACTTATTTATAAATGAAATGACTTTATACTGTACTGTAAACTTATAGTACTAGTCTCGTGTTCTACGATTTAGATGACATTTTGAGCCCTCTTGTTGTAGCATTCATCAGCATCGCAGCTATTCTTACCAATAATGCATTGTTACTTGTTGCAGTAGGCCTCACCCTGTAATACTAATATATTCAATTATCGCAATTTGTAAAAACTTGATGAAGTATGTGGACAATATTAAACAAATTGGTTGAATTTGAATAAGTAACTTCGGAAATTTTTGTGCAGTTTTTAAATTTGTGGTAATTGGACAGATATCTTTCACGAGGTGGGACTTATTGTTTTTGGGAGCAATTCGCATTTTTTGGGAAAAATCGTTGCACTGCTTATGAATCTTCCGGAATATAGTGGTTAGAGTAGCCATTTTTAACGTTAAGTTACCGGTAATTATCGTAATTTTTTAAAGAAGACCAACTATAATACCCATTTAACTACCGGTAATTAACTGGTTAACTACCGGGTACTAACCGGGTAATATCATCGGTTTTCATCCAAAATTTACGATAAAAACCGGTAATTTAACGTTAATCCGACGATAATATGAGACATTCCCGACATTAATTCCGACGATATATCGTTGGCTTATGGGTAGAAAAAGATTATAGTTACGGGTAAATTAAGACGTAATTTATCGTCTGTTAGACGATTAGTTTCAAACTGGGTAATTTGGAATTCAAGTAGAATTCCGGTTCGCTACGCTGTTCCCACTGTCGTTCCACGTCGAATGAAACCAAAATTATGCTTCTACGTTGAAAATTGTAGAAGGGATAGGGTTTTGCACAAATTTATGCATTTTTATATGTTCGCAGAATGACTTTTTTCTATTACAAAAAATCGAAAATGTTTATAGACGGGGATGTGTTCAGAATTCAATTTTATAAATCGGTATTCATTTTCGTAAGCCTAGTTGCAATGGAAATTCAAAAACCATGAAATTTGAAAAGTTCGGAAAATAAAGAAATTGCACGATAAATTAAATTTATAACTTTTTGTAGTTCAAAATTCAAAAGAAGAAGAAGAATTTCCCAGTTGCCACAGTCTTTCCGCGTCGAATGACACCAAACTCAATCTTCTACGTTAAAAATTGTATAAGGAGTAGGGTTTTGTGCTGATATATATACAATTTCACATGTTTGCACAATAACTTTTCTATTGCAAAAATCAAAAAATTCTAGAGGAACAAATGTTTTCAGGATTAAATTTTACCTGAACAAATACGTTTACGTTCCCCTAGGTTCAATAGAAACGTGTATTGATAAGTATGAAGAAATGAGGTTAAGTCTAGGGTACGAGATCCCCATTACCTAACTTCACTAAAAAATTGAATAATACGGGCAATGGAATTTTTACAGTGTCTTTCCTGTGAGTTCATAGTTTCACTTTCTAAGCTTGAACCCTTAACCCTTTAGTGTCCAACGTTCCCATTTTGGGAACATGACTCAAAGGGGCTGCAAAGACTTACAAATTGTTATTTTTGAATTTGCCTTGCATCGAACAGAAGCAGAAAGACCTGATCTATATTCTAGGTTGGTGTGAGGATTTATTCTTGCATTCTCCATTGTTCTTACTGCGGTCTATTTAGAGCTATTTTTAGCAAAAATAGTTACTATACCAAATGTAAAAATTTTAGCTAGACGAAATGATGCATATGGGGCAAATGGGACATAAATAACTTTGTTAGGAATTACTTTAGTAGCACACATGCCCTTTTGCTACATACTGTTTCGCAGTTTTGCTGGTAAGAGCTATTTTGTTCAATGTTCCCAAAATGGGAACGTTGGACACTCCAAGGTGCAGTATGTCATGATTTTTTGCAGCCGTTGATGAACGAGTGCAAACGTGTTCCTGGCTTCTCTAACCAAAATGTTCATTCTTCGAACACATTTAAGAGTATTTTTCAGCCTGTCTAGAAAGTGTTCGGCTATTCCTTGCTAGCGACAGATGCATAGCAAGAGTCACAGATGTAGTGCAGCTGCCTCCACCTGCTATGGTGATAGACTGTGGAAAGTGTCGAGGAATTCGAAGACGATGCGCTTGACAAAGATTATGCTCCAGAAGAGGTGTGTGCAGAAATTGAAATACATGATAATGAAGCATACGAAGAGGCAGAGATAGACATTGGTAAAGATATTTACGAAACTGGTAGGTGGCGCGAAAGGGAAAATGCGTTATTAGGTCCTCACCCAATTCTCTCAGGCAACATGGGTGAGCATTTAGGCCTGAGCATATTCAAAAATTTTCACTTATTCTTCAATGAAGGGAGCAAACTTATTTGTACGATAACTGAGATAAGAATGATCCGAGAACTTCAGGGTTTAGAAAAGCGAGATGAGGAAATTCTTAGGTTTATTGCTCATTATGGAGTATCATAATGTGCGGTCTGAAAGTGATTATTGGTCCACGGCTGAAGATCTTGAGATACCGATTTTTCCCAACACTATTAGTAGGGATCGGTTCAAGCTCATAAAGAAGCGTTTTCATCTGGCCGATAGCAGTACGCTGGAAAATTTTAGATTACCAAGATCTAACCATTGCTGACCATGCTGAAAGAAAATTGTCATCGATATAGTGGTATTCCGTCATCTTTTGAGCATCGATGAGTCTATGATTCCGTACCATGGCCACCATAGCTTGAAACAATAATTCATAAGAAATAAGCCGGTAGAATTTGGCTTCAAGATGTGGGTGATGTGGAGTGCTAATGGTTTCCCGTAGAATTTCTCAATCACGAAAGAGGCAACATTTGCGGTATGAATACTCGTCTGAAATGCGTCAAATGCGATAAGCGGTTGCACAAGATGTGCAGTGAGAATTATAATTAGCAATAACTGTATCAATGTGACATGTTTCTACGATTAGCTGAGTGAGAGTGCGAAAGAATGGTAAGGAAAGCTTTATGGTGAATTACGATGTTGTTCCTTTTTTGTGCTATAATTTTATTCAATTATCAAAATGCTCGAAAATTGAGCAATTTCATGAGTTTCATTAGCTCAATGAAGCTTAGTAACGTTGAATCTGTAAATGTGTCATAGGAGAACCTTTATATCGGGATATAATATTTTCGTTATATTCTGTACCCCGAAGTGTCCAACGTTCCCATTTTGGGAACATCATAGAAAACAGTAAAGAAAACGGATTTTCAATATTTTATGGTTTTATTTGCACTCAGTAGACTCAATACACATATTTTCTATGAAAATTTTGTTTGAGTTCAACCTATTTCTTGGTGCCGTCACTAAAGGGTTAATTCCTATAGTTCATAACACTCTGAAATTTGATCACTTTATTCGGCAGACCATCAGAACATATGTCAACTTGTTTACGTCAACTGATGGCTTAACATTCATCAATGGAATGACATCCGTTGGCAAGACGTGGCGCTAGGATTTGGCATTCACATTATCGTTGTCATCGAAATAGTGGATAAAGACATCACTCTCACAAGAAACCAAGCAGAGCGTTATGGCCGTATATAATTCCTGTGAGGCATGGTCATCATTGGTTGAACTCCAGTACTCAAAAAAGAAATCTAGCGAGCGTTCCTTTGTTACAAGCCTTATCAACAGCTAAAATGTTCTCATCGAAAACAAGCTACATAGTTAGTCTTCAACTATTTAAAAAAGGTTTTCACCATCAAAAACGAAACTCTTTCATCTTATAGTTTTTAAGATTCTTAGTTACTAGTTTGTACCGGGACCAGAATAACCACCTTTTTAAATTCGAACAGATTTGTAATAATGACGCTTTAGCCCAAGTTTACAGAGAGCATAGAGTCTCCGCGATACTACCCTATTGAAAATTAGCGCAGTTGCGCGGGATAATTTTGGCAGCTTTTCGCAGTGATCGTAGTTTTAAGACGAATTCCAGCAGTTCACCGCAGACAAAATGCATGGGAGTCAATTCCAATAGCGTTTTTTGGCAGACAGCAGTAATTGTCTACAGTCGAATTGAAGCAGATAGTTTTCCGTTGGCCTTCGTCGTCCGCAGCAGTAAATGCCTCGGTCGAAAAAAGGCATTAACAAACTGCGATATATAAAGTTTTTACCATTATTTAATCCGTACATATCGCTCGTCTGCGACAAAAATTTCATAACTCAAAAAACTTGATTTTTGAGTTATCCATACAGGCATTAGGGTTTGCATCTCAGGATCCCGAGATTTTGGAAGATTTGGGGCCGAAATTTCACGGTCTGGGAAATTAAATTTTCCCAGGGTTCAAATTTACATACATATTTCAAGATATCAGTCAGAAAATAACTTAAAATCATGCTGTTTAATATGATTATTCACTAACAGAGCTCAAAATAGGACTTAAGTATTTTAATATTATTGCAATTTACATCACTACACCGTGCATGTAGTCTACCCTATCTTATAACATAGTTCAACTATTTCATCAGGATATATTTTGTGGTTTTGCAGGTAAAAAAGAACAGACTGTAATAGATGCTATGGCAACGGCCGATGTTGTAGAAACTAAAGTCTTTGTGTGGCGATACTATGTTTGAGATGCAACTGGAGAAAGTGCGAAGTTACAAAGTGCGGCAAGAATTTACTCCGCAACGGCTGGTCTACCAGTGGTTTGTCACGTCACCTATAGAGTGAACACAACATATTAAAGCCTAAAACTGTAGACCCAGTTTCGTCAACTAGTAGCAGAGAAAAAACAATACGTATTGGAACAAAGCGTTCTCATGCAAGGGAGAGCAGTAGTGAAAGCACTAAACCTAAGCAAACGAAAATAACAAGTTTCGTAAAGGTGGACCTCCAGAAGACCAAGTGACCAAGCTTGTAGCAGTTGATGGCGCGTCAGTAAATACAGTTACAAAGAGTGAATCCGTTAGAGAATCCTTCTCAGATGAAGGTTTTTCGCTCCCTAAATCGCAAAATACTGCGACAAATTACAATGGCATCAATGTAAAATTTAAAAACATCAAGGGAATTCCCGGGATTGTCTCCTTTAATTTCTTGCAAACCGTAACAGACTTATTCATCTTCAAACACTGATTTTTTTTTTGTAACAGCGTCATAACTGTAGCTCAAAAATTTACCGCTAGGGAGCGCTAAAATGTTCTAACGACAGGTCTTTACAGACCCAACTTCTTTGTTTAACATGCCTCTCCGGAAAAATGGATTATTTCGAGTTTAATATGAAATTTGCGCGAATAAGTAAGCGAATGAGTTCACAAGCGTGGGCCCGAGCGAACAACTACAAGATCAACCCTATAAGCACTTGCAGCTTCCGCTGCACTTCCGCATTTCATTCGAGTAAGGCCGCCCGCCCACTGATGCAATTCTATTTGTGCGACGCCCTGCGCCATCGCACGGTTCATTTGTAGCACCGTAGGAATAACATTGTGTTACCTAACTCACTGCCGATTGAGGCGAATCGCATCGCATCGAATCGCACCAGTTGGCGGGCGGCCTAAGAGAAAACTGAGGTGCCAAATGTTACTCATTTTTTCAAATACTAATGTACATAGAGCTAGTTTTCTGAATTTTTCAGAGGTACTTCTAGCTACATATTGCTCATTTACTCATCCCACTTCTGTATAAGTATCTGCTTTTTCAATAAGTCGACAAGACATCGGTTCATCCCCACATTTTTCCTCGATCATTCGTCGATGCATCGTTGCATGCCCTGGCTTGGCGCAACAGTAAGCAACCGGCAGTGTGTTCCACTCTGACTGTCATCGCGTGCGTGGGTGTTACTGTGACCGTGTGAATAACGGGTCACTTGTGTTCAGTGTAAATATATACCTGACTTACTTAATTTATGTCTGTTTTAAGTGATTGAGTACAAAAATGCTTTTGAGTACATTACGTACCCATATAGTCGGTTTAATCGTGCCCATATGATCGTGCCAATATAGTCGGTTTAATCAATAATGTATTGCCAATCTAGTGTCTAGATTTTTCCTGTTGTCTGTTGCATCACTAACGATTTTATGTTCATAGTCTTATTTATCGTCATGTTTTCAGAACTCTTTTTTACTTTAGGCAGCTCAGAACTATTTTCACGACTCGCTAGATCGGCAGACCTCAATCTTAATTTGAATAATGCAGAAACGAAAACTGTACTCAACGTTGTCAGCGCGTCAGAAAAGGCGCTGAATCCAGGAATCATGGCTCTTCTGTGCAAGACACTCCTCTGAATTCCAATCTTGCGATAACTTTGCCCTCAACCAGCTCATCTATGAAAAATGTAAGTACATACTACCAGGGCTGCCACTGAGGTTTTTCTCTTTCCCCCAGATTTGCGGTAGAAATTCCCCATATTCGGCAAAACTCCCCCAAAATTGAAAAAACACGTATTATGGTATATATATTAAATAGAAACTGATATTACTCAATGTATTATCAATCTAAATGTAATTTCTTCCTTTTCATTGACAGCTTGTGAGCTATTTTGCTGCATGAGTGAATTGTTTTACCTGCAGGTAAGAAATTATACACATTTTTGGAAAGGTCGTGTTGGTCAAAATTTTCTACAAGAGTAAGCTCACTTATGGTAGTTCCACTGGATTTCATGGACAGCTCTCTTACGATATCAGCGCTGATACTTGCAACATTTTTGTTTTTCTTATGTTGCACTGAGCATAGGTTTGTTTTAATTTTTCAAAAAAATATAGCTGCACTTACAATACCTACAGTTGGGATTACTATTTCATTACAGACGAGTTTTTAATTCGGGTGCACCGAGCCAGTTACTACTAAATGACTGTGTACAGATCTTTTGTTTCTTAGAAGATGATTCGGTTCGGTATGCCATTGGGAAAAAATAATCAGCATTCTAAAACAAAATAATAACTATAAAATAATGAAATCCTTATATAAATATCATTAACAATTAAAATGAACCTATTTGTCATCAGTGTAAAGTTTTGCTTGTTAAAACCTTAAGTTGACATTCTAAGTTGAACTAATTGCTGAAGAGCATGTAACAGAGTTAGCCGCTGTAACGCATATAAGATATGACAAGACAGACAAATAAAAACATTTATATTGAAAGTGACTGATTGGAAACTAGGCCTGCTGCACATTTGTAATATCTGTTAATTTTGAACCACACAAGTATTTAATCTTTAAGAACTTCTGCGTTCCGCTCCTTTGCCGAAGAAAATACGATAAAAATAGCTGAATTCAAAAATTAATCTATAAGAATAGTTATCACATAATTCAAGTTAATGAGGGGAATATTGATCAAAAAGTATTGGCTCAGAGGAATGAAGCTAGCAACGGTAACGTTCACTAGCTGCCTTTTTATTCCTTTTACAAAGCGAACTATTGAGAATTTGCTCAGTGAGCTGTGAGAATATGACTGTTCGCTGTTCCGATGTGATCATGTGAATCTCGTTGCCAGTCTGAGTTCCATCCGCGTTCAAACTTCGTTAAATTGCCTTTTATTCATCGTTAAAAGAGGCATTTCCTGTTCTGCATCATAATATTTTCATCCGAATGAGCTTACGTCCACTTGTAATTTAAAATTATTCAAAGTATACATTTTTTGCATAAGAAATAATTCCTGGCCAAATTCCCCCAAATTTAGTAGTTTTTGCGTAAGTTTCCCCCATTCCCCTAGACTACAAGCGTTTCCCCCAGATATAGGGAAATCCCCCATCAGTGGCAGCCCTGTATACTACAGTTTCACTATATGATAAAGCTGACCCTCCGGCTGAGTCAGTAGCCGCTCAGCCTCCAAGTTTTCCAGCACTTGAATCTGACACTACACTATCTTCTGAAGATGAAGTGATTCATATTTTTGATGATTTTGGTAGAAATTTTCTACGAAATGAAGATAAAATTGAGAGTATTATCCTTAATTGGGATATTGAATGCCCTAACGTACCCGGATCATCGGTGACTAAGCTGCTACATAATTTTCGCCACCATTTTCCAAGTATTACATTGACTGCTAGAACACTTCTAAATAGAAATTTACATGATGCTACATTTGTTAACATGCATCATAGACGGTATTTTCATACAAATGATTGGCAAAGTAGTTTTCGTAAATATATTCAGTCATTAAATTAAAAGAATTTCAAGACATTAAGTTACTCATAAACGTCGATGGAATACCTCTGTTCAAAGACTCCAAAGACTCCAGAAAATTTCATGCCTAACCCATTTTGATTAAAGTTTTCAAAAAGAGTGTGCAAGAATTTGTTGTGCAAAAATTTATTTATCTGAGAGTGAGGAGACGAACAAGATACCGGGCGTGAACACTCTTTTCAGAAATTTTGTCGAAGAATTGAAATCCCTCGTAAGAAATGGATTAGAGATTGAAGGCCGCATTTTAACCATTAAAGTGCACGCATTTGTTGCTGATGCAGTAGCTCGAGCAGACTTTAAATGCATTGTGAATCACAACAACTATAATAGTTGCGAGCGCTGCGTACAGCGCGGTACCTACTGCGGAGGGCACGTATTACTAACGGAAGTCGAGGCTGTCAAACGGCGAGATGTAGATTTTATTCACCAAACTGATCCAGCGCATCACAAGGAAGGAGTAACATCAATTCTTGAATCCTTTACTTTTTGAATGGTTTCTGGATTTCCGCTAGACTACATGCATCTTGCAAGCATTGGAGTAATGAAGAAAATTATGAACCGTTTAAAAACAAGCATGAAAGATCAGGTGAAATGTCACCACTCGTGAGAAAAATTTTTTGAAACTTTGATTTCAAGATTGGAAACTATCAGAAATCTTATTCCGTCTGAATTTGTAAGAAAGTTGTCTGGAGGAATGCAAAGCGTCGCATTCTGAAAAGCATCGGAATTTCGATTAGTGCTGCTGTATGTTGGTATGGTTGTCTTTGCAAATATTCTCCCTAGGAAACAGTACTTGAATTTTTTTGATTTGTGCATGTCCTTAAGGCTGCTCCTGACTTCAGATCAGTAACAAAATATGCCTAACGTGGACGACATGTTGAAGAACTTTCTAATTTCATCTAGAAATGTGTATGGTGACACTTTCTTATGGTATAATGTTCACAGTGTTATCCACTTATTGGATGATTACTTGAAATATGGACCTCCTAACGAAATTTCATGTTATGTTCTTGAAATCTATTTAGGGATGTAGAAAGGTCGTCTTATCGGTAAGGTCTTAGAACAGCTGAGCAAACATTTATATATTGAAAATGAGAAATAAATGTCTTTCCGAAAGCAGTTAAATTAGAGTAGGAAACATTCTCTACAAACCTGGCCCATTGGGATCTAAGGATAAAGGCGTTATTTTAAATAATTGTGAAATCGGAATCCTTTTTTCAATCGACTCTCATGAATTGCGCGTTGCTACGTACGAAAAGACACCCTTTTTTTTTGATCCAGTTTTTTCTGAATTGGTATAATCTCCAAAATAGGAAATAAAATTAAAAATAAATCTATTTCAATTAACCAAATTTACGGAAAGTTGATGATACTCCCCTGTTCTCCATTCTATGTTGGTTTAGTGTTGATTCACTCCGTATAGTGCCGCCATAGCCATGTGGTATAGGTTCTGCCGCCGTGCGGCAAGGACCCGGGATCGAATCTCGGCGCAGGCAGTGGCGATTTTCTCTGTTGGGTATAGGAGAAAAATTCCCAGCACAATACCCCACTCCACCCAGGTGTCTGAAATGGGTACCGGTCTCGACCGGGGGAAAGCGTCATGGCGTCCTGGCGTTAGTTATAAGGCATTTGAAAATCCAATGTACAAGGTGATGTGTATCAGGCTTGATTGGAAATAAAGCATCCGTAGATGCCTTCATTATTATTTATTTATTTATGGTTCAAAATTTAGACTATGGCAGCTCTATTCACTATTGACTGTATCTCACTATTAAATGTTTTGTGTTCTCGTTGAAATGGATAATTGGCTGTAAGAGGTTGACTTGAGAGCAAGTTCTAGCCAGTTTCGATCGTTTGGCATATTCAATCGCTTTGTTTTGTTTAAATGTATTCTATTTTATGAATAAAAGAAACATGGCCAGTCCCCATCCAAACAAAATATCTATCTATATTTGATATTTCCAAAAAATGTATTAATCAAATTTCACAATTAAAACTCAATTATTTTAATATATTTCACTTTTCAATCATGTTAAGAAACTAGAATAATCGAAAAAGCTGACTGGATAGATGTTTTGTTCATCCGGCTGATGGTAGGGGTTTTTGTAAACTGAAAGAAATAGCATTACTAAATTTTTCATTTTTTAATTGAAAAGACATTTCTTCATCAGATCAATTTAAAGTGTAATAATGCAAAATTTTGTTTGTGTTCATTTTGACAAAGCCTGGGGCGCTGTGCCTAGCTCATGGCTTACAGCACATAACACAAAGTGCTTGTGGCCTGATCGTGGTTACGTGGAAGACCTTGCTCGTGCACTAAAGCCTCCACAGCCGCCATGGAGCCAGTGGCCCGTGAAATCCATCGACATATCCTCAGGTTTGTAAAACATTTTTTTGTTATGCTGTTGAATTTCTGATGTGGCCTAAATATTTGAAAACTGTACAGCAACGCCAGATCACTTCCTATCCCTAACATAACTTGAGCGACATTACGTTGATATCATTGGCCTGCGGTTCAAAATTTTGTTTCGACTGATTAAAAATCATTTATACAAAAGCAGAGTTCGTTAGTTATCCTGGGCCAGGTAAAATTTCAAAGATATAGTATATTTCTGTTAGGGCATATTTTTCCAAAATATCACAATTATCCAAGCATTTATGGGCTTATTTTTAAAAACCGCGTCATGGGTAACCTTAACAATCATTTTTCTTCAATAGTCTAGACATGCATAAAAATGAAAAGGTAGAGTAAAATCTATCCTAATACGTTACGTTACATCTGCGGACATCTGGTTCTCCCTAAACGTCAAGCAAAAATTATACACTTTTTGAAAACTGCATTTCAAGATTACTTCGCAGTCAAAGTAAAGGGCCAAGATCAGCATTTGATTTAGATTAACATATACATTATTGTGTTTCACGTACTTGCAAATATTTCTGAATTTAGCAAATTTTTGTTGTCCCATTCTATCATTAACATGATCAATTGTAACGAGTAAAATGAGCATAATCTTTTAGATTCAATGCACAAAACTGGCCTAAATAAAATCAGGCATTATCTATAAGACGATCAACACAGCGCAGGCCAGTGTATTCTGCGTTAAAAATTCTTGCATTCATTTTCATGCGCAAATTTAATGTGAATATGTATCGAAATTTTATTATAATTTGTACACTCTTATATTGGCGCAGCAAAGAAAATATCATATACTGAATACTGAATATTTATTTTTTGGTCTATCAGGCACCTACGACACGGCGACGAAAAAATGTTGAATGACAATGTTCCTACAACGAACGCAGAGGGCGCTACAAACTCTGCTGGCCGTTCTCCCAAAAATTATATAAGATTTAGACTGCTAATGTACGACTAACATAAATCATGAATACAACGAACGATGAATTCCCAACTCATTTTACCTGTTTGAAAATTATGCTGAATAGTTTAAATCATTATGAGCCTTAGTTGAAAGCTATATCTTCTCAAGTCCAATAAACTGTACTAAAAATTCTTATGCTACAGGCCTCCCATCGTGTGATGTCCCGCGTGAACTCTTTCTTGAACAAGAATCGTGCTCTCGAAGAAGGTAAGGGAATATGTAGTCGCTCTAGCGTTTTTAATATGAATAATTTTTTTAAATTTTCAGTAGCGCCAAACGATTTAAATATTGATATGATTAATTGCTGATGAATAACTTCATTGATTTATGAAAGGTATATGATATAACAGAAGATTTTTTTACATCAAGTGGAACATCAAGCTCAGATGATGACCAACTTCCAATCCGATCTGTGACGTTCCAGAAGGCTGTTTATCAGCCTAAATCGTCTGAAACGTGAGTTCGATTCAATATTTTACTTCATATACCAACACTTAAACACATATGTACACATGTGCACATACGTACAAATATGTATGTCTAAATATATATGTAAATGTTTATATATATGCCTACTCAGTAAGCAGTCCCTCTCTACATATATCTATAGATTTTGTATATATATCTGTGCATATATTTCTCTATTACCTTTACATATATGTATATGAGTATATGTATTATATATTTAGATTTAGCCTTAGTGAACATCATTTGGGCAATTAATCTCGAACAAAATGCATTATTAAGACAAAATTATAACTCTAGATTTTATTTTTTCGCGTTCGCATTACTGTGTTGTGATTGTTTTTCTAACAGGACGGCTGACCTGGCACGCGGTCTAAATGATCTTGAAAACGAAATTGAAGAAACTAAAAAGCTAAGCTTGAAGAACGAAAGGCTGGTTTATGAAAACAATGAGCTCATGAAACAACTAATCACAATGTTTGAGAATAAACGAACTTCCACCAAAACCCTCGATGATGTACGAGTCGAACATTTGCCGCCACCAGCTGAAATCGAAGAAGACTTGCATGCTCTAGTTGTTCATCCTGCCATAGTAAGTCCATTCCTATGCGTAACACTAATCGTTCATGGCACATGCATGCTAGTAATTAAAAAATTATTTTCATTTTCAGAGTGTTACAGTAATTCACTGTGTTTACACATTTACTCGTTTCAAATTTTCTTTTCGCAATTTTACAGATGAAGGAGTTGCAGAAGTTACGGCAAGAGTCCCTGACGAAAACAACCACCGCATTCGCGAAGCGTCTGATGAGCAAGAAATTAACTCTAAAATATTCTTTGACGGGAAAAGACAAGGACCGACAGCAAACGAAATTGGCTTTCAGGGAAACTCGCGCTTTCAACTGTATTGAACTAAGTGCAATTTAAGGAGAGCCTTTTTGTCACAGTACATGGATAGCCTTTGTTTGACTTAACTAACTAAATCAAATGTTTGAAAGACACTATAGAAATGTAAACACAAACATATGTAGGTAAAAAAATGTTATTATGGACAAATACATATATGTATGTGTTTGAGGGGGGGGGGGGTGGGGGGGTAGAGGTGTTCAGGTATTATGTATAAATATACTTTGTTTCTATAATTAAAAACCTGGAGTTTACTTCTGTATCTTCTGCAGTATCAATTCTCGCATGACAATAAAATTGTAGTATCACAGTTTTTAGTACGACATTAGGTTCGTATAGCAGGAAGCTTTAACTTCAATTCGCCTAGCCGTATACCAGGCAGGAGCAAATGAAACGCACAGCAGGACTACTAGTAATGTACTGACTCAAAAAGGGACACACATGCCTTAAGACTAGAGCGCCCCCGGAAGTTAAACAAAGCCCTTCCGGTAAGTGCACAACACGGCGGCATTCATCGGTTGCGTTTATGACACTTCCGCCGGTGACCGCGATATCCCAAACCAAGCACGATAAGGACATTCTGTGAGCTTGCCATGCGAGGCTCACAACAATGATCTTCCGGGACTCGTAAACCTAGGCCTCCGGAACTCTCACTTACAAACCTGTGTCATACTATAACCATGCATATTTTAATATATAACAATTTCCCTCCCTTTTAGATGAATATATGACACAAGGAAAGAAGAACTCAGCAACTTATTCGCATAACAGGTTTAGTTATTCTACCTGATCTACGAGGTTCATTTTGCACAGGTGAGCTGCTAACAGAATGAAAAGCAGGAGTCTCTGCTGCCTCACTCCCGGCAGATTTCAAACTACTGTGCAACAGCTGATTTGAATGTCTCTTCCAGATTACATTTAATGCTAATATTTGAACATGAAAGATATTAACAGCAACTTTACTAACAATAATTCCCTTCAACCACTTGGGACCATTCCTTAAATTCAGAGCAAGAACATGATCACCGACATCAAATTGAGTTATATACATAGGCTTAGACCTGGACACATAAAATTTAGGATGAACTCTATCTTTGGAAGTAACAAATTTACGATTGTTCAGCGCAACAGAGGGAGCAATTTTTGTAACACAATGCGGAATACAATGCGATTGAAATAATGCTTTTTCTAGACGGGATTTGAACGATTCGGAAGAAGAGAGTTTTTCCAATAAGTCTTTAATGACTCTCACCCCCCTCTCAGCTTGACCATTGCTTGCTGGAGAGTAGGGCGGAGATGTGAGGTGCTCAATGCCGTTGGAAATTAGAAAATCTTCAAAGTCTTGAGATGAAAAGTTAGAAGCATCGTCACTTACGAGCACATCACACAACCCGTTTCTGCTGAAAATCATTCTCAACGCATCGGCAGTATCTGACACACTCGTGGATGGTACTACTTCTCATTCAATATATTTAGATAATGCATCTACAGCAATGAAAACAATTTTATTCTCGTAGAAAAAGTGATCGACATGAATGCGTTCAAAAGGACTGTGACCTTGCCATGCGAGGCTCACAACAATGATCTTCCGGGACTCGTAAACCTAGGCCTCCGGAACTCTCACTTACAAACCAATGTCATACTATAACGATGCAGATTTTAATATATAACAAAAATACCATCCTAAAAATCATAAAATATAAACGGGAAAAATTTGACATGTTTCTTCGTATAAATAAATGCGTACAAGTGTGCATGTGCGCATTTGTGTTTGAGTCAACGTTTCTTCGTATATTGTATAAGTAAGTAAAGCACGTGGGAAGTTAGTTAGGTATGCTATAAAACAGGTTTCTTTTTTCCACAGTTGCTCTGGCAGATGTGCCTCAGTGCGCGACTGCTACCAGGAAGGAAGTACATGCAGCTATGGGTGTGAGCCTGAAGAATAGCACCAACTGGGACGGTGGCCGCGGCAAGAGGGAGAGGGAGCAAGACGACGAAACTGAGAATCGACTCAACGAATAAGTCGTAACTGTCCCAATTATAGGAAAAACTGACAACCGTTCGCAGTTTTCCGATGATGTAACTCAAATAGTTCATATTTTGGACCTCAGTTACAGAAAACTGTAAGTAGTTCGAAGCATACGTAACATTGAGATGTGTCGTGTTTCACTTCGAAAATTTCTTAAAAGAACTTCAGTCCCTATATGAGGCCCAAATTTTTCAAGCAGCGCAACTGAAAATAAAAATTTTGTTGAAATGGATTAAAAATTTTTCCGATAGAAGCTATATTGTTATTCGATTCTTGTTATTTTTTCCTCATTTTCTTATTGACCTCTGCTAAGTGTTAGAGTTCATAACTCGTTGATACAATTAGTTTTATGTATTTATTCGAAGAATGAATTCCCACGACTAATCATATTCATTCCATGAATCATACGTGGATTAAAGTCCATTATTACTCTTACTACATAAAAGTTCTTTCATTCAACCTTGTATGGAATAAACTAGCACATAAATAGCTTATAATTTTCTAGGTTTGGTATCTATTGCTGCAAATCATTTTTAAATGATTTCAGGTTTGTTAAATTATGTAACCCTCCCCATGTAGTCTTGAGGACCGAAAAATTCTCCTCACAGTCGTTTTTATCTGTCAAGAACTACCAAAAAACTGCCTAAAATGTAGGGCAGTTCTTGGCAGATAATTCGATTGCGTGGATCATTTTTTCATTGAACGTTTGAGCGTTGCCACTAACGGCCTCTAGCAGTTCTAGGCAGATCGTAGCAGACGTTCTCACGAGGGCCACCAACAGCCTTGGCAGAGATAGTAGTCTATACAGCGGACGTAGCGACCGCTGCACTGCGCTGCCACTGCGCTGCGGTGCCACTAACCTCTGCCAAAAACATCAAGACACTGCCAAAAACACTGCGCTGATTCTCAACTGGGTAGCCAATTGAAAAGTACACGACAGTGTACTCAAATGAGACTACATAATTTTATTTGCTCGAGATCATGATTAGAGCTGTTATTTTTGACTCTCTGCATGTAACCGACAGTATTGTCGTAAGTAATAGGTAATGCAGTTAGGTTTGACTTGATACCTGATTCGGTATACACCCTCCTATTTGGTGATGTACGAATAAATTTCATTCAGTAAATGATGGGAAACAGCACAATTAGAAGCTTTGTATTTCAAAATGGGGAGGACTAGTTCCAAAGGGAAATTCACAATCTGAGTATTGATATAATTCAGAATTCTTTTGACGATGAGCTTTTCACAGGCTCATGCTTGCTTCAATAATATTATTGTTCTTTGGAGAGGAGGAACTATTAGATTACGTCTGCGATTCTTTACCATTTTTCTACTGCGAGTTGAATAAAGTGAAATCTATTTTCATAATTATTCTGATTTGTAGGAGGTGATTTTCATTTACTCATACTAGATCCCTTAAGTTCACAGATTCATAGTGTTCCTGAAAGTATGAGCATTGAGCAGTTTAGACTGGAGAGTTACCTTCAAATACCTACCAACCTACGGCTTACATCAGAATGTTCTAGTAAAGCACATCACTATTAATGTTTGTAGAAACGTGAAATCACTAGTAAATTAAAACTCAAATGATTCAGTACTTGTACATGCGCTAGTTAGCAACGTTTTTGAACCAGAACTGATGGTAAAGAGTTAACCACCAGCATACTTCGAAGAACTGTAATTTTTAGTGGGAAATCCTTTCTCACCAGGCAAGCAAACTCTGCAAATTTTTAAAGTTGTGAGAGAATGTGATGAGCTCTGTGAAACAAGGAATTTCAATTAGCTTCATGCAATGCGTCATAAATGATATCATGGTAAAATTGAAACTTTTTCGGAAATTTGGTTCAGTATGTGGCGGCAAGGAGATTTCCCTTGGAAATACGGCAAAGGTTTTTCTTCTGATACGAGGAAAAATCGATACTTTCTTCTTTCAGTTGTAAAATTATGTAGTTTCTGCATAGAGATGGTAACAATGATTTCTTTGTAGAATGTATAGTCCAAAATATGTGTAAAAACAATGAGCTTCATTTTTCCAATTTTAGTTAAAATTAGTTTTTCCTGGCATAAGACGGGCAAAAAATAAAATGAGTCTCAAGTTGATAGTAATTTGATGACTTTATACGTGGAAAAGGCAGAAAATGATGCTGAGGTATTTTTAATATTTTAGAAAATACTGCTTGGCAAGTTAGCTGCTTAGTTTGAGAAAACGAAACTCTGGTTTAGAGTGCGATGTTTGCTGCTCTTTCGCTAATCTTTACGTACGACGAAACTATTTTAAGCCCAGACAGACTGTACGCTCAAATAGTGAACAGTTCAACTTCACATGTGCATATCACAATAAGTCTGCATTAATACGAGTCAATTGTCGCACATCACCTCCGTAAGTAAGCTGCTCACTGTCTTCGCATGACTAAAAATAATATAAAAATAAAATCAGTGTAATTTTTACTCTGTAAAAAAGAGCCATCAGGGCGGTAAAGAATCTAGAATATAATGCTCTCGCAAATGATTCATTAAAAAACTTACGAAAGCTTTCGGATCTCTTCAAAATCTCCATTTGCGATTTCATTTACAAAACATTAACAAATGATGGCGACAATAGCCTGAAACAATTATTAACTGTAAAAACTGGTCATCACGACCATTCAACCCGAAATAGAAATAAATTCATGCTTCCTTATTATTCAAAGGCCCGGTTGGAACACAGTGTCCTCTTCGTTGGAACTAAAACTTGGAACTCAATACCTGCGGAGATCCGTGAAAGTAATTCTTATAAGGTGTTCACAAGAAATCTTGAGTCTCACTTCCTATCAGAATACTAGTCGTGTAAGATCACCAAGTCAAATCTCGTCCCCTACATAACTGGTCCTAATAATGTAATTTGTCATGGTTAATATCGCCAATCTTCAGTCTGTTCTTGAATCGTTTGTCGAATATACTGTTAAATCTAGTCCATATGAACTATATTGTAAAATGAAGCATCTAATATCGAGTTAATTATCTAATTGATCAGTGTAATGCATCCCTAGTTTAAGTGAATTAGGTTAAACATTATTATACTCCTTAGACTAACGTTGATGGTAGGATGTCCTAGAAGTCACTGAACTTATTCGGGCCCACAGGTAGCTATACTCAAATTTCACCATTGTACTAGACTTAAGAAACATTCTATCTCTCTATCACCTGTGGTAAATATATTGTTTAAATTAATATTACTAATGGAATAAACAATGTGCATAGTAGCGCCATGCTACATATGGAAATTGAGTATGACGCTCGTTTTTTTTCAATAATGCAATTTCAAAGTGGTATGTAAACACTAATTTCTCCGGAGATTCGTAGAAAATCTGCGTGCTAATGTGTGCACTTATCTTCTGGGGTATAGTTGGCTCATCTTTTGTTCGATTGAAATGCGCATCAATAGCATCAAAATGCCGAGTGTTCATGTGTATACGCTCAACATACAATTGCTCAACTAAAACGTCAAATGAATACACTATACATGAACGTCAAAATGATGATAGTACTGCTGATAATAAGAAATATTTGAGTAATTTATTTTGCCTAACAGATTAACTCAGACATCAAGTACGAACGATTGAATTACCTCCTCTTAGAAAGAATACTGTCAAGTCTACTGCCCAAAATAAAAAGAACGATGAAAATTCAGCAGCAGTTTTTGGCCAAGTTGTCAAAATAGCATAAATTATTATGGTCAAATCACTTTGTTTTTCATAAAATATAAATTTGTGACCCAGCTAACGGGTGACCAGGAATCAATTATTTTATGCCATCTCGAGGAAATTGCATTAAGCTTCAACATTTCGAACCCAAAATGAGCAGCGACGTTTGTATAGCCGAATGAACCATTTAGAAACAGAACGTGGAATCAAACTCCAACTCTATTTGCTATCTAAGCATCATTTATCAGTCACTATGTACGAACCTCGGTTAAAATTCATGAAAGGTCAATTTCCTGGATAAATGTATACAAAAAAGTAGACGATTGCATGTCATTTGACAAGTTTTTGGAAATGTGATAATTTTCATGGATGGGTGCGAACTTTTGAGGGATTGTTCCCCAAAATGAATTTGACAATAACGTATTAAGGACAAGCTTGTAAATAATTTGATGTTGTCGAACATGATGACTGTTGTGTATTATCGGAAAATCAATGATCTAATGACACGCCTCTCCTTGTAAATGAAATACTGTAGATGTGAAAGAAAGAGCTGCAAAAGAAACTATGCCACTTGATAAGAATCATGATTGAATTACTTCAAAAGACACCATAGCACCGATACGCAATGTAGCTGTATTTCCCCTCTGTTACCCTGCTTACATATATTCGGTATTCCTCCTTCTCAATCTGCCTTAGATAATGAATAACCTGAATAAACAGTTTAAGCTGTTTTTCTTCAGGAGTCATTATTAGAGGGATACGTCTTTTCTAATTAGTTTTGGTATTTAAGGGAGAAGATAGATATATCTGAAATGTTTAATTTCTGAGGAGTTTCCTTTCCATGATTCGACTCAAATCATTTTTTTTGTTTGCAAGGTTAAAATCGTTATTGCAGCCATTGCATAGATTATAGCCGTTAAAACTCGTTCAAACAACTTTGCCTATATTTACTTTGTTCATCGTGTACATATATTTTGTCCAGGATGGATAAACTAAGGCGAATTTTTTTCCATTCTAATGCATTTTCTGTTGAACCTTAGATTATAGTTGAATCATCATCAGCGCAACTGTTTTTTCGAATATTAATGTTCGATCATGTACTATTTAGTATATACCAGAAAAAAAATTATTTTACCTTATTGTTTCTTTCAAGATTCCATCGAAATTTTTATCAAAGTAGAATGATGTGGAGTAAAAACTACATTTACTATCCTATGTGGATGTGATGTTTTGGCATGCAATGTAATTGTAGCGTATACTGCCATATGCATGCGAATTAACTCAGGTTTAGTAAATACTTGCAAAATTTAAAACGAAAAATGCATGCGATTTGCTGGTCTTAGTTTTTGGGGAACGACATCAATTAAAAGTTAATTTATTGTTTTTTTTTCTCTTTGAGTAATTCCTCGGTTTCTGAAGTAGATTCACTACCAGCCTCGGATAGAAATTTTTGACTTCCGTGGAAGGCATGTCTAGCTAGCTCCATGGTCGCTCTGTGAACAAATGAATGTGGTGACAACAAGCAGAGGAAGACTATTCTTTCGATTGATCTTCTTACGTACGAGGATGCTTAACTGTTATTCGCCTATAACTACTGCCGCACTTGCTATTTCACTGTAATTACTGCCACTGTTGCACCTAGCTACTCTCCGTGATTTTCGCCGTAATTGCTACTCGTCTGAGATCACCGTCGCTGTTGCTGTGCTCGTCTTTTGATCACTCCCTCAGTTTTAGTCCGCCTTTTCTAAGACCTCTACTAACGAATTCGTTAATGGAAGATTGTATCTTGGTTAACCTCCGATAAAACTCGGGTAAGATAAGGATGTTCTCAATTTTTTGATAGTGTGAATTAAATATTAAACTGTTTAGAAAAGTTTAATTTTTTCAGAAATAAATGTTTCAGTGAACGTATTCATTTTCTATCTTTCAGTTTATCCTTGGTTATTACGAAAAAAATAGCCGATGACATCATTCAACATATCGAAATGTTTTGCAACTGCATTCTGCACCGCCCTGTTACTGATCCAGAAAACTCGTGAGGGAGTAAGCAGGAGATTAGTCTGAGGTAGTGACGACAAAAATGGTTCGAACAAGTCGTGGAATTGATATTACGTATTATGCCGTATGCTTGCAGCCTCAATAAACTTATTCATTCAGACTATTATACATTTAATATTATGCATGATAGAAATATTTTTTCACATACCTTAAAATTTGAATTAAATTTGATCCCAACAACTGAAAGGATCAGTTGTCTCTTATAAACAAGGGTATAGCCATAAGGGTCGAGGTTACTAGGTTAAGGAGACCATCCCACTTTTTCAACTTTTTTAGTCCGATTCGTTTGAAAGTTGGCCAGTATATGTATTTTGTAAAAGTAAACCTTTTTTACTCCTGTCATTTTATCGATTTAGGCCTTCCTTTTTTTTATTGACGAAAAATGTGTTTTTGGTATATTTTTATTGAAATTTCAGATTGGGACTCCTCCTTCAGTTTTGATGCTAGAACAAAAACAAAGACAGTTTTAGAACCCTTGGAACATTTCTAACAAACGTGCGTTCAGTTTTTTCATATTCAAATTTTTCTATTTTTTCAAAAATTTTTAAAATTTCAAAAATCAGCAACAATTTTTTGGGTTTAGAGCTATATATTTTTTCAAAGAATTCGAATTTGAAAAAAGCCGAACGAGCGTTTGTTAGAAATGTTTCAAGGATTCTAAAACTGTCTTTGGATTTGTTCTAGCATCAAAACTCGAGAACTAGTCGCAGGATGAATGTTGAAAATTCAAAGTGTTGGGTATAAGCAAAAAATAAAATTTTGTGTTGAAGTGTAATATAATGAACAATTGATGTAATTGAATGCAGTTTTAATTTTTATTTCGATACTTTCCATACATAACTTCATATTCAAACTGTGAATTGTGATTTCATAAAAAAAAAATTATAAAAATTTTTACTCATCAAAAAAATGTTTTTTCTTTTTTCAGTCTGATTCTTATGAAATTTGACTATGATATGTAACCTTTGAAAAGAAACACAATTGATTCAATTCATTTTTTTGATTCAGGCCTTAGATTTTGCAAAAATTTGACATATTGGTTTTTAGGTATTGATATTTCACTAATATTGATATTTCAAAATGGGACTCCTCCTTCAGTTTTGATGCTAGAACAAAAAAAATGCAGTTTTAGAATCCCTGAAACATTTCTAACACACTCACGTTCGGCTTTTTTTCCATTTCCTATTTGTTCTCTTTATATATGGGGTCAAAATCAGGAAAAAGTTAAAAAAATTTGGGTGCTTTTCATTGATATCGATATTTCAAAATGGGACTCCTCCTTCAGTTTTGATGCTAGAACAAAAACAAATGCAGTTTTATAATCCTTGGAACATTTCTAACAAACGCTCGTTCGGCTTTTTTCCATTTCCCATTTGTTCTCTTTTTATATGGGGTCAAAATCGGGAAAATTGAAATATTTTGGTCCCTTCACCCCCCCCGGGAGGGGGGGGAATTATTGTCGTAGCGCCATAAAATTTTAGGAACGAATAGTCTACCACCTAAGGGTCCTTCTACAACAAAAACATGCAAAATGACCATGACATCGACAGGATCTGGCAAGGGCCTGGGATGGTCTCCTAAACACTGAGTCGAGTTGAGGGTTAAAAACACAGCACTGCAAAAACGTGTTCTCTCTTGTAGGTAGCTCATGTATATTAATTCAGTTTTTTAGAAAATAACTTATCACGCAATGAATGAAAATATCAAATCCATAATTGAATTTTTTCATAACTAACATGCATTAGGTCCAAATATTTAGAGACCATTTTACACTTTGCTTTCGTGTAGGTGTTCAGTTAGTTAGCTTCTGCTTGCATTGCTGTGTACTGCAGGTGGGATCACTCATGCGTGTTGACTGAACGTGTAGACGTGCTAACATTTCATTGTCCCGTCCGATATAGTATCGCGCGGATTAAAATCTGAGGAACTAATGTGTCCAAGTTATCCTTCTACCCTAAATTACGCTAACGTTTGTCCATGAGTTTACCCGCAAGTGTCAGTTACGCTGTTTGAGTACGTGCTAATTGTCAGTAGTTTTGCTATAGATTTTCATTAAATAAATTTCATGAAACGGGCATCCCACAGGCGGTAAATAATGAAAGAAAGCAATTTTTCTACTTCATGGTATGGTAAGCATGTTCTTTCTCAGTACTGCCTTCGGTTCGTTGGGTGCTCGTCTACATTCAATTATGCAGACAAATAAATTATCTTCATTACGCACACACAAGATCGTTAATTTCAATTCGTTATTTTTATCAGCAGATATTGTATGTTAATCGCTCATCTAACGCGCCAATGTTGGTGATGATTTAGTAAGTTGTAGTGAGTGATTACCATGTCCATGATATACATAGTTTGAAGAAATTCAAAACTGAAGTTTTGGAATGTATTACGTTTCATTTTTTGATGAACACTAACGTTCTTTCTTATTATAGGACAGTCCATCATTATGACTTGAAAGTATAACAACTGAGACGGTATTCTTCTCTGATTGCTTCTCTAGTACAGGGATGTAAACCAAGCAGTGAGCATTTTCCATTAAATCTTAGTTCAGAAAAACATTATTCAATAAGAGATATTTCACGTTGTTGACCTTATTGCATTGTTAAATAAATTCATCAATGCCTTGTCGATATCAATGTCTTAGGTTTGGAATGAAGAATTTGAACAACCAAGGGCTAAATCCACCGCGAAAAGAACGATGCATTGCCTAATGTTTACGCAAAAGATTGAAAATCATAAACTCATTTTGATGAGAGAGTAAAGGAAGCGGTAGGAATCTCGCTGAAATTTTAAAATATCGACAATAATTGAGAATGTGAAGAGGGACGATATTGTGTTGAAGAACATTATTTTTGTAATTCTGTAGTTCTTGCTGAATTGCGTCGTTGAGTTCGTGTAGTCGTTGACCGTTCGTGAATGCATTTAGTCTTGTCTTCAAGAACGATTTAGCCTTTTTTAAGCAGTTTCTGCTGGATTATGCCTCCCCGATCTCACCACGCGCACATAATCGTCTTTCGGTTATGCAGGTTCTGTTTTTTTTTGCTTCTCTGAAGGGACTAAGTCATACTTTACGCAGCTTCTTAATGATGTTAAGACTTCCTTCCCTTCGCCAGGAACAAATCAATAAATAAATGATTTTTTTGACGTTGTTTTAAACACTAATGAACAAGAAACTTGATGGCAATCGTGGAGCCCTGATTGATTCATATTGTTTTCGCTCAATCGTGAGCCTCAAGAGCCCCAAGTTTTTGGAAGTTTCCCAATGAAGAGAAGTGTTTCACTACAGTTTTTAGAAGTTGTTGACCAAAACTTATATGTTCTGTCTAAACTCTGGTCGTCTGATGTGAATTTTTGTGAAGAAGTTGGTTTCATCGCTCCATATCCTAGTGATAAATTATGAGTGACATCGTCGGTAGTTTCAGGCACTCCTCAAATTTTCCGAATATCATGGTTGCTCTTCGTGTCCAATTTTCCAGGAGCAGGATCTCGCCTTGATTGACCTGTTAAAGCGTCTATCATTTTGTGAGCGGCTTCATATAGTATAGTTCGCTGATATATAGATGCTTGAAAGGCGTCTATATATCAGCGGAAACATCCACGCCTCCACCTTATTTAGCCGCCTTATGCGTTATGTGAAACGCCAACGAAGCCCGACTTCATTACAGGTGCCAAAATATTACGAAGGTTATCAGACGAAAAGATTCCTATATATGCCTCATCGTTTGTATGTAACCATACGGCGTATTTACGGGAATATTCTTGCCCTCAAAGCTGAGGAAAGTTTCGTTCTGGGACTGAGTTCCATTGGTCTACAGGGGAGTTGTCCGTCTTTTAGTTCGAAATTCTCATTTATAAAACCGTGAAAACCCATAACGAACGATAATTTGGCACATTATTATTTTTTCACGGGCATCACACGTTTTGATGAGCAGCTGCAGCGATGTCATCACGTTGTTTAGATGCAGCTAGCAAATAATGCCACAAATGAGAAGTTTCGTTCACTTGACATAACGTATTATTGGTCTGCAAGGGAATCAAGTCAATTGCAGTAAAAAATCAACCATACTTTTAGAGCTTTAATACCTTATTCAGCTAAACGCCAACTTCTGGAAGGTTTATTTCTCCAGCCATGCATTTTTCTCGGCGCAAAAGCGCTCAAAACTAATTCTTTAATTTCAAATATTCTCACACACCTGTTAACATTATCGAAAATCCAGATATATATATAGTGTTCAAAATAAAAATCAGCGGTTCTCTTTAAAACTAATTGTGAGCGACAATATAAGGCTCGTACTTTCAATCATTGTCTGTGAAGGTCGTCACGCAACAAAGGTCTATCTTCAAACATTTCTATTTATTGAAAACTATTTTCAACGGCACGTTTCAAATTTGTCATGGAAACAAAAGAAAAACTGTTTGTTTTCAAACAGAGTTAATTCACAAAATACAATCTAATTAAATTGATTTCAAACATATTTTAACGTGAAAGTAATAAATTAATTCAGTACCCAGAAAGGAAATGATAGCAACGTCACGGGTTGAATAAATGGTTTAAAGAAAAAATCCAATCATTTAGTTACTTTATCCGGGTTAGAAAATGACCTATAAATAATGTACTTGTCTCTAAAATATAAGTAGAGAGTTGTCGAAGAAGACCTCAGAGGATATAATTGCCATTCACACTGTGACACTAGCTCAGCGATTCTGCGTTAGTAATCGATGTTGTTCAAAAAATAATCTGCAGAAATAAATTATTTTCTATTAACAAAAAAACAGTGTTTCTACAAAAAGGTGGGTCCTTTAATTTCAAAAATTTTACAATTTAAATGTTGGCAAATCTGACTTGTCGAAATAGCTCAATACGTATTCTAACATCTTTGACTGTGGCTAAATCAACTGGGAGTATAACAGTGAGAGAATGCACTCTTTAGGTAACTGTGAGTAAAATACACTGTTTTCAATGGCTTCAACCTCAAATAATCTTTCTAAACGTCGCATTTACATGTCATTTTTGCATAGATGCTGTATAAGTAAGTAACATAGTTAAACGTGCAATTTATTCTTTTTAAATTACGCAAAGTGCGATCACTGCTGAACCACTCAAATTAAGTTTTAATCAGTTACTAGGCCCTACATGGAGATATATATTGTCTGTAACTTCATAGAGTCTGCATAATTCTTTCAAAGTGCAGCCTCACATTCGTCAACTGGAAGTAGATGTAAGTTTATTTACCACACCGCGATTTCACAAAAAAAATGATGATTCACTCATCTTCACTCATTATACAGTGTGGTCAGTAAATAAACACCAAAATTTTCCGAAGGAAACTAGTTGGTATGTATGTTCGAACACAACTTTTCCACCTTACAAGTGGGCTTTCATTTATGAAATATAATTGAGAAGAAAATGACGAAGATGCTCCTGAATTTACAATTTAAATAGATATAAGTTTCAATCAAAAATGAAACTGCCGATCAGTCTACACCGTAGCATTTGAACACTCACTTGCATTACTCTATAAAAAATGCGCTTCTGATCGAAGTTGACCGGTGCCAATTTACACCTCATTTACGTTGCTTGTAGCGTCAGAACTGCGGAAAAACGTCCACACTATCGGAGTTCCTATTTTTAGTGTAAATACCCCGCGTAGAGCAAAGCCGCGTGCATGGTGCCATCAAATGACATTTCTGCCTCCATTTGAAATACTATAGCGATCTGCCCGAACGCTATCCTTGAAGGGTGAACTGCACTACGCAGACATTACTGTGAGAATCTGTGAAGATGCCACCACGCCATTTTAAAAGGGTATTATCCGCTGCAGAGACACCAGTATCAGCATTTATAAGAGCATGACCCATTAGAATCTGTTAGAACGCCTGGACTAGTGGAAGCATCTCCACATGCGCCTGTAGTGCGCATGTGCACGTATGTTGGTACACGTACATAGTACTGTGTGTGTTAACATCAACATGGGAACGAACATTGTACCAGCATCGAAGAGTCACGAGAACCTATTATAGGATGTCAGTGTTCCGCGAAGCTGAAATTCAATAAAAGTTTCTTGATGGAATTTCTGCTGAAATGTCAATGAAAGCTAAGGTTAATATTTGAGGGAAAATTGTGTATTTTTAATGACATTTACTATTATATAGAGCTTCATCTGGCTCTGACAAAATTAGTGCTTCAGTTAAAATGAAAGTATCTTTGACTCCTGGGAATATTTTTTCGCACTCATTAGGACGATAGATTACTCCTAAAAATGAAGCACACTTTCGTCAGTTAAATATGAAATGCGAGTCAAGAGCATAGGTAATTTTTGCATGGTCATTTGTACCTACAAGTAGTACTCAGATAAAATACTTTTTTCCTGATTGCCGGGCACGCGGTGTAATTTATGATAACCTAAATAGCTTGAACCTTAAAGAAATGCTTGTAATGAATAATTGTGTTAGGTTCTTGAAATTTGTCAAACATTTCGAATGAAATTCACCCATTCAGTTAAAAAAACGCAGCTACCTAGTCTAACTTTTTCCCCGCCTGCATGCATGTTTTTCGCCGCCTATGTGAATTAATCGCTTAAATAGCCAAGGCGGTGAAAAACATGCATGTAAGCGGCGAAAAAGTTAGACTGGGTGTGAGGAACGAGGGAAGATGAGTATAACAATATTCACTCAAACTACGAAATCAGTGTTGAAAATCACGAATTTATTTGTAGCGCTAACTTAAGTACTTACATTACAAGTTTATACCCTTTTATAACATGAGCACGAGTAAATTTAATGCGTGGCGAATTGTTTGTGAACCTTACCTTCACTACAACCCAGTCAGAAATTTATCGTCTGACCGACGAAAATTTACGTCCGAATTTACCAGTAATTATCATCTTCTTCTTCCTATAAACCGACGATATATCGTCAGAATTAGTGTCGCGAATGTCCCCTATTATCGTTCGATTTACGTTAAATTACCGGTTTTTATCGTGAATTTTGGACGAAGACCGACGATATTAACCAGTCAATTACCGGCAGTTAAACGATTTTTAAAGTCGGTCTTCGTTCAAAACTCACGATAATTACCGTTGATTTAACGTTATAAATCGCTACTCTAACCACTATATTCCAGGAGATTCATAAGCAGTGCAACGATTTGTCCCAAAAATAGCGAATTGCTCCCAAAAAAATGGGCCACACCTCGTGAAATGCGTCTGTCCAATTACCGCAAATTTGAACACTGCACAAAAATTCTGAAATAACTTAATTTAATTCAACAAATATGTTAAACACTGTCCACATATTTCCGCAAGTTTCTTGCAAATTGCGATAATTGAACAGATTAGTATTACAGGGTGAAGCCTATTGCAACAAGTAACAATGCATTATTAGAAAAAATAGTTGCAATGCTGATGAATGCTACAGTAAGAAGGCTCAAATTGTCATCTTCATCGAAGAACACGAGACAATTACGATAAGTCTCACAGTACAATATATTTATTTCAAAAACGCCACTGATTTATAAATAGGTTAAAACATTACAGAAATGAGATTTTTCAACACATATTTATTTCATTTTCAACAGCCGTCATTTGACTATTAAAATAAGTTCTTACAAAAATATCTTCGGCACGCAAAGAATTTCATCACACGTTTTTGTAAGATTCACCACTACAAACAATACGTATATAACCTTCATTTAAAATTAACCGCCACCACAAAAGGATTCGTCAAGCAACCGATTACTAAGAAAATTTTACCAATTTTTAATTCAATTTGCACCCTTCCATTCTTAGACATCAAATATCTACTATGACCAGCCCTCTCAACCACTACACATCTTAGTCCTTTAAACGGGATGAGACGACAGGGCCCGCACTAATGCTATCGAGTCGCAAGTAGCAGAGGGCGGAATTATCCTCCACAGCCATATCTTTTCAGAAGAAGTTACCCTCCACCTCCCGCTGCAATGCGGCTCCACGTTTGTTCCTCTATAGGATTCTTAATTTACTAGATATTCACATCATAAACAAATGAACAACTGAAATTTTTCAAATGAAACTTTCCCATAAAACTGGTGCTATTAGGCACAGAAATGTAATGCCGATACATCCTGTTCGATTAAACGAAAATAAAATCCGTAGAAAAAATACAACATACTTTGGGTTCTTTTTGGTACCAAAAATAGATGAACAGAAGCCACATCAAATCAGAACGATCAGTAAGTGCTAGTATCGAATGAACTCGTTAATTCGTGAATGAAAATATTATTTTCACATCCGTTTTTTGACATTCCTGCCACAGAAATTTTCGTAATGCCGATCCCTTATGTTCAATAAAACACAAATGAAATCCGAAGACAAAAGCGAAAAACAGTGGGGCCCTTTTTGGTACCAGAAATAGATGAACAGATCCGACATCAAGTTAGTACGATCAGTAAAGACTAGTTCAAGACCAGATTTGATAATAGTTTAGTTTTAGCCTCCCTAACCGCAACAAAAAAAGGGTATCGAAGAGAGGAAAGAAGAAGGCACCATTTAGTATGGACAATAGGGATTGCGGAATCTATATAGAAGGGGCATAGAAACAGTAAGTTTAGAAAGAAGTTCATGAAACGAGACAAAAGTTGAAGAAAGTAGTACGTGCTGAAAAACAGGACAGCAGTGGACCGAAAGAGGTCGGCCTTAACATAGCAAAAAAAAACCTTTTATGTCAACAAAAAGAAGGCCCACCTAACTCTTAGCTCGGGCCCTCACATCTTCCCCCTAGGAGCGCTAATTCCCATACATACAATGATTGTATCCTCCGTAGGGAACAACTAGTTCCAAATGAACTCAATTCGTTGATGCATATGTTACTTCGACATCCGTTTTTTGACATTCCAGCCACAGAAATTTTTGTAATGCCGATAATACCTCATGTTATTAACCTGCAAAGTATTCCACGGAGGCCGGCACAAGAACGTCAACGCATTCGTGAAGAATTCAAGAATTACAGAAATTAGTTACACAAATTATATCCAAGTCCTTTCACGAGTCATCCTGTGTTAATAATAGCATAACAGCGAAAATTTTGTGTTACGATTGTTAACAGGTACGTACTTTTGAATTAAATGAACAACTGACAGATACACCCTACTATTAAGACTGCCAAGTCAGTCACAGTGTTCCAACTCTATAGCGCAGCAAGGAGCTAGATTTCTAACAGAAATCCGCTAGATAATTGTTGAATGATATATTTTGTTTAGACAGTAAATTACAAAAAATAATAAGTCAGCATAGCACGTTAATCATATTAAAAGTTACTTGCAAGTATGGACTAAATTGATTAAATTATTATTATTATATAAGAAAGTTTTAGCCTCCCCTAACTGCACGACAAAGATGTTCTAAGAGAGGAAGGAGGAAGGCACCGTTTAGTATGAAGTTGAGGGAACGCGGAATCTATGTACAAGGTGCACAGAAACAGGAAGCTAAGAAAGCAGGTCGTGAAAAAAGAAAAAGTTGAAGAAGAAAGTAGTAGGTGCTGAAAAACAGGACAGCAGTGAACCGAAAAAAAAGGTCCGTAACAAAACAAAAACCTATTCTATTTCAACAAAAAGGAAGCCTACCTAACCTTTAGCTCAGGTCCTCACATTGTCACCCGGGAAGCGCTAATTCCCATAGATACAATACTTGTATCCCCCTGAGGGGAATTGATTAAATAATAAAGTGTTTCTTCATGGGCGACTGAGCGTGGCAATGCTAATAAATTCATTGCTATGGGAGAAACGTGATTGAATGGATTGTTGCCTGCAGCATTGTTAGATTCAGTTACTTCTACCTAAAGTTCTGTCGGGGATTCAATATTCTTCGACTGTAACAATCTCAGTTTGTTTCACGCTACTTCATTGCTTTTTATTTTTCGTATTGTAGTTATGGCAGAACAAGTCGCTTGCCTTTTAGCTGATTGAGGGAACCAATTATAGGTTTATTCAATAATAAAATCTACATTTCTTAGCGGAGCTTCTGCTCAAGCATTAGATACTGACCATTAAATTGAGTGGCACAAGCATCAGACCGAGTTGCGTCGAAACATCCTTTCTCAATGGTTTGCTAAAATACCTCACCAGGTAATTTATTATCTGATGTATCAGTGCTTTCAGCAATTAGTGTGTTCAACTTTTCACATATATATCAGCACACAGTTTTCTGACAAAATGAAGTGCAAGAACATTCACAAAAAATTCCCTGTACTTGCTGAAATGAAGTTTGATACCCGGTTCTGCTTTACAATCAGTATGCTGAGATATCAGCACACAGTTTACTTACAAAATGTAGTGCAAGAACATTCACAAAAAATTCCCTGTACTTGCTGAAATGAAGTTTGATACCCTGTGCCGTTTTACAGTCAGTAAATGAACTGCAGCACACTCACGACAGATGGTGAGCAATCGCAGAGGAACTATATTCTGCGATATGCAAACATAATTTACCCTCTGTTGCACTCTGTAGCGTCTTCCTCAAAAGCTGTGATTTTCGACTGACGAACACTCCAGGCAACATGCGAAAAATTAATCGTGTTTTTGGCTCATCAAATTTTTTAGGGCACACAATTTTGCGTTTATGGTACATTTACAATCGTCCCAAAATGCATTTGCATTGTAGGCAGCCTCTACATTCAGGAAAAGATTTCCAACTTTTCCGGAAGTATCATGCTTAAGCACAAGTGATTACGCCGCACTCTCTACCCCACACGCTACTCACCACAACCAACACATGAATGGCTGCTGCTGCATGGTGACTACTGATATTTCATTTCCAAATTTTACTACTTTTTACTACCTTCAACGGCAAAAAATTACTACCTTTTTTACACAATAAATGTTGTCCAAACGTCCAGAGGTAAGTAATTGGCCTATAATGAGAAATTTGAGTCAATAATATACGCAATATCAAAGGTTCAAAAAAGCTTCAAGTTTCTTAATACTTAAAATACTAAATAGTAAATGGAGCAGCCGAAGCTTTACGGCAAAAAAGTTACCTAAATTTCTAAGGTACCCCATCCTAAATGGACTCCAACAAAAGTTTGGCGATGACCTTGTCTTAACATCTTTCAACTACGAAGGCAACAGTTCATCATATGGAAAAAATAAACTGACTGGAAACTAGTAGACACCAGGGGATTGTCAGATCCCTTTAAGCAGGATCGAACATCAGGGAATTCCATTATGACTAAACACTATGGCACTTCAGAAATATGAGTTTGTAAACTATTTGTATCGTACCTCAAAATCTAAATCTGCATCCTAATTGCGATCAATAATAACAAATAGGTTATGAACATGTTATATTACGGAACCAATCACGAAAATGCAAATTTCATGTAGCTTTCCTACATACTTATAGTAGAAGAATGAACTTTGATTACAAGGTGCATCTCCATGCTATGACGACATCCTGGAGGTAACTGAATCGCTATGACTGCCAAAAGAACTTCAATGGAACTAAACTATCGTTCAAATGATGACACATTGTATAATTTCTGAGATAAAAGATAATTAAAAGATAATTTCACAGCATAATTCTTTCTGTATTTGAACATAAATTAAAGTCACTGGGAAAAAACTTTCAGCTTTACAAAGAGGTTATTTAAAAAAAACATTTATAGTTTCAGTAAATTGTTGTTTCCCCAAATCGAAGTGGATAGAATAAATTCGTTTTTTCAAAGGAAGATAATACTGCTCACAATCAAGCTCAGGTCCAAAAAACACTTTCTGGATATAAATGAACTGCGGAGAAGTTCCTTTGACGTCATTGCAATGTTTCTATCCTGCCGCAACAACTTTGAGTGCGAGAATATTTGTCTTGGAATAAGAATTGGAAGGCTACATCAAGTTTATGATAATCAAGACCTTACCAGTCAAATATATGACTTTGAATTAAACACTATTCATTAGGAGGAATTGAAATGTAATAAGTTTGATTCGCGACTTACTCATCTGAAATTGAAGCAGGACTCTCTAAATGATAATTGAGAATAATTTTATTTCTGTGCTTACGTTTGTGAATAAAATAATTTAATTTCCGAGTATCAAGTGCACAAAAATAACAATTATGCCAACTATGCTATATACCTATCTTACGAGCAACTGCATCCACTAAAGATGAAATCCAATAAAAGTAATAGTTATTTAGTGATAAGTACAACTACCCTACCTATTTAAAATTTTAGGTTAATTATTAATGTTTATTCATAAAATTTAAAAGAAAAAGTTTACAAGATGCTTCTCGTTTAAAAGAATCGTAATTTGTAATGAAATATAAATTATTTTACTTGACAAACATATTTCAATCAAAGCCACTTGATATGCTTTCACGTAGCTATGCTATTTCATTTTTCCCTGAGATGGTATAATTCATATTTGATACGTATGAATAAAAGATGTTAAATGTCGACCTCATAATCATAAATGCACAATTTTTAAACTTTGATTTTATTTTCAATACTAATCCCTGATATCACAAGTTCTTAAGCTTGAATCTCACTGTAAGTGCGCAGTGATAGAGGTATTCTCAACAATGCATCGCCACTGGTATTACATTTTTAAATTTTTATTTGTAAGATTTATGAAACCAAGATTACCGCATCAAAGCGAAAGCCATTTTATTGTTTTCTCTCAATAATTTGTTAATAATGAAATGGCTCAAATGAACCTTCCACCATAAAACAACTAGATAACTTTCAGATCAAATGGAATGAGAAGAAAAAGTGAACTGTTTTTACTATTGTTGGCAAAAATTTTGAAACTTTTTTATTTTGTGTGCTCCTATCCTAAAATTACACCCCACTCTACAGGAATATTTCCCATAAATTGAGGCAAATTTCTGATTATGGGAAAAATAAATTTAAAAAATCTTCATACCCTATATAAAACATATGTAACATTACCTTAAATTTTCAGAGAATTATTCCACTCAACAATTTTTTTTTTACTACCCTGAGGCAAATTTTACTACTTTTTACTACTTTTTTACTACTTTTCAAATTTTACTACTTTTTACTACTTTTTACTACTTTACTACCTAGTAGACACCCTGTGCTGGCATGGAATGATGTCGCCGAAAAAACGTTACATGTACTGAACTTGACCGCTAGAAATTGTTACATCATTAGTTGAATACATTTTTCTATAGGTATAAATAATTGCGCCTATAATAGGAAAGTAGGTAAATTAGAGCCAAACCGTACTTCAAATACTCTGGTTTTTCCGCCAGGAGCTAGATAGTGATTTTTAGGAGCTAGATGAAATCTCAATACTCGAGAACTAGCTGGAAATCCGCTAAATTGGCAACACTGTCAGTTGCCTTTCAGTTTTTCCAGTAGGAAGGTTGGCAGCGACAGCACGCATGGGGAACGGGTGGGAGACATTAGATGGTGGGTTAGGGGTTTTTTTGAAGAGGCGGGGAGGGAGAAGGGGCGTTGCCCCGAGAAAAGCAGCCTCCATCTAAACCCAGCCTGAGGAAGGAGCATCATGACCTGATGTCGACGGAGCTAGGCAAATAAGGGACTGAGAGGCGGTCAAAGTAAGCGATTAAGAAGCAAGTAGCCTTTGAGGAAGTGCACTGGTTTTGTCCGGCCACTTTTCTGATTCAATCCGTCGTCTCTGAGCCAGCTCAATCTTTGCAACGAAGCAGGACCCCTTGGATGCCTGACGCCTTCAGGTTCTTATCTTCATCATACCCGACTCCAGCTAATGCATCTGATGAATAGAATTTATTAGTAAATATTACCCGTGCAAGTGAAAACAAAATAAAATAAATTACCACTTGCTGAATGACGGTGTTTGGAGCAAGCCAAGCTAGCTTTAATTGTGATCTCAACATTTGGCCCATCAGGCTTTGGCTGCCATCGGAGAATAAGTCGATTACCTTAACCCTGAATACAAAACTTGGTATCGGTAACCTATTGGACAGCTGAGCGTTAAGTTATTGATAATTTATTTTTATAGGAAACTTTGAACCAATTTGGCTTGTTAAATTTGAAGAAAATGATGTGTGAATAAAACAAACTGATATTAAAACGTAACATTGAGGACTGACGTCCATGCAATGCTCAAATATACTGAAGAATAACCAATTGTTGAACGAAAAAACAGATTATTCATATTAGCATTTAATTATCGATTCTGCCCACTGCAATGCTAAAACGTTTTCAAATGTTGCAACCAATCTGCCAGTCATTGTTACAACAAATTAGTATCAATAAATCCCTTTATTTGCATTACCATGACGAAAGATGATTATTAGTTTGTTTAAGACTTCCTATCCGCAGCCATATTTATGCGATGCAAAGAGAGGAAGGAAGAAGGCACCATTTAGTATGGAGTCAAGGGAACGCGGAATCTATGCTGAAAGGGCATAGAAACAATAAGTTGAGTATGAAGTTCATGAAAAAAGATCGAAGTTCAAGAAGAGAGTAGTAAGAGCTGAAAAACAGAACAGCAGTGAACCGAAAAAAGAAGGTCCTTAACATAACAAAAGCATTTTAGTTCAACAAACTGAAGGCCTAACTAGCTTTTAGCTCGGGCCCTCACTTTTTCCCCCTGGAAGAGCTAATTCCCATAGATACAATCGTTGTCTCCCCCGGCGGGGTATTACTATAATGGAATGCCATTTAAGATATCAGTTAGATAACATGTTAGTTTAAGCCTCCCCCACCGCTAAAAAGATCGTTTCGAAGAGAGGGAGGGAGGCACCATTTAGTATTGAGATAAGGGAACCCGGAATCTATGCATAAGTGGCATGGAAACAGTAAGTTGAAAAAAAGTTCATGAAACAAGATATAAGTTGAAGATGCCAGTAGTAGGTGCAGAAAAACAGGGCAGCAGTGAACCAAAAACTGGTGGTCCATAACATAACAAAAAAATCTATTCCAATAAAAAAAAGGCCTACATAACTCTCAGTTGTGCCCTCACACCTTTTCCCAATGGGGGTGCTAATTCTCATAGATACAATAGTTGCATCTTCCTGAGGGGAAAGATATTAGTTAATGAACGAAAAGAACTGTGTAAGCTTACACGAACCTTATACTAACTCACAGGTGGAATGCTCCTTGAAAGAGATTTTCATCTGTAGACGAGCTTGTCCTAACACAGAGTAGGATATTTCCTAGGCCACACCACCGTCATGACGTCATGGTGAGCTGATGACGTGCGGACTGACACCCACACATCGCTGAAATTAAATAGAAATTAAATAGAGCATGTAATTGTGTGTGATAAATAAAAATCAAACGCGCTCCCCATTTTGGAAACTGCCTAATTGCAAGAAGAACGCAGCTTTGTTTGTAAAAACCTTTTTACTACACCATACCATATCATACTAAATAAAGAATGACCAGGACATTTAGACATCTAAATAGGATCGAGATTCATGCCGCTTTTACCTTCACAGGAAAGTTTTCATGGATTGTTAAATTCTAAATAAACGGCGGATAGGCCAGTCAGTCCAGCCTTTGTGCAATAATTCCTAGCCTCTGAGGGTAGGTACTGCAAAGAGAGCCATCACAGCGTAATATGTTATTCACTCTGGTAATGAAAAGTTTTACGTGTGCAATCACTGACCAGCATCACATTTTCACAGTACTTTTCAACAACTTTATGCTTTTTGCCGACTGAATACAGTTGGAAATTGGCATCTTTGATATCATTTCCATGATAAGTTTTAATGTTTATCCTTATTCATAAGCAAAATTAAAATTTTCAAATTGATTCCACACACAATAAACCTGGAAAGTAATTTCTGACTATAAATATAGTGTTATATGTTCCTCATTGGAAAAAAATTCATTTTTAAATTTTACATTTGCCCGGAATCATCAAAACAATTCAAACAAACATTATGCTGGTTGTCTTCTTATATTTCCGTTCCAAATTTTACTACTTTTTACAACCTTTAACAGCAAAAAATGACTTCCGAATTTTTACAAAATGAATGTTGTCCAAATGTGCAGGATGTAAGAAATCATCCTATAATGAGTAGTTTGAGTCAATAGTACATGCCATAGCATGTGTTCAAAAAAATTTCAAGTTGATTAATACATAAAATACTAAATTAGAAACTTATTACTAAATGAAGCGTCCAATGCATAATTGCAAAAAATATCCAATTTTTTATGTACCCCTTCCCAAACAGACCTTAACAAATCTTTGGCCAAGACCCTGTCTCATTTTTCAACAATGAGTACAGATCATATGCGAAAAATAAACTGACTGGAAATTAGTAGACACCGGGGAATTGTCCAATCCTCTTACAGGAACATTTCCCACAAACTGCAGCAAATATCTGATTCTGAGAGAAAATAATTTTTGAAAATCAATCTTCAAACTCTATGTGCATATTTACTTTACGTTCCATTTTCAGTGAATTATCCTGCTTCACAATTATTTACAACCCTGACAGGTAAAATAAACCCTCAAGGTAAATTTCATTACTACTTTCTTTTTTGCTGCTTTTAAAATTTTTTTACTTTTTACTACCTAGTAGACACCTTGTTATGGGAATGAAAGAAATGTCCGATAATCAACCCAAAGCAATAGTATTGAATCATAAGAATTAAATACTTCACATTTCAACATGACAGGTCTTAATTTACTTGAGGTATCAGCAAAGGCTTCATTGGGTGAATTGCATGAAAAGTAACTATTGTCTCTATCATCAGACTCAAGCAAATCTAGATGGAATTCACTTACTGAGTTTCCAAAGTTTTATTGACTCTGGGCTGTTTTTGATGGGAGTATCACATTGAATTTTGACAGTTAAATGAAACAGATTTACTGAACAAGTCTAAGCGCTTATCAGGATGTGAATAAGAATTAGAGGGAATTACGAGCTGTTCACTTCATTTCCATTATTGGATGATTCTGAAATTAATCAATCATTAACACAAGGTTGGGAGACATTACCAAATACATCTGGGCAAGTGTGAGAAACTAGATCATTTATTATTTAACTTTTCACCATTAAAAACCTTTCAAGAACATCATTGGAAGAACAATGGTAAGAAATTCACTTTGCATATTTTTTATTGATTTATTGTCAATAGTTGAAAAATTCACTAACTCTGTAGTCTATATAAAAGCAATATTTTGATTTACAAACATCTTCAGGCTGAAAATACATATAAAAACACATACAGTCACAATGATAAAGTGCAAATATAATACCCAAAGCTACAACATACAGAGTGATAATTTTGAAAATGACAGCACTGGAAAATGATTAGAAGCAAAACTTGCACCACAATAATAAGTGCTGGTGAGACTATATCTTTTTACTTTATAATTAAAAAACTCAGGCTTTATTTTGACAAGCTCGGGTTATATTTCGAAAAGCTCGGGTTACATTTTGAAAAGCTCGGGTTACATTTCGAAAAGCTCGGGTTACATTTCGAAAAGCTCAGGTTACATTTCGAAAAGCTCGGGTTACATTTCGAAAAGCTCAGGTTACATTTCGAAAAGCTCGGGTTACATTTCGAAAAGCTCGGGTTACATTTCGAAAAGCTCGGGTTACATTTCGAAAAGCTCGGGTTACATTTCAAAAAGCTCGGGTTACATTTCAAAAAGCTCGGGTTACATTTCAAAAAGCTCGGGTTACATTTCAAAAAGCTCGGGTTACATTTCAAGAAGCTCGGGTTACATTTTGTAAAGATCGGGGGACATTTCGTAAAGATCGGGTTACATTCCAAAAAGCTCGGGTTACATTCCAAAAAGCTCGGGTTTTATTTAAAAAAGCTCGGGTTTTATTCAAAAAAGCTCGGGTTTTATTTAAAAAAGCTCGGGTTTTATTTAAAAAAGCGTGGGTTTTATTTAAAAAAGCGTGGGTTTTATTTAAAAAAGCGCGGGTTTAATTTAAAAAAGCGCGGGTTTAATTTAAAAAAGCGCGGGTTCTATTTCCAAAAGCTCGGGTTCTATTTCAAAAAGCTTGGGTTTTATTTCAAAAAGCTCAGGTTTTATTTTAAAAAGCTCGGGTTTTATTTCAAAAAGCTCGGGTTTATTTCAAAACGCTCGGGTTTTATTTCAATAAGCTCAGGTTTTATTTCAATAAGCTCAAATTCTTTTTCAAAAAGCAGATTTCATTTCAAAAAGCTGATTTCATTTCAAAAAGCTGATTTCATTTCAAAAAGCTTTGATTTTGTTTTTAAAAAGCTCTGATTTTGTTTCAAAAAGCTCAGATTTTGTTTCAAAAAGCTCTGATTTTGTTTCAAAAAGCTTTGATTTTGTTTCAAAAAGCTCTGATTTTGTTTCAAAAAGCTCTGATTTTGTTTCAAAAAGCTCTGATTTTGTTTCAAAAAGCTTAGGTTTTATATTTATAACTAGGTCACATATTTTGAAAAATCTCAAGTTCAATTTAAAAAAACCTCAAGTTCAATTTAAAAAACCTCAAGTTCAATTTAAAAAACCTCAAGTTCAATTTAAAAAACCTCAAGTTCAATTTAAAAAACCTCACGTTCATATTAAAAAAATCTAAAGGTAAATGTAAAAAACCTCAAGTTCAATTGAAAAAAACCTCAAGTTCAATTTAAAAAAACCTCAAGTTCAATTTAAAAAAGCTCAAGTTTAATTTAACAAACCTCAGGTTTACTGTTAAAAACTTTAGGTTCAATGTAAGAAATCTCAGGTTCAATGTAAGAAACCTCAGGTTCAATGTAAAAAACCTAAGGCTCAATGTAAAAAACCTCAGGTTCAATGTGAAAAACCTCAGGTTCAATGTGAAAAACCTCAGGTTCACTGTGAAAAACCTCAGGTTCAATGTGAAAAACCTCAGGTTCACTGTGAAAAACCTCAGGTTCAATGTAAAAAACCTCAGGTTTAATGTAAAAAACCTCAGGTTTAATGTAAAAAACCTCAGGTTCAATGTAAGAAACCTCAGGTTCAATGTAAAAAAACCTCAGGTTCAACGCAAAAAACCTCAGGTTCAATGTAAAAAACCTCAGGTTCAATGTAAAAACCTCAGGTTCAATGTAAAAAACCTCAGGTTCAATGTAAAAAACATCAGGTTCAATGTGAAAACCTCATGTTCAATGTATAAAACCTCAGGTTCATTGTAAAAAAGGTCAAGTTCAATATAAAAAAGTTCAAGTTCAATGTAAAAAAGTCCAAGTTCAACATAAAAAAGTTCAAGTTCAACATAAAAAAGTTCAAGTTCAACATAAAAAAGTTCAAGTTCAACATAAAAAAGTTCAAGTTTAATTTAAAAATGCTCAAGTTTAATTTAAAAATGCTCAAGTTTAATTTTAAATGCTCAAGTTTAATTTTATATGCTCAAGTTTAATTTTAAATGCTCAAGTTGATTTAAAAAATCTGAAATTGATTTTAAAAAGCTCAATTTCAATTTAAAGCACCCAATTTTGATATAAAAGAGGTCAGGTGTTATTTATAAAAGGTCAAGTACTTAGGTATAGGTAAACAATTTTAGAAATATTAGCTTTTCAAAATAATTCTGTTACAAAATATACTTGACATATTTTAAATTATAACCTGTATTGAATGAAACTTGTGCTTTTTAAAATAGAACTTAAGCTTTTTATAAGCGTAAATAAAAAAGTGTAGGTAACAGTATTGCTCTAGGTGTAATACTAAAAAATATGTTAATACTGTTACCTAACCTTACTAAAGTAGTACATATTGCTGTGGTACAAATTTAGTTTCTAGTTATTTTCTTGTGTTGTCATTTCTAAAATTATTACTTTGTCTGATGTAGCTATGAGTATTAGATTTGCATTTTATCAATGACTGAAAATATTTTTCTGTATCATTTTAGCCTGAATATGATGTTCCTATTTTAAAACGTCACTTTTTATAGACTACAGAGTTAGAGAATTTATCAACAATTGACATTGTTTCAATAATAATATGTTGAGCAAATTTATAACTGCTTTAACACACAATGAAATGGAATGATTTGATAAAGTTGGAGATTTTGCCCAACTAATTCCGATTTGTCATTAGATTGAGAACAATTTCCAAATTAATAATGCTCATGACAATCCTCAAATGTTTCTACTGCACAAGCAATCAAGAACATAATTTCAGCTTCTGCAAAGACATTGTAGATAAGTAGTGGGATGTCAGCATAGCATATCAGAAAGAAACTATCAGTAGAAATAAGTTGGAGTGGGTGTGAGAAAATATTAAACTCAATTTTTCCCCAAAAAATATTGCTGGTGTCCATTAAAAGTGTGATTCAGAAATACACCACACCTCGTCTCTAAAAACACAACTAAGGTGAGTCAGAATATAATTTGTAATGTCAACACATGTTAGAATAAGATCTTACCAACTTCATCATTTTTGACAATTTTATGCAGTTGGAAAATGCTCTCAATGATGCCTTATCTGTAATAACTTTTTGTGTATAAAAATAGAATACTAATACGCATATACAAATAATTCTCACAAACAAATATATTACTAGAATGTAATATGGCAAACGGTCTGGAAAGAACCATTACCAATTTTCCACTTTTTGGAGCCTAAGCATGGCTAATTAGATCAAAATAAACAACTTTTCTTCTATGCACTTTCTGTCGCAAATTAGAAATTCAACAAGTTAAAGCGGTAGGTTTAGTTTGGGTCCTATGTAATTCATTATTTGCCAGCCCCACAGAGCCTCAACCCACTTCTAGGATCTTTAATTCCTAACAACACAATAGAAATTATCACCCATAAATAATAAGTTATAACAGTATGTTAACTTTTGTCTTACATGGTGGGAATGCGCTCAATCATTCGAGCGCATCGGAAGGGAGAGTCCATTATTGTCTTGCCATCCAACGCGCTCGGTGAATTCATTTCCGTTTCAAACACTAGAGTTGCGGTCAGTAATTTACCACTATAACTCGTCAAATACTCATTTGCGACGAAAAGTGCATGGAAGAAAAATTGTTCATTTACATCTAATTAGCTATGTTTGGGCACCAAAAAGTAGAAAATTGATCATTGTAATCTCCTGAACATTAACCACTAATTTTCTGTAATGATTACACAAGGTTACTCTCCACCAGTCACCAGAAGGAAAGTCACTTTGAAAATTTACATTTATACTGAAACTAATCTAACTTAAATAATGATTTTGATCCAATGAGACACATTACCTTAATATTCAACAAGTGAGCACTGAATGCTTCACATTTCATCATAATAGGCATACCAGAGCAGGACTCAATGGTAATATTTTTAGGCTATTATGCACCATTATCAATACATTTTTAGTCTCTCAGAAAACAATTTGCACCGTCACAAATACAAACAAAATTGGCATAAGCAAGTTACCAAAAATTTCTAGAAGGTAACTATCAGCAAAAATAAATCTAAGGGTAGAAAATATTTACAATTGAAATTTTGCTCAAACCATGATTTTCCTGGCATGAATCAGCAGCTCGATTCAGTTACGCACCCATTTTCATCCACACTAGTTTAAGAAAGGCAGCTGAAATGAATAATTAATGACACCAAACAACTTAGGTATCTTCTTTATACATTAATCCTTGTTTATTGCAGTAGAGTAACTTGAATGGTAACTTTGATGTGTGTACACATATAAAAAGCAATTTTTTCTTGAGAATGCACAGAATAATTTTGAAGTCTCCCACGTTACCAGTTAAACACATCAAAATAACTTAAAACGCCAACATTAAGGCAATTAGATCTTGGTTCCAATATTATAAGCTATGAAATTTCAATGTTTAGACATTGATACTTTGAAGCATTCCAAACAGTAAATAGTATGAACGCTCAAACTTGTAGCACCGCAATGACTCCACGCAATGAACAACAGCTATAATGCAAGTCCAACAATCACGAAGGTTTCAATAATTTTTGCATGTGGATTCACTCATTTAAAAATATTTCATTATTAAAACCTGGGAATTTACAAAGGTAGGCTTGTATTTTTTTATATGTTCGTTTTCGATCACCTCACATAAAATTATTTCATTAGAAAATAGGTCAATAAGGTTTAAAATTGTTACAAACACGAAAGTGATGAACAATTGTACTCTCGTACTCTAACTCTTTTAAAAACTGACAAGCCGCATCCGGGACGGTACAGAAAGTTTTGTGGAAACTACAGAAATTTCTTGAGCACCCAGTCAAAAGACTTAAGTTTACCACTCGTAACTTTTGAAAGAATGCACCGATTGACTTTAATTAAATTACTCTCAAACGAAAGAGCAAAGCATTACGCTGAAAGAAAATGCTTTGACCGACAGGCCGCAGCCGAGACGGTTCAGAAACGGTTTTGTTGAAACTACAGAAATTTCTTTAGCGCGCAGTCAAAAAAATTCACCATTTCACTTGTAATATAATGTATAAAATGTTAAAATTAAAACGCTTGAAATTAAATTCAAAGCATTTGAAGCCTTAGTTGAAGAATTTCACTTTCATATTACAATGTATAAAATTAAAATGTATGAATATTGAAAAGTTGCATACGAAAATCCAATTGAAAGCTTCGGTTTTTTAGATCTAAGCTTCGAATTAAAGTTTTCAATTTCCCAATAAAAGAACTAAAGCTCAAATTACATCATGTGAAGATTACGTAAACTAATTTCATTTGACCACGGGTAATACATAACATAATTTTATCTGACTTGTCCTTGATTAAACTTATTCATGGACAATCATTGACGGTAGATTCAAATAATGAAGTATAGTCTGAAAAAACAACAGTAGTTTTACCGTGGTATTTCTACGGTAAAAATGACAGTCAGAAATCGACGGTAAATCACGGTCATCATCGTCGGCGTGCCGTTTTAGCGTCTAAAATTACCGTTGATCACTGGTAATATTATTTACCGTCGGAATACTTAGAAAAAAGATGAAAACCGATCATAATTACCGTTACGCCGGCGATAAAATTCTGACTGGGAATCATGCATACAAAATCGTAAAACCTATAGTTCAGAGCCACTTTGGGGCCACTGTAGCGATATTTCAGCTGAACTCAAGTACCTGAATTTGGAGGCTCATGACCCAGCCTGAAGACTTCACGAGATGCGACGTAACTAACGAAATTGTGTTCATTTCGTTAGTTACGTCGCATCTAGTGCGGTCTTCATGGTCGGTCATGAGCCTCTAACTTCAGGTACTTGCGTTCAGCTGAAATATCGCTACAGTGGCCCCAGTGTGGCTCTGAACTATAGATTTCATGACTTTATATGCATGATTTTAGTGAAAATAAGGTTCACAAAAGTCATAAAAGTCAAAAGTCACGCTCTATATTTTGAAAGAATTGAAATGTTCGCGAGGCTCGAGCAGTCGTCTCGCGGTTTGAAAATTGGTACTCTGATGAATCGAAATAATTTAACTTTTGATTGGAAGGCCAGGAATCACGCTCTTTGGAAAAAGGTCTGAAAAATCTGTGAAGTTATTGAGCAGTATGATACTGAAAGTATAAAATTTAAGCAAAGCTTAGGTATAAAATGATTCATGGTTATTTAGAGAAACATGAATGAAATTTAAAATCAAACTAAAAATTGTGCACTTTATGCAAAAAATATATGTGCATTGTCATGGGGAATCAACAAGGTTGGCAACCACTCAATGCTGGTAATGCTTTAAAAAAATTGTTTGGTAAATTCTGTAGCGACTAATGCGCTAACGATAAAGGAGTCAATAGAAATGGTCATACAAATGTGTTTTATGATTGGTCAAGCTGTTCTGTTTGTTAATCTTGTAATCAAAATTTAATTCGGTTTCGTGCCATTCATCGACGATGCAACATAACACATTATTTTTACCACTATTTTTCTATCATGTAATTTATTCAGCTCAGTGTCGAAAACAGTATATTAGATTTTAAAACATAATTGGTTTTCTGCGAATTGAGAACAGCTTCTGTTTACTGTTCATGGAATACTAGGAATTATCACAACCAAAACATGCACAGTGAGTCATTTTTAAGCTTCTCCACCAAAGATGATATTCTTCATATGCTGTCATCATGAGTAACGAATTCGCTATTTCTCTAGACTTCTTCCACCCAATTAAAATCGTTTTAGGCTTCTGTACAGATTATCATAGTAGGGCTCGGGTAGCGCAGTGACGTTTGTAGGTAGGCACGTCGCTGCTATATCATAACCATTTCACTACGAGAAATTTGTTGCTGTAACAAAAAGAATTCAAGAGGTAAAGTCATCAACACCCTGGATTGGTTTTGAAATTTTCCTAGCATGGGTCACTTTTTCCTGCTAAGAGCTTTTACATTTTTATTGAAGAAATTCAATATCAGCGATAAAATAATGGTGAAAGAGAAAAACTTCGGAAGGCCCAAAAGTATTCTCAAGTGATATTGTATGAGTCAAGTTTTACCCCCGTCTATTTAGAAAACGATTGCAAGGATGATGGATATATACATCTGTCGAGAATCTGTTAAGAATAATCAATTTTCGAATTAGAAATGAGAATTTAGGGAAAATCTTAACCAGGTGTGATAAATTCGAGTTTTTGATCATGTGTAACAAATTTACGTGTAACAAATTTTGTACTTTAAAAAGAAAAAATACATCAGTGGGCTTTGCTTTATGTGTTGTTAAAACATTGTAGGGTGCGCATTCAGCAGTACAGAGAGTGATCGAGCCCACACGTTCGTTGAAAGAATGTTTTGGTAAGGCCAATCTGAAGAGCATCGGGCAGTTTTGTATTTATTTTACCACGAAGGAATTTCTGAGGGAACTTGGTTACAAGATCTCTTACAGGGCAGAGAAACCTTTCCACAAAAGTGTTTGTAGACAGGGCGATCTTAAAATAACATGAGGAGAAGAGGCCAGCGAAACTTGAGAGGGTTCGGCTGAACCACATGGAGAGAAATTTATTGAAAGCACTTGTAAGCGTTGGGGCTGAGGACGCTGGACAGAAGAGGGTGACAGATTTATGACACACCATGGTAGGCTTAGGAGGTCCGTGAGAGAGCGAGCGATATTATCGAAAAGCAAACAACCTCAGAAGAAGGCGGAGATTACGGCGCGCTTGGCAAAACATTTCAACAGCAAATAAGAAAAGGACAGCCTCAGGGAAAACCAATGGGAACGTTAGAGGAAAGTCTAGGAGGACGCTCAAGAAGCCCGTGAGAACATGATTGGTCTCACAAAAGAAAAGGGGGAGTACAGCTTTTGAACGGAGGGACAGAGCTGATTAGATGCGAGCAGTCTAACGCGGTTCATCATCATAGAAAGAAGTACGTGTAACTGTCATACTGGAAAAGCATTCTGAAAAATATAAGTGAAAATATTGAATATATTGAACGTATAGAGGAAGTTGAATAAGTTGTTTTGAGCCCGTAAATTAAAATGAAATTAAAAAAATGTCACGTCTATTTTCCAGAAATGAAAACATCGTAACCAAACTGTGCAGTATATGAAGTAATAATTTGAACGACAGTTGGGCGGGTAAGGAGTATTTCGGATCATAAGATATACAGTTCCTTTTGAAAAGAAGTTTTGAAATAAAAGTCATGAAAAATAATGTCACATTAACGTAAAAATTTAAAATAATTTTTGAGCACAATTTTTCGGCAATTAAAAGAAGTAACGAGCTGGTAAATTATTTGCAGGCAGGGCGGTCGTCGCAGATGTCACGAGAAATGTTACCCTTCACCTCCTTGTTAACAATTCATTAACAAGAAGATCAGGTTCTCGGAATAGAGGAATGGCACACCTCCAGGCTATATACACAACACAAATTAAATGAATTATCATCGGCAATTACAGTACATATACTAAAAAAAGGAAAGGTACTCACCGGGGATCGCTGACCCACTTACGCAGCGCATTTTCTGGGCGCCCTCCGTTGCATTACGATGGATTGCTTCTAATATTGTGGGGCATGATACACAGGGTGAACTATGCTTAACATTTATAATTCCCAGCTAGACGTGATACAAACATCAATGAGCGCACACACAATGATTGGTGTTAGGAACAATGCTAATTAAGTAATGAAAGCAGATAGCAAACGTCAAATGACCTACTGCACATAATTACACAGAAATTTGGCTGACAATCCATGAACATGTCAGGGTACTTAATTTCAGGAGGAAGTATTGCGAGCCCCATGTCCAGACTCGTATAAAATTTCTATACACCACACTAACTGCACGATTTCCTTTTGTAAGATGTATCATTATCACGATTCAAATTACCACTAAATCATGTTAAGTGCAATGTTTCACATATATTTTTATGACGTCTATTCAAACTCAAATTTTTAATCGGCAGATTACTCATGAATGCCTATTCGTTGATCAGACGAATTGGCAGATCAGGAACTTATGTTGACCTGTCGAAGAATACGAGTAGAATCGTCGATACTTTAGGATGTTTGAGGAGTGGGAAAGATGCCCGTGGAATTTTGTGAATGTTATTAGGGTTAAGTACTCAAGTATTTAGTACGCACTTTACTTCGGCGGGAAAAAACAGATACATCGGTTAGAAGAACACGACACAATATATCACGCTGTGGCTGATAGTAATGATTGTAGTGTTAATTGTAAGGTACCCTGTTTCTGCGGAACAAAGTTTAGATGATAATGTGCTTAAGTAGAATTTACCATGTGTGTCTTATATTGGCTGCATACTGTAGTACTTATTATTCAATAAATAGCTGAAGGCTAATTCAAAAAAAAAAATTGTCAGGCCAATTTTTTAACTCTAGGAGGGCCGTCTGTCGAGAATTTGTTAAGAATAATCAATTTTCGAATTAGAAATGAGAATTTAGGGAAAATCTTAACCAGGTGTGATAAATTCGAGTTTTTGATCATGTGTAACAAATTTACGAGTAACAAATTTTGTACTTTAAAAAGAAAAAATACATCAGTGGGCTTTGCTTTATGTGTTGTTAAAACATTGTAGGGTGCGCATTCAGCAGTACAGAGAGTGATCGAGCCCACACGTTCGTTGAAAGAATGTTTTGGTAAGGCCAATCTGAAGAGCATCGGGCAGTTTTGTATTTATTTTACCACGAAGGAATTTCTGAGGGAACTTGGTTACAAGATCTCTTACAGGGCAGAGAAACCTTTCCACAAAAGTGTTTGTAGACAGGGCGATCTTAAAATAACATGAGGAGAAGAGGCCAGCGAAACTTGAGAGGGTTCGGCTGAACCACATGGAGAGAAATTTATTGAAAGCACTTGTAAGCGTTGGGGCTGAGGACTCTGGACAGAAGAGGGTGACAGATTTATGACACACCATGGTAGGCTTAGGAGGTCCGTGAGAGAGCGAGCGATATTATCGAAAAGCAAACAACCTCAGAAGAAGGCGGAGATTACGGCGCGCTTGGCAAAACATTTCAACAGCAAATAAGAAAAGGACAGCCTCAGGGAAAACCAATGGGAACGTTAGAGGAAAGTCTAGGAGGACGCTCAAGAAGCCCGTGAGAACATGATTGGTCTCACAAAAGAAAAGGGGGAGTACAGCTTTTGAACGGAGGGACAGAGCTGATTAGATGCGAGCAGTCTAACGCGGTTCATCATCATAGAAAGAAGTACGTGTAACTGTCATACTGGAAAAGCATTCTGAAAAATATAAGTGAAAATATTGAATATATTGAACGTATAGAGGAAGTTGAATAAGTTGTTTTGAGCCCGTAAATTAAAATGAAATTAAAAAAAAATGTCACGTCTATTTTCCAGAAATGAAAACATCGTAACCAAACTGTGCAGTATATGAAGTAATAATTTGAACGACAGTTGGGCGGGTAAGGAGTATTTCGGATCATAAGATATACAGTTCCTTTTGAAAAGAAGTTTTGAAATAAAAGTCATGAAAAATAATGTCACATTAACGTAAAAATTTAAAATAATTTTTGAGCACAATTTTTCGGCAATTAAAAGAAGTAACGAGCTGGTAAATTATTTGCAGGCAGGGCGGTCGTCGCAGATGTCTAACGTGATTGGAGGTTACGCGCTAGAAGTCAGAAGTGGAGATTTGGAAGGTGGTCGTCATAAATTTTTTGAACTGAGAATCACTTGTGGAGACTGAACTGGATTCGTGCCTTTGAGAAGGAACGTGTGAACGAACGTTATGACCACATCTGTACTGCTGAACGCCACAATAATTGAGGGGAATTCTGTCATTTTCATGTGTGGGAAAGTGAGGGAAGGGCTGGCCGGCCAGATTTACTGGGATATCAATTGTGTGTAATTCAGTAGGGTAGGCTTTGAGGCAGGTTGTAAAATTGAACTGGGTTCTAATGACATGTTCATGGATTGTCAGCCAAATTTCTGTGTAATTATGTGCAGTAGGTCATTTGACGTATGCTATCTGCTTTCATTACTTAATTAGCATTGTTCCTAACACCAATCATTGTGTGTGCGCTCATTGATGTTTGTATCACGTCTAGCTGGGAATTATAAATGTTAAGCATAGTTCACCCTGTGTATCATGCCCCACAATATTAGAAGCAATCCATCGTAATGCAACGGAGGGCGCCCAGAAAATGCGCTGCGTAAGTGGGTCAGCGATCCCCGGTGAGTACCTTTCCTTTTTTTAGTATATGTACTGTAATTGCCGATGATAATTCATTTAATTTGTGTTGTGTATATAGCCTGGAGGTGTGCCATTCCTCTATTCCGAGAACCTGATCTTCTTGTTAATGAATTGTTAACAAGGAGGTGAAGGGAAACATTTCTCGTGACACATCCCACTTAAGTTTGGTGCCTGTGAAATCATAGATACTGATCAGAAATTTCATGACTTTATGATGGGAGCAATAAAATAAAACTTGACCTCAAATAATTGCAACAACGTATAAAAGTTTTTTTTAAATCATTTGATTATCTAAAAGTTTTCTGCCCCTGTTCAGTCTCCCAACCCAATATTTAAATTGTTAGAATTTTCAATAATGAAATTAATTAAAATAATATCTCTTTCCCTGAAGAGAAAACACCGACCCTTTTTAGTACATGTGGACACCGTCAGTCAATAAAAGGTTCGAAAAATACTGTACTGCTTCACGCTCTATATATATCCGCTAAAGTTAGTCAGCAGTCGAGTAGACATCTTTGCGCAGCCACTGCGCATCGCTGCTACCAGCCACGTGAATGCAACGCTGATTGACGGTCGCCTTTCATGATCATGGTGGGAGGTTTTGAGGGTGAAATTGCCTTCGTTGGTAAAGTTTCCAGACCTTAGTATTCTAGAGTCGCTCAAAGGAATTAATAGCGCCGGGCAGCAGACAAGAAACGAGGATTTTACTTAGCACTGAATCGTTGTTAAATATTGTATAAAGGTGTAAGTATTATTGATATTATTTCTACTAAGATATGGGTGGAGTTGGAGTTTAGCTTCAATCTTTACTGCACTACTTTTAAATTCCGTTTTACCCTCGTCATATGATGAGAAACTTTTACAAATTAAGAGATGAAATAAGTGGGGTTTTATTGAGACAGTTCAACCTTGAAACTCTTCAATATTTAAAATAAAATCACGGTGCAGAACCCAGATAGCCCTAACGGTATAGTGCAGAAAATGTCAAAATTTGAATTTTCACTTAGCCAATGAACCTAATGTTGTTCTTACATAATTTCAATTATTCTATTTGTCAGAAATATCTGCTGCAGGAAGCCTGGTTAAAGTTAAAAAATACCCTAAACTTTGAGATGAATGAAATAAAGTTTCCGTATTTTCAGGATAAGTGCGCACTCGTATTTCAAGTGAACCAAAAGCAAAGAAAAATATTTGAATATGTTAAGAATGATTAATTTTGCGAATTAAAGTTGAGAATTTAGGAAGAATTTTAATTGTGTGTGATAAAATTTTAATTTTGTGTAATAAATTTTGTGCTTACTTAAAAATTTGTTCGTTGAAATATCTTAGTAAATTCCAGCAGTTCATATGGGTCGCTTCAACATGTATGTTACATGCCTTTATGTTTGGGCTCAACAAATGTTATGTGTAGTGACAAGCTGTGTTGGTTCTAGCGATGTCTGTTTATATTGGTTAGCAAGAATTTTGTGGTGTGAGCAATTTCGAGAAGCCTCGGGCGAACCCTTGGGACGAGAAATTTAATCACTCCCTCCACTTGAGACGTTCGAAAGTGCCGACGCTGTGGGAAACAACTCGCCGCAGAGTTTGACAGAGACAGATCGCTACACTTAAGGTATGAGGGTGAACATAGCAACGGTTTCGGATATTTCAAAACTTGGATAGGGCGGGACTTGATGCGTTCTCGGCAAAAGAGCTTTAGCCAATAAGGAATAGCGAAGCCAGGAAGGGAAATTCAAAGGGCTGAAGCCACGAATAATACAGCAAAAGCAACGCACAGGCAGAGCTTCGAACATTACGTACGGACCTCGAAACAGTTTACTGGTTGTATGAAAAGCAGAAAATCCCTCCCTCCCAGACCCTCTGGTAGAGGCTAATGAAATAATTTCAGTTTGTATCCGAGTATCGTCGGAGACAGTACGTGGTATAAATAGGAGGTGGTAGAGATAAGGTCACTCTAAAAGAAAAATACCAATCTGAAATAATGTGACAGTGTAGTTCAAATAAAGGAAGTTGAACTTATCAAAATTTCTCTTCTTTTGCAATAGAGTAAATATTCTCCGTTTTTTTGTGCAGAAGGAAAGATGACAAACCCAACCAAATCGTAGGAGTCATTTAATGGAACATGGAGATGCCACATTAGATGGGAGGGTAAGAGAGATGTAGTTTCCTTTTGGAAAAGATATTTTTGAAATAAAGATTGTGAAAGTTCAATGTCATTCAGTCAAGTAAAAATTGAGATATTTTGAGGAAACGTCATTGGCGCGATTAAAAAGTAACATGTTAAATTTTTGTCTTAACAGGCGGGAAGGATTTAGTTGAAGGATTGATCTGCTCGGATGAAAGGGGATCGAAGTGTGAACATACTGAAGCGGAATGAGCAGTATAACGTCATCGATAGACATTTTCTGAACAGTGCACAAGACAGGAATTTGAACTGAAGCGAGTCGTGGACGAAAGATTTTGTGGGTTGAAGCGACTATCACCTACTGTGCTGCTGGAATAGCTGAGATAGAATAGACCAGAATAGACCATGTTTCAGGTGTAGCTCTCGTAAACTTAGGGGTGGCTGGCCAGGCGAATCGAGTCATTCAGTATAGTTCTGTGTTGTAAGCCATTGGCGTATGCAGCTTCTAGATTCCATTATTTGATTTGAATCATTCCTAATAACACTCATTGTACGTACGCTTGTTGATGTTTTGTATAACGTATGGCCGAAAAATCATAAATGTTAAGCGAATTTCACCCGGTGTATTATGCCCCCAACATTAGACACGACAGCTCGCAACATCACGGGTGCGCTCTGAAAATGCGCTGTGTAAGTTGAGTCGTCTTTCATCGGTGAGTAACGTTTTGTTTTAGTATATACTGTAATGTTAATTATTTGCTTTTGGGCTTGCCCATGAGTTTTCTTGTGTTTTTGTGCATGTCATGGAGGTGAGCCAATTCCTCAAACGAGCGTTCGGTCTCCTTGTTAGTGCAAACTAATGAGGGACAGGACTGAAGTCGTCTCGTTCTCGTGACAAATAAATCGAAAACAAATAACCTATTTTTGAAAGCAATGGTTAAGCTAAACCAACCGCCAGATTGACAATAGCAATTCCGGATAATGCTTTCACTTCTAGATTTGTTTGACTAAACTATTGCAGTAGACCTGTCCCAGGGCAGATTACAGGGTGGTGGAAATTTTTGGTTCAATCATCTAGGGTAATCCGGCATTTAGGGTGATCAAGTGCAAAAAAATAGCAACCACCTTGTCAAATACTAATGTTTCATTTTAATAAATAATACGATTTCATTCGCAAATCTTAGTTTGATTGCTCGTAACTATTTCAGCAAACATATTCCGTGACATAAAACATAAAGATATATGAACACGTTTTTTTGTTTGCAATAACACAGCAGAGAGAATTTTGAACGAGTTTTTGTGAAAATCTGTTAAAAATTGATTGCAATCCGTTGGGTTTAACCAATGCTTCTTACATCTCCAGATCTGCTCGTAGACAGAGCAACACATCAATTACGTTAGTCTAATGTTTCGACGATGGAGGCAGTCTTGAATGTACGCTTTTAGGCGCATGCATTTTGATTTTTTGTGATTTACAAGAGAATAAATAAAAAATTGCAGTCGTCACGTAAAGCTGTGCAGTCTGCGGAACAAATAAAGCGAAGCACAGACAGTTTCCTAACTGAAAATTTCCGATACTGAGAGTTTCCCATTTTGTTGAACTGTTCTAGACACATGAACTAATTGCCCATTTTTGAAGATCTCATGTTACGTAAGATCAACATGAAAAGGTTAATCGTGTGGAGATTCAGAAGCATTGTTCTAAGTAGGTCTTAGGCTACACTGATAAAGTAGACCACAACTTAATTAATATTGCATTAAAAAAATGGGTGGAGACCATATTTTCAGTTGTTTGAATAGTTTAATTTGATGGTCCGAGCTGATGCCGAGCCCAAGCGAGCTCGACTACCTCTGGATTTTCGGTCGATTTCTGAGTAGAGATTAATTTATTTGTGTGCACATATTTAACTAGAAAAATATGCCCGCGCTTCTTGTAAGATTTTCCACCTCTTTGATAACTCCTTTCTCCGAAAAATGATAGAATAGAAATGACTCTTTTCCCTCCACTCGAATCATCACGAATGGCGCGAAATATTGGGACACTAGCACGACTTCAAGATTTCAATGGGCAAGCTGCGGACTTTAGGGCGGAGCGTTTTTGATCTTTTATTTCGATCGAAGTTGGGCTACCTATAAAAATGTGTTACGACAGGAGAAATAAAGTTGTGCAAAATTTCAGTGGAATTGGTCGATCTCCAACTCAACGCTCTTGAAAACTGATTTTTTAAGCTGAAATTTGCTAAATGCTAAATATCTACACTTTTAAATTTTAACTTTTTTACGTCGTCTCAATTATATAATGAAGGAAAATAACTGAAACATTAATACTCTATTTCAAAATGTATGAAAATATAGGCTTTTCTACCTCTTCACGCTACTTAAAATCTACAGTTTTTATGTAAATATTCATAGGTAATGTTAAAAATTTTTGCGCAACTATATTTTGTAACCGGCTAGTTAGTGATGACTTCCTATGTGTTTATAGAAGTTACTCATAAAATTTTGCGAATGACATCATCTTCTACCTCTTCAATAACACTACTGTAACCTTAAAATTTTATATTTTCGTAATATGTGCTACCAATAAATTTTTTTCGCTAGGCCCATTGGATTATTAATTGAGGTCTCTGCTTGTTTATAAAATATTTTTTACTTATTATTGATGAAATAAGTAATAAACAATTACCAGGACTCATCGCGGGGAGGTGGATGTGGGGAAAACTTAGATCTACGTATTTAAGAGTCATTATTTATTCATAAACTCAACAAAATGCAGAGTGCCATACCATCTGAAAATAGTCAACCGGTAAATTCATTTTTTTATAATTTTTTTCATAGTATTCCGTATTTTTTTTATTATATAACATATGTTGTTGTATGGTATTCTGCGATTCTGTGATCTTGACTGCACTGACGTGTCCTTTATTATGTTTGCTAACTTTTTGTGGAAAATGAGCCACGGCTCGAAAAGCTTTAATAAATGTTTTTAAAGTACTTCTTCTCCATTTTTTCTTATAAATTTGTTATGCAAAAAGATTTTCCTTTGTTAATGAAATTTTTATGTAAGTCAGTTAAAGTTTACCTTCGTGAAAGATTCTAAGCATTATTTTGCGTGAAGTATTGTAGAGGAAAAAACTTTTATAGAGGGATCTAGTATAACCAACAAGTACACACATCAACGCACACAACACAGCAAAAAACGTATAAACAAACTGAAGGTAGAAATTAAGAGGTTGGTCTCAGAGTTCAAAGCTCTTTACAAAGCCCATCTCTCAGTCGGCGCCACTACACCCCGGTGGTGCTGATCCGCCAATCCTAAAGATGCTTCCGTCTTCCAAAAACTTTAGGCCTCTTCAAAGCTCGCGCCCGTCCTGAATGAAACCCAGACAACTTCTAGATTTCCCGGCACCTGAACGCGTGTTAAATTTATTTACAGGAAGAAAATATTCCAACGGCATCACTGAACTAATAATATTTAGTATTTTGTTTGAATAAAATCTAAGAAAGTTCTCTGCTCGAAGATACTCACTTATGACATTACATGGTGCTGCTGCGTGATTTGAATATTTACCGTTCATTTTACCGATAATTTCTTTCTCAATGGCATCCTATGTCCGAATGAAGTAAAAATTTACCTGTTAGGTAACAATTAGAACAGGACGGTTCGGCGACGGCTGAATACTTCCATGCAACCAATGAGGACTCTTATCGTCATGAAGTACGGTGTTGGAAGTATCACGTTATAGGATTGTTTTCCATCCGCAGGCCAAGACTACTACAGATAGTAAAACGAACGATGAATTCGACCATCAGGGTGAAATTTGGCAAGATCACCCCACTCCTTACTTTCAGAATCACAAGTTGTAAATGGCAAAATGGGTTTTTCAATAAACAATAATCCCAAAATTACCGTGATTCTAGAATCACTGCTTAAGGAAAACCATAAATTTGAAATGGCTTTTGCAACCATTCAATTTCATTCTAATTGCAAACTTATTCAAGAAACTAGAAATTCATGTATGCTCTAGGGAATTATTCAACGGAACTAAATTAGAATTTGACTATTTTGGCGAATGGAATCTCAGGACTGTCCCTTCCATTCAATAGAAT